>JASANG010001546.1:0-685185 GCA_030248215.1 Enoplolaimus lenunculus | reverse complement strand
TTCAAGTGGCGAACTTACATTAAGCTTAATAGTTTAACCGAAGCTTAAAACGTTTGACAAGTTGAAATACCTGGTGTGGATGAACCACGGTAATTTGGTTGCAACAAAATCTTTATATCAATTAGACTGAGTTAAACAAATTAATTTTTGACTAAATTATATTTAGATTTTAAGTGATACATACAGTGTAAAAAATGGGGAGTCAAATTGACTCTCGCGGAAATAGGCTATTCCTGAGTACACAAACTGAGTCAAATTTGACTCCGCCAAAGTCAAATTGGAATCACTGAGCGATTCAGTGAATCGAATTTGACTCTGGCGTAGTCACAGTTGACTCTTGACTCTGCCGAAGTCAAATTTGACTCAGTTTGTGTAGTCAGGAAAAGCCTATTTCCGAGAGAGTCAATTTGACTCCCCATTTTTTACAGTGTAGTGACGTTAAGTAATATTTGTACCAGGGCTCATGGCAACTGAAACGGAGAAGTATTCCTGGAAGGACTGACGAAAGATCATGCCATGTCGTGTCTTATGCTGCACAGGCGTAAGAACAGGGGACGCTGGGAACCACGTGCCCATCTGATAACGCTGTAGGAACTACTATATACCTTCAATACAGATAAAATACTAAAAATGCTACCAGCTTCTCGCTCGCTTTGCTTGTATCTTTCGGATACATATCACAGTGTAGCGATCCACAGAAATTTCTGAATCCGCAAACTGACCATAAAAGGAAGTCTGACAACGCAAAGTGGATCCGAAATTACAAATACCCTGGAACCAGTTTCAACAGGGGACAAAATATTATGTTCTGGGTCTTAAGAGACGTTCAAAATTATTATTCATATATGACATTATACTCTCGCGGAGTTTAAATCCTTGTTACACTTGTATATGCAGTCAACTTACTTAATTCGGCCCATGTTACTTTAAGGGGTGTGCAGGTTTCTGCTGAGTCTATAAAAGAGTAGGTTTAGATTGTAGATTACATTTTTTTGCTTAGGCTTAGCCACAGGCTTACGAATACGCTTAATCAACTGTTACGCCCGTTAAAGTAACATTGGCATTTAATTCAAAGGAGTTGTCCTAAAATGTCACCATAAAACCGCACACACGCAAACGTGCCGAAATGGTGCGTATTAGCTGAAATTGGTGCACAAAGCCACGCCAAATAGCTAAAAGCATGCGTTGTCAGCTCGAATTATCGTTAACTCGTCACACAAAGTGTTGCTAATGCAGAAATTATGCACATTATAATAGCGGCTGCTATTCGAGAGTTGCGTCGAAATTAAAAATTTATTACATTTTTACGTTTGTCAAAGTCTTTTATAATTCATGCCAGTAGTGATCGAACGAGGGGACAAAGCGTTCAAACCCACCGCAAACATTTCCACCAGTTGAAGATTTTTAGAGACTTGTTTAGTCACTCAAATTTGAAAGAAGAGAAGAGAAAGGGCCGTTCCTTCCCACAAATATCTTGGCCTCTCCAAGTTGAATATGTTTAGACAGTACTGTAATGACCCAAATACGATGGAAGGGACTAATATTTATTCTCTCTACGCAGAGGGTTGTCCTCATGTTATTCTGTTACGGTCTGTTATCTATTTTTAAGTATCGCGATTTTAGTTGCACCCAAAACAATTCTTTTTTATGTTCTTTGTTTTGGGCAGAGCTGACTTGTTCCAAAGCATTTTTGTTGATTGCCACGTCCGTATGAAACGCTGCCCAAAATACGTATGTGGCAGGGTACAACCGGAGGTCTGCCTCCGGCTCCGGCAGAAAATCGGCCTCCGTCTCCGGCAGAATTTTTGCCGTACGATCCTGCAATTTCGGTAGTAAAATTTTGCATAATTTTGCAAAATTTATCTGTTTAGCGCGTTTCGTTTTACTCTTGTCACAATTTTCAGGAAAGAATTTCCGAAATTTCGCACAAAATTAGCGCAAAACCAAACAGCTTAACAACATATAGCAGATATTGGCGAACATTAACTAATTAACCAACATTTTTACTAACTAATTTCGCCTCACCTCCGGCTCCGGCTCCGGCAAGTTTCGTTGACCTCCGGCTCGGGCTCCCGCTCCGGAATTTTACCTCCGGTTGCACCCTGGTATGTGGGGCGTTACAACTTTAATATATAGATTGTGAGACTAGGAATGGTGCAAATTATGCGCTTGATATAACCTAAAATCGTGGCCTGGTTTAGTTTATAACGTATGCATGATTAGACAAATGTTTCGTACAAATCAGATATATAAAATAGAATATATATACTGTAGTGACCCGAATAAGAGGGGGGACTGATATTTATTTGGCCTCTCCAGAAAGTACTCCCCTTTTTATTCGGTTACAGACTTTTATTTCTAACCCACGCTCTGCCGCCCTTTGTTACTGACATATATCCGGTACTGCAATTATCCGTTGAATTAAACGTTTGTTTGTCTTGTGTCAATAGCTTGAGCAATAATGCAAGGTTATACTTAGTAATGTACTTTCAAAATTTAAGTACGCTTTTTTAGTTTCGAACTCAAGTTATTTGGTCCTGGAGTCATTTATGCGCTACAGTTAGGGTTAATTGACATTTATGGACTCTAATTAGGGTTTAGGGAACCTATCCGGTTTCGGATTCTTATTAGGGATACGGACTCCAATTCATTTGGACTCAAAATGGGAACTCCTCTTATTAACCCTCCCCCTCTTATTCGGGTCAATACAGTATTTAGGTTCAAGTTTTCATAAGATTAAATATTTTCTAACACTGCAGGTAATTTATTTACATGATTTTGAATTTGTAGGACAGGGATGTATCCAAACCTGTTGTTGTATGCTCTCCGAAACAGTTTTTGAGATTTTCACATAGTGACATAAAATAGGTTTGAATTAGGTTTAGGAGGTTTAGGCTTAAGCTTGCATTGGTTGATTCAGAAATATGAAACAAAAACGTATGTGTAAAATAACTAATTTTTCTAATTTTCGAGACAAACCAGGATTTGCCGCGGGAGCCGATTTCAAAATTGGAGCAAATGTACAACCGAATTTGCCAATTTTATTACGTAAGATACGTCCAAGACGCCTACTTTGGCTGGGTACGGCTTGAACACAACCCCATATTTTTATGAAAGAAGAAAGCTTGCGTCCCCCTACAATAATAACCAGCTTTTATGGTTTTTTGCATCTGTGACTGTTTTATTCATTTCAACATAAAACTGAGTGTAATTAGTCTTATTTGTGTCGCCAGACATTTTTTAATTTCCTACAATCACAGATAAGAAAACGTCTCAAATCAGATATTTTCCTTCCTGTATATTTCTGGTTCAAATAGCTGAATTTACGTCGACATGAAGGAATGGAGTCTTTTAGCTTAGCTTATAACCAGTGCCGGGTTTCTAAAGCTCTGGTGGAAACAGTTAGCCAATGTTACTTTTAGAGGCGTAACAGTAGATTAAGCCTATATCTAAGCCTAAGCCTAAGCCTAAGCAAAAAAATATAATTTAGAATCTAAACCTACTGTTTTCTAGACCCACCGGAAACCTGGACGCCCCTAAAATTACTATCAAGTAAAGCGTACTAAGACATCAAATATAATTCTTCCTGGTGATTTCAAGTAATCAAAATTCATAGGTATATAGCGTATCGAGCTGAAATTTTTTGTGGACCGGAATGGAAATAACCCTCTCATCTGCCGAACGTGAACATGACTTAATATGAAAACAATATGGTGTCCATAAGGCTTAAACTGGGTCAAAGCAACCCCTTTAGAAAACCCCCACGAAGCATATGCAGAGCGCTAGTAGAGTTCTCGGAAGACTATTTGAACGAGTCGTAGCTACCATCACACCACACGGTCATTGCAACAG
Organism: Enoplolaimus lenunculus; assembly: GCA_030248215.1. NCBI lineage: Eukaryota > Metazoa > Nematoda > Enoplea > Enoplida > Thoracostomopsidae > Enoplolaimus > Enoplolaimus lenunculus. The sequence goes on along the minus strand of JASANG010001546.1, from coordinate 681,333 downwards.
CTTCATACACCGGTATATGTTCACATGTATGGCAAAGTTTGCTTTATAAACTCAAAAATCGGACCCATATGATGTATTTAGTTGAATTCTACTTTGAAATCAACTCAATTTCAAACTTTATTAATCAGTGGCGGATCCAGAAATTCCCGGTGGGTGGATGCACAAGTGGAAAATGTTATGTTTTAGCACATGTTCATAGATATTTTACTCGTATAAAAACAGCCACAAGTTACACACAAACTCATACGTACACCGGTATGCTGATCCATATCCCATTTTAGCTGGATCCGCCCTTATGTAAGCTTAATATATATTTAAACACAGACTGCGTTGTGGCTTAGAATATGGTCAAAGCACATAGAAAATTAGTCGTGTTGAGTTTCGGGGCGTAGCCCTTAAAAAACTGTGAAATCTCAAGATATTGAAGCAAAAATTTGCACTGTAAGTTTGATTTTAACCGTGACAATAATTTCCACTCGGCAGTCGGTGGGGGGATGCATACGACCCTATCCCGCCGTAGATCAGCCCAGGTTGTAAACTTGAAACCCAGTTTAACTTTGCAAAATTGTGTTAATAACAAAGATAACAGCCAAGACATTTGTATAACAGCTTTACAGTCAATCAACGACGACTTACAGGGTTTAACAGACTTTTTCAGTTCTGTTAAGCTTGGAAGAAACGAGCGTGGGTGGGTGTCATTTTACGTTAATGCAAAGATATAAACGTAACGCCAACGACTGCAATAATCACTGATATGATGGCTGTCACAACAACTTCTGTTCCATTCATAAATGTTTCGGCAAAATTGGACGGAAACCAATTTGCATAAGCTGTTTATCAGTCGTTTGGGAAAATATGATTGGCATTCTGGTCGTAAATCAAGAGCGAATCGTGTTTCTATACTATTGAAATAGTGTAAGCTTAGGCTTTAGACTTGTTTTCTTGGTTTAGGCTTAGGTTTAAGCTTATGTTTTACGGAAGAGCCTCATCTGCATCGGCAATGTTTGGGCCTGACTCAGAGTTGCATCGACGCCGCCCGCCGTCTGCTACGTGTAGAGAGGTACAAGGGTTTTATTGCAATGGTCATATTTTAAGTAATAAATTTGAACTGCAAACCAAAAGCGGTTTCGGTAAGTGACCTTCAAACTGTGCACCGTAAAATTTACAAGTCAGCTACGTTTGAAAGTTGTGTTGGTGTGAAAAGATACTGAAAATTGTGTATTGGGTTCATTTATTAATTAAGTACATCGAATGATGGAAAAATCCCGATTGGACCTGAACGGTTGTTTAATTGGTCTGATGCAGAGATTGCGTTCCTGAAATAGCGCTTTTGTGCCGTCCATACCACAAGTTCCATATCCGTTGATATAATTATGTTCACATGTCCGGCCCGTTTAAAAGATCAGGGGCGGAACGTGTTTCTGTGAGACTGCAATAGAGTTAGCTTAAACTTAACTGATTTTTTGCTTGGCTTAAGCTTAGGCTTAGGGTTTAGGCTTAGGAATATGCTCATTTTTACGCTTTGGCTTACGCTTAGGCTTATTAGGCTTTAGGTTTAGGAATATGGTTATAATACTGGTCCGCTTATGTCCTTTACATTGGCCACATGTTCAATTTCGTTTTGCGTTTTTGTTAATCTTTTATTTGTAATGTTTTATTTAACCAGTTTTCTGCAAATTATTTCTAAACCATATGGTTGATTAGTTATTTCTGTTTATACTCTCCGATCAAAAAACCTTAAAATTTAAGTGAAAATATCTCATTTAGTGAGTATTCAATCCCTCATATCAGCACTACGAACACAGATTTCAAGGCGTTGTAACTCAAAATTTTTAATTTATTGCAATTATAAACGTAAAAATCAACTTTTCTCAAATTTCTTATTATGTCAAACAATGTGCATCCATTAATTGAATGTTTTCGCCTAATTTCCATAACCGAAATAGCTGATTTCAACTGTGCAATTACATTTCTGCTCTGTAGAAATGATTGTTTTCCTTCAAGAAAGTTTTTTCTTTTTCTAAATTTAATTTCTTTAATATTTTTTGCTAAATTTTGGTTACTACAACGTTTCTGTGACCGCGGTTGCCATTGCGTTACGGCTGTACAGAAGCGAACTCACACTTTTCCAACATTTACGGTTTAGGCTTAGGTTTGAGAAAAGGAATACTTATGCGTACTTTGCATTAAATGTTATAGAACGTGTATAAGATTATAAGACACCGGAAATAAAGGCCTTGCCTTACTTCCGGATATACGGCCCTTGCCTAACATCCGGATATATGGCCCCACCAAGCGTCACGACCTGTTCCATTGGTAGATGCTACTCTTGTCCATCTGTAACCAGGTGAGGTTTGAAGGGGTTATAATAAAATTCTAAATAGGCCACAACGTCTTGTTTTGTCGTTTTCTAAGAAACGCGACTGATAATAACGAAACGTTTTTCCGTAGATTTTTCCGTGATACCAGCAAATATTGTGGATCCCTGACCAGTCATTAATAAGAAGATCGGGATTGTTGGAGTGGTAGCTATGTAAGTGCTTTCTTGGCTTGAACAGATTTCAATTTAAGGCAAAAATACAACCGTATATTCATGAAATAAATAGTTTTTGAGATAATTCTCTTTAAGGAAAAATACCGAAAACAATGCACCAGGCATAACCATCCGGATTGAGTGCGGTTTCTGCCAAATATACCGGATGAAGTGTTACCCAATTAAAACCGACACAAAATGACCTGACTGCCGTACATTTTGACCATCGGAATTCCGGATTTCGCTTAGTGGCGTTTAATTAAATTTCACGCTCAACTCTCACAGCGCAAACAATTTCATTTTGGGAAAACATAATTTCAACGCCAACATTTTTTCAAGCGAAAACATTTTTTTGAACTTTGTCTTCGCGGATGCTGTCAGTTATTCTCAAGCCGGCAAAAGTATCTGCTGTCTTGTGTTGTATACAACTTTCACAGTTAGCGACGAAGCCCTTACTTTATACCCCTAAAAAGAACTTTAATTGTTATCTTTGGAGGCCGATGTATGGAATAACGCCGTAACAATCGTATAAGCATTATTCCTAAGCCTCAAGTCTAAGCGTAAGAATGCGCTTGTACTTAAGTCTAAGTGTTATAATGGGCTAATACCTAAGCGTAAGCTTAAGCCTTATCCTAAGCGTAAGAATGAGATTATACTTAGGCTTAAGTCTAATCGTAACAATTAGCCTATAACTAAACCTAAAAGCCTATGCAAAAAAATTAGTCTAAAGCTGATGCTTAATATGCTTACGCTATCGCAGACTCGCAGAAAAACTTTCCACCCCAATGTTTACCTGGACCTGTTTGGGAAAAACTTTAAACGAACCGCGTTATGTTTCCGAAATCGGATATTTTTTCAGGAATATATTTAACGAACGTTTTTAGAGTAAATATTGCAACTGCGTCAACGCTTTGTAGAAGTTCGACTTAATCGTTTATGTGCTGTGTTTGCAGTCAATGCAACAATGGAAACTGCCATCGGAGCGAACCATATCGATTCGAGTGAGTTGTTGACCCAAACCTGATGTTTGCAAATTTTCAGCAGTTCAAAATTCGATGTTGTACCTTTTAATAATGTAATTTCTATGATGCCGCTATACTTTTTGAATATTTTAATGATCTCAGACGGCGTCCGCTACCGCCGGGAAACGCACATGAATTGTCGTATGACACTGCATCCACACGGTAAATATACCTTTATTCAAAAACATTATATTAGAGAATTAAATATCATATTAAGTACTTAATTTCACCTCACCTCCGGCGCCGGTCAGTTTTATTGACCTACGGTTCCGGTATTTTTCACCTCCGGTTGCACCCTGCTGTTGATCGTGTAACAAACAGTGACGGATCCAAAAATTTCTAAAACCGGAACTGTGTGAGATACAGTAGTGAAAACCTTGCCAGCAAAGCGGCGAGAAACCGGGACGTCATTTTAACGATAAACCTAATACCAAATCTGGTGTTTGATTCCTGTTCAGAGGACCTTAGCCAGTATTGGCCACACTCTCGAATCCGTTATCCGTTTCAAAAAAGCATCCCCCAGCGAAAAATGCAACATTTTTCACTGGCATACGACCCCCCGTAATAAAAATTATATTATAGGAAACAGTTCGCATCGTAGCAAATCCTGTATTCAATCCAAAATGTTTACATATAAATGCAATTATCGTTCAATTGTCTACAAACGTTGAACTTTTACAATTGTGTTCTTCCAGCATTTTACAACACAAACAAAGCTAAAATTGGCGTGAAGCGAATTTTGAAAATCGATTTAAGGGGGTTGGGATGTGTACCTCGTCGGAAATTGTTTGTGATATAACGGGAAGGTCTATACTTTCAAATTCACTCCAAATATTTTATTGTAAAAAAATACAATTTTTCCCTTAGAGAGTGTTTTTGGGCAAAAGGATGTGTAACTCTTGTCGGAAATTGTTTGTGATGTAACGGGAAGGTCTATACTTTAAAGTTCACTCCAAGTAAAAAACAGTCAATCAGTGTTTATGTTAAAAATTTACGTTTTGTAGCTAAATATTCTATATTACCAGCATTGTTATCTAAATTAATTGAAAATTTCACTATAAGAACTCTGCGAACAACACGGTTTGAAAGCACAAAATTCCGTCAACACACTTGCATTTACTCTGTTTATTTATTAATATCGGCTAAACTGTATTTAATTGCTGTTTGCCAAGATATTTCATTGTGAATAATTTTGAGTTCAACCAAATATTTCTGTTCAATCGTTGTATTTTTGAAAACATTCGTGAAATTCAACCGTTGACGTGATTCTGTAAGCAGCGTTAGGGTTACGCTATACGCCTGTTGACGTACGAAGCCGTCCGTCACCGTTCAGTATCGTACGCAAACAACTCACGTGCGAGAACGTATGGTGACGGACGGTAACGGAAGGCGCCGTACGAGTGACGGACGTCGAGGGCCGACGTCGGACGAATAACGGATGGTGACAGCCGGCGCCGGACGTGAAGTGTAGCGCAATCCTAAACGGTCACTTATGGCATACGGCTGAACTACGATTTATCCTGTTACCATTAGCAGCTGCTCGTACGGCATCCACAAATTACGCCTTTTAGTCGACTTTTCTCAAGTTTACAGCCAAATGCTTGGTTTTTCGTGGGATCTACGACCAGTTCGGACACCAGCAAATCCAGAGGGGAGCGCATAGGTGACCTTCCCGTTCGGGCAAAATTATAAAATTTTGAAAATTTGTAATATTTTGTATTTGCTTATTATTAATACTGAGAAACCATCGTTGGTTTGGTAAAAGAATCTATCACAATTCGTCAACCGACAGATTGTCGCTAACCAGTGTCCTGTGAATAAATCTCAGGATAATCCTTTGCGTAATTTTATGCCTAAGTTTATAACTGAGCACAATGTCAGCCGACGAGTTATCGAGTCTACAAGGAAATTTCGGATCACAAGTTGTCGGGCGACGAATTGTCGAGACAGCCCCGGTTAAATGGCATCTCGTAGTAATGAAGCACCCCTTTGCGCGGGCCCGTAGCCAAGGGGGGCCATGGGGCTCATCCCTCTCTGGAAACATTTTGCCCCCCAAGAAAATTTCCAACCTTGCTTTTAACTCATTCAAAACCGTGGAATGCCCCTCCTGAACATTTTTTATCCCCCTAGGAAGGTGAGCTGACTACGTGCCTGTCGTTGCGTTAAACTGCAACCACGCTGACTAACACGTTACCGTCTCATACATTGTCAAATTGATTCTTAAGGTTTCGAAACATTTTTCGACAAAGTTTCAAAAATGTGGAAGGAATAATTTTTAAAATGAAATTTAAATATGAATTATTCATGAATTCTTCTCTCCTTTCTGTGCGTTCAATATGAGTTAAGCTTAATTTTGCAGCTGGTGGCTCGCATTGAAGGCTTGAGTTTTGCTTTTAAACGTAAGTTAAAAATAATCCTCGCTTTTGACTTGGCTCTAGTCACATTAGGAACCTAAACTTAAAACAAAATTGTGCAATCATTACGCCGTAGCCAGCTGAACTGGTCGAGGGGCCCAAAATAATTTTAGAAAAAGTATAATTGAAAATTCACACGGCTTACAAGCCGGGCTAAACCTTTTCTATCAGGATGTTTTTCCAAAGGGTTGAGCCACCACTGGCTCTCCTCTGACCATTAACCCGATCGCTACTTTCTTCGGCTGTGGGTCTGGCACTAGTCGCTTACGTATTTTCATAACCCCCATTCAAGCTGTATTGATAGTATAACGCGTTATATTTTGATGTGTCAGTCAAGGTAGGAACCGGGACATCAGACCTTTCAACTAAGCAGCTAGAAAAGCGTGCTAGAGCGGGGATCGAACTCTTAGCCTATGGATCCTTAAGCGAGCACTCCAGCACTGCGCCACGTAGCCCGCCTCCAACTGCGTTTTTCGTCGACTATATGTGTCGACCGTATGTGGCCAGCTAGCATACATACGGTGCTCGACACTATATTGCATGTGCACATAAAGGACAAACATGTCTCACATGCTTACAGTCCCCTGTTTTCCTAAAATTTCATGTTGCCTTTCGGTTTAAATTTCGTTCCGAGTTCAGACGTTTCGAAAACATTTCAACTTTCAGAATAAAGCATAGTTTGTTCATCAGCGAAGGTTCGTTAATACTCGAAAACGGTTGCTGCGTTGCTTGTTCCGTGTTTTAACAACTACCTTAAGCATCTTTAGACTTTACGTAAATGAGATGGATCGAGTTACGCGAAAATGAAATTTTAAGAGTTTAAATCGCCGAACACTTAAATTTCTTGAAAACTCTGCGGTTATTTCAATTGCGAAATTGGAAGGTTGTTGTGGCAGAAATGAACATTGTTTAGAAAGCGATTATTGTAACTGTTAACAGACTGCATATTCAGTTGATAGCATTTCGCTTAATATTTCTAAAATTCAGAATATAATATCTTTCTTAATCTTGATACAGTCTGTAAAACTTGAAAAGTTGCGTTCAAAAGTTTAAGCTCAAGCCAAAGCCAAAATCTGATCCCAAGTCGAACTTATGACAAAATTTGAAAATCTCAAAATCTGCAGGGCCAGCTGTACAAATCTGAAGACTGATAATTCTAAAATAGTACTTAGCTTCCAACCATAATGTGTAATTAATATTCTAATATACGTCATAGAGGCGTCTGTTCTTTTTAAACCGTCTATTTATTCTTTATAATACACTCAGTCCACTGGCGGATCCAAGGCAGAAGACCGGCCATCTCGGCCTAAAACCCCAAAAGGAACCAAAACAAACTTTGATTCGTTTCTTCACAATTCGACTAAAATTTTGGAATCCGCCACAGTCAGCTCAGAATAACTTTATCCGATACCCAAAAGTTTAAATGTCGACTCTTTTTGGGCTTTTAGAATTTGTTTATTTAGTATAGTTTTCACGTTTTAAAACCAGAATACAATACAATGATGCAGCACAAGCGTGTGCATAAAATTATATTTGGGGAGGGGAGTCGAACAATTTTCATGAACCCCGACAATTGCAACTCAAGATTGTTTACTTTTAGACCGAATCTATTTTGGGGAGCACTACGGATATTTGGGAGGATACGTCACATCCCAAGGTCCCACCGTGGGGACGCCTTTGTGGTACAGCCAAATAAGCTGTAGTTATGCTACATATATTCAAGTTTTAGGCCAGGATACCTTTTGGATGGGTCGGCATTGTTGTATTTGGGTCAAATAGTTGGTGGGTCAATGTGTTTTCATTTGGTTATTTTATGGAATGGAAATACCAAGATCATAGACAACTGTTTGTACCAAAACTTTTAAAAACTATTTTGGCAAATGTAAAGAACAGGGGCGGAACAGTATTATAAGCATATTCCTAAGCCTAAGCCTAAACCTAAGCCAATGCGTAAGAATGATTATTTTCCTGCGCCTAAGCCCTAAGCCTAAGCCATGCAAAAAATTACTCTAAGGCTTAAGCCGACTCTGTTGTAGTCCCACAGAAAAATGTTCCGCCTCTGATCTTTGCATCGGCCGTATTTTTCTACAATTTCTATGTTCAAGAACTAGAACCGCGTTAAAACGCTATTATTCTATAAGGAGTTCTACAGCTTGGCTTGTTTGTGAACCGGACCTGTAAAATGTCCAAACGGAATGTTTACGATTTCATCTATTTGTAGTTACGAACAATTTTATAAAATTAGAATTTGAATTTTGTGTAAAAAATAGACCTGGTATTAATTGTAGTCGAATTTATATTCGTTCAACTCGTCACAAATTATTTCATTTTGAGCAATTGATGTGTTTGGCTTGTATATTTTCCCATATCCTGTAACGCTCCTTTGGATCAACTCCAGATTTGTGAATGACAATTATTAATTTCAATTCTAAATGACCTTTAAGTTAAACTTCACCCCTTCTCACATTGAGTTGCCTGTAGGTAACTCAGCGCAGTGTATATACGTTAAGTAATATATATCGCACCGTGTTTAACAATTGCAACACGTATACACAGTACTAAATCACCACAAGACGTGAGAGCCCCCTCGGGCTCGAGCGTCAACCTCCTACAGCTGAGTGGTGATGGTATACGCCTCCCACTCCAGTCACTGCAGTTCGAATCCTAGCATAAAAGTGGGTCTCGGTGGAAATAGAAAATGTTCATGTGAGAAAGGGTTAATATTAGTTTTGGTTTTAAAAATATGTTCGTTTAACAGGAGTTTAAATTGTTAAACAGGCGTGGTGAATTGATTATAGGCACAAGTACTCTTGTATACGAACTTAGGAAAACGGAGTTTCGAGCAGCGCAATGAGCGTACGTTTCAGAATTGTCATTAATACAAAGAGTGCAATGATATGTTACAAGAGTGTGCAACAACTTGTGCTCTGTATGGTACAAAATCTATCAGCACGCGTTGCGTTTTTGGCCAACTCCTGCTCTTTGTTAAGGCGAATGGGGGTTGAAATCTTATGCAATATATAGGACTGAACAAGTTTAGCAGATTTGAAATGTAAATAGAAAGTTTTTGAAGCGTCTATACTAAGGTTTGCCCAAATTGTACCCCCTTTAAATACGGAAAGCGGGCCAAAAACGCGGCGTGTGCTGGGTATGTTTTTTGTACACAGAATGTACTAAGTTTCACTCTGGTGCAAAAATGGCCCAGTCTGCGTTGCACTTTTTGACCTTCCCACTCACTTATTTATGGGGGAACAGCTTGTGTAAACCATGGCAGTGTACGTATACAGAGTCAAAATTGCTCGGTTCATAGTTTAATTTAAAAATATTGCATGTGACATCGACTCCCCTCTTAAATAACGGTGGGTTGGTCAAAAACACAATGCCCGGTGGTACATTTAGTACCACACAAATATCGGTAGTAGCACACTTTTGCCACTGACTGATCATCTACTCTTGCTAATACCAAGAGTGGATGATCACTCTTTATAACAAGAGTGTGCAACTGGGTACATTCTGTGTATTAAAGAATGTACCAGAACGCGTTGCATTTTTGTTCGACCCCCTCAATCAGTGGGGGTTTAAGCAAGAGATTAACAGTATGCTTCATTGGGGGTTACAATTTGCTCCTAGCATTACTACGATATAAAACTGCATACAGACCCCTAAATAAGGGTGGTAGGCCAAAAACGCAACGCGTGCCGGGTACATACTTTAATACACAGAATGTACCCAGTTGCACACTCTTGTTATAAAGAGTGACCATCCACTCTTGGTTCGTTAATACACAGAATGTACCAAGTTGCACACTCTTGTTATAAAGAGTGATCATCCACTGTTGCTAATACCAATTAATTTCAGTGGTAAAAGAATTAGAAGAATTACAAAGTTTACTCGCTGAACTTGCGGATGCGTCAATTTGCACAACGAATCCAACCAATCACGAACCCGAAATGAACATTTCAACTCGAGAAAGTTTAAACGACAGTTCAGTTTCTGGAGCTGCAATGAGTACGTTTACCTTTTGTTTATTCTGCAATTTTCAACGTCGATTGAAACGCAAGTATGAAACAGTATAACAAATCTTAATAGTTTAATCACAGCCTACACAGGTCTCATGTAGGCCGATAGTCCGCCTTATGGCGGCGTTATATATGTAATGCGGTGCCGGCCGGCTCTGGTCAAAGGCAGGCGGCACAGCCTGTGTAATGATGTGTACTTACGTGCAGCCATAATTGATTGCAGTATTAATTTTTAGGCAAATCTTCCTCAATGGAGCCATCTTTTGCCAGTTTTAAACCAATTCGTAGTGAATCGGATGAATGTTGCGTCATTGAAAATCGAATCATTTCAAACAGCGGAACTCCGCCTTTGATTTCAAACAAAGTATCATTTGGAACATCAAATGGACGATATTTGGATGAACTTGAAGCGTCGCTCAATGAAACGATTGCTGCGATTGGAAAAGCGACTGTTTCGCAATCTGGCAACGAATCTGATCAACGCAATCGAGATGTAAGTTGTCAGCTGATTTGATTTTATAGGCCGAATGGAAGTTAGGTTTAACAGGTTTCCAACTATTTTATACGTTTATAGTTTGTGTAATAATCAATTAGTTGTTTAGACAAATCATCCGAACTTAAATCAACTCAGAGTGACTTTATTATGTACTGTTATTAAGTTAGAAATATCCAGAAAATCAATCAACTCATTGGAATTTACAGTAAGCTAACACATTGTTGAAATATTTGTATTTCGAAGCTATCGGTTGCAACGAACCGCGCAGTTGCCGACAGGTGAACTCGTGGTCAACTGGTACAAATTTGCTTCCATGGATGCTAAATTATGCTTAATTTAAAACAAAAACATATTTTACCGACAAAAACATTGAATAAATTAAACCAAATCTGAACAAGATTACGGTAGTTTTCTGATTTGAATTTTTCGAAAATCTGTTGTAATTCAACTCGATATCTGACTCGACAGCTCCTGTCACGAACAGATTTGCTAATTTGAACGTAAAACTTTATGTTTCTACATTTAACATTTCAGTTGCTTGGGGGAACGATTGCTATTTTCTCAGTAATCCTGCATAATCCGGTTCCACCGACCCTGTTTTCGTAATAAGAAATTTTAGATACTTTTCACAGAATTGGATTTTCGTTTCCTACGCTCGCAAGGTTTTCTTTTACTGGTTTTGAATTTTACATAATCACAGGATACCGTAAAAATTGTGTTTCATAAACTTTTGTCAGTCCATCCTTCCCGTTCAGAAATTTGTGGATCCGCCGCTGTATATAATTTCCTAGAAATGTAATATGCGATTTGCTCGGTAATAATCAACGATTGGTTGCAGTTGAGTTTAAACTTACTCGTTTTCAGAATATATCATACAGTTATTTACTAATCTCTCGCCGTTATCCTTGGGATCGTATTCTCGAATCTGTGTAGCATCTATTGTCAATTAGTGATAAGTTTTCAAATCAGCCAATTGGCGGAGCTGCGGATCTAAAATTTAGCTCGCAACTGGGGCCAATCAAATGTCGAAAACGTGCCAAATTTCAAAGGTGTCAATTGGCTGATTTAAAGCTTACATGATCTGTGATCAACTGGTGAGAGAGATTCGATATACAAATGACAATACGAATAGTGGTTTGATGACCGTGAATTGCTCGCTTCTCAGCAGCGAATAGTTCGGCAAACAGGCAGTGCCGGCGGAATCGCCCCCCCCCCCAAACCTTCCATTTGAGAAACCTCGACCCTTGAGGGGCCCCACTTTGACAAATTAAAAAATATATTTGATCACGAATTTATAGAGCTGAAAACATTGTATTGGGCCCCCCCCTCGGACCTGTTTTGGAGGGCCGACTATCCCAACGCCGGCCAGGCAAACAGGGAAGTTTTAATATTAGAAAACCCTGCAGACATGGCATAACGGTGATATTTCAAAATTGATCAGCGAACCGGAAATTTGGCTGCTGCATTTCGTAGACAACGTTTATCGAAGCAAAACTTTTCATGAAACTAAATAATTGTTCCATGGAACTAAACGGTTTGTGTAGACTATTGTTTGTGTAGAAGCTGTAGCAGGATTAAAGACTGGGGGTTAAATGTTGATGGATTTTATATTTTGTCACAGTGGATTCGAAATGTAGCGAAGGTTTCGTTTTAGGAAGCGGCTGAATGAAAATTGTTTTATCAGCCAGCTCAACGAGACAAAAATTGTTATTAACCTTATCACTAAAGTTTGGGCACAATGCTAAATATGGATACACCTTCTATGACAGTAGCGAGGATTTTGGACTACAGAGAGTTACAGCAAGTGTAGGAATACGTTTTCATCGTTTGATTGGGTGGGTTTTTCTAAAGCATATTTGTTGTTGGAAATAATATTTTTCGAAATCATTGTAGGGAGCAATGGCACCCTGGTCCCCGATGGTTTCCCTTTGACATGGGCTCGTAGCCAGCTCATCTTGCTACGGATGGTTAAAAATTTTCCAGGATAAACACATAGGGGTTTCCGTTGACTTACCAGCAACATTCAAAATTATGCACGGGGAATACTAAAAAATTTCGTGGGGGTGCTGAGCCCCCTTGGCTACGCGCCCGCTTTGACCGGTTCTGTAATTATTAGGGAATACCTTATATGGTGTTTATTTGCAGATATTCAGGTTTGTCCGTATTTCTAAAATGTTACGTTTCATTGTGCATTTGCACTATGCATCATCCACTTTATCTTGCGTTCGATTAGCGAAAATACAAATTCGCAATTTAGCACCGCGTTGTTAGTGAAATTTACTGTAATAGAAAATTGATAAGATTGCGTGCTTTCTTCGTGTCAGGTGGGCGGACCGAATAGTATTTTATTTATTTTTTTTCAAACCAAAAAATATATTTCTAAATTAATAGCTCTGCCTAATTTAGATTCCCTGCTGTGCGGAAGCTATATTTTAAATTGAAAGAGTATTTTTCAGATTTTTTTACTTTTCGCTTATTGTTGTCTAATATCACTGCGTTATGGATTGTTAGACTTCATGCTGATAAACAGCATATTTGTGCAGTTAATTGAATGTGCGCAATTTGGCTTGGATTTTATAAATTATGTGTATTGTCAGTTTAGCGATAGGTTTTCAAGCTTTCTTATAATTTAAATAATGAATTTGAAATTTAAGCCTGTGGTCTGAACTGTACTCCGCCTAGATTTTCATTTGACTGTAACTGCTGAAGATACTTGGCACCCGGCACTTGTATAAATACCGTTGTCGTTTGGATATTGTTTTGAGTAGAGACTCCTGTTTAAACTAAAGGCCGAAAATCAGGCCTATTTTTCCCGTCCGAGACATAAGTGTTGTTGCTTTTCTATCAGTGGGACGTGTCACGTTTGCTTTAGCTAATGGACTATTCTTAGCTGCAGATACACTGTAAGATATCTTACGGTCTTTCCCCCGGTCAATAAAATCGAATACAAACAAATTAGTAACTTCAGTTGTTTGTTTGCTTTTTATATGTTTCACCTGAAACCCTAAGGAAATTTCCGTTCGCTCTAAGTCAAATTGAATATATCATTCTTTTATTTCAGGTTAATGTCGGCCGAATTTGTCATTTGATACTTAGGGTTTCAAAAACAAACCAATTTCGTCAAATAATACAATTATCAGTGTTTATCAAAACTTTCTAAACTAAATATTTATTCAATAACGCGAATTCTAATTTATATTCGTGTGATAGAAATTGTAAACTCTTCGTTTAATTGTATGCAAATAGAACAAGATAAACAATGAAACTCAACGAAAGTTATAACCAGCAAGCATTAAATCGGCGTTCTGGGCGTATAAACGCCCACACCGAACTTTCTTAAAAGATACACAACCACCAACTGGTAATTAATGGTGTCCACATTTGAGGATTCCGGCCAAGATAAGATTTCGACAATGCCCATCGTTCAATGCAATATTATCCTATCAGAATATTTGTAGTAGAGACAGTTTTAGACAAAATGAACTATTTGATTAATCTGACGTGACATTTTAGTCCAGTGTCAAATTTTTAAATTGGTTTAGACATTAAACAGACAGTAAAACATCACCTGGTGTATGCTGGCATTGAATGATTCTGACAAACGGCAACAAAAACACTTCTTGTGTTTGTTGCTATATTTGCTGTTTAAGTATATTCTTTGAAGCACGAAAAATTATGGTTTGTCGACCGCGAACAACCCCATTTTCAGAGTTGGCGATGAAGTTCGAAATTGTTTTTATCACCATTCAACGATTGGTTAAGGATGAAAACCCGCGTTCGATGAATAGTGGGTTTCGACCTCCTCGAAAGCAAATTTCAGAGGAGTGCATTTGACAAGTTGGTCTACACACTAAAGAAATTAATTTCAAGACTTGTACTTTGTTAAATTTTCAAGACATAAATGTCTTGTATTTCAGACATTAGCCTTAAACTGATCAGAAATTTATGTCTGAAATGGTTAAAACATAAATGTTTTATATTTAAGAAATTACTGTTTACAATTTATTTAGAAACAAATTTCTTTCTTTCAAGAAATAGTTGTCGTATATTCAAGAATTTATTTTCTGATTTCTGTGTATGTTAAAAAGTTGCTCAGTTTTTATTCTTAAGAGAGTATACAAATAATTGTATTTCAAAGATATTTCGGGTTGAGCTCAGACTCCCCCAATTTACGTTTACGTCTTGGACATATTTTAGGTTGAAAAATTAGGGAATTTGGTTGAGCTTAACTCCCAATTATGAAGGCGACTTCTCTGGCAAATCTTGTTCTAAGACATATATGTCTTAAAAATCAGCAAAACAAGTCTTCGATTTCAGACATATTTGTCTTATATTTCAGGCATATTTGTCTTGTAGTTCAAAAATATTTGTCGTAATTGTTTGTGAAACACATTCTTAAATTTAAGGCATTTAAGTGTTAAAAATTTTAGACACAGATTTCTGAAAAATTTTAAAAAATAATGTCTTGGATTCAAAAGTCCACACTAAGATATAATTGTCTTAGTCTTAAACGAAATCATTGTTGAATATCAGAAAATGTTTTTTGTGTGTAGTCTTAGTATCCTATACACCCATTGGCATCGCTGTGAGACTTTCAGTTTCTGAACTTTTTGATGCATTCCAACTTCTTTTGACCAAAACGTTTATTAAGCAACAGTGTATAATCGACACTGGCTGGGTTGCAGGAAAATGACTTAAGTCAACCACGGACTTAAGTCAATTTTGGACTTATTGGTTGTTTGAGAATACTACTTTTGTGTCCCACACTCGAACTAAGACCCTTCCGCCGGAATGGCATCCATCGGCGGATTGGGAAATTCGTGGTGGGGAAATGCACAAGTGGAAAATGGTAAGTTTTGGCACATGTTCATACATACTTTCACGTGTACGAAAACAGCCACAAGTCACGCAAACTCATACGTATATATGTATGCATGTATGTATGTGTCGCTAACGAGAAGAACCTCAAAGTACAGAACATTTACTCATTAAAGCGGATATTGCATAAATTTCTAGCCTATCATATCTTGGTTGGTACAAGGACGAAAAGGTTTTATGTTTTTCCCGTATTTTCAAAAATCACCAAACTGCCATTATAGCTTACGTTGGTTTCAACTCTGAAAAAATTTACTCGGCAGCCGGAGTGGGGATGCATCTCCCCATCCCACCACTAGATCCGCCCTTGATAGAATCAGTAAATGAAACCTGAGGGAGAGAAGATCCGACAACTTGACCTACCATTTATCCAGGGATGGCGAAGACAGATACGTATAGAGTATTTGAACTTGAGACGGGCTAAACCTCGTAAGCGAAATATTTCACTTCCAGCATTTAGAAGTTTATTTTGAAGGCATTGCGGTTACTTTATTCGTTCATAAATTTACGTAAGGGATAATATTTCCTCGAATCCTTCTGTTTTATACGTCGCTGGATGGAAAACGCTCAATAAACACAGGAAAAACCTCGCGAGCGAGAAGCGAAATGCAATTATACGACTAAATGTTAATTTTTAGTTTAGCGTTGGTTCGGTTGTGGTTGTGCGTCCCCATTCCAAGGGCATAAGATCGGTACCCTATTGATTCACCGCAGCCCCGTAGTCGAATCACATTGCTAAGACAGGCTAATTTTTTTAGAATTTGCATACAACTTTTCGACGACTTCTACACCCTAGTTGCAGCTTCGATTTGTACACAGATCCCTACCGCATGGTTGTTACAATTTCTTACATTAGTGCGTGCATTTTAACGTGGATAACCCATTATCTACGAGGAACCACAATTTTTCTATGAAGGATGGCCCTCCCCCTGCGGCTGCTATCTGACTACGAACCTGATTCACCAATGATTTTACCCAGCTCTGAGCAGTCCCAGTTATATTTTGAATATAACGTTTAATGACGTAATTAGAATATCGCTAACAACACCAATTTATAACTCGTTGTCACTGTGTATTTATAACTGCGTTTAGTCTAAAACTCTGTGTCTCTTATTTTGACGCGAATCTATTGTGATTTACAGTTTGAATTCGCCTCAGGGTTTACTTTACAGATAAACCAATCATGACTTTAATGTGTTGTTTGAAGCAGTGTAAATGAGTTTAACTTGAGTTATGCTCTATAATGGATGTGTGCCAAGGCCGTATCAACACAGCTCGGGACTCCGTGGAAGTCCTTCAAGTCCTGCTGCGTTAGGCCGATTAGGTTCCACAGATCCATAGCTATATTTTATCAATTAAACTCTGTCTGAAGACATCCACCTTAGCGTATCAATGTTTTCCAACAGAAATGCTCAAACGTGAGTTGAAAGTATACAGAAAACATATTTTCAATTGTCTCAGGGGGAACCACATAAAATCGTTCCTCGCTGACTGCCAAATACAGGCCCCCCTTAGTCGTAGTGGAAACTTAAATTGATGTCATCATTGCATATTCTAAATGTCACTTTTATCCCCAACAATATATATCGTAAGGGGGGCGGCTGTGCCAGAACCCACCTTCCTGTATCTGCTCTCGTCAATTTTTTTGGATTTAGAAAATTGGTTAATAAAGTTAATGGTTGCAGAGGTCATTGACGCTTAGATGCTAATTTAGGAATTGCGCTACTTACCAGGTCATTTGGGTTTTTTAGTCTATTAATTTTGTTTCTAAATACAATTCTATCACTAATTGATTATTTTTGCCAATAACATTGAATGGATATGGTTATGTTGCGCTCTTTATCATTCAAAATGGCAGCTTTTCAACCATGGGTGAAACCAGGAGATTAGAAAAGTATGGAGCATTCGCTCCAGGTATAGAACAGGGTCGGAACAATAGTATAAGCATATTCCTAAGCCTAAGGCTAAGCGTAAGAACAAACTTATTCCTAATCCTAAGCGTAAGCAAAAAGTTAGTCTAAAGCTTAAACTGACTCTATTACCGCCGCAAGACGATTCGGTCCTGTTCTAAACATGTGTCAACCCCTCGATAGAAGTCCCAAGGAGCGTTTTACCCTGATATCTTGTGGCTGACAACGATGCATTTGTTTCAAACGCAAATCTCTGCTCGGAAACTGTACTAATGTGTGCAGCACCTATTACCAGTTGATGATAAGTCATGTAACTTTTGAACCACTGCCAGGTGAGGTTCAAAATTAAGCGCATTTTTTGCATTCGATATGTTCTACTTCTGTGCCATTTTTGAGATCCGCAATTGTAGGAATTCGTCGGCTTGAAAACCTATCTCTAAACTGGCGATTAGTTCTATAAACATTCGAAAACATGGGCCTAGAAATAAAGCTCAATTTTACTGAAAAACCGGAACCGAGTACAATTTGTCTGTCCCTCCAACATCTTCGGTGGCCCAGTTTGCGTTTTACTATCAACTGAACTCCATTTCTTTGGTGTTCTTTATTGACAGCGGCAGATCCACAAATATGTGTCGGCTGGCTGGCAAAAGTTATGAAACGCAATTGTTACTGTATGCTATTTACGAGTCAATTTTCTGAGGGAGAAAATTGTAAGGTACGAAAATTTAACTTTCATTACGTTCGCCAGGTGCGTCTGACCATAAGTGATTCGCAGCTCACAAATTATCTTCGTACGACTACGCCCTTGTTTGGAAACTCAACGCCAGGAACCTTTTAAGTGATTATTTTTATTGCTAAATTTACAACTAATAAATTGCCAAATTGTTCATTATTTTAAATTTTATAACGAGTAAATATTGACCTTTTAATTTTCAAAATAAACATAGAATATAAAAGTTTCAAATTAATGCAAAAAGAAGTAAACATTTGAATGATTTTAATTGGTTACCCGGAGGGTTTTTAGGGGTGGCCATTTTGACTTGTTCAGTGGCTCCATACACCATTGACACCCGGGGGTTCGAGATGTATATATATTTATATGTTTACATACAGCTATAAATCGATTAAGTTCTGTAATGTATTTGGCGACTTTGTTGCATTTAATGTCTGGGTATATGTCATATATTTGGCTCTGGTTATGAACAGGGTAAATGCAAAATCCGCGAGCATTTGTGCAAATTGTCCCATTTATTTAAACCTAAGCCTGAACCTAAACCTAAGTTATACCGAAATCTGACAATTTCAAAAACTTTGCAGAAGAAATATCACAAGATCCAAACTGATTTGAAATTTTCAATTGAAACTTAGGCTTCATAGCTGTAGGTCACTTCTGAAACATTTAAAATTGACTACTCAGAAGCTATTTTTTGTTCCAATTACAAAGGTGTCTGTTTTGTTGACAAATACGACAACGGCTAATACAGGATCACAATTTTTGGCCCTGTTACGCAAAGGAGGAACCAATGGATGTTTACACAATTTTTACCGCAAATTCGTAATTTTTAAATTTTCTACTAATAAATATTTTTTGTTAATTGAAAATACCTTTTTACTTGCAAATTCGTTAGAATTTTAAATGTTTAGAAGGTTTTTAGATTTCTATCTGTTGTCTGCTTACTTTCAAATGTGCGCTAAACAGATGCCACGAATCGCCCGACCGGACAGACAGTGTGTAGTAAGCTTATTTATGCCTAAGCACATTCCTAAGACTAAACCAAAGTTTAGTAATGGGTGACAAATTGTCGGGTGTATTAAAGATGTCGGGTTCCGAAACAAGGTTCAACGAGTTTCGGCCGACAATTGGTCGTAATACCAGAAATACCAGCGTAGAGCAAATAGAGAAAGCTTACAGCCCTATTCACACATGTGAGTTTTTGTTGCGAGAGCTTGCAACTGCAAATTGCATGAAAACTTTTGTCCAAAATCCCGTTCAAAAAACTTACAGCTGCAAATATTTCACTAAAAATCATAGCTTGGAATTTAGTTCACATGTGTGAATAACCATGCAAGTTCGCTGAATTTATTGCATCCGATTTTTCATTGGCTGATGAAAAATGCAAGTTCCACATGCAATTTGCAGCTACAAGTTCTCGCAGCAAAAACTTGCACTTATAGGGCTTAATATTGTTCAAAACTGTTTTTTACGCTTAAACTTGAACGATCTTTAGTGTTTTGTAATGTTTCCGTTGAATTCAATTAAACTTTGGTTTCAAAAATATATCAGGGCAAAAATTTGTTGTCGGCAACCTTTACGCAGACCTGACACCAATTGTAGATTCTCGACGTTGTCAGCTCCGTCCAAGCTTGCGACTGCTGCCGAAAGGCTTTTTCAAGAGGGGGGCTATTCTTTAACACTCACGGCACCAGCACCAGTAAAGCGCGTTCCCCTTTTCAGCAATGATTAATTGTAATGTTTTGTTTTGGTTCCTTCAGTTTTTGTTCAAAATTTCGTAAGCTTTGCCAGCCAATATGTTTCTTTTAAGTGACCGATAGCCATATACAAAACATTCATTATATACCGGACAGCGATAGCGTCTTAACATGGAATAGGGGGCTTATGTAACCTTCAAAGCTTCACAGAATTCTGAAAAAATCCACTGTTCCACATTTTCGAATAACTAATTTCTCTAACTGGCTTGGCTGGCTCGAAAAAAATATTTTTTACCTGAAAACGTTGACCTAAAATTGGGGGTCTACACCTGGTTCGAGCAGGGATAAACTATTCCAAACTATATACAGAGAGGCAAATTGGGAAAAACAGGAACAAAGCTGGTTTGGCAGGCCAAATTGTGAGCCAAAACAAAATTTGTTGTATTATACATTAATTATTTAGCATAGACCAGTGAATAAATACGCGTTGTATTTGATGAAGTCTGAGTTTTGTGTTGGAAATGGTTCAACATAAACAATGGATGTTTCAAGACATGAGCAAAGTAGTCGCAGACTGACACGAAACGAAATTTTCTTCTCTGAAACATGGCAAATATATGGCATACAGTAAAAATTGTGTTTCATAACTTTTGCCAGCCCGCCCTTCTCGGCTGAAATTTCTGCACCAGACGCTGCTTATGCCGATAATTTCTAATGCATGTAGCACCAATCACCAGTCACTGATAGGTCATGGAGAATTTGGACCAGCCAATCGAGACCGTTGAAACCAGACACGTGATTTACATTTGATTGGTCCTACTTGGCATCTGAGTCACATGTTTGAAAACTTATTGCTAACTGGTGACAGGAGCAACGCACATTTGAAAATGCGGACCCTAAACTTTAAACCGTTGTCTTCAACTGAATTCTAAGCCGTTCATAAACGCTACGAAGCTTTTGTACGCCTTCAACCACAAAACTAAGCCTATCCCAAAGCCTAAGTTCTTATTCCTAAGCCTAACTTTAGCTAAAATCTCAACATTTCGACAACAGTGCTAGCAAATCTACATGTCGCTACCGCATTGTAGAATACCGGACCCGGAAACGAAATTTTTTCTCTGTGTTCGTGCTTAATATACCTGCGTAACAGCGATTTTACTCAAAACTTTTTGTGAATTTGTTCATTTCAACAAAATAAACAACTGTTTACAATTAAAATCTGGTAAATATGATGTTTTGATTGTTAAAATTAAAAATTTATGTTCAACAGCCATCTTAACATCGAAACAACAGGCGTGTCAAATCATTACGTAAGCCTACGGTTGCCCCCTTCTCCGATATGCCCTTCTGGTAAAATTAAATCAAGTTTACCAAATTAAACTGGCTAAATGTAAACAAGGCTTCCTCCTGGTAAAATAGGCAAAGTTTAACTTATGGCATAAATTCGTCATTAAGTTGTTTTTGAGCAGTTACGATTTGAATTTACGGGCAAAGGCGGTTAACATTTAAAAATTTAATATTTGTGACAGAGTCAAAATCATTCTGTTATAAAGCGTTTAAGCATATTTTTTGTCTCATATTGGTAGTATACACTAGCGGATCCAGAGGGGGCAGGGGGCGGACGCCCCCATCAGAGAATTTTTTGTGATAAAATGCTAAGGTCCCCCTACCGTGCAATTTTCCCATCACAAAAGGTTTTGTAAGAAATATATACGGACACTAATTTTTCCCTTAGAAATTTTTCTGATAAAATGATAACGTATTTACTTTACAATTTTTGCCGTCAGAAAGTTTTTTAGTGATAAAATGATAAGGTTCTCACCTTACAATTTTTGCGTTTCATAACGTTTGCCACCCCGCCCTCCGTCAGAAATTACCGGATTCGCCGCTGGCAGTATATTAGTTTTGATAGTTTTGTTTTTATTGTCATTGGGATTAGTTTTTAGTTTTTTGTTTTTTGTTAATTAAAAGCAGCCTATGACGTGTTTAATGCTTCCATACCAACAAATGGAGGCCTATCACAATTATTCAAATTACGATGCATTAACTGTAAAGTTTCAAATTTATCTTTTAAACCAAAATCGCGTATTTCGGCTCGCAAACGCTCGCAAGCATAATCTCGAAGTGGTCCATGGGGAAAACGTTCAATTTTCTGTATCAAATGGGACTCGTCATATTGACCTTGAGAGAGCCCCTGGTACTGTTAGCTCAGCTATCGACAAACCTTATGGTTTATAGGTCAAGGGTTATGTTGCATGACACTACGAAATGACTTGGACTCAGATTTCTGACGCACCCCCCAATAAGTGACCTAACGAAACATTAATCTATCAGTAATTTTCATAAATAAAGTTGTATATTTAAACAAAGAAATTTCAGTACTTGAGGCGAAAAAAAAACATTTAAAAAATTACCAGTCGGATTCTACCCCGAGTTAATAATTATAGAATGTTATTTCAGGAAGAAGTTAAATCAAATTTGGCTTCTTTGAAGCAGTAGTTTAACGACAAAGCCTACACTCTGCTATCTTTCGCACCGTTCGCTTTCAGTTCGCCACATATTTTTCCTTTTCAAACTCGCGTAAAGAATTTATATACACTGTAAATTCCAGTGAGTTGATTTTAACTCGGAATGAGTTGAATCGCTCAGTCTGAGTTAGGACTATCAGAACTCAGAATTCTGAGTTGATTCAACTCATTCTGATTTATTTAGTCAACTCTCCCGGAATAAACTCAACTCAGAGTGATAATCAACTCTACTCAAAGAGAGTTAAAGTATATTGTTATTAACTCAGGAAGAGTAAACTTTCCGTTTGAGTTGATTAACGCATTGGAATTTACAGTGTATTATTTATTTCTAAAATTCCGTTTTGATTTTCGTATATTTTCAGACAACATTCAACCGAATAATGGATAAGAATCAAAATATAACAAAGCACCAGCTTGAGTTTGCAGCTCAACATAGCAATCGCCGGCCAGATATCAACGGTAACTTTTTCGTTAGTCCAACACGACGTCTTTCCCCCGTGGCACCGTCGCCAATTAAATTGACCCCACGACCCCGACCCCCAGTTGATATCAATACTAATCTTTCGCTTTCAACTATACCAGAATCTGATGTGGTCGTGAACTCGGCAGCAACTGGAGTCAAAATGAGCTGCTCATTAAACGAAAGTATCAGTTCAACTCAACGCGTGTTGGATGAACTCGAACAACGAATCTGTGTACTTGAAGCAGATCCAACCACTAATGGTGAACAGTTGACTGATTATAATGGGCAACGGAACGCGAAAGGTAAGCATCCTCGCGGATATCTACGACAATTCGTCTCCTGACAATTCCCCGTGGAACAACTCGTAACAAGGAATTTCTTCGAGTTCGCAAACTTGTCGGCCGACGTACATCTGATTAATCTCATTCACCTGAGCGTAAGCCAGCGTCCAATTGTCAGGTCGATGAGTTGCCGCAGTTATTGCCAGGCGATGAGTTGTCGAGGTTGACCAGTTATAGGCTTACAAGTTGTCGGTAGACGAGTTGTCTCGGTTGACGAAATTCTTTTAATACCCGAAAATGATTAAACTTATGTTGGTGCTAATTGTTATGTGATGTCATGTGCCAATTCATGTGCGTTGACGTTTACTGTCGCACGCATTAACCCTGTTCTTATGAGGAGTTTGGAATCCTGACTTGAATTTAGATCCATACGGAATAGAAAATATGAGAACGGGATAAAACAGTTAAACAGTACAGCATCATTCTAATTGTCGTGTTTTCGAAAGATGATTTGAAACAAACTGTTGCTCATCCCGTTGCGAACCCACGACGCTGGGTCAAAAATTTTCACGAAGATATGCTGAAATTTGACATAGTTCACTACGGACGCTGAACCCTTTCTTGCGGGACTTAGCTGGTTCGTAGCTAGAATTCGGGACACAGAGCATCAATATCGTTCCAAAATCTGGTAGTAATTTTAAAATAGTGCATTTGGCCGTTTGAAAGCTAGAAATATATCAACTGGTGATAGGTGCTGCAGTTATTGAAGAATACAGTTCCTGGATCCAACCTTAGACAATATTAAACGCTTAACCAGAAGGCATACACTGCAAAAAATGGTGAGTCAGATTGACTCTTTCCGAAATAGGCTTTTCCGCACTATACAAACTGAGTCAAATTCGACTCCGCCGGAGTCAAATTCGACTCACGGGTGAGTCGAATTTGACTCCGTTTGTGTTTTTGCGGTGGATATATTTAGAGGCGTAATCAGGATTTTTAAATTGGGGGTTACGTTATGTTATTTAAAATTTCGACAGCGGTTCTTGTATAGTAACTGAAAAAATTTTAAAAACCCTTCTATAAATCGTAAGGGAGAATATTGATTTATGATGGGCCCGTTGCCAAGGGAGTGTGCCAGAGATGGCTAACCACCCCGGAAAAGTTTCGCACCCTTTGTTAGAAAATTTTCAACCTTGCTTGTGAATCAACGATAACCCTTGCATGCTCCTCCAGAAAAAATTACCCCCAGCAAAGGAACGAGTTGTCTACGTGTTTGGTTATGGCTACTTTCTTGCAGTTATATTTGTTAAGAAACAAGGCCAGTGTAAAGAACAACGGCGGAAGAGTATTGTAAGCATATTCCTAAGCCTAAGCCGAAGGCCTAAGCCAAACAAAAAACTAGTCTAAAGGTTAAGCTTACTCTATTGCAGTCCCACAGAAAACCGTTCCGCCCCTGATCTTTACATGAACCACAAACCCACACACGAATTCTATTGCTATTTCATTTATAATCGAAAATTTTTAAGAAAAACCGTTTCATATAAAGTTTTTTGAAACGTACGGTTAAGGTCAACTCAGAATTCCCCAGACGCTATGGCGGGTTTTCATTTTTAATTTTCAATTTAATAATTAATGACAAAAGAATTGAAAAAATCAATTTGAAATAAAACAAAAAAAGAGAAAAAATTCTAAAATATCATTGCAAATCGAGGAATGATTATGAATTTAAGCATATGGATGTAACAGTTACCGATGGATGGTTAACGGTAAATATTGCTTAAAGCCGTACTGTTATTGTTTTCAAAATTTAAAGGCATGAGTGTAACGCAGAAAATTGTGGAAACTCTCCGAGTACAAAGAACTATCAGGACGTCCCTAAGGAAATGGATTATCTCGCCCGCATCCGAAATTGTGGAAAAACTAGGAAAAAAATCACTTTTAGATGCTGTAAAATAATCTGGTAAATGAAAAAATTTTATCTCTCGCTACGCTCGTTCATAAAACATTTAGAGGTTATTATTTTTGGAAATTTGGTTGTATACTGGCATTTCGCTGTCCCAATATCGAGTGTTGTCATCTTTCGAACTTGACCATGGGTTTATCTCCGAGAGCGATTTGATGAGCGGGGGTACTTCAAAGAGCTCCCCCCAGATAATTTCGGTCGGATGGCCTCCATATCGCTTTCGTATAAACGGAAAACTGTGGAAGTTTCATAGCTAACTGTATCCTTTTGTACTGTGTTAATATTTGGGTCAACGCTGGAACGAGTGCTGAATTTTAAGCTTAGCACAGCTTTTGTTGAAATTTGTTCTTTGTATTCGATCTATGAATTCACATAAGCAAACAGTTTTCATTATTAATGTTTATCACGAGTTGAAAGTTTTCTGAAAACAAGCTTGCCTGTAGCTCTTTGCTAAGCTTAAACTTTTTACCCGGGTCAGTCTTCGCATTCCCCCCCCTCAAACACATCAACTGGGGATGCCCCGAAATTTAGGGACCCCCCAACAATTCAAAGTTGGCCATGAGATGTATTAAAAATATCGGCTGTCTTCTTGCTCGTTTCGCTAGTAAATTTTCCTTCAGTATTTTAACATCATTTGCAACTCTCGGTTGCTGTAAACTCATAGTTTTCACACATTCCTCCAACAAAATTCACTCTAAACTCAGATTTTGGACTGAAATTGAGACAGAAAAGCATTCTTGTCTTCGGTTGACATTTTTGGGGCTGATGGTAGTACCGGCGTTGTTGTTTGCTCGTGGAATCCTGTAACTAAGCCTAATAATTCCTAAGCGAAACGAAAACGTAACACTGCCGGCTCTTGTATACTTTTCCCCACATTTGGGTTTACGCCTCGGTCCAAACTTAGGAATAGACAACGTTTGTCGATGCTTCCTTGTATAAACCTAAGCATTAATTTATGCCCGTAGCCAAGAAGGTGCCAGGGTGGGCTCATCCCCCTAGAAGATTTTCAACCTTGCTCGTAAGTCATTGAAAACCCTTGAACGCCCCTCTTCAACAATTTTTGGCCCCCCAGCAAGGTGAGCTGGCTACGGGTCTGCGTATAAGCCTAAGCCTTAATCTAGAATAAAAGATTAAAGTGTTCTAGAACCTATATTACTTTGTCAAATTTTTTAAAATGTCACTTTAGTCTAATCATGGTGGTACACTATGTTAGCTAAATCATTGTACAAAGTGGCGTTAATATTGCTTAATTTTTAACAAAAATACAAGGGCTCATGGTAAATACGTTAAAACCCAAGGAAACCCCCCTTGTATATTAACATAATTCATATATGTTCGATTCGTGAATTGGCCCGTGTAAAGATCAGAGGCGGAACGTTTGTCTGTGGGACTGCAATAGCATAAGTTCCACACAGGTTTTTGCTTTAGGTTCAGAAATATGCTTATAATACTGTTACGGTCCTACTGTATACAAACGACCGTGAACAGATAACTTTTGTGCTATTCAGTACATTTCAACCTACGGCGAAACTTGAATTAGCATTTCAACTGCCATAGTTTTGTGTAGCGATTCAAAATCTAATCTAAACGATTTATCTCGACTAGAAACTAAAACCCGCTCCCTATGATTGAATGCTGTCCCGTTTAGCAAAATTTACTCGAAAAATAGTTGTCATTAATAAAAACGACAATTAATATGGCATACAATATTATCGATTTAATATATCTTTTGGTTGCTGCATCTTGTAGTCTACGTTTCTGTCACAACTGCCCCCCCGCACAAAATACTGTTTCTTCTACTCTGTTCTTCTACTTTACTTGTACTTCAGCCCCCCTCGCCTCGTAGCAAATGTGTGTATACTTAAAATGACCCGGCGAGACTAAATTTGTAAAACCTCACTTATCAGCGCATTTAAAATTGCTATTTTCAGATCGTTTGCAGTCTTGTAAATTGTGAATTTTCAATTTTCACGTTAAAACTGTAAAATGTGTCTTTATGAAGATATTTCAAGGATAAATTCTACTACGGTTAATAATACTTAGCTAATCGTTTTAGTAAATGAGGGCCAATTCGAAGGATAATAGCGATTGCATGCTATGATCGATCCAAGATAACTCGCTGTTAAATGGTAACTTGGCGATAGTTAGAATTCAGCAGTGATAAAAGACCGAATATACCGCGGTCAATTAACTTTTTCCCTACAACTATAGATGCACAATGACTACGGGACGAATTGGCCGTGTGAGAGACTACGCGGTCGTCTGCCTTCCCAGGATCTATAATATATCCTGGCTCACATCCATCGTTTGCCCAAAACCATACCTGACCCCCCAAGATTTGTTTTTGTTGCTGTAAACAACCGTTACGTAAACTAAACCCCCCACAATTAATGTAGATGTTTTCAATTTTCAAAATCGCTTGTAAACAACACAATTGTGCCAGATTGTGTTGATTTTTCTGTACTTTCCACCCGTCTGTCGTATAACAGTGATAGCGGAAGACACATCCGCAGCCAAAGGGGAGCCACGGGCGATCAGCCCCCCGGGAAAATTTTCGGCTCCTACTTGGAAACTTTTCAATCTTGCATGTATCCATAGTCTTCGAAACCCCTTGTGTGTCTCTTGAAATATTTTCAGGTTCCCTACCACGGTTAGCTGGCTGGCTATGGGCTTGGCGGTGAATGGCAATTGTGCGTACTCCTAGCAAGTACATACAATCCTCATTCGATCAGATTGCGAATTCGTAGGCCGGCATTTTATTTCAAGATTGCATAAGCTTGTTTTAAACCTTTTTTTACGAGTGAGAAAAGTTTCCGATATTAGAAATTAAGTTAGTTTATTTTAGAACTTTTGTGGCCTCTTCAAAAGCTTAGGTATCTATTACCTTCATTCCCATGATGTATAAATACGCCCTTGATTTGAATAGACTACATATTTAGATTCGTGGGTGGAGTGTAAACTCAAGGTCACCTCCCATCTGTTTGTTAAATATTTGTGCCGAGTCGATGTAATTTTAGCGAACAGAATGCTTAAAATCAGTCATAATTTATTATTGCTTTGCAAGCTTGGAATTCAAATTTAATTTCAATGCCAATTTTGCCGCACAGTAAAAGGGAACGCGTGCAGGATGCCAAAATCACTGGTGGATCCTTTTGTGATGCCACGCCAACGGCCCAGGTACTGAGACCTGGGACCAGTACGGTGATTTGGCGTGGCCTTATCGGAGTCAGTTTTTAGGTACAATTCTTAATTGCCTCGCATAAAAAACAATCCTATAACGCCCGATTTTAATTCAAAAAATATGAAAATCACCAGAAACTACTGTACACGGTATTTTTTGTTTTCCCACGGTTTGCTGGTACGCACTACACAATAGATTGTATATTTTCCCACTGTTAGCCTTTACGTATATTGTAGTTCCTGTTAACAGGAATGTTTACGTGTTGCAGCTTGGCCCCGGCTGCTACCGGCCCCGGTAAAAAACCCTGGCCCTGGGGCAACTCTAAATTGAATGTATAAATTTTGAATTTAAATGTGGAATTTGATCAGAACTTAATTTCAACAATCATTTTATTTAAACTTTTCAAAGATGTTCCCATAATATCATGCGTTTGTATACGAGTTCCACCTGAGCTTATCTGCTAATAAACAGTCATGTTTGTTTTGAGATTCGTGAGAACAACTCGGCTTTTAAGCTGTGAATATTTTGCTATTAAATGGCAGAATCCCAAGGTAAACTCCCTAGCGTTCATTTTGTCATTTCAGTTACTTGCTGGATAATTCAGAAAAGGGAGTGCACCTCTCGATCCAAAAACTAGGAGCCCCCCACATACGTTTGGGCCCATTAAATAATAGCGTAAAAGAAACTTTACGAGCAAGAACCTAAATGCAATTTTATTAATTTTTAAAGTTGGAACATTGCTATTTTTTCATAAAATATTCTATTCTTCGTTATCCAAATTTTTCTTACTTAAAACGGGAGAAACCACCCGCTCCTGGCTGCTGCACTAATCTTTTGAGTGAACCATCTTAGTTTTCAAACTACTCCAGACCCGTTGCTAAAAACGTTAAAAGGGGGAGACTGTCAGCCTCCCCTGCAAAAAGTTTGCTTTCCCCCAGGTTAAAGATTATAGCTCGACTTGATGGCTACATTAACTCTACACGTTCGCTTCCTAAAATTTTCTTTACTTCATGATCCGTATAAACAGTTCTTTGCGAGAACGGGCTAATCATTTTTCAGGAGGGACATACAAGGGTTTGTGATGACTTATAAGCAAGGTTGAAAATTTTCTATAGGTTGGAACGACAAAATTCTTCTCAGAGTTGCCGAGTCCCCACTGGCTACGGACCCATTTTCCCCCGTAGGATGTTAGCCGCCTATAAGCCTACACTAGTGTCCCCTTTGCTCAGGGAATAAGAAGTATTCAATTGAACTTTTATTGACTAAAATAAACTTGAACTGACTCAACTCTGTTTGCCGTCTGACAACGGTGGGATGGGTGCGATGCTCAGTTTTCAACTGATGTTTGAATACAAAAGAGTTTCAAAACTGCCACTCTCATGTTTTTATTGAATTGTTTAAAAGCGAACGCAAAGGTGAGAATGTCAGCCTTCAAATCGAGTTATCTTTGTATTTTTACGATATTTTTCACAACGAAAAAATGATGTGACAGTAAATGTTTTTAAAGTTTAAAGAATGAGAAAAATATTTCGACGGGGGCAAAACTTTGTGTTGACTCATTGTGAATCATAAAACTTATTTACAATGAGAGTGGGAGAAAGGAAAATGTGTATTGAAGGTGTTAGAGGCGTCTTGTCGACGAGTCCCAGGACGGCGGGTCCAGAAGGTGCCGGGACTGTACTGAGTTGTGGACAACGTGAGAAAAAATCACACCTTCAAAAAGCGATTGAATATTTGAATCTAAGTGTAAATCAGGCGTTCGTTTTGGAACATTTTTAAATAATTTTTGACTTTGTTTTGAGACAATTTTTTCTCAATTAAAAGGTTTCATTTAATTACGAATTTTACATATTTATTAAACTCAATTTGGTTTCTGAAAACTCATTCTATTTTACGGGCAAACAGTAAATTGAGTTCAGCACAACGTAAGGGATCGGTATACCCTAAACGAAACCAGAAACGTAACCAGGATTTCATTTTGGAGGATCAGGGGTATACATCAGAGTGGGACGTTACCCGCGGGTACCCGCAAATAAACGCGGGTCGGGTAAAAAATTTCAGCCGCCGTTTATACTCACATGTAAATATTTGTATTATGCGGGTAAATATTTGAGATTTTAGCTGCGCCAAACTTTTATGAGTTGAGATGCAAAATATACGCTATTAAGTAAGCTGATCAGTGAACGTTGAAAACGCAAATGTTCTGTGCTTTATTTAATTGGGTTTCAAGTTATGTAGTTTCTACTAATGTTTTATAATATACATTTAACCATGTTCATGAGTTTGTGTTCGAAAACTTTTTTAAGTCCTCTTACTTTTGATAGTACCAAAAATTGACAATTTCTCTGTAATTTTTTACAATCTGCAGGCCAATAATTAATTAGCTTAGATCAATCTACTATCTTATAGACCAATGATATTTACTTGTTTGGGTAGACACAATTTAGATAACCAATCAGCGTTACATTTTCTGAAAATTATATAGAGGAGTTTGACGCTCGAGCCCGAGGGGGCTTACACGTCTTGTGGAGATTTTGGACTGCTCATATAGGATAGAATTGGCAAACGCTGCTCACAGTGTCTGTATTGCTCGTATATTACTTGTATTTAGTTGCTCATAGTATACTCTTATGAGAAAAGAACTTTAATCTTCGCCCTTTTATTCGGGTCGCTACAGTAAATGCATAAACGCTAACTGGCCAATTAGCGAATACTATGAATAATTTGTCATAAACACAAATGTAGTAACATCCTGGCTTGTTTTATGCATCTAATGATTTTGATGCGTGACTTTTTGTCTGGTTCTATTGGCCAATTTGCCAATTCATTCAGACACTAATTTACGACGCTTTTCTTTAAAGATATTTTTCGCTGATGAAAGTTCTTCGAATTCATGAGTTCCACACCGGAATTCCGGATCTGTCTGACATCCGATAAACTCGATTTGATTCCGTTCCTGATTGGAGCAGTATTCTTCAGCAGGTAACAAATTCAAAATTGAATCGGTAAAAAACGGAAATAAGGAACGGCAAAATTTTCAACATTTTTGAAATATTTTACTACCGAGATTGTTAAGTAAATGCCACAAAGTCGCTATTTTCAATCAATTTGGCTTTCTTTTGCGCAAATTTTGAGATTCGGGTCAGTGGGAGTATGTCAATTTGAAAAGTTTTCGTTAACTAGATGATACACTGTAAATTCCATTGATTTGATTTTAACTCAGAATGAGTTGAATCCACTCAGAAGTGTGTGCTCTGAATTTAGGTATTTCACAGGTCAGAATTCTGAATTGATTGAACGCATTCTGAGTTAATTAATCAACAAACCTTGAATTAAATCAGCTCAGGGAGCATTAGTATTTACTTTAAAACTCAGAAATAACCAGAAATAACTAATTCTCTCTGTGAGTTGATTAATCAACTCACTGGAATTTACAATGTAGCTGCTGCTATATACATTTGATAATATTGACCCTTAATTCAAGTGTGAAAAATTGTGCAAGCTGGTTAACATCGCCGTTCAGTGGTCACAGAATCACAGAATTACAGAACAATTTGACAACATTTGAGGATACGCACTAACGGCGTTGGTTCACAGTCGTCAAAAGTTATATAAAATGTTAATTTTTTAAAAAAGTCTTAAATTAATCTTATGTAATTTTAGCTGAATGGCTTCGTGGGAAAATTTACTTATCTTAAGTCAGTTGATTAAACTTTCAACCTTGTAATGAAAAAATACGCATTTATTATTTTATGATTAAAATAAACGTTTTTTCGACCGTGTGAGTTTTTCACATTAATATTCATTATTTTATATTTTTGCTGACTTAAGCAACACTCCTACCGCTGTTTTGTGCCCCTGATTCCTTGAAGAGTCCGATTTTTGTCAAATTTGGTATAGAGAATATGTCCCCGGTTGTGAGAAAATCTATTAGGTTAGTGTGCCGCACAAGATAATCGATTTGACCAGACTGGTAAGCCAAATCTGTACCCCTTAAAAATCTGGTATAAAATATTTACGCCAATAGTTTTCACAAAGGGGTGGAGATTTATCTCCCCAGAAATTTAATTTCCCAAGACTCGAAAAAAGACAACTATTTTTCAGGCTGTACAAAAAGCTGTACAGCCCAATCAATTTTCTGGCTCTTTGCACTCGGTCGAAAAAACATCACTCAAAGTTATCTGTTGTCGAAACGAAGTCCTGGCTACACACCTGTACCAAAAATTACTATGCATGCACCATCAAACGCTTATAATTGAATTTTTATTTTTGAAATATTAGCTATGTAAGTTTCTCGTATTTGTTTTTACAAGTGCTTGATCAACATCCTATGATGGGGTCAAAAATTGCAGCAGGGGCATTCAGGGCTATAAATTTGGTACTTGCTTACTTCCCCCCACACTAATATTACTTAACAGAAGGCAGAAGCTCTTTCCCCGACAGGGTGTATATTATTACATTATCGCATACTTAGTCTTATTCTCATGGGCAGATTTAGGCTTTAGGCTCAGGTTCGTTATCTGTAAAAGGAATCTTTACCTGGGTAAAAAATTAAGCAAGTGCCTTCATAAGGCTTACACATACGACCATTTTGGCCTATAGAGAGCAGTTTAGGGTCTGGGCTTCTGGAGCCTCTTCTGGCTATGGGTCCGCTTTCATTATATAAGACGAGTGGCAACTGTTTAGCCCAAAGATTTTCTTTTACCAAAGTATTCAATGAAACACTTATCGATTTAGTTTCATTTTCCGAGTTAAACTATTAGCTATGTAATTTTTTGCGTATTTTTACAAGTACTTTTCTCTCATTAAAAGTGCTTTCTTAAGACGATATAACGCCGGGTATGTGTTTGAAGTGGCAATTATAAAAAGTGAAAATAGATTATTGACCACTTATACGTGATTGGTTTCAGCTCAATTTAAAAGTTTTCAATGTATTCAAATGAACAATTATTATTTGCTGAAAGTATAGGAAACTTGTTTTAGTGAAAGATTGACGCATAGCTTGCGATTTTACCGCAAGAGTCTCTAATTACCAGTGTTCTGGCTTCGGGTTAAAAGTAATTTGTGGCTCCGGTTGAATGTTTGCCCGAGCTTGCAGTAATTACTGCTGTCAAAATTTTGGTATTCTTTCCGTAAATTTGTTTTTTAAAATTGAAACATTTTTTAAAACCTTTATTTTGCGAAATTTTTCAGGCTTGAAAACAAATTTATTAAGAAACTAAAATTAAAATCACAAATTTCAACTTCATTCGATCTTTAAAAAACAAACGGCTCTTGTACACTTTCTATTGTTTTGAGTTTCAAATTCAAAAGTTACAAAACTTTTGCGTCAAAGATTAAACTTTCCAGCCAAATTTTGTTTAATACCTGTAAATGCTAAAGCTATTTTCTTGAAGTCAGTCTTGTATTACGTCAATCAGGCCTAAGCTACAAATCACTTGGCGGAGGCTACAAAAAATAGCCATTACAGCCGGAAGTAGGCATTTAAGCATATTGCAATATGTTTAATATGCTTGCAATTTTTTACAGGTTAACGTTTTTAGTATCTGTAAACTTAATGTCGGTACTGGTGAGTTTGTGGTAGGTAAATTAAGTCTTTGCGTTTCAATTTCGGAACCTTCCCAGCTTTAATTCGTTTGTAAGTCATTTGAAATTCTTGTATGCTCTTCCTGCAAATATTTCAACTCTTCATATAGCATGTTGAGCTGGTTACGTGCCTGTGATTAATTATTAGAGATGTCCCGGGGCTCAGGTGCCGGTCCCGGCACCGAGGTCGGGGTTAGAAAGTGTCACATCAGGGGCCATATCGTATTATGGACGAAACCAGAAGATGACTAACCTATATGCTCGAATGATGAATGAAAAAGATTGCTAAAACGGTTTCACTAACTCTTCAAAAATTTAGTATTAAATAAACGCATTAATAGTTAACTTCACAACATGGGAGTATCAGCATAATGTCGCGTGATGCGATACGATAGCAACGGTACCGTGCTCCCAGCTACATGCTTACACAAAAAGTACATAAAATTTGAAGTTTAGTGTATATTTCAGGCCCCGGCTGGCCCGGCCCCTAGTAAAATCCTGGCCCCAGGGCATAATTACTAAAGTTGCATTTGAATTGTTTATTATATATTGCACCCCAGCGTTTGTGCGTCCCGTTTTTTAATTAACTGCTACAAACGCTCGAATCAAACCTTTAGGTTAACGTTGTTTTGCTTGATTGTATAAAGTAAAAATATGTTTATTTACGGACACAAGTTTATATTTCATAAATGATAAAATCGACGGATTGAAAAACTAAACCACAATTTCCACTTTATTTCAAAAGCCAGAATTTTAATTTGTGATAATTTTTTCTTTTTTATTACATTAATTTTAACGATAAACGTTGAAGCTGAGGATTCGTAGAATTCGTGTCGCGTTCATTGTACCGAGACCGGGAACAGATTTCAGATGAGGAGTGCGACTCATCGTTCAATTAATAGTTTCAATTTCAACCACGAGATTCAACTGAATGGTATTTAAGACATTTTCAATTCGATTAATGTCAAATAATATTTGGTCGTTTTTACGGAATTATTTGCTTTTTTCCGACAGGGGTTCATCTGTGAAAATTGAGTTAAAATCATGTCAAAAAACACCGTTTTCTACAGGCTCAAACTTTCGTCTACCGAGTGTCTGACTAAAAATACGCTGTATTGTTGCTAATTGATTGCCATATTTTTGAACATTATTTTGCCTGATAGTTTATTTTAAATTTTATTTCAAAACAAAAAAGCAAAAACCCAATCGCTTTTGTATTTTCTCTTTATTTTACAAAAAGATGCATTAAAAACGAAGCGAAGTGTTGCAAAAATTTCACTTTTGTATTTCTTTACATTTTTTTGAAAAATAATAAAAGTTAATCGTTGCCCCCCTGGAGATTACAGGGATGAGTTAAAAGTACAGTAATCGGTAAATAACAAATCCTACAATCGCAGCTCAAACTGTGAACAAAGCCAAAATACCTGCTGTTCCCAGGTGGGCGCGATTGTTGCGAAAAATATTAACAAACGAAAGTTTGAAATTTCGTTCGGTTTTTAAAATGAAACGAATAAAATAATGATTGACTTTTTGACCTTTTAATATTGCTAAATTTTATATTTTTCGACTTTTACTACAACTTTTCCCCACAATTTTTGAAAATTTTCGATTTGAAATGAATTTAGGAATATGTTTAGGCATATACGATTGTAAAGGAATATGTACTATAGCTCTTTCAATCAATCCTAAATCTCACACCGCAATTCTTAAACATTTTTCGCTATTTTGTTTCCGGTATTTTAACCAGGTTTGGTTCCACTTGTCTGGCAAACTGCAAAAAAGCCCACCGTCTGTGCCAGGAACAACAAAGCTGCCCTGGTGTGGGGGCTTTCAGACTTTACAAACCTAAAGTGTTCGTTAAGCTCACTGGGGGATTTAATGTGCCAAAGTGATATTTAAGCAGCAGAAAACTCGAAAAACGTTTAACAACCGTTGCGCCGTTAATAAATCACGTTTTATTACGCCATTAATTGAATTTGGTTCAGTATTTTGACTTACAATGGCTGAAAGCAAAGGGTTTATATTTTACGTATTAGCTATGTACACTGTAAATTGCAATGAGTTGATTGATCAATTCATGTAGCGAGTTGTTTATTTTTGAATTAATGTCAATAAACATTAGTTCACTCTGAGTTGAGTTAATTCACACTCTGAGTTGAGTTAATTCACACTCTGAGTTGAGTTAATTCACACTCTGAGTTGAGTTAACTTTGGGTGAGTTGATTAATTAACTCAGAATGAATTGAATCAACTCTCAACTCAAAATTTTGAGTTCTGATAGTCCTCCCTCAGACTGAGTGTTTCAACTCATTTTGAGTTAAAATCAACTCAATTTACAGTGTATTTTTCGATTCACAGTATTTGATAACTGCTTGTAGGATGAATTTAGGAAACGTAAAATTACTAAATTTTACCAAATACTTTCATCGCAATGCATTCCGTTTGCATCAAACCCCATAACATTTGATCGGCGCCAAGATTAACAGACCGTACATTCCCTGAGCCTGTCAGACCACTTTCTTACGGGTTCTTACTGTTCAACTCAGCGAATGTTTAAATAAGCACTTGCAAATTTGTTTGATAATATTTTGGCCGTTTCGACACCTTTAGATGCTTGTGCCCAGGTTATCGAAATAGGGATTTGCCAGGTGCAGCCTGTTTAACGATCAGGGGCGGAACGTTTTCCTATGGTCTAGAATAGAATAAGCTCAAGCTTTTGACTATTTTTTTGCTATGGCTTAGGTATAAGCTTATTTTTACGCTTAGTCTTAGGACTTAGCTAAGATTTAGAAATATTCTTATACTACTGTTCCGTCCCTGTTCTATATATTGTCCGCCAGTGGTTTAACTTTGTTTCTGCTTTTATTTCAAAATCAAAAAAGAAAACATCCAACTGTACTATTTTTTCAAATTTAAAAAATAGAATTTATATTCTTTGTATCACTGCGTTAGAATGAATTATTAAACAGACAGAGTCAATTTGACAGTCGGATGAATAATTACGCATCCGATTGGTTCAAGTGGTTGACCAACACAAAGTAGTTTATTACAGTTGTTTTTCTTCCAGTGTTTGCAACTGTATTTTTGCAAAGTGGAGTCAAACTTTTGTTGAAAACTTTGGATTTATTTTTAAAACAGAATTGAACAATTCGTTCAACTGAATATTATTCGATTAGCATTTGATTGTAACAAACGCTTGAATGAATTTCAGAAAGCTTTGCCAGGTTTTTATGTTGGCATGGTATAACCTGATTTAAACAAAAATTTGCTAACCTAAATTATATTTAAACTTATTCCAAAGCTTTTCAAAGGTGTGTATTTTTATTTTAGAAAGTTCGAAAAGAATTATATACATTCATATATCCCTAACCATACCCCCTGAACAACGTAGCCATGACCTTTGCAGTATCTAATAAAGTCCCTGCTGAGCTCAAGGCCTATCTTTTTATTGGCAGGGGTTCTTTGAAGCCAAACGGTGTACACAGGGTGCAATAATATCCAATAGTTTTGAAAAAATCAGAAAAGTATTTTTTGATGACAGAAAATTTAACTAAAAAATTCTATGAAAAATATACATTTTGCGTTGTCCAATCCAGTTGTAAATTTCAAACTTTGTCCACGATTGAACCACTCATTTTTGGTGTATTTTCCCAAATTTATATTGGTAGAATTTATTCCCGTTCTAGAAGTATAATATAAGATCATATTTGTGTAACGACTCTTCAGGTATTATTTTTGTATCAATATTAAAAACCTTGTGGTAATTTCATAATTTTAATTTCTTCAATTCATATGTCAATTATATCCGACGGTGCTGGAAATATTCTCGCAAACTGGCTTAACGGTTACTTTACGATACAAAACATATGTTTGTTTAATTAATTATAAAAAATCAACGTATTTTTCAAGCTTCTATTGTTTTCGTTGTCTGATTTTTTACTGAAATTTACGTAAAAGACTTATGAGGTCTTTTAGAATTTAGAAATTGCTAAAAATGGTTCATATTTTTAAAGAAATCATTTTTAAAAAAGACTATTTTTTCGTATATCATTTTTTACTCATTTAGGTTAAGTTAGAACCTCTTTTTTCACATTTCACTTTATTGTTTCAACGCTGTCTTGTTATATTCCAAACATTTTCACATTCCGTCTCTGTTTAACGGTTACTAAATTATGCAAACCAGATGTTCCAATAATTAATAATCGAAAATAAAATATTTCACATTCTTCATTCTTTAGTTGGTACGGTTTAGTCACAGAGAAATTTATGAATAAGTATTTTGGGATATTAAACAATTAGAAAATGGTGAAAATATTTAGGAATTTTATTTAAACATAATACATGCAGGTTTTCATTTGCTTTAAATACATTTTTGTACATTTGTTTGCTACAAAAATAAGCTGATTCATGAATTATATAAACAGTTACTAAGCTATTTTGACTCAGCATATTCTCTCCTAATCCTAAGCTAAACCTAAATGTATATGAGAAATTGTACCGCAGCTGCAACTTGTATTTTTTGTATTGCCGTATGGCTTGGTCGGCTTTAACTGTTTGTGACGATTTGAAGGTTTGATCTATTTTGAACATTTTAATGTCTAAATTAGTATTCAGAACGCATTACCAGCTCAATTTAGTTCTGAAAACACAAAATTCGCTATTTACCATATGTTTTCATACATAACATTCGTTTCGTTTTCTGCTTTAAAGGATAGTTTTAGTAAAATTATGGCCAACATTTAAATATCTCAGCCCTGAAATCAACGATTTGCGTCAGAGATATGAAATTATCTGGGGCAAACAACATTTTTCAACATGAAACTGTTGTACTTTGTCAAAAACGTTTGACTTTCGCTTGGTGGTCAACACTTTTAAAGTTGGACTACTTACTCGTGAAGTTGCAGCTCCTTATACTCTCTAAAAACTTAAACTTAAATTACATCTGAACTAAAATTGAATATTAATTTATGTAACATTTAAATGTCTTGACAGGCTAACTTAACCAGAATTATATGTTTAACTTAAACAAAAGTTTTCAAGTTTAAGTCGAGTTTGCGCTAAAATTTTTTTGATTAACAAGTGCTGCTCAGAAATTATGTATATCTAAGGAATCGTTCAATTTAGCTTCAACTAAAATATGTTCGAGAGAGTAGAGTTCAACTGGAGGTGAAAACTATCAGATGAGATTGCAAAAAATTTTTATAACCGCAACCAAAGATGAAATAAATTAGATTTGTTAAAATTACGTTTGTTTGCAAATTTTAACATTTTTAAAAAGTGGTGTAAAATTAATTTCGTACTTCTTTTTATAAAAATTTGGCAATTCAGACTTCAAAAATAGCCACAAATAATGCTTGTTAAGTTCCCCCCTCGCAGTGTTTTTAATTAATAGAAAGCGGAAGTCACCCCACAGTGTTTATATTCTTCCATTATTACGACATGCTTGGGCTTTAGGTTCAGGCTTAGGCTTATCCTTAGGCTTGGGCATTAAATATATAAGTAACCCACAAATTTAAAAACTTTTACCAAACGAGAAAGAATTTTCAAAGAAACGAATAATTCTACTACCGAAATTGCCGGAACCTATGCTAAATATTTTACCAAAAACTCGGTTATTCTGAGCGATACTGTGTACGCATCAATCCAATTGATATATCTCAAATCTGAACAATACTTATTTCTGTCTCGCGTTCATTTTGGGAATTCTTAAAATTCAAATAAATTTCAAAACGTTCAAATTTTCAATGAAAAGTGAAATTTCTACTCAAAATCAACATCAAAATGTAATTCATGTCTTTTGTGTACTGTTTTGTATCGCAGAGGCGAATAATATTCCACCCAAAAGGGTTAAGTATCACAAGCATAACCAGCACTGAATAGGGATAATGTTTGTACGAAACTTTGTCACAATCGAGCCAATCGGACGAGAAAATTTTGGTTGATCCTTAGAATCGACCAGGTTTTTCTTAAGCACAAATCTCCATTTGCTGTGACTCGAATGGTTTCAACCGATATGCCCACCCCCCACTTCATTGCGTTAAATGATACATTTGTAAATTTTATTTTATTTCACATTTACTTGTAAAATATTTAATGCTCAGATGCGTTCATGAATATATTGTAAATGCCGTAGCGTTTGAGATGCAATTATTTTCTTTTTATTATTTTCACTTAATAATAAGACTATTATACACTTTGTTTTTGTATTTTAATAAAGCTTATTTTTATATTTGATGCAGTTGCTTGTAAATTTTTCACACCAGTTATACGTACCCCTGTCCATGCTTAAAAGGTTCTTTCTACTTAGCATTACCGGTTTCGAAATTTGAGAGATGGTATCCAAGTTGTACGCTTTCGCGCGACACCGTAGCCAACGAGGGTTCAGCCCCACCCGAAAAAATTTTAACCCTCCTAGAAAATTTTCAACCTTGCTTGTAAGTGAACGAAAACACTTGTATGCACCTGATGAAAAATTTTCAGCCCCCCTCAGTTACAAGGTGAACTGGCTACGGGTCTGGCTTTTCTGCAAATTCATAAATATTTTTAACAGTAACAACCAAAACTTACGGTATATAGAGCCATTATAGTGAAAAGATTGTAAGAATGCGTAGATCAGTGGTTAGAGCAGCGAGTCGGTAAACTGTACGTCGTGGTGGTTTCGAACCTTGCCGGACCCACAGGAAAAATTTCGTGAATGGCTCTGTATGATACAACTCAATATAAATGCAAAAATAAGTAAAAAAATTACTAAAAATACACTTCAAAATAGTTATTTTTCTGATTGAATTAGCAAATATTTGAAATTCAGTGCCAACAATGATCTTTAGTTTCCACGGGCGAGTCAGGATTTTAATTTGGTAAGTGTCACCAGAATGGGATGTTTAAGGATATTAACCCGACCCGCGTTTTACCCTGCCAAACAGGAATTTTTAACCCGCTTACCCCAGCTAAAAAGATCGACCGACGACCCAAAATCAATTAACCTCAGTTGTTAACAAGAATAAGCATTTTTCCGGGTTGGAGTCCCGTTAGCTTTCCACCACCTGTACCCGGGATGGGTTTTCCAGTCCAGCTTAAATTCAATAAGCATTTATGATTTTTGAATGTATCAGGCAGTGTTTACTACTGCATTTATACTTTCATATCTGATTAAGATTTATTGATGATATGAAACAGATTTTTCTATGATTCATTTCTTGCAATATTTGTTATCAAACAAAAGCGCTGGAATTGACGTAGTTTCAAGTTGTGGTTTTGGGGGTGGCAGGATAATTCGTCGCCCGAGAACTCATCGGTCGACAACTTGTAATGCACAAATTACACCCGAGTTGACACAATTCAACGCCTATGGCTTTGGGTTACGCTTAGGCTTACACTTAGGATTATACTTAGATTTATTACTTGGTTTTGTTAGGAAACAAGTTGCCAGGCGATGAATTGTCGTAAATTTGGTTATAGGGCGAGTTGTGGTATGGTGTTAGAACTTTGAATCCCGAGTTTTTTCATACTTTGTAAAAGTCTCAAAAGGGGATTTTACAACAGTGGACGGGGGCATATTCCTCTGTTCCCGCTCCTGCCCCCCCCCTCTGGATCCGCTAGTGTCCGTTCTCTGGTTTACCCATTTGGTTAAATATCCAGGGTTGTCGGTTTAGGGCAATTTAAAGTAGCAGAAAAGATCAAACGATTTGTGGTCGGTGAGGATACCTTTAGTTTAAGTCCAACAGATCAAAAACAGTTTAACGATACCGAAAAGACTATTTGTTCTCATCGTAATAAGCGTAATTTCAAATATTATATGGGTCACTGTATTGTTGATGATTTAGTTTTTCTAAAATTTTATTTTTAAACATTTTTACGCAGCTGAAACATTTAAATGATGATAAACTTTGAGTAATTTGTCACAGAAACTTAAGGTATTTTTTTAAAAAATTTCCCATTAGAAACAACTAAATTAGGTTGGTTTTTAATATCACCGCCTCATTTACTTGTACAGGTCATATGTAATTTTTTCTGTATTTTTAAAATTTTAAAATTGTAACGTTAACCTCAGTTGTTTGTCATTATTTTTTTAGTTTTTCTATTATTTGCATTAATTTCGCCAGACGTGAAACATATCTTTGGCTCTTGTACCCTTTTCTGCAATAGACTTATGTTCAGGTTTCGGAAAATGTCTACATAAAACTAAACTTAAAATTTCACCTAAACTTAAGTGTTAACTGTAAATATGGACGAGAATGCAGAAAAACCATATTATTATCAAAACAGCACTTATTTTTTTCGAAGAGCTTACGTCATGCTACGTTTATAAACGGTTTCGAAAGTAAAGCCCTATTCACACGTGCAAGTTTGGTCACAAACCAGCTTTGAAGTTCTTGCAGTTGTAAATTATTCACTAGAATTCATGCTATTTAATTTAATTCGTGCACTTGAATGCAGTTGCAAGTCACTTGAATTTCTTGCACCTGCAGTTTCATTGGTCAGTCGTAATGTTCGTTTCAAAATACATACAGGTGCAAGTGTTTCGTTCAAGTTGCCACTGCGAGCATTCTCGCTGCAAAAACATGCACGTGTGAATGAGGCTTAATAGAAATGTTATCCAATTCTGTATTATTAACCCTTTAACGCTTAATAATGTGCAATGTTTAACAGTTAGCGTTCTGTGAATCTCGGCTTTAAATTGTTCTCTGTAATGAATTTTTGACAAGTTATTATTAAGCCTTCTTGTATCGGTAACATGTAAGCTCTGGTCCCTGGCTCAGAGCCAAAAAAA
Source organism: Enoplolaimus lenunculus (assembly GCA_030248215.1). Taxonomy (NCBI): domain Eukaryota; kingdom Metazoa; phylum Nematoda; class Enoplea; order Enoplida; family Thoracostomopsidae; genus Enoplolaimus; species Enoplolaimus lenunculus. Next base: position 638,862 of record JASANG010001546.1, on the reverse strand, counting down.
TTCAACTGTCTGAGTAGAAAAATATTGGCGTCGCCTAATTTAGTGTCTATTGTTAACTTTAGATAAATTTTGCTTTTACTTTCCTATATATACATATTCAGCAGGGTGCAACCGGAATTCCGGTTCCGGTTCCGGCATTTTTTCACCTTCCGGTTCCGGGTGCAACCGGAATTCCGGTTCCGGTTCCGGCATTTTTTCACCTTCCGGTTCCGGTAAATTTTTACCGGATTTAAAAATTCCGGTATTATAATTTGGCCGTTTTCTTAACTTTGCTAATTTTTAAGAATCTCTCTTGAAAGCCACTTGTACTCCGAATATAAGCCATTGATGGTGGATTTCACTTCAGTCGATGATGAAAATCTAAAATACAACAAATAAAATAAATATATACCTATGTTCGACTAAGGTTATTTCACAAATAATAGAGCAAGAAATAAGATTAAAATGAAATTTTTGATGATATGCATTTTTCACTTTCCGGTTCCGGTAAAATTTTCAAATTCCGGGTCCGGTAAATTGTAATTCCGGTTGCACCCTGATATTCAGTGTTCCAACACAAACTAAATTTCACCAAAACAGAAACAGGAATTGAATTTTTGAAGGAATTCTTCCGGCCGCAACACGAATTTTGGTTGCACCCTGACATATATAATTAAGCTGTACGAAACGGCAGTGGAATAGCATAATTGTATCAATTTTTCTAGACAATAATGTTTTAAATGCACAATAAGAGGCTTTATTTCGAGAGGGCAAAGCCCAACTTAGATGTAAAATCTGTTTTTGAACTGTAAAATATATCAGGTTAAATACCTGCAAAAATAGCCTTTTTCCCGTCTCGTCGAGGTCTTGGTGGGTTGATATGATGGACCCCGTATTCCGTCCCTTGTATATGCCCCTGTATGTAGTTTATGAAGCGTTACGTTCAAACTTTCTTATCGCTAAACATTGACTATTCGAGCAATAGTTCAGTGCATTGTAGAACCTTATTGATAAACTCATACAGTTTCACACGGTATTACAAGTATTCTCACTGACAGTTTCAATGATCAATCACATATTAATTTTGCAGTCCTTGTGCAATTTTTGCAATTATGTAACCTATTTTATTGCCGTTTCTGTTCTTAAATGCAGTTTGCGTTAATTGCAGTGAAACAAAACTGCAGTCGTATGTTTATTTTTTGACGTGAACGCTTGCTTCTCATGGTACTGTCAGTAACTGATGATTAGTGCTATAGTAACGTGCAATTAGAGCGCACTGATACAGCAATAATACACAATAGTTAGGATAAGATAGCATTGCTTATGTTGTAATTAAGTTTCAAAATATTTGAAAATTTTTCCATAAAAGGCAATGGCTGGGTTTCCTAAACCCTACTTAAGTACGACTTAGTATTTAAGTACGTGGTAAGTAATTACTTAACAATTTTGTCGTTTTTAAAAGCGTTAAAATTTCAGAAACCAAGCCAGTATTTCACAATGTTTCAATTAATCCGTTTGCACAATAAAGTTCCTATTTCAACTGTTAATCAGTGTCAAACTAGGATTCGAATAGACAATGTCAGTCTAGGTAGGAGCCGGGACTTCAGACCTTTCTACCAAGCAGCTGGAAAAGCAGGCTTGAGCGGGGATCGAACTCTCAGCCTATGGATCCTTAAGCGAGCACTCTACCACTGCGCCACGTAGCCCACCTCTCCAACTGCATTTCTCATCAACTATATGTGTTGACCGTACAACTCAATGTGCATTGCATTTATTGCATATGCACCAGGATAAGCATGTCTCACATGACAACTGTCTCTCGAGTGCTGTGAGGCATCTATCATGACCATTCAGGTATACCAGGTTGATGCTTGAGCCCGAGGGGACTCCCACGTCTTGTGGAGGCACATTACTGTTCGTGTAATGTGTGCACCGTTGCTTGTTAAACGCGGCCCACTGCGTATTATTTCGCGCACAAAAATTGCAATTTAGTTGCTTTTAGTATATTTTTGTGGAATGGGGTTGAACTCAAGGATTCTATCGAAATATTAATGTTTCGTTAGATATTTTGTGTTTTATCTGTAATTTTCAGCCATATTTTTAACCGTTTTATCGCCTGCTTGAGCCTTCCCAGATGATGCCACAAAACAGGGAACAAAGCCAAATTTTGTATTAAGATTAAGTACCAAAATTGCGTTTGGCTTTTAAGTCTACGAGCTTTTTTTCACAATGATATATCTTGTGAGTCCTATTTTAACCCTTTTTCACATGAATATGTTCAATTTCATATGAGTTGCAATTTCAAGGTAAGAGTCGATCCTCAGTCTCTCATGTAGGTGGCGTTTACGATGACTACTCAGCTATAGGAGTTTGACGCTCGACCCCAAGGGAGCTCTCACGTCTTGTAGAGTTTTGCACTGCGCATATATGTTAGAATTGTTAAACACTGCTCACATTGTCTCTGTGTTGCTCATATATTACTTGTATTTGTTTGATAATAGTATACTCTATAAGTTAAAGGGTTAAATATTTCACAATCTGTCACAGCACTGCATATAACATCAGTTAGTGACGACGGCCAATGTAAAGAACAGTGGCGGAACAGTATTATAACGTTATTCCTAAGCCTAAGCCTAAGCCTGTGCCTGTGCCTAAGCGTAGGGATGAGTTTATTCCTAAGCCTAAACCTAAGTCTAAGCCTAAGCCAAGCAGAAAAATTAGTCTAAAGCTTAAGCTTATTCTATTGCAATCCCACAGAAAAATGTTCCGCCTCTGATCTTTACATGGACCGTGACGACTTTGTCACAAAGAGATCTTGTAAATTCTTAATTTAATCTTAACCTCCTATCGATATTAATTATTGTGTAACAGGTAGAAGTTTATTTGTCCGTCTGAAAACGTATCGCTATGGGATGGTGGATGGTGTATACGTATTTGAGAATATGGGTCTACAATGGACCCAAAAAATTTGGATATCGATGCAGGACCGTAGCTAAGGGTGGCCCGGAAACCTCAGCCTCATGGAAAAATATTGGCACGTCTAGAACATTTTCGACCTTGCTTGTAAGTTATCGAAACCCCTTGTATGTTTTTCCTGAAATAATTTTTAGCCTCCTAGCAAACTGTGCTGGCTTCGGCTTTGCATTGAGGTTGAAGATTTTGGTAACCATTTACTTCAAATCGAACGAACGGCGATTGAATATTGGGGTTCGAGTGTGAAAGTAGAACTTTGGAGTAAAACGAACGTTACTATGAAAGTGTGTAAATATTAAGCAGCATTAGCGTTCCGCTTTACTTTTGACGACGTCCGGCGCCACATGTCAAGTATCGCGCAACCCTTAAAATACCTGGATATGCAAAAAATATCCTTGCTAATCCCTACCAAAATCCATCAGAACATCGCTTTACATAGCAGTATATTGCAATGCAATAACACAAATTCGCGTTATTGTTATATGTTTGACACAGTTATTTTACTCTGGACGGCCGACCGATAAATAATCCGTATCGTTTCAGTTTAACATTTGTTCAAAAATGAAAAACATTACAAATTTTGACTAAAAACTCTAAATTATTTTATATTTTTGTTATTTTTTCATTCATTTTTTGTTTTTAAAGGTTGGAAGGTTACAAACCAATATCATATTGAAGCGTGTGCTGGTATCACGACAATTTGTCGCCCATCATTATGATTATGCTTATGTCAGTCACACGTTACTAAAAGCACTCTGCGCACGAGCAACGTCCTGCAGTATAGTTAGCTAAATAAATGTCCGCCGCTACTTGAACTATAAAAGCGGACATTTCGACACCGTTGTTCTGAGGGAAAAATGTCCACATAGCTATCAATATTTCTAATGTATGTCCGGTACAGTGTTTTTATTAAATCTATTCGTATCCTAATCCTACACTTCAACTTTGCCAAAATTTGAGTTCACTTCAAAAAATGTGGAAATTACGTGTTAAGCAGCTTACTTTACAATTTTAAACATTTATATATTTTTTTGTATTAATTTCCGTTGCTTTTGTCAAATAAAATACAGTAATAATTAGAAAAGTAAACTTTTGAATTTATTACTTTAATATTTTAACGATTTTACACAAAAGATTAAGTGTTAAATGAGTCATAGAATTTTGATTTAGAAAAAAGTTATTACTCATTTCTCACTCTGTACGTGAAACAAGTGGAATTTGTTGATTTTTATTTGTTGGAATGTGTTTATATAAATTGAATTGAAAAACGTGCAAATTTTATTAATTTATTTTTGACTTCTGTTTCTCCCAAATAACACATTTTAATACATTATACGGTACCGTAACAATTAGTTGTAATGGTTTATGCTCATATTCTCAATTGAGTATAGCAACCATCATCAGTTAGTAATAGGTTTTCAAACTCACTAAATATTGCAGGTGTTGAACTCAAAATTGGTACAGTAGTAGACCAAATTATATGCGAAAAATGTGCTGAATCCTAAGCCTCAAGATTCACTAATTTGAAAGTTACAAATTTACAGGTAAAACACACCTGGTTACTCTACCGTTTTAGCATTGTTTTTAACTTGAGCGCAACCCCAGGTAGAAACAGTCAGGGTCCGAGAGCAAAATCAAGTAATTTAAAATTAATGTTAAATTTAGCTAATTTTCACAACAATCAGCAAAAAAACGTTGAAAAAATGTTTTTAAACTTTCATTTTCAAAACGCTCACATTTTTGAAATTTCAAAATTGCAAGCAGCCTCGCCGGCCGAAAGTCACACGTTTCGTAAAAATTCGTGCCGGAGCCAAAGTGAAATCTCGGGTTACATGGGTGCCAATCTGCTTTCAAAATTGATTGGGGTTCAATTCAGTAATGCAGACACGATCACACTTCCCACAACAAGTATAGCGCTACCAATAGCTATTACAAAATTTTTCTATCGCTTACAAAATTTATGTGCCAATTGTTAACATGATATGTTAGCTAATAGTTGTTCCGTTTACACAACAAACAGTGTCATTTGTTTGATGGAAAAAGAGCTTACAAGTCTTGTTTCTATTCTTAATCAAAAGTAATTCAAAATTAATAGTAAATCAGATGCTCTGAACCAGTCATCCAATGCCAAAAATGACGCAACTCAACTCAACGCGTCCCTTTTTACGCAAATGTACATCTAAAAAATTATAGATATCTGAACTCCGGATATCCGGATATGAATGATATCCGCTGCCCATCACTACTATCAAATGATTTGGGTACTAATAGACCCATCAACTTTTTTGTCGTTTAAAAGGGGGTTCAAAAACACGTACCAATGTTTTTACCCAGAAACTGGGGGTAAGTTACCCTTCACCCCGCCTCGGGATTGGCGCCCACATTGGGATGCATGCTGATTCTGACCATTTATACCCAGGCCTGTAGCCATCTCGCCACGCTAGAAGGAGCTTAACATTTGTCAGAAGGGGAATACAAAGGTTTTCGATGACTTACAAGCAAGATTAAAAATTTTCTACGGCGGCCAATATTCTTTCAGAGGAACCGATCCCGTCTGGCCCCCCTCCGGCTTCGGGTTCGTTTTAACGTAAACTCAGGTCGCGCGACAAAAGGTTTTATGCGCACTTAGCCAGATATTTTCAAAGAAATGTGCCTTAAAGGCCATGGCATCGTTGCAAGTGCCACGCAGTGCTTGTACCGATTTAAAAGTCAACCATTTACGTTCTTTTGTCACACCGTAGACGGCCTGTGAGTTCCTCATGATTCCACGGTCGAAACCGCTGGCCCGTTTGTAAACCTCAGAGAACTCGGAACGAATATATCGTTTGTCCAGTTTTCGGGTTCAAATATGACAAATTGCCGCATAGTTGTCGTGTGTGGTCTGTGGTTCTTTTTTCCCAAAACAGCCCCATTGTGGCTATTTGCATGACCGTTCTTAGCTCAGGAAACGGGGTACATTTTCCTTTACGTACAGTTTAAGTTGTTTTCAATGTTTATCAGTTTAACTTTAAATCATAACTCAGAAACGCGGGTTTCAAACGCCCAACCCAAGAGATTTAAACTGCTTTGTCCATGAGAGATGACATACTATTGGCTTATGGTATACAATAGGGATTCGTTGAAGGAATTCTTAAATAAGATATCGCCGTTGCAATTTTTGCAATTTTCAGTAGATATTTCAATCTATGTAACAAACTATCTTAGAGGAATGCGTGGGGATACACCAATATCCCCCTACACAAATCATTTGTCGTGAATGATGGTGGGCAGGACTGGGACTAGAAAAGCATAGGCTTAAATGTGTCATACTGACAATTGAATGTCATGTCAGAATTTTAAAACACTTTGATTTAAACTTAAAATTGATTTGAAGTTTCGTTTGAGACGCGGACGAATCGTTTGATGTTGTGGAATTTTGAAATGGAATCAGTAATATTTTAGTTGGATCAGGTTGTTTTGCTGTTACCTGTTTATTTAAGCTCGAGGCGACAATAGGTACTTATACGCTGCGAAAATTAAAATTTAGATTTACTGCTTTGCTTTAAGCCTTGTTGAATGTGGATACTTTCGGCAAAGTTGCTATTAATTAAAAATGTATCAAAAATATTTTTAAGCACCGCTCAAACTGGTTCTATAAAGTTTTTTTACGTATTTTACATATTTCTGTTGGAAAACACTTAATATTGATTGTAATTTGTGAAAAATTTGAAAATTTAAACATTTTTAAACATCAAAAAACGAGACATTCGTAGGAGGATTTAAAATGTGAAATTGACCAAAAACTCAATTAAGCATTGTTCCCTGAAATGATTTGTGCTGGTTTAAAATTGTAACTAAAATCACACTTAAAATACACTTTTTGGTGTCAATTTTCAAAAATGACAACATTTTTGTACCTCAAGCAAAATTTCGCTCAGTTTCGAAACATATTCTTTTCGGTTGTAATCAAATGAAATCGATTTTGACAACACCGTATGTGTGCGCTCCTGGTCCTTTCGTCAGCCTCAACTTTCAACTAAAACTCAATTTGAACGTCAACAAAAATACATTTTGAATTCAATATTCAGTTTGAAACACTAAACAGAAACAGACCCAAGGGATTAATTTTTGACCGTCTGGTTTGCGTTGTCAGCAGCACAAAAGCCTGTTTCAAATCCCGCAAACGGACAGAGATTTCTTTGTCATACAGTTTGGTTTAATTGTGTTGGGTTCGCTCTACAAGCGCGTAAGCAAGCGAGGTTACATGTCATCGGTCGAGTGTTTGTAATTTGTATATTGAATTTTTTGGAAACTTTTTTCAGTCAACAGTACAACAAATGCCGACTTTGAAATTTATAGTCCAACGTAAACTTTTTCCTTTAAATTTTAGCTTTGTCCGTTTTATTCAGAGTGCCTGATTTCAAATTGCCTGATTTAGCTTTGCCTTCGCTTTGAAGGCTGAGTTCTTCTTGGCTTTGGCGAGTTTGCCAATGAAACCTGTGGGTAAGCAAAAATCTGGCCGGCAAAATGAATTGTTACACAACGCTGTAGAGTGGCCAAGACGTACAAGGGGTCAAAAAAATTTCAACAGAGCCAGGCGCAAATTTGGCAAGATATAAAATCGGGGCGATAGCTTAGCCAGGGTGGGATATGAACTTTGCTTGGGTACGGCCTAAATTGTTTAGAGCGGGTTTCATTCATTAACCTCATGTCTTGGCTACTAACCTGTTTGGGTATTGAACTTGCTCAGGGGGCGGAAATGCCTCAGCCGGGACCGGTGCCAATAGGAGCCAATGAATATTTTGTAAAAGGAGCCGGAATTAACCTTGGCTGGGACCGGATCCGGTACCAATTGGGGTCAATAAATATTCTGTAAGAATGTGGTTTATTTTGTCAAATAGCCGTTGTTCGTTAGACAGTCATGTTTTCATCGAAAAAACGAAACGTTGACTTGAACCAAAGTTTTCTATTTAAACATCCTGCAACGTAAAAATGGATACAAGTACATGTTTTATAAAGGATTTGAATGACCCAAACACAAGATTGTTGTTTAACCCCACATGAGTCGTCGAGTCAAGTAAAGGTTACATTAAAAATTTGGCCCCGGTTGTCATCGGTCAAATTAACCGTTCATCTCGGCCATGGGGCATTTTCTACTGGATGTGACAATATTTATGGCGGTAAACTTTGAAATTTCAGCGTCTCAGAAAAACATTCAAGCCAACCGTTTGCGGTTCAGGGAAATTTAAAAAGGAATTGCTTTCAGTATCCGGTGACAGTTGTAGTCTAAGCATTAAAATGAATATCATTAATCATAAAATTTTAAAATTTGAACGCACTCTTAACTATTCGGTTGTTGTCGGGAGACAGTTTTGATTGGACAGCAATTTGTAGATTCGCTTGTTTTAATGCCTATTGCCAACTGTATCCGGTCGCTGGTGTTAAATATAGTCCAAGAGTTAACAAAAACTATCGTTTCCATTGAAAAATTAAAACAAGCACATTTTGTGGGCCTGTAACCAGAAAAGCCTCCAGGAGGTTCACGCCGTCTAGGATATTTCAGTTCCTCCTGTAAGTGATCGGTACGCGTTCAAATGTCCCTCCTGTAATTTTCAACCACATCTTGCATGGCATATTTGCTGACCCTTGTAATCGGTTGACCTAAGCTTAAGCCTAAAGAAGACAGAATGCAATTATGTACCTTTGAGGGTACACAACCTTCGTTTGGTTCAAACCTTACGCACTATGTGATTTTTAAACCAGCTGACTTTATCTTTACGTACCCAGTTTTCCTGAATTTGTTAGCGACGAAGTTAGGTTAAACCAAACCTGATTGGTTCGAACGAAATTTGGTTGTTTTGGCTGTGCCCTCACAGTGGGTTACAGTTTAAATAAACCGTGGTCCGAGATCAAATTAGGCTTTTGGTAACATTGCACAATGGATCTGGCTGGAAAATGTTCGCTAATTTAATTGTTTTTTAAGCATCTGTGTTGGTTTCTAGCAATGATGCCGTACCAAACAGGATATATTGCAGATATTGTGACCATTTCAAATTTATAGAGAAATGAGAAAAATAGAACTTTTTTCAAGGCTTTTGAATATGGGCCCATGTTACTTTAAGGAGCGTCCATGGTTTCTGGTGGGTCTATAAAAGAGTAGGTTTAGTTTATAGATTACATTTTTTGCTTAGGCTTAGGCTTAGGCTTAGGAACACATTTTTGCAACGCTTAGGCTTAGGCTTAGGAATACAATTAGTCTACTGTTACACCCCATAAGTAACATTGGCCTGAATAAGCATATTTCCTGGTTTTTTAAAATTAATGTATTCATGTTTACAACGTTCCCATAGACTATGGTCAATGAAACGGTTGTGCAACAGTCGTAGCTAAATTTCAACGCCTACGGTTCACTTGCTTAATACCACAGAGATCAAAATCGATCATGGGACCAGGGTCAAAAATGGGGCAGGAATTAAAAGTTGAATTTCTCTCGATTTAGAAATGTTTAGCTCAAAAGTAAGCTGAAACCGCTTTTCGGCAGACTGATTATCGCTCATGTAATTTTTCTTGGCCACCAACTGTGTTGACTGATATGCAAAAGTTGCGAGTCAATAGATTGATTGCGTAAAAATACGCAAACCAACATAAAAATTGCTGAAATGCGGTTATTTTTAGTGTTATATAACTGATATTTTCGTGGTGCATGGGAGCCATGGTTGTCCCGTGGGATTCCATACGGCGGCTAGAAAATAATCGTTTGAGAGACGCGGCATGGTGGATCGTCGCAGACAGCCCCGCTTCCACTTCTGCTCCAACGTTCGAAGACTTTGTAAAAATATGGAATAATTTAGCTGATAATTAGAGCGTTGTGAAACTATAATAATCATTTTACAACTTTGTTTGTCTTCTATACGCTATTAGTTTTGTTTTCTTATATGATTACAGTCGGAGCATTGTACCAAGACAACGCCGGAAGTCTTGTTCCGGCCGGAATTCTTGCAAAATATTTTATTCCAATTCTTATTCACACATTCGAAGACCCAGGAATCAAAATTTTTACTGAAAACTTTATTAAAACTTTGTATTGTTTACAATTCGTAATTCTGTTGTACGCAGGATTAGGTTTAGTCTTTTTGCTTCAACTTAGGTTATGCCTTAAGCTTAGGCTTAGGCTTTGGCTTTCTCCAATGGTTAATAATATTCAGAAGCACTGATTTGACTGAAACATATCGCTAAAACTGAAAAATAACCGTAGTAAAATAAAGAATTTCATATATCAGTGCTTGCAATTGTAATTAATAGTTGCAGTAGCTTTTAAACATTATGCAGTACAGTTGTTGGTTCTGCAATATTTTTAAACTAAAAAATTAATATTTCAATAAAATTTTTTTCAGGAAATGTATTAGAAAGTACAGTAACACAATTACGTGTCGAAAATTCACATCTTACAACGCGTATCACCTCGCTTCAAGACGAACTGTCGTTGCTTCAACGCTTGGCGCATTCTGATTTCAATTCCCAAAATTCAACGTCAGTTGGAATTCATCGTCGACAAATTAAACCGCAGTTTAACGGTAAGTTGAAATCGATCCAAACGAGGCCGTAAGGGTTGCGCTATATAAATTTGGCCAGGTCAACTTAGTACGATACTGCTCGGTACCCTCAGATGGCATTGTACCACACCGGAATTCATTAAAATAACGCAAGCGGCTGATTCAGATTACCAAGGCTCAGGCGTGTGCACTTACGCCCAGCAAACTACTTTTGAGTTTTGGCGAATTATGTATTTCTCTTATTTCAATTGTATCTCTTTTTAATATTTTAGGCAACTTCAATCCTACTTGTCCCAATCCACCGTTAGCACCGTGCAGCTCTGAACTCGAGTTGAAACCTTCTCCATCGATGAGTTCGGGTAACATTTACTCAAACGTTGTTCTCAGTCATTGCGAGCAGGTGACAACGAATGCCCGCGACTCGAGTTCACCTATTGGAGCAAGAAATAATCCGCCCGCGACTGAAGATTTAAACAAGGTAAGTTGGTAATTCTATTGAATCTGATTTTAGATTAAAGGCAGTGCATGACTTGAAATGTGAGGGCTCATCTATAAACACGGCCGGAACAGTAGTATAATCATATTCCTAAGCCTAAGCCTAAGCAAAAAAGTTAGTCTAAAGTTTAAACTGACTCTATTACAGCTCGCCGGAAAACGATCTATTCCTGTTCTATTCATATGCCGATGCGAGGCAAAGATTAAGATATATTTACAATTTCAAAATATTTGGCCAAGCAAGAAAAAATATACTTTTTTTAATGTTTAAAATAATGTTGTTCGCTAAACTCAATAATGAAATATGAAAAAATCGGCAGTGCTGGTGCCTATCTAAGATAGGACCCCCAAGTTCCGGGGTCACCTTGCGATGATTCAAATTTCATGCCAATATTTTGTTTAAAATCTTATTCGGAAGAGCCGTCTTTGCGGTGGATGTTTCCAAATCGAGGGTAGGGCGGATAAGTGCTCCAGCCCTGAAATTAACTTATTCCCTCCCGAAAGCTAATTCTGGATACGCTCCTAAAGCGAGCATATATCTGTCACGTTTTAACCAGCAAAAGGTTATACAATGGACGGCCAAAATAGACTGAAGGGTTAAACCGGGAAAAATAAATATACTTAAAATGAAATATTTCAATCTCAAAGTCGCAACAAATGAAAACTGGTTTGTTGGCCGTTTTCAGGTTTCAATATTAAAAACTCAGAAAAGCGAAGCAATTGTTTGTTAGGCTTTTGAAACCGATAAAGCTGACCTGGCAGCAATCAATCAACGGTTTCTTGCGTTGCGTTTTTTGTTGTCTTTTGAATCCGGTATTTTAAAATTTTGAGTACAGGGAGCAGGAACATATATGAAAGGGGTTATTTTGAAAATTTTTCAAAAATTCTTTTATTATTTTCTAAATTATTTTGAGGCAATGGCGTTGTTATGTCGGCCGTAGGGACAGGCAGCGGTCTTTCTGAGATTAACCACTTGTTCATAATACCGACTTTATGTCTTTTCAATGCTTTAAACGCTGTTTCCTTTTATTCAACTGAAACTAACTTTAGAAACGAATTTGAATTGAAATTAAAATTTTAAAACGGGTCACAAAAACTGCCTATATTTTATTCACTTAGCGTTATTTTTCACGGTAATTGTTTAGCGGTTTTGGGTGGACCCTATGGGGGCGGGTGGGTTATTGTGCCCCGGAATTTCTTGAAGAATATTAAAAATAGACAGTTGTACAGGCTTCGCAATACTGAAATCTGTTGCGTTGTTTAATGTCAGAAAATTTCTTATTTGCTACCTTCAATCGAGAAAATAACTTGAAACTTATTTGCTCTTGAAATGAAATCGGAACTACGACCCTGGTTTATGTCTTTTTGAGCTTATTCCAACCTGTATCAGGCGGTGTAATTTATGTTCATTGTCTCCTGTTTAACGTATTTTAAATTAATTTTACCAGAACATATATTTAAATCAACAAAAAAGAAATTTTTAACGTGAATTTTAATAACAAGTATTTGAGTAATTCTCACACTACACTTGTCGTGTGGTGCCATCAATCACCGTCTGTCACGTGACGTCACCATGTGTCACGTTTCGTCGCCGTTCGTCATGTGATGTCATCTTCCGTCACGTGACGTAACTCGGGCGCTCGCAGGCGGCGTACTTGTGCCATACGTTGACGGACGGCGACAGACGGCACCGAATAACAACCAAACTTTGAAAGAAGTATAGCGTCACCCTAATTTGTACTAAATATGTTTGCTCCAAATAAAAATTTGTGAACAACTTAACGCGATTAGGGCTTCTACCACCAAGATGATATATATCTGAAAATATCAAATTAGGCACTTAGGTAAGTCTGTGAAGTTTTGGTATACCGAGTAATTCGAAATAATTCCATATGTAGTCATTTTACAATGAAGCTTTCTGAGCTAACAGCAACTGGTATATGAATTTTGCCAATGCTTATGGTTTGTGTTCAGTATTTTGAAATACAACTTCTAAAGCCCTATTCACACGTGCAAGTTTTTGCTACGAGAACTTGCAAATGAAATTTGTACTTGCAAGTTTTGCCCAAAATCTCGTTCGAAAAAGTGGCAGCTAAAAATAATTCATTAAAAATCAAAGCTAGAAATTCTTTCACATGTGTGAATAACCATGAAAGTTCACTGAATTAGTTGCACCCGCTTTCTCATTGGCTGACGAAAAAATGCAAGTTCTGCGTGCAATTTGCAGCTGCAAGTTCTCGCAGCAAAAACTTGCACGTGTGAATAAGGCTTTAATCTAATCATTTGGTTACTATAAAAGTCATCACTAACTGGCTAAAACTTTAGTACTTGCACACAGCCTAATCATATTCCTAAGCTTAATCCAAAGCCTAAATTGTGCAAAAATGAAAAACTTGGCAAAAACTCTCGAAACTGGGAGTGGGAAGTATTTCAAAGCCATAGGTAAATTGGTTTATCAACGACCAAAGCTTAGAAACTGTAGAGTTATATTCAAATTAAACCAGAGCCAAAATCAATCATTATTTCAGAAATCAAAAGGTTTTTGGTTAATTTGCATAGCAAAAATCGCAGTAATTTGATACGAATTATTGAATAATTTGTGAATTTCAAACTGCGGTTTACCCAAAAGTTTTGTTTTCGTCTGGTGCTGTTAGCTTTGTATGTTTAGAAATACGTGCATTGCATTCAAATCAGTGAATGGTCTAATATTTGTTACCTATTCACCATACTAAATATAGCGTAAATACGCTTATTGTGACCAGAATTGCAGCCAAAACGTTAGCTTTTCTGATACAGAAGTTATTTTTTCACCTAACATTAATTATTGTTTAACCAATTTTACATGGGTTTTCTTAAGACTCATTTTATACTCGGCCAATATTGGGGAAGTTTATAAAAACGACGGTAAAAAATAATTATTAAACAAAAGGCAACTTCCCATTATGGTATAAATTATTCTTTAAGGCAAACATTGTCACCATGGTTGCAACAGGAACTAAATTTTAACGGAACAGGAACTGAATTTCGTTGCAGGAACTGGAACAGGACCAGCAGTTGGAATTTTTCGAGAATTTCGGCTGGAATAAAAGTTTCGGTGGAACCGTGATAGCCATCATAGGTTCAAGCATTGTGTACCACATCAGTACAGTTTTCGTGAAAAATTGTTAGTACAATACATTAATGTTACAAGGCTTAAACGCAACTGGCAAAAAGAATATTTAAGCTGGTAATAAAAATGGTTTCATACGAAACGCAACGGAGCAAAATTTCCAAAGACAATCAGGACCAGAACCAAAAGCATATAAACGACAGTTGGATACTGAGATACATCCCCCTAAAATTTCTTGAAAGACTCAAAAACGGAACATTCTCACTGTCTACGCTTGCTCGTACAAAACTTTTAGACGCAATTATCGTTTCCTACAACAAAATCCTCCCTACGTCGCTGGCCAAAATGTCTATTCCTTAAAAGGATAAGCTTGGCTGCTTCCATCCCACCATTTTCGTGAAACGCTCAAGTTGTTACTGAGTTGAGTTTGAGTTAGAAAATACCCTCAGACGGGCGACACTTTGAACTGTGGGAAAATATTTCAATGACAAAAGTCGACCCCCCCTCCGAGCTCAACAACTGAGTACAGTTGCATGCGTTTGCTGTAATTATTCAGCTTGGCAACGTAATGTACACACACAAGTGAAAAACCTTATTCAGTGCTAAAATTGGCCAAAGTCGCTTTTCATTTGTCAAACTTTGCTTAAAGTTTCCGTTCAAAATCGCTAAAAAGGTTTTTGAAAATAGGTTTTCGCTTTATTTAAAAAACTTGTATTTTCTAATTTTTGTTGTCTAAAATTGTGAACAACAACCGAGCGAAACGAATATAATCGCTTTTGTGGCCAAATAGGAAAACTTAGTAGTTGTCAGTTTGAATTAACCAAAGCGAGCTTTGAACCAGAAACAAGGCGTTCCAAATCGAAATTAATTTTTTAAAATATTTTCTTTGTTTTGAAATTGCGGTGACCGATTATGTTTGTGATTTGGCTTGTAAAACAATTGTTTCTGTTAGAAAAAAGTTGGAATTCAACTTTCAAAGCAAATCAAAATGTTTCATTGAAAAATTCGGATTAAGTTTTGATATAACTTTTGGGTGAAAAATTGGAAAACGTTCAACGAAGTTCCGTCTTTTAGTCTTGAGTTTTATAGAATTTCAAAGAGTAAAAACTTAAGATCAAAGCCGAAGCCGACAAACTAAAGTGCGGCTTTGCGTTAGTTTCAGTTTCACGAAAATGGTTTAAGATAGCGGCGAGTAATAAAAGACCTTTCTTCAGACCAAAATTAAGCCCTATTCATACGTGCAAGTTTTTGCTGCGAGAACTTGCAGTTGCAAATTGCACGCAGAACTTGCATTTTTTCACCAGTCAATGAGAAAGTGGATGCCGTGGTTATTCACACATGTAAACTAAATTCCAAGTTTTGATGTTTAATGAATTATTTGCGGCTGTAAGTTTTTTGAAAGGGAATTTTAGACAAAACTTGCAAGTGTGAAAAGGGCTTTAGTATTTTCGTGTTATTTTTCTATTTTCAAAAACGAAATTGAGTGTTTTTCAGTTTTATTGAAATTATTATCATAATACGCAGCAAAATTCAACATTTCAATCTTTGTTTCCGAACGAACATTACTGTCGTTTATAATTCTCATTTTTGAACCTCAATTTTGTAAGCCACAGCTGAATGGTGTCCATCAACTGTGGTGTATTCAAGAAGAGGAATAGAGGTCATATTTCTTCTCTTGGAATTTCTGGAGAGACGAGGAAAATGCGCTGTTAGCAAGATTCTTCGTAATCTTCGGGATCATGCCACAACCGTTTTATAGGAGCTTAGCGGTTATATAATGAAATAAATAATCAACAGCATTTTTGCAATTTTCACGTTGATTTCTTATTTTACCGCAATTGTTCAATCTTCTAACGACTGTTATTTATTTATGCATTCTGGGGCATCCGGATCCCGAAGGGGTGAGCGGAAGTGACAGTCCATTCTATCGGAGCTTTTATAAAAATATTATGCCCTTATTTGCTATGTTGAAAACGATGATTTACTAAAGTTCGGTTGCGCGTATACATACATATATGTTGATTTATATTTATTTATGTATTTATTTTTTATTTATTTTTATTTATTTTTTATTTATTTATTAATTTATCTTTTTATAGAATATATTAATAAGTAAAGGCGTTTTTTATTGTAGTTGCAAAAATTAATGATTAACTTAAGCCAGTTTCTTTAAGTAATTAAAACAATAAATGAATCAAATAATTACGACTTTTTTAACCCAAAAAATATTATTTATTAAATTTAGATTTTGCTTGAAAAAGATTGCTGTGAAGTCGAACGTTGTCAACTTGCGTATCGTTTAAAGAAAAGCAATGCACATTTGGCCGATTTGCAAGCCCATTTAGCGCAAAAAGACGAAGAAAATCAAAGATTGCATCAACAACTTGTTCAGGTATATTTACATTCAATTGTATGTAAACGTTTTGTTACACATATCAAATCCAGTTGCAATTTTGCTAAACCCTACTTTAAGCATTGAGTTCATGTAAGCCGTGGTCCATCCATGTATTTATCAGTACTGCAACCATTGTTGTTTTCTAAATTTCCAACATTTTTCAAAATCTTTTAAGACAAAATTTTTAAATTTTAAGAGTTACAAACTCGGGCCCAAGTAGCAATTTTTTGAGGTCGTGTTGTATTCCCGCCAGATGCTTCGCGATATGGCTATAAAACACATTGTAAGCTTCAGATACCAGGGCGAGTAAAGGATACATTTCTCTCATGTTCCTAGATTGACCCCTGAATCAGAGCATAATCCCTCGTATAAATGTGACAAAGGTAGTTTGAAGCATTCTGAAAAACCTAATATCTGATTTTACCATACGCCACACTTCCACCTGCTAACGTGTTTACGGTACTTTGAAACTTTCGACCAGGGCGGCATAGAATCCACGGATTGACCGAATCCGAATCCATAGCTAAGTTTCCGAATCGGAATCTTCCGTATTACAAAATTTCAGTTATATCTATAATTTGTTGCAGAAAAATGTACCCGACCGCAGTTCTGAGATTTGTGACCTAAAATAAAAAATTTTGATTTATATAACAAGTTTTAATTTTTTTGTTTAAAAATGAAAAACGTAAATTGCCGGCCACTGTTGGATTCGTTGAAATCGGCGCTTTCACAACCGATTCCGAATTCAAACCGTAAATTTTTGCTGAATCCGGATCCGAACAATGCGTTCCGACCAAACCAATCCTTCATGGTTAAGTATTTTTATCCTTAAAAATTGAAACATTTCAGCTTCAAACACAATTCGCTCAACTGTCGAGCCACGAACGCAATCACTTGCTTTCCCATCGAAATCTTAACCGAGACCACCTTGATTCACCAATGGCAACATTCGGGGGGTCACCGCATGACATTTTGGACGCAACTGATATTTTGTCCCCATGCAGCGCTGGATACCTTTCGATGTCAGATGTCTCGCCATCCTGCCAACCCCCTTCAGTTCAAGGATCCCCTTTGCCCGAGACTGGACAACTAATTGTTTCGTACGAGAGCACTGATGATATTGACGTGGGGGTGGACGGAAATTCAAGTAAGTCCAATGCGGGCGTCAGCACTGGTGATAGGTGCTATACCCAATTGATAATACGGTCACTGCCCGCTAAGAAAAACGCTGTACTTATCGTCCGGCTCCAAACGGCGCCACATGTCCAATACTGTTTGTACAAGTTGGGTTTGCGGCGCCATGCGGCAATTCACGTGCGTTGTCGAGAGGTTCATGACGGCATTAAAATAGCCAAAAAGTATTTTCTCAAAATATACAAGTCTACGCAACCCTCTTGTGATATATTAATAGGGTTTCCGGTCGAGAGATCCAAAGTTTGAATCATCGCTTGAAATCAAGGCTCATATTCTCAAATACGTATAATACCTATCACACGCCTGTGATAGGTTGTCAAACAGACGAATTTTAGCCAATTTTTAATCTCAAAATTGACACAGAATTAGAACAAATCAAATGCAAAAAATGTGCTTAATTTGAAATATTAGGATTTACTGGTTGATAAGTTACAAGACCTATTACAAACTGGTCATTCGAATTGCACAAATGTCTGAATAAAAGCATTGATTACACTTGAAATAGAAAATATTCATGCAGGAAAGCGTCATTATCCCATTTGCTACATATTACTTTGATGTCTGCTTCAGAGCTCCCATTATCGTCACGCTCTTTCGATCAACAGCCAGCCATTAAATGTTCGCCAATGCTTAACGATCCGCATCCCTCAAGTGCTCGCACAGACCCGACTTGTCTTATCCCCAGTCCTTTTTCACCGTTATCCCAAGGCTCAGTTGAACCATCACCAATTCTACTTCGTTCAAAACAAAAATTTCAATCACCAAACAACACTCCGACCAATGGCGTTCGAGCATCTCGTAGTCGAGCACGCAGAGGTGTCGCATCGACGAGCTTATTGCCGTCTAACTCGAATTTGATTGGCCAATCAGCGAGTTTTGTTGACGCAGAAGCATTGAACTCTAATTTCGTTGGTCAATCGGCTAATATCGTCGACGCAGATGAAGTGAGCAATAATCAGATTGGTCAATCAGCGAGTTTTGTCGACACATCTAGCGCAAGCTCCAATTTGATTGGCCAATTGCCGATTGTTTCCGGAATTAACCAATCACATCAAAGTAGCACACCAGCGCAATCAAGCGCTGCATCATGGGCGAGTAAATGGCTGAATCCGGCTGCGCTATTTCATCGTCGACGCCACAGCACAAGCTTTTCGCCTCATTTTGGTAAATTTATTTATGTTATTTTTCTTTTATTACACATTTAAGTATATTCGGTTTCAATTTCGAGTCTTTTCCATTGTCTCCCAGCCGGGATTTGCGCTAAAAATTGACGGAGTTTGAAAATTTTTGCACATTTGAGCTTCTCATGACCTCTCCTGATCGTTACACTCAGAATTTAATTTAACAAAATTTAGCTTTTGGTGTCAAACGACCGGTGGGAGGTCGTGAAAAGCGCGAATATACAAAAACTGTTCGAAATCCAACAATTTTGGAGCAAACGCAGGCTGGAGGGAATAGCGGAATAGATCCTACACTTCCAGCCGCAGCCAGCTTAACATTTGAGAACCCGCAAAAATTGTGAAATTCTGATGGCTTGGCAGCGGAGGTTTTGCTTAATTTACAGACGAGGATAACACTTTGGCAAGGGGCCAAATTTTGGTCAGGCAGGAATAAGCCCTCCTACTCCTTTTGACGTCAAATCCGTTCCCGAGAAATTACTCCGAATCTTAAAATTCTGCCATATCATCGTTCTGGTTCTTTTATCGAATGTTCCTGGAATTTGTACTTTTTGGTTTATTTTACTTTCAAGCGGATAAGCCAATTTATTTGGCGCAACCGCCGCAAAATGCCGCAGATCTTGCGTTGAATGCCGAGCTGGCTCGTGCAGAAATGATGTCATCATTGGCAGCTGCAAGACGAACTCCAATCGCGTCATGGAAACAACAACACGTCATCGCTTGGCTTCAACTTGAGTTAGGAATGACTGTTTATGTTGATGCGTTTGTTGATCATGTCAAAACTGGAAAGGTACCACAGCTGGCGAGTTGTTTAATCAACTTGAAACAAATTTGTCATTTCTAACTATTTCACCGGTGGGAGGCGTTTACGATGACCACTGAACTATAGGAGCTTGACGCTCGAGCCCCAAGGCGAGGGGGCTCTCACGTCTTGTGGAGATTTTGCACTGCGCATATATGTTATAATTGTTAAACACTGCTCACAGTGTGACTATTGCTCGTACATTATTGTATTTACTTGCTCATAGTATACTCTATGAGTGAAAGGGTTAAAATAGCCAAAAAGTATAGCGCCATTCCTATGCGATATTTAAATGTTTTGAGTAATTTCTTCAGGCGTTGCTAAGCATAACAGACAACGATTTGGAATCAACATTGCAAATAAGGAATTCATTGCATAAACGCAAATTGCGTCTTGCGATCGAAGAGTACCGGGCACCAGCGGTTTGGTAAGTTTTTGACCCAATCAAATACAGTTTTATCAGTTTGGAAGGCAGGAAGGAACATTGTCAATTTACAATCAAATTATCCGTTTGTTTTGTTTCAAATAGAAAACTTTTGGGCTTTAAAAATTTAGCATACAGCACGGATGATTGTACCACTGACCAGAATATTACCTGTTTTTAGAATAATTCTAAAATTGGGCTCTTAATCACTCGGTTTACAGGATTAGGCCATGGTTCAGGCCTAGGTTTACATTTCGGAGAAAGGTTAGCCAAGCCTTAGCCGTAACACCTTGGCTAATCATGTACCAAAGACTATGCCTGGAACAAAAGCTTCAGCCAAAGCCTTTGGTAACCTTGTATGTATGGAAAAGTAAACAAAAGTTTCAAAATTTTCCAATTTATTTTTAATTTTAGCCGATATCCTCGAATCCGAGAAGTTTCTACCGACTGGGTTGTAAACAAATTTTTGCCATCGTTGGGTCTGTGCCAGCATCGAGACGCATTTTCCCACGGTCTGGTAGACGGCCGAATTCTTCACGTTCTCACTAAACGTCAACTCGACCGTCAGCTCAACGTTACACGACGCTTTCATCAACAATCGATACTAAAAGGCGTTGAACTGTTGCGATATTTCAAATTCGATATTAATGTAAGTTGCAATGGTCAGAATTAGTGGATTTTTTGCTTTAGTCGCCAAGAGTCAATGGCGACTTAATATATATTTTTCGACGCCAATTCACAAACAGACGCGAACGAGCAATTTTGACATTTTTGAGCAAAGTTTCGTTTTTAAATGATTTTCAAGGCAAATTTTGTCAAATGTCTTAAATTCGGAAAACAAAATATTTTAGTCGACAAATTGACCGAATAAGATTAGACGCCAATTGGATGAATTGGTGAAAAATATGGGTTGGTTTTAATTATTTTATTGCCGTACGGTACTCTGTACTGCAACACACGCAAATTTCGGATCGGCATCACATAAAATTTTGTAAACAAACTTTGTTGCCTTGCGACGCCATACGACAAGTATAACGCCACCCTTAGTCGCTGTTGAACCGAAAGGGATGATACAGCCAGTGTCCGTATTGTCAGTTGTGTGTAGCATCTATTACCAGTTGGTGATAAGTCTTGTAATCATTTGAATCAGACAACGGTTACCTTCGAAGTTTAGCACATTTTTCGCATTTCATTTTGCCATAATTCTGTGCTCTCATTATCACTGAAGCTATTGCCAGTTCTTTCACACATCGGGTGTTGAAAAACGGTAAGTTTTCACTGAGGTTTATCAAATTTATATATTTCTACCAGGGTGGCATCGAATTTACGACTTGATGGAATTCGAATCCGAATGTTGCAAGTTGCAAATTTCAGTTATATCTATAATTTGTTTCAGAATATCGGCACCATGCCAGCCGGATAACTTTTAAATGCTAATATATTTCGTGCCCGACCTCAGTTTTCATATTTGTGACTTGATTATTAATATAGCAAGATGTTTAAAATTTTTACTGTTTAAAACTGAAAAAAACATGTTGCCGAACACTGTTGTATTCGGCTTTTGAATTAGGATTTTTACAACCGAATCCGAATCCATGTACCCAGTTTCATACAGTTTTCTCAGACAACCTTTATAGTTTGGCTGCGATTATTTTCAGGCAATTGAACAACGCCGATCAGGTGCAGTTGCGTGCTGTAATGCAACAAATTGTGATTTGTTGATTTGGTCGAATCAATGCTTTGTTAAATGGGCAAAATCCGTTGATTTAGGGGTACAAATGTTTAATTTTTGCAACATCGCGGAGGGGTCGCTCCCAGTATTAACAAACGACAACTATTTTGGTGATCAACAGATTGAAAAAATTTTGCATGAGCCAGTCTCATCCACAAACAGGAATACGATAACTTTAGTGTAATTTGCGATATCTGTATGCGTCATGCTATTGCTAAGTATTAGGCATCATTAAGCTTAGAATAGAGCAGGTAAATATTTGCTTCGGCCCTTCTCTCTCTAGAAAAGGCCCGAGTAGAGAACCATTGAATGGCTGATAAGTGTCACAGTGTGACAATGATCGGCCGACCGTAAACTACCGGCCTAGAATTGGTGACAAAGATCCTGAACGGTAAAATCTGTGCTCCGCCAAGTCATGGTTGCGACCCTCTCACACATTTTGATTTCAAATTTTTAAGTCGTATTCCTACAACCCAGCCATTTATCACCAAAGATAAAGTTATTCGAGCAACAGATGGTAATTATTGTTGTTGTTTAGGAATACTCAGACGCGTTGCAAGTATCCGGTTTGCATGGTGCAATTGCAGTATTGGAACCGTCGTTTACTGCTGAAAATCTTGCCACATTAATGGGCGTCCCAGCGAAATCTGCAATGCTTCGTAAACATATTGCCCTGGAATTTAATCCGTTACTATTCGAAGCGAGGTGGGTGCGGCGGTGACGGGATTGTAGCCACAGGAAGCACGGAGAACTTGACCTCCCCTGGGAAATTTTGGATACTTTGATAACGGTTAGGGGTTGCGCTGTACTTTACTTGTGCCAGACAATGCCGTATGCCGCTATGCGTTGCTAACAAAAATGTAGGCAAAATGTATTTGGTGGAATTTTTAGTAAAATTTTTACTGTCCTGGGTGACGGCGTCCGGCGGCGTGTATAGCGCTACAGAAAATGTTGGTGGAAATCGTTTGGTTTGATCTTTCTGTTTGTGTGGGGTTGGCTGAAGCCTGGGAGGTCCAATTCAGTCTGTCAGTGAAAATTACATTCCCACATCTTTTTTGTTTTCAGAACATCGCTGGATCCGTGCCTTGTACAACTGAGTGGTCGTAAACAACGCGACGGAGGTTCGCTTGGTCGAACGTTCACCCGATCTTACACAACGACTGGAGTTGGCACCGCAGAACAACAACCACAACCGCTCACAACGAAATCTAAAATTCGGGTTAATTTTGCCGTGTTTTTTTTAGATTTTTTAGTTGGAATTTTCATTGACTTCCCAGTAAAATAATTTAGAATTAAAAATCACAAACATTTTCAGTTATGTATCGCAGCTGTCGTCCGTTGGTTACAGATTTTCTTAGGGTGGCGGATATACTTTTGATGACGTCCGGTTCCGTCCGCATCCGGCACCGTGCGGTATCGTACGTCACCGAACGACAAGTATAGCGCCATCGTAACTCTAGAGCCATTTATGTACATTATATAATGTGTGAGCTTAAGCATACTTAGTGATTATCTTGGCTTCAAATAAATTTTAAGTTGTTGCTTTTGTTAAAATCCATGAATATTTTTGGTCTAAAAACAAAAAATCCGAATTTTTAACCATGCGCGGAATCAAACGCAAATCAAATTTATGGTCACAAGTTAATTCGGTTGCAAGCTGTATTGCGGCAGATATTTTTTTCAACGAGAAACAATTATGTTTTAAGTAATTTTTAAGCAAGAAAAATTCAAATAAACATTTATTAGATTTTTCGGCGGAGGTACAATCTGGACCCTCCTAAAAGTTTGATAAAAAGTCGTCCATCATATAGCTCTCGACGACCTGAATTCAACGGTACCATTTTCATTGCTGCATGACCAGCGGTTCAAAAGTTATGGTCCTCGAAATTGTAGTGCAAACACGCACAGATTGGAACAGAAAGTGTCTATAATTCACCTGTTCGTAAAATATAAGCTTAACCAGGGTTATTCTTTACACGTATTTGAGGGCGGGGGTCCATATTGCGTACTTCCGCCGATTTTTGAACATTTTATAAAGCATTGAATTAATAATTCTGCTACAGAAATTAGTTGAATTTACAAAATGTAGGTCATTTTTTTAAAATGATTATTTTGAAAGTCAAACAAATTTGATTAAACTTTTGCGAATATTTCAGGGATCCATAGGACGAGTATTCGGATTTCGAACACGAAAGTCAACTGGCGACAACGGCGGCGGCGTTCTTCGAGTCTCAGGGACGACTCCAAGCTTCACATTGTCACCCATGAGTCCGACCCAATGCCGACCTGAACCGCAAGGAACGCGTGAGCCGAGTGCTCAAAATGAAGCCAATAGCTCGGGGGGTAACCCTTCAAACTCCGGAGTAAATAACAGCTCTTCATTGAGTTCAAACGGAACTGTATCGAGTGAAACTAGCGACTTAGGAAGCTCGATTGAACGAACCGAGCATCTAAAGACCATTATAGGGTCACCGCCTCAAGTGCTTGTCCAAGCCCCTATTTCTACTCGTAGGCCATGCCGTGGGCTGCTGGCTTCAGGAAAACCTACCGCGTTGTCAAAAGCGACTCAGGGCAACCCGAGCCTTAGCACAACTGTGACCCCAACCAGCGTTCAAGATTGTGGAAAGCTTCCGCCAGAAACGCATACAGGAATGGCCAAACAAAAATCAGGCATCATAACAAATGGAACAACAGCGTTGGCGTTAAGTCGATCTGCTGATAGTGCGATTTCGTTTGATATCAGTGGAACGACAACAACAAATACTAACGCAAGCAGCCGATCGGAAGATTCGGGAGGTGGCTATGAAAATAACGAAGCCAACGAAATTATTTATATTCATGGCGCTGGCGGTGTCCCTCGTGAGCAAACCAGCATTTATGGGCAGAATTCACGCGTTTCTGGGCCTGGTCGATATTTTTCGCCACCGCCAGGTTTGAGTTCGACTCCGACAGAGTATTTGTTCAACGCCAATGCTGCCGGCAGTAGTAACGTTAAAATGCGAGAACGTAAAATACCTCGAACTTGTCCTACAGCCCGTCCACATTCGATGTCTGACTATAATTTAGGCGGCGGGCGCGGGTTTCAAATCGCCGCTACTCCGCGACATTGTTCTCGCCAACAACAGCAGGAGTCGCAACAACAACAACGGCAACAATTGGCCAATCAAAATCGACATTCAATGCTTGTGTTCAGTGAGCAATCAATGAACGAACGACGCGAACTGAGTGCTTCGCGGATCCAGCCAATAACATTTCAAGAATCAAAAATGCCACATTGTCATTCGATGAGTGATGTTGCCCAAATCGCCACCCATTTCATTGGGTCTCCTCAGCACCCGAGACGCTATCAGGCAAACAATACTTCAATAGGGGGAGTGGTAATCAACAATTTGACTGCGGCAACAAACAGAGATGACTCCAGCTTGGTGTCAAGCGATAATGAAGTTCTGTATGGAAACGAACGTGCCGTTTTAAGAATTACTGGAGACAACAGAGCAACGGTGATTTTATCGCCCCCCAAATCCGCGGCGAACAACGTAAATTCACCTCCGTCCTGGACCAGGCCTGCCACAGATCCCCAGCCATCTCTCCGTACAGCGAGAAGCCCATTTTTCAGTCCAAAAATGACTCGAATTCATCAACTTTCACGCGAACCCGGTAGCCAGCCATTCGAGCGAGCCAGTGTCCCTAGCTACCAGACTAGTTTGCATACACGTATGCAACATCAACAACCACAACAACAACAACATAATCATCAAATGCACATAATAGATACAATATCAGAATGCCACGATGAAACGGATACAATATCTGTTCATTCACAAGTGGTTTCGCACGCCCAAAATCGACGCTCTGGATTCATTGGTGGGGATCAGTCCAACCATGTACCATCTGGCTTAGCTCCCACCCAGGGGGCTTCTCCTAAAAAACTTAGAAACGCCCCTTTGCTTAGTTCTCGAATTATAGACAGATCTGCTACTAGCTTTCGCGAATCATCATATTCTATTGACGAACAACATATTTATGCAAATGATTCAAGCAATAATTACATAGCTAATAATAATAATAATAACAATAATAATGAAATATATTCACCAGACAACGGATCTTGGTCTAACGGGAACAGCAAAGGTATGAATGAAGTCATTGTACGTCTCCGAGAATGTCCCGGCAGACGGCATGCGCGCCCTCAGTCCATGCCTGTTAAGCCAAGCCGGGGTCTTTTCGAAGATTTTCAACAAAATCAACGAGAACTGTTTGATTCAATTATTGCCGAATGTGAATATTTTGATCCGCACGCGTTATATAATCCGAAATATCAGGGCTCAAACCCTGTAACAACGGGACGTATTGGGTGCCGTCCGCGGGCAGAAACTGATCTTTGAATTCGAGTTGGCTTCGCATGTGAATAGGATGAATTTAGTAAATTTTGATTGGTGAAAAACTTGGTTAAACAGAGTTTAAAGGTCCGCAATGTTACCTGTTATAAATGGGTCAAGTGGTAGCCTATCGTCAATTCGAGCAAAGTAAATTCAATCAGAAGTTTCCTCAGGTGTAAAATGTTTCCGCAAGTTTCAAAATGTTAATATTTTGACTCAAATGCATACAAAGTTTTGGTTCATGTATAAATCTGACCGTAAAATGTATTCCAAAGCCTAAGCCTATAACTATAAAACTAGAACGTAGCATAAGCAAATGAATTAGTCCATTGCTGAAGCTTACTCTATTGCAGTCCCGCGGAAAAAAGGATCCACCACTATGCCATTTATGAGCTTTTCTATGTACGAAGTTTCCATAGAGAGCAAGGAAAAAAATATTTCTTTTTTATGCTGACAAAAAATATATGCAAGGGAAGTGGCTCACCCCCACTGCCATAATTGTGGGCAGCGACGGATCCATAAATTTTCAATGGGGGGGGCGTACCGGCAAAAGTTATGAAATACAATTTTTTACTGTATGCTATATGTAATATATTTTGGCCAATGTACAGATCTGGGTCGGAACGTTTCCTGCAGGACTATACGTAACAGTGTAAGCTAAAGCTTCAGACTAAATTCTTTGCTGATAGGCTTAGGCATACGTGTAAACTCATTCTTTACAAACTCATTCTTACGCTTAGGCTAAGCTTAGGAATGCGCTTATGTTACTGTCACGGCCCGATTCTATACAACGGCATTTCTTAGGAAAAAGTTGTAAGGTGGGACCTTGCCATCACATGAATATTTCTGTCAAGGGATCTAAGCCCCCTCCCGCGTTCCTTCGGGATCCGGTAGGGGTTGCGGGCACTGTTTTGTACCTGCGGTGAAATGAACCGTAAACGTTGTCGCAATGCTTCTTATGGGCGTAATTTAATTTCGGAACAAGTTTTTTTTTAAATTTTTACTGTTATTTGTTAACTTTAACAGATATAAATATGTAGTGTTCGGCTATCAAATAGCATTATATCCATTCCTGACTAGGCCCATGTATAGAATAGGGCCGGATCATCTTCCGGACGAACTATAATAGAGTCAGTTTAAGCTTTACGACTAATTTTTTGCTTAGCCTTAGGCTTAGGAATATGCTTATACTACTATTCCGGCCCTGTTCTATACATGGGTTCTTGACTATTACATTGGCTGAAACGATTGTATTTCGATATGCTGTGTTTTAGTATTAAATTCTAAAATTGTGTACAATTTTAATTTGAGCTCCTACAAATTTTAACTGAACCCAAAAATAACTAAAAAAATTAGCAAATCAATAAACCTACAACATGGACGTCAACTATAATATCTCTTACGCAGAAATTACTCGAAAACTCAAGCTGACTCCATTGCAGTCCCGCAGAAAATCTTTCCGCCTCAGATATTACATGGGCCGTAATTGGGGACATTTTCCGACATCCATAGACAAAGTAATTTATCCAGTGCGCGTTGCGATTTCTCCATGGACCATCCCACCAATAGTGCGGATGTAATACGGACCACAACACATTCCAAATATGTTCATTGTTGTAAGCTCACGCTTGAATGTTGTGGCGAATGTAAAGAACAGGGACGGATCAGTATTATGAGCATATTCCTATACCTAAGCCTAAGCCTACGTCTAAGCGTAAGAATGAGCATATTACTAACCTAAACCTAGGCAAAAAAATAGTGTTAAGCATGAGGTAACTCTGTTGTCCCATATAAAAACGTTCCGTCCCTGATCTTTACCAGGGCCAATGTTGTTGAATACCAATTTTAGCCTGATATATTTCATATTACAGAATGTACCATCTTAAGGACTTGCAAAATATTCCCACTTTATTGTTTACAAATCACAACATTCACAATTTGAGTACGTGTAAATGACAAAAGTTTCAACCAAAAATTAAATTTTTCTGCCTTCAAACTTTTATAAATATTCAAATTTAAAGTCGATTATTGGAAGAAAGTTGGCCAAATGTTCGAAATAATTTCACTTCACACAAGCAATTTTGTCAATGCTCAAACCATAACTACATGGGACAAGAGGGTGCAACTTTAACTCAGTGAAAATAGTAACCCGAACAAACTGGGATACAGAAGAAGCATAAAAATATAACGCTCGATCTGCATTTTCTACCAATTTATGCCGGGTTCACGTTATAAATGGGGCAATTCGGGTCACGTTTTGTCACATTTTACATATTATTGGGTAACATTTTGTCTGCGATGTAACCCAAACTGCTACCACCATGTATCGGTCACGTTTTGTCTTTCGATATAACATATTTCCTACGTCGTCTGTCAATATTATATAATCACTTTAAAAATGTCCACTGAGTCACTTACATAGCTACGTTTACGTATGGCGGAATATCATATGATACTAACAGACCTGTGCCATTAGACTTCGAAAGTTGCATACTCAAGGAATCATGCACTGTTGCTAAAAATAAACATGATGTGCCGAATTCACTCTGAGTATTAAAGACAAACTTGTATTTCGAAATTTCATCGACTCGACAATTCGTCGCTGCGTCTCGTTTTCCTGCCGGACAGCAAGACACAGGAGTGTAATCGGGGCAAATTCATATACACTTGCCCACAGGATTACGGGCAGATGGTAAAATGGGACAGCCTTGTATTTGACAAATGATAAAACAGGACAACTGCAATTTTCGCTGGAAAATGATAGAACACAGTTAGGCGACCAGTTGTTGGACGACTAATTGTCGTAGATTCATTTGAGCTACGACTGAAATCGGAAAACTACCGTATGCTGAAGCAAAAACTAGAAAGACTGGAATTATTGAAAATTGGCAAAGAGTAAATTTAACAAATTGTGATATATTTAAATAAATAGAATAACTTGTTTTAGATATACATCGGTGTTGTTTCTTTGGTAAAATATAACGACAGTTTGGTTTCTTCGCCAGATCGACTTTTGATTTCAGTGGTCACTTGCAAATAATTGCCGTTGGTTTTGAATATTCTCTTCATCTGAAATAAATAAACAAACAAATAAATAAATAAATAACAAACAAATAGTAGTTTATAAAAATTTTAGTTGAATATTCAGACGCATCCGATGAAGGTTTTAGAACTTATAGTGAGGTTACTATTTTCATTCTCTCGTTTGCTTAACAAGTTGGAATTGCGCTATGCTTGTCGTGCGGTTCCGGTCGTCACCAGTACTGCATGGCACGTAATTCACGTACGATACCGCACCGTAACGCATGGTGACGGACAGCACCGTACGGGTGATGGACGATGACGGATGGCGTCGGACGGTTGACGGACAGCACCGTACGGGTGATGGACGATGACTGATGGCGTCGGACGGTTGACGGACAGCACCGTACGGGTGATGGACGATGACGGATGGCGTCGGACGGTTGACGGACAGCACCGTACGGGTGATGGACGATGACGGATGGCGTCGGACGGTTGACGGACAGCACCGTACGGGTGATGGACGATGACTGATGGCGTCGGACGGTTGACGGACAGCACCGTACGGGTGATGGACGATGACGGATGGCGTCGGACGGTTGACGGACAGCACCGTACGGGTGATGGACGATGACGGATGGCGTCGGACGGTTGACGGACAGCACCGTACGGGTGATGGACGATGACGGATGGCGTCGGACGGTTGACGGGCAGCGCCGGACGGGTGATGAACGATGACGGATGGCGTCGGACGGTTGACAGACAGCACCGTACGGGTGATGGACGATGACGGATGGCGTCGGACGGTTGACGGGCGCCAACAAAAACATAGCGTAACGTTAATCCTGAAGGTGCAAGTTAAAGTCTCCTCAGGAATCTTAGGCTTAAGCTCTGACTAAGTTTAGGTTTCCGAAAAGACTTTTCTCATACCTAAACATATTCATTTACCTAAATTTTTGCCGTATCTTAAACCTGATTCTAGAATGTCCTAGAAACTGTACAAGCGCGTCTGGACAAATGACTGACTGCCTGTATATCAGGGTGCAACCGCAGGTGAAAATTAGTGAAGCCGGAGCCAGAGAAGGAGCCGAAGCCGGAGGTGAGCAAAAATTAGGTATTAAAAATGTAGGTTAATTAGTTAATTTTAGCCACTATCAGCAATATGTTGTTAAGTTGTTTGGTTTTACGCTAATTTTCTGGGAAATTTCGGAAATTATTTCCTGAAAATTGTGACAAAAGTAAAACGAAACGCGCTAAACAGATAAATTTTGTAAAATTATGCAAAACTTTACTACCGAAATTACAAAATTCTACTGGAGCCGGAGCCGAAGCCGGAGGCCGATTTTCTGAAAGCCGGAGGCAGACATCCGGTTGTACCCTGCTGTATTATAATGCTTGTTAATGGGGCAACATACCTTTGAAGGCACAAATTTTTTCATATGAGGCAATGTGCTGTTGAATACGGTTGTCAGTACAAGTTCTTGCTCTTTTTCATTCAACGATCCTTCTTCGACAAGAAGAATACCTGAACAAACATTAAAAATTAATTATTGAAATTATCAGTAAACGTTGTCTGCCCAGCCGGAGACAAAGATGCTAACCGATCTATAGCACAGAGAAAGATGCAGATTTCAGCTCAGGCTTATGTTTAGTTTTAGGCTTACGTTTCTGGCTTAAACCCCTATTCTTAGGTTTAGGTTTAGGCTCAGACTTGACCTGGCGAAGGAATGATAATAAAAGTTAATACTTTTAAGCCCATTTGCACTTTGATGTTTGACGTCTTGATATGTTTTGAATTTTTTGCCAAATCCAAGCCAACTGAACGGAACCGTTACTTAGAACTAAGATTTAGTATTAGCTAAGACCCTATAACAAATAGTACAACCTTAAGAACCTACTTATACATGAGCAAAGAATAGTAACAATTAGCTGTTATAATCTAAAGATGAAACTAAACCAAATTCCAGGCAAAATAATTAAAACCGTGACACCAAACTTGTATAACATCGCTTTTAGAAGTTTTTCAATTGATATTTTGGGACGTGAGCCCGTTGTATAGCGACAATTAAAAATATTAGCACAAATTTCAACTGAAGTTGAAAAACTTACCATTGTTCGATACAGACGTTAACGCCGCAAGGATCGGTGAAGCTCTCGGTGCAATTGTAAAGAATCCTTCTCTGGTTTCAATGCTTCCAGCGCCGCCTTTGCTTTTTGCGTAACTCCTAAAATTATGGTTAGTAATTTCGACAGGGGATGATTTAACCCCTCCTCACATTGAGTTGCCTATAGGCAACTCAGCGCAGTGTATATACGTTAAATATTATATACAGCACCGTGTTTAACAATTGTAACACGTATACATAGTACTAAATCACCACAAGACGTGGGAGCCCCCTCGGGCTCGAGCGTCAAGCTCCCATAGCTGAGTGTTGATCGTATACACCTCCCACTCCAGTCACTGGAGTTCGAATCCTAGCATAAAAGTAGGTCTCAGAGGAAATAGAAAATATTCATGTGAGAAAGGGTTAAACGAGAACATCCATCCGAAATATTCCGATCCGTCAGGCCACTGATTTTCGAAAAGCTGTACCTGCGAGTACAATCCAGTTGGTGTTAAATTTTCGAATAAACCAATTAAAATTGACACAGTGCGTTTCAAATGTTTAAGCTTACTGTATTGCAGTCCCGCAGAAAAATGTTCCGCTCCTGATCTTATGGGTCTCGATTTTTAGCCAATCACGTACTTACAAATAGATGTGCGACATGTTACAAATACATATGATCGCCGTTTGGCGTGCAAGTCATTTTGGGATTCCGTCTGGCGTGTAAGTCATTTTGGGATTCCGTCTGGCAATTCAGATAAAACATTCAACGGTGCCTGACGATGCCAAACAGCGCTGGACGGCAACTGGATGCATTACAACAGCCAAAAACTATAACGCCATATTTACTGCGGCCCTATACTTGTTGTACGGCACCGTCCGGCGCCGGCCAATGCCGCAATTTAAAAAAATTGTTTACAAATTGTAGTGCGGTGCCATGTGCCAATTTATACGTGTCGCCGTACGGCGTCGGACCCATTAATCGAGTCAAAAAGTGTTGCACCAACATTAGCTTTTAAAATTCAAGAGTTAAATATTAATGAATTTTGGCCGCTACAGCATTCCGCATCGCAACGGCTCATGTGATGAAATTATCTTAATTCAAAATGAAATCAATTCAACAACAAATAAATAAAACCAAACAATAAACGCGAACAAATAAACAGAGTAATTTATCTGGTTTGAAAAAAATGATTAAAAAATGAATAAATGATTAAAAAGAATGCACAGAAATAGGAAATGAATGACTGAGTGAAGCAACGAATCAACAAACGGTCGAATCGGTGATTGAATGATTTATTGAATGAATGAATGAATGAATGAATGAATGAATGAATAAATAAATGAATGAAGAAATAAATGAATGAAGGAATAAATAAATAAGTATACGAATGAATTAGCAAAAAAAGAAAGAATGAATAAAATAACCAAAACTGCACACATACGTATAATTGAGCGATGGAGTGCCAAACATTGGCACAGGTGTGATATGAAATCCAAGCCGTTCTTCAAATCCGCCGGTTTGTTGAAAATCCAACGGAAATCGTTCCGGTTTGTCTGATTTTGCAATCCATGTGCCCACGAGCCATTTTGCTGGATTTAGAATCGGTGGCAGCAGTGCAGGAAACACTGAAATCAAGCTTAATACGCAGTTTACATAATATATTTCTGTTATGCTGGAAAAGTCGAGATTTTAATTCAGATTTACACTTCAATGGAAACAAACGTCAATTGAGTAAACCCAGGAAATCGCCCGAACTGATTTGTTACCGAGCTGGTAGCGAAGGGAGCACAAAAATTTAGCCCAATCGGACAAATTTCGTCCCTCTGCTAAGGGTTCCGCTATACTTGTTGTACGGTGTCCTCCGTCATCATGCGGTACAGTACGTGAATAATTCGCGTACGATACCGTACGATGACGGATGGTGACGGACGGCAAAAATGTACAGAGCAACCCTAACGTTTTGACTGCTGGTGTAATTCATAGGCAAGTCTCATTTTATGCATTGTTCAAAATATAAAAATTCATTTTGCCGGCAGTATAAGGTGGGGTTAACACGTGCCAAATTTCGAAACTGTCATGTGTTAACCGTACCATAACGCATGCGTTAACCCTACCCTAACGCGTGTTACAAAATGCTCTGTGACACGTATTAGTTTAGGGCTGTGACATTAGTTATGGTACGGTTAGCGCAATTTTTGCGTTAGGGTAGGGTTATGCACGACCATTTTGAAAATTGACACGTGTTAACCCTACCATATAGTGTTTTTGGTGCCATAATCAGATTTTTTATTGTGAACTATTATTTTTTGACCCTTTGTTATCAACTGATCCAGGCTAATGCCCTCTAAACCCAATGTTTCATTACCGACAGAAGTGTTTGAGGAAACACATTGACCACAGGTCACTGCACAATTATTGTCGAAGAATTTCGTCAAAGGTCGCATCAGTTCGCATCTGTCTTCATCTGCCCATTGCGCTGCGCATGTATGGTAGATATCAACGCATGGTCCTATAATATATACAATCTAGATTAAACAGTACCACATTCAATGTATAGATCACGACCGTAACAGTAGTACTGTAGTGACCCGAATTAGAGGGGGGACTGATATTTATTTGGCCTCGCCAGGGGGCACCCTCTTGTTATTCGGTTACGGACTGTTATTTATTTTTAACCCACGCTCCGCCACCCTGCGTTACATGATATATATCCGGTACTGCAATTATCCGTTAAATTAAACGTTTATTTGTCATGTGTCAATAGTTGCAGTGATAATACAAGGTTATACTTAGGAATGTACTTTTAAAATTTAAGTACGCTTACAAGTTCCGAACTCAAATTATTTGGTCCTGAAGTCATTAATGCGCAACAATTAGGGTTAATTGACATTTATGGACTCTAATTACGGTTTAGAGACCCTATCGGCTTACGGACTCTTATT
Organism: Enoplolaimus lenunculus; assembly: GCA_030248215.1. Taxonomy (NCBI): domain Eukaryota; kingdom Metazoa; phylum Nematoda; class Enoplea; order Enoplida; family Thoracostomopsidae; genus Enoplolaimus; species Enoplolaimus lenunculus. The sequence continues at coordinate 604,598 of JASANG010001546.1, read as the reverse complement.
AGGGATACGGACTCCTATTGATTCGGACTCAAAATGGGGACCCTCTTATTACCCCTCCCTCTTATTCGGGTCAATACAGTAGGTATATAAACATATTCATAAGTCTAAGCCCAAACAAAAATTTAGTTTAATGTTTAAACTTAACTCTATTGCAATTGCGCGTAAAAACTGTCCGACTCTGATGTATACATGAGCCTCGTACCCTCACGGGACAATTTTGCTGCGGATGCTGTGAGGCTCGACCCCACGACGTATGGTTTACTGATCTGCTGCTTTGTCCACTGACTCAGCTACGCCGTCCCACAAATTTTCAAACACCGCAATTAGATGCTATTATTTGAACAAGTTTTGAAACTTTTTTACAATTTGAGATAATCTTTATAATTCTACGCAGTGCTTGAAAATTCTAACGATTTTAAGAAAGATTTTTAAATATCTTAAAAAAACAATTTTTACAAAATTTGTCCAAGATTACAGTTAAAATCAAAACATACTTTGACACAATTCTCCAGTATATCCGGGCGCGCATATGCATCGAAAACTGTTAAATTGATCAATGCAATCAGCGCCATTTTTACACGGATCGCTTGAACATTCGTCGAATTCTCAAATATAAAATGAACAATTCATTCTTTTAAATTAATTAAAAATAACTTAAAACAGTATTATAATTAATAAGTTTCAAATGGCTATAAATAAACAAATACTGCTCATTTTAATTAAAATTTGAAAAAAAAACCGTAAATATCAAGTGAGCTCTATATCAGTAAATATTATTAAAGCTGGAACACCCCACATTCATATTTTGGGTAGCGTTCATGCTATTGTATTGAAAGTTTCATATATAAACAAGAAACAATGTAATAAATGCAAATTAGAACACATTTTTAAACATTTAATAAGGAATATTTTATTGTTGCAAATTTGCAACCGCGTTGCCTTGTTGCTTTTGTCAAGAGTGGACGATCGCTATTTATCAAGAGTATGCAACTGGGAACATTGTGTGTAGAAAAAAATGTATCCGGCACGCGTTGTGTTTTTCCTACCTTTCTTTATTTAGGGGAGCACAACCGATGCGAACCATGGCACTTAATGTATGCGGGGTCAAACATGCTCCCCTTATAGTTTAATTTAGTGGTATTCATGTGATAGCGACCCCCCTCTAAACAAGGGGGGTCGGTCAAAAACGCATCGTCCGGTGGTACATTTCGTACCATGCGGGACCGCAAGAGTTGTGCACTCTTGTCATTATCCACTCTTGCTTTTATTAATGCTATGAATAAACGACAGCATGAAGGGCCGATGTGCAGAATATGGACCTTGTAGGAATTTAACGAAAACTTGGCCTATTTTATACATCTTGTCGCACAAATCATTTTCACTGTCGCATATCTTAAAAATTAGCAAATTCAAAACCATCAATAGAAGAAATGTTAAAAGGTTGATTTGTTTATTTAAACAGACCTGCGGAACAATCTTGACCAGTCCATCCTGGTGGACATTTACACGAGTAGGTCCCACTGATGTCTGCGTGACATGTTCCACCGTTTTTACAGATGTATTCTGGACAAACCACTGAAATAAAAACCCTGTCTCGCAAAATATATAATTATTATTTTTTGAACAATTTTGCTCGAATTTACAAAATATCCAAAATATAAGACCGGATTCTCAAATGTGTATTGCACCTATCACCAGTCAGCGATACGTCTTGTAATCTTTAAACCAGCGCATGATGAGATTCGAATTTAAGCACGATTTTTGTATTTGATTTGTCATACTTTTGTACAAATTTTGAGATCCGCAATTGCAGAAATTTGTCAGTTTGAAAACCAACGCTAACGAGTGATACATGCGATTCGAATTTGAGAATACGAACGCTAAACCTTAAATTATTCGTCGTACATAACCAAATGTTGACAATACGTCGAAACTACGAGTTTTAGACAATAAGAAAACAACAGTTTTGACCTACCAGATCGTGCGCAAGTTCAAGTTGAAAAATGTTCTGATACGAATTTCACATTACCCCCCGAATTGAAAATGTTTGTAATTTTTAGCTGGCAACTGGTTTGAGTTTAAATTTTAAACTTAGGATTAGGCTAAAAATTAGGCTTGGCTTATGTTTGAAGCTAAACCCGGCCCCTACGCTTATTGACATCTGGCTAAATTTTAATGGCGGATATGAACACTGTTTGTTTTAGCTGTCTACTGGCGTAGACATATGTTTTAGATATGACATAATGGTTGGGTTTCTGAAATCGTACGTAAGTATTTACTTAAGTTATAGTTAAGTAAATACATTGGTCACTGACTTAAGCAAATGCTTAAATTTCCGAGCAAAACCAAACAAACGCCAAATATCAGTCATTGTCACAACAAGAAAGTTATAGTTTTGTTTTATATTAACGAGACACAATTAAAATGTACAATTGTACATCAATAAATAATTTTACTCAGATGGACAACAGAAACAACGTACAATCGCATTTTTGTCCGCTCCATCCTGGATCGCAAATACATTCATATCCGAGTTGCGCGTTCAGTTTGCAAACACCGGTTGATGAACATGGATTGCTTGAACAGTAATCATAATCTGTAAAGTCAAATTGAAATATACCTCGATTATTTCGTATATTCCGGTAAATTTCTAATGAACCCAATTTAGAACTTAAATTTTTGACCGCATGATTTGTAAACATACAAACATATAAAAATAGACCAAAAAAACCAGAATTTAAAACTTAGAAAAAAGCTTTTAATAATTTTATCAACGGAACGGGATTTCTATTAGCTGAATGCTTCAAAAATTTGATTAACATCCAGTTTGATGAATAATATTTAAAAATTCAAAGACAAAGACAGATAATAGCTAATTTTTGCATTAATCTTTTGTTACGTGAACATTTCCTATTTCGTCTGAAATCAAATTTCAAGCCAGCATTCGAATCGTAGCTTTACGAGTGGCAGATGTTTAGCATCACCGGTCTGTTATTGGATCTTGACGAGTAGTTGGTGTTTAGGATCACCAACTCAGTTATGTTAGTTTGACGCTCGAGTTCGAGGGCGCTGTCACATCTTGTGGAGGTTTTATACTGCGTATGCACTTTGTGAAGGGGTTAGTAATTGAAAATTTTTTCATTAAGCGTTCAAGTTGTGTCAATTGGAATTTTTGAGCGAATTACGCTGTCACAAAATTAGCAGATTTCCGATGGACCCGTGGCCAGATGGGGATCATGCGATGCCCAGCTATCAAATAAAATATCATCCCCTTTTGCAATTTTTTCGTTTCGTTTTATAAATCATGTGAATTTTCAACATTGACCCAGTTCAAATTATTTTGTTCTCTGCCATCTTGAGCTGACTACAAAGTTAATTTTCAAAGACACAACGGAATAAAGTTTAGGAGTTGGATGCAAACTTAGCAATCTTCCTACGACGATATACAGTTCCTCGCGTACCGGAACCGTCTGATAGAATCAAATGGCACCAAACGTCTCCAATAACAAGTCTTCGCCTTCATTTAACTCTGGCATAAACCATATTTTCAGCTTTAATCAAATGCAACATATGTACTGCGATATGGATATTCTGCATGTGAGCGATAAATCCGATACGAAATCAGAGAGTAACTTTAATTTTTCAAAGTTTAGGCGGCGTTTAGGCCATCGCTTACCTTCACACGCATCACCAGTCCATCTGTCAGGACAAAGGCAGAAAAAGCCACCGGGTTCATTTTCGCACGTTCCTCCACTTTGGCATGGATTACTTGCGCAACGATCAATATCTGAAAACAAACATAAAAATACACAAAATTTTATTATTCGGAGGCTCACGTTGGTTAAACAATAAACTACTAAATTCAAAAACAAGTAACCGAAACAGCCCCCCATACATCATTTTCAATTGTTCCTGTTATTTTAAAGTGTCCCTTCCCCCGAAAATTATTTCGCTACGAGCTTTAACCGTTTCCAATGTGAGGACTTGATCCGTTACCATGACGTGGACTTAGACTTGACTTGTAACGTAACCGCCGCATTGCCAAACTGGTTCCCCCAAAACCATGGGTTTTACGCTTATTCCTTCCACAGAGCGCATTCCCTCTGAAATTGTCAAATGTTGAAAATATTTCGTATATTCAAAGTTCTTTCTACTCACTCTTCATTCCACGCTTAAATTTCAATTTTTGAAAATTTTGTTGCAAAATTCACAGAGGGACTCTTGTGGCCAAAAAGTTGTCAAAAAGTTAAACAATTTGTATATCATTCGATGAAGCTCGCGACTCTGAGTCGAGTGATGGTAAAATGTTTGTTATCAATCTACTGGCTTAAACGTTGTGGTCAAATATAATTAATTTAGCGAAATCTCAAATAATTGGCTGGGCGCTAAATCACTTTTTCAACCATTCAACAGTTACCTTCGTCATACTGAGCGTCCAATGAATTCAAATCATCTTCGCCACCTCCAACAATTTGACCGTCTTCAACGGGAACCAAATGAATGAACGGAAACGGTGGGATCCGCAAGTTGAGTTGAGATCCAATTGGTGGCCATATACGAGGAGTTGACGGACCGCGATATGGTTCTGGAGTCGTCCGATAAAACGGTGCCCGGGTAAGGGGTCGTGGTCTTGGTCTGGGAGTTACCGCTGGTTGAGGGGGTGGCGGTCCTGCCGGAAACGATGGCTGGATCGGAGCGACTCTGGGCGGAGGAGGTGCTGGGGGTCGCGTTGTGGTTGTCGAAGTTGTTGTTGTGGTTGTTGTGGTTGTTGTTGTGGTTGTTGTGACAGGTATGGGCGCTTCAGTTTCGTGGGGGATAAATATTGGTACGTTGACTAGTGGACGTGGAGGGGGCTGATGCGGCAGTATTTGAGGAACTACAGGATTTATGACCGTGTTCGGAGGTGGCTGATTGAATGCGGTATCAGATGGGCCTGGTGATCCAAATCCGGGTGAAAACAGGGGGGAGCGTGGCGCTGGAGTGGTTTGGACGACAAATGGAGGAATGTATGGGGTTGTCTAAAATTAGTTTTATACCTTCACATTAAAATTAAGATCCAGCGGATTAATGGTCCCTCCTGGTTGTTTTAGAACAACTGAAACAATTGTTGCAAAGAAAACTAAATCTTATTGGGTAATATATTTGGTACCTTTTCATAATCCAAACTTGTACTCAATCAAAGCATTCTTAGTCAGTACCTTTAAAATACTTCAAGAAACAGAAACTTAAACAGAAGGGGTTGATATATAAAACACTGTGCAAAAAATGGTGAATCAAATTGACTCTTTCCGAAATAGACTTTTCCGGACTACACAACCTGAGTCAAATTGGACTCCGCCAGAGTCAAACGAGCTGCTAAGTGGATCGCATTTCATTCTGGTGAAGTCGAAATTGACTCCGTTTGTGTCGTCCCGAAAAGCCTATTTCGGAAAGAGTCAATTTGACGCACCATTTTTTGCAGTGCATATATCATTGAAAATTGCGGATAAATGATAAAAATCAACAAACCAGCTCGTTTTACGCTCATGGCCAGGTCAACTTAACAGTGACTGCAGCTAAAATGTGGCAGCTATTAGCAGCTCGCGGCCAGCGAAATGAAACTCTGGTGCGGTATTTTTGCTTTGACATATACTGATTTACGCTGCATGCAGGCCTTTTCGATTATCACCCCGCCAGCCTATGTTTGCCCAAAAATTGTTGGATTTTGAAATTTTTTCTGCATATTTCAGCTTCCACAACATTTTGTGATTATTTCGCGCCCAAATTTGAATTTGTGAAAAATTAGATTTTTGGACCCCAAGAACCTCGACATTCGGATCTAAAAAGTTTTTTGTCAAAAAGTTAGTGAAATTAAATACATCATTCGACGGAGCGTCCAGAAGTGCCGGAAATGTCATTAATTATATCCACAATCAGACGATTGGTTAACAAATTATTCTCAAACAACTGATTTGAACGCCATCAAAAGTTACTGGCAGCGGGCCAAATCAGCAGTTTGAGCGTACTTTGTGAATAAATATTTGATGACGAAAATGTTAAAGCCATTCGCCCATAAAAAACTAAACATGGTTCTAACTTTGCGGACGCTAAAATTTTTTGAACTTTGGTTCATATATAACCTCCGTGAGTTAAAATTTCAATCGATATTTGCGGTGACTGAAGGCGCAGCAACAAAGGCAATCGGTAGAGGGCGTCCATACCTTCCATAACTTTAAACCTGAACTCTGTATTGTCATTTAATGAAAAAATTGCGTTAGGGTTCTCGCTCGCATTGCTTGCGACGCTTATTACTCCTACAGTTAGAATGAGCTGCTGTACTGCTGTCCTTGGCCATGATTGGCGTTTGGATTAACCAATCAACTGCGTTTCTAACCAGCCACCCGAGTGGCGTAATTTTTCACAACCCCAACATCTTAACAATGAAGTATGCGGATTTTGTCTATCGTAGAGAATACTCTGTTGTGTATTTTGTTCCCATCAAATTTTAGTTTCGATTCTTAGTTGAACGATGCTCAAATTACGTATCGTGGTCGTTCCAACTTTAATAATATTGATTTGCACATATGGTATTTGCGTTAACCTTGTTCTGGTGACTCACGCTACTGTTTAACGTCGTGGCGTCGGGTTCATTGGTGAAAGCTGTTGTTCGGCGCTGGACGCTTGTCTTCACATCCGCATTTGTTCCTTGATTTCTCGTAGAAATATCGTCATTTTTTGCCCAAATCCTTGCACGTTTCTGTTCAATTAATCGATTGTTTTCGTTATTCTTTCGTACAAAGTGTTGTACTCGGTGGCGATGGACATTAAACGGTGGAATTTGAAGTCCATTTGGCCCGGCTGGAGATAACGGCGGTCCCAGGGAATTTCGAGCGAATTTCTGCGCGCGGACCAACTCTAAAATTTCACGAATTGACGATGGGCCCTTTTCCGGTCCGCTGTCGGTCTTCGGCTGTAAAGTTGAAACTTTTGTAATTTCACTGCCATTTCGTTGATATTTTGGCAGCAGGTTCCGGTTAACGTTGGTCACTTGGGCCGGAAGTGTGTTTGTAGCGACGCCCGATCCAGCGGATGTTGCATTTTTCGACGACGCTCGAAGTCGTTTTTGAATTAAATATTCGCGTCGTTTTGCGGCAATTTCAGCCGGAGCCCCAAATACACCAATTTGATGCGTTCGAGATGGACTTCGGTGAGCGAGAAACGGTTTTGCTAACGTAAATGATGCTTTTGTTTTGGCATTTTTCGGCGTGGATCTGGTATCGGCGCTAAGGGACGTTCCGCTTATAAGCTGTTTCAACTGGATCACGATCACGAGGACACATAATACTGATTTGAATAAAGGTTTAACCAGGTCCATTGTGTGTAGCCATTGAAACGTAGCGAGAAAGTTTTGGGGAATTTATTCTTTATTTCACAGCGTCGACAGCGATTGTTTTAAGTATTTTTCACCGAAAATAGTTTTTTATTTGTATTTTATCATTTTAACTCCAATATTTGTGTATGAAAAAAGCAAAAATAAGTTTCAAACAACGGCAAAAAAATTTTCATTGAACCAAACGTTTCAATTATTGTGTTTCCAACTCGCAAAACTTGTATAAATTTGTGACAACAGGCTATTTCAAAATTAGGTATAGCGGACATGAGTGTTTCCACAAAATTCTGGTTCAAATACAAAAATAACACTGTGTTTTATCATTGAATTGCTCAACAAGACGGGTTAACTACGCTTAACTTCATATATGAGACTATGCTTACGGTAGCAACTGTGGTTTATGAATAGAACTAATTCCGAAATCAAACCGATCATTTAAGCCTGAGCCTAAACCTAAACATAAAACGAATTTCAGGTATAAAATCCTAAGCGTGAGTCACGTCCATGCTTAAATGAAAGCTTACTAATTTTAAAATTTGTTCGGGGGGGCCATATCTATTGTATACATGGTAGGTATCTTTCATCTTATTGACAATAATGCTCCAGTATCTCAATCAGCAACAATGCCGAAGCAGACAGGGTTGGGGGCTCCCCCCTCCAGATTCGCGAGCGAAGCGAGCAAGAAGCCACACTCATTTTGCAACTTCGGCGGTTTTTGTTTCAACCGATTAGGGTGGGAGCCCCATCAGGGGTGGGCCCCCAATTGGGGATATGGACGATGGCTTTTCCGGCGCTGATCATTAAGCTTCAACCATGAATAAATTAGTCAAAATTAAAAAACACATTGAGGACTAAAAAATATTTGTTACGCAATTCTGAAAATCAGAATTTTGTTACGATATGAAATAAATTTACTTTCTCAAACCACAAGTTTCATACAATCAGTTTCAGTGGTCAGCTGTGTATGACCATTGTTGTCGTTGTTGCGTAAAGCGAAAACAACAATTGAAAAGACCTTATCTCGAAGGCGTGGCTACCGCACGACGGTGTAAGTATTCAATAATGTGATTATTGTTATCGCGTTTGCATACATTGAATAATTTTAATCATTTTTCAATTTTGACCCAATTTTTCATATTTTTTTCATTCAACTGTGCGAAATAACTGTAATTTTTTTAAATTTAATCAAAATTTCATGTCTTGTGTTTCAGAAACACAAATCGCTTCAGTTAGGAATGCGCTATTCTTTACTGTGCCGAAAGTCACTGGCGTCGCCGCATGCCAGTGTAAAATCTGGTGAAATTATTAGTAAAAAATTTACGGTGCCGCGCAGCGACGTCCGGCGACGAGCGGCAAGTACATTGTAATACGAACAAGACGAAAAAGCAGTGGTTTCATGTTGGCACGCGGAAATGTGCCTCAACAAGCAGCTGCGTTCGTTCCGATTCCCGGCCAAAAAACAGAGGCGGAATAGTATTATAAGCATACTCCTAAGCCTAAACCTAAGCGTAAGTATGAGCATATTCCTAAGCCTAAGCCTAAGCCTAAGCACACAAAAAAGTATTTCTGAATTTATTCAGAAAAGTGTTTTCTGTGGCAAATCTGAAAAGTTTTGCTGATATTTAAGACAATTTTTCTAAAAATAACTGGAAAACGTTTATTTTCAGACTTTATTTCAAAACATTTTTTTAAATCATTTCTGTTATAACAGAAATACTTTTCAAGTGCACCTTGCTAATCACATTTCTCAAATGTAAGAAATTTTTTCTTAAATATCAGAAATATTATTTTGAGTGAGCTTAAGCCAAGCAAAAAAAATTAATCTAAATCTTAGCTTACTCTTTTCTAGTCCCCACAGAAAAACGTTCCGCCCCTGATCTTTACTTGGGCCAGATTCCCTAAGGCCCTGAGGAACAAAAAATTTCCAGTTGCTCCGGTTTTGTCAAAATTTAACCAACTGAACGCCACTTGCTCATTCCGATTCCATTTTGTGACGGCGCCTTTGACGCTGCTTCGATGAAACTTTTTTGAGGACGTAAAATATGAGACTTTTTGATTAACTCAAGTATAAGATCATGTCAGCAAGCATGCAAATTAATATTTGTTTGTTTTATGCTGTGTTGATGTTGCTCTTAATGGCGAAATTCTGTGAACCTTTAATATGGCACATATTTAAAGCAGATGAAATACAACTTTCCCCACATTTAAAGTTAAAGCTTAGGCTTAGGCTTAGGTGTAGGATTAAACTTTGGTTTTGATTGCGGAATACGCTTGGGAATATTGCAACCGAAACAGTCGAATTATTCAAAAATTTATATTTCAATGTGGAATGATTAGGTGAGATCATGAGAAGCTCAAATATGCAAACAAATTTGAATTCCGACTATTTTTCGGGACACACCAGCTGGCAGGCTATAAACAGACAAAAGCTGCCAAATGCGGTAAATGTAGTATAAGAGCCTAAAAGATGCTTAAAGATACTTAACTGAAAATTTTTCGCTTAGCCCTTTACCACATGAATATTTTCTATCGCATCTGAGCCCTACTTTTATGCTAGGATTCGAACTCCAGTGACTGAAGTGGGAGGCGTATAACATCACCACTCAGCTATAAGAGCTTGACGCTCCAGCTCGAGGGGGCTCTCACGTCTTGTGGTGATTTAGTACTATGTATACGTGTTGCAATTGTTAAACACGGTGGGATATATACTATTTAACGTATATACACTGCGCTGAGGTGCCCGTAGTCAACTTCATGTGAGAAGGGGTTAAACGCCATGACGTATATAAACCCATATCTCAATGCCGGTGAGTGCTGGACAAGCAACGAATGCTTTAGCTCAGTTTGAATCATACAAAATTAGACTTTTGAATACAGAAAAAATGAGAGTGGGTGAATACGAGCCCTGGGTGAAGCTCGCGCAGCTATTACCCCTGGTACAACAAATAAAATTGAAGCGGACAAAGGTACTGGTCGAGTAAAAAAGTCTTTACCCACTTACATCTCTGAGTTTCATTGAATATCGACCACGTTCAACCTACCTGAGTTGGTTCGATGCTGTCAACGGAAAGATAACCACCTGAAGGTTCCCAGAATTTCCAAAAATACGTTTGATTCTTGACCAGTGTGACGCTGAAACAGACAAAAAATAATAATCTTTTAATTTTCAAGTTAAAAGTTTTAAGCAAAATTTGACTCAAAATTTTGAGATTTTAGTAGTGCGACTCGCGTCATTTGCGAGCAACTGATAATTGCTACATGGTGCTGTACATTTGACTCTAGTTTAAGCTTAAAACATTATTAACAGGGGCGTACGCATGGGAAGGGATATGGGATCTATTCTTCGTCGAAATTTAGTCCAGAGATGAAAAAGTTTACTTCAAAAGTTTTAGAATAAAAACTTGGGCGGAACGTGTTTCTGTGAGAATCCATTAAAAATGCTTTTAAGCTTTATTATTTAAATAAATGAAAGATTTTAAAAACAGCCAATATTTTTAGAAATCAGAAAAATTCAACTTACACAAATTGAACCGGGCCTTCCGGTACATCCGTTTGCCACTGTATATTAATATAGTATTTCCGCCGTTCGTCTGTATGTGTTACTGAATCTTGATCCACCTGTCCTGAACAATCATCTTGGAACTTAATACCGACACGGTTCCAGTTGCGATCCTCAATGAATTTACCAACTTTCTCATTGCCCAACACTCGTCCGGCCGAGTCCGCAAGTCGTGGTTGCAGCAAGAAACCACGGAAAAACGAACTGCCACTGATTCTGACTGAAATGAATTAAATAATTTACTAATATTTATTTTGACATTTTTCAAGTTTTAAAACTCGTAAATTAAAGTTTCAAATTTTTCCACTAAATTTATAAAATAATAATTATTCTAAAAGTTTCTTGTTCATGAGCCATTTATGTACCGTAAGTGTGATAACGTAACAACATCGGTGTGTTTTGGCTGATAATTGAAACTTATTTTTGCAAAAAATATTAATTACGCAATTTGTTCGCGACATCTTCGATATTATATAACGGTATTTGCCAAAACAGCTTTCGAATCTTGTGCCTAATTTACAGCGCAAAATCGTGTGGTTTTCCTATTTGAATATTTTTTCCAAAAAAGTTTTATTTCGCCCTTGTAAATGTTGCAACAAAATTTTCCATTTCATTGTGGGAAGATGTCCGTAGACTGTCAATTGACCGTATATTTTCAAAAATGGCAGTTATAACAACGGATGCTTGAATTTTGTTAATTGTTTAAAACAATTGTACACAAAAGTCGTTGTTTAAAAACAAATATAATATAATTTAGACCCAGGCTGATTTAAACTCAGATGTCAAGCCAACAGCCGTGATTTTTCCTGGGGCACCAAGTTATGCCAATGTTGATGCAGTAAACAACAAGTCAACCTACAGTGTTTGAAACTTAAGCATAGTTAAAACCTGTTAATGCCGCACGTGGTCCCAAATCATGGGCCGCATACCCAGCGAGTCGTACCCGTGATTAGCCCCAATTTTGGACAAATGGGCAGTAGCGAATTAGGGGGGATGGGAGGACGTATCCTGCTTATGCAGGCTTTGATATGTTGAAAATTTTGCAGTGTAAAAGTAACTTATCTGAAGCTCGCGAAGATTTTTGTAGCTGAACAGGTTAAAACAATGGCTGTAAAGTGGATGTGCCAATCTCAATCATATTTCGAACTAATAAGTAAAATGTAAAAATAAAACCAAACCCAATACCACACCTTAACAGAGTCCCTGGCTCCACATAGTCTCTCTTTGCACTAAAGGTAGGCTTAGGCGTTGCTTTAGGGCGTAAAAGTATAAAATCGACGTTATGACGGCTGTGCCGCAATGTTCAACTTACCTAGGTCCTGTGTGGCCATTGAATAATATTGTATATTATATTTGGCTATTTTTGCAGTTAACGACATAGCTAGACTATCAGCCAATATGGGTGTCTTATGTTGTTGTCGAATGTTGTCGTTTCTAGGACTCGGGATCTAATTTGCGATACTTGACAGAGTTCCAGTTCTGGGTCTCGGTCATAGTATGAAAATTAGGTTGAGACACCCAGGGCGACACCCAGGACCGAAATTAGTCTAAGTTGGGTTTTAGTAAAAATTGCAGTGTTTTTAAATAATTTTACAATTTATATATTGTGAGTTCAGAGTTGACGGATTTGAGAAGATTTTGATTTTCGACTGAGGAGTATTTTTAGAGTATAAGATTGCCAAGGTGGCTTGCGATGTGAAAGGAAATCCGGGCAGTAAAGTTGTCGTTCTGGAGTGACGCATAGCGCAGGGGATTCACGCAGTATTTTAATACTGGGACTTTATGGAATTACTGGGGGAAACTTGAGAAATTTACGAGTTTTGGGGAAAAGTATAGTGATTCTAAGGGGGGTAGTTTCACTATTCTTTAAACCGGAGAAAACCATTCTAACAGGATTAGTTTGGCAGAAATTTGGTGTAATTCTAACGGGATTCGGATTGCACACTTTTTGGGAACTTGGAGATATTTTGCTATATTATGATGCAGTGGTTTGATTAAACCAGAATTTAGGCAGAAAAGAGAGCGGATATGACATTAGAATAATATGGTGTGAAAAAATATACCATTGGAAAAATATGGCAAATATGGCATAAAAATATGGCATAGAAAAATATGGAATGGGAATATATGGCATGAGAAAAACAAATCATGAAAAAACAAGGCATGGGAAAATATGACATGAAAAAATAAGGCGTGGGAAAATTATAACATGGGAAAAGATGGTATCTGAAAAATATGGCGTGGGAAAAATTTGGCATGGGAAAATATAGCGTGGGAAAATTTTAACATCGGTAGATGGCGGCGGTACTGAGGAAACAAAGCGAATTTTATCATGCAAATGACACTATTAACTTTACTTGTATATATTTTGCCAGGTTGATAACTATGCGTAATTACACCAACTTCATCCAGGACTCGCAATCTGAATGGCGGAGGATTTGTATTGATATCTTGAGACAAACCATGATAAACGGATGATGGTTGAAGTGTATTCACAGCACTGCATGGGGCGCCACTCGAATGACTCGAGACACCAACAGGGTAAGCAAGCAGAAGTTGAAAAATTAATAAAATATTTAATAAAAATACGCAACAATCCATTTTATTTAAACATTTAAGTTAAATATACGTCTGGGGGGTGATACCTGAAAAAGATAATGAATGACTTCAGTCAAGTATAGAAATCCTTCTCAATTCCTGGCGCAGCAGTTGCGGGGGTCCTGAAAATTAAACCCCTGAACTGTTTCCTTGCAACTGCTCCAGATCGTAAATATACGGCCGGATCCTTTTGCGTTTGGCTTAAAATAAGGCTGGGGCATCACAGCCCGCACGTCCAATGCGTCCGTACCGACTGTTTCAACATAGAAATATATATATTTTTGAATAATGACTTTAGCAACCTATTTTCGAGGGCCGAAATATAAATCGCCCTCAGTGCTCTGTTTTGTCATAATACGACCCTGGTTATATATCGAAATAAATAGACGCTAATCGTATAAAATGTAAAAGAACATTTACACTTTGGCACAGAGTCCATAGCCAGAAGGGTGTGAGGGGCTCCCACCCCTGCAATAATTTTGGCCCCCGAAAAAATTGTCAACCTTGCTTGCTAAGTTATCGAAAACCCGTGTATGCCTCGTTTTGAAAAGAAGCTGGCTACAGGCCTGTTAGGTACTAACTTTCGGAATCACTTCAATTTGGTAACAAACTCGAAATACTGGCTTACAACAGACGACTACCTTTCCCTCCTCGCCTTAGCATTCCGAAAAAACCTGTCGATGATTTACCCTATGGGCACCGACATCGACCCCCGGACTACAGTTGCCCTTCACTCTGACGCACCACCTGTGAGAATATACTTAAAGTTACCAAATTTCAAGATTTATTCTGGTTAACCCTACCACACTTTTGGCAAATAAAACTTGGATATTTTTTCAAAACAGTTTAAAGCCGCTTTTAGTTTTAATCTGGATACAAAAGATATAAGCTCAGTGGCCTTTGAACGCCTACTAATTATTTAATTAGTAAAACCTCGCTCGTATATTTGAACGTTTTTTTACCTGTATCCATTTTGTGCAAAAATTATATATTTTTTTATCAATTTGAAAACAAAACTATAAAGTGAAGTCAAGCATAAATTTTAACTCAATCGATTCGTTAAAACGAGTAAAAACAAATATATATGAAAATTTGTTATATTCGTATACATAAATGCTAATAAAATACTCTTAAATTTGAGAGTGTAAAATATATTAGAAATACATTTGCTGCCAGTGTCGTAGCCAAGATTTGGCAAAGGGGGGTTCAATTTTGTGAAAAATTTTAAAACGGAGATTTTTTGTATTACCAACGGCGAAAAAATTACTAAACATTCGAACACAAAAATTACAAACCAGGTTTTTGACTCCTATTCCTTTATTATCGGGCAACGTCTTTATTTTTTTGGAATTTCCTTCTTTCAGATTTCGTTCTCATTATTCACTCATTTTTGTTTTCTTTCATTCATTTTGACGCACACAGCAGGTGTCAGCGAAAAGTTTGGTTTCTTTAATTTAAAACATTTTTTTCGCAAAATTAAAAGCAAAGTTGTAGATTATATCTTTTCTGATGACCGAATGCAAATGAACATCTTTTAATGACGGGAGACATACTGAAGACGCTCCAACGCGTCAATCTGGTTTTCAGTTGACTATTGTTCTGTTTGTCTGCTGCGTAATAATGATAATAATAATAATAATAATAATAATAATAATAATAATAATAATAATAATAATAATAATAATAATAATTTAGATTTCCAAATTAAGAATTTTGTTTATAAACAGTTTAGAAATGTTTAAAAAGTTTCAGTTGGTGTCTTTTGACCGCATATTACACAAAGGTTTCGTTCGTTGTCGAATTTCTACCAGTTTTATACTTAAAGCTAAAATTAAAATATATCTTCAATTGGTACACTTTTAATTTGGTTTAAAATTTAAGTTCTTCAATTGGGTGGAGGTACGGAGTGTGGACTTGTAGAGGAATATAATGGAAAGATTCTTATTTTATAGATATTGACTTCTGACTTCAGTGGTACCTTTTCAAATCGGCAGGGCCCCTGGTTCAAAAGTTACTGCTCTTTATTTTAGCTTTACACCATACAAAACATCAGCAACCACATACCCAATTTATACAACGAATAACTATGGTGAAGCTTATATTTTGCAAATATGTTAATTCATAGGAAGTACTTTCTAAGCAAATCTGTGCGTACTAGAATTACACTTAACTGAGTCATAACTTTTGAATCGTTGGTCATACAGGTATAAAAATGGTGATGTTGAACTCAACTCGTCGAGGCCAATCAGATAGATCATTTTTCTTATTAGGAGGTCCATATTTCGTACATTTTCCTTTTATAACTAAGCAAATATCACACAGTTGTCTACTAATATTTTGCATTAAATTACTAACCAACGCCTAACACTTTTTAGCTGAACGGATCCGGAGTTGGTTTTATTTTGGTCATATTTTGGGCCCCGCTTCTACGGGTAAAATTGACATAAATTTAAGCTTTAATAAATAAACTAAATATACTATTTGGCTCAAAGCTCAGACCGTCCAGTTCTCAACCATACTGGTCCCAAAAATTTAAAATCTATAGACCATCCAGCTAAAGCCTACTCGGCAAACACTGCGATTATTTTAATTATCGCTTTCGCCCAAAAATGATTTTTGGAAAAATTTCGTCAATTTTTCGACAGTTTTTATTCCGCATTTTTTGCTCTTAGTTCCGTATATTTAGTTTTCAACCCATACACGGTTTCATTGTCGTGAACCTCTGTGATTAATTTTTTATTTAGAATCTTTTAATGGACCAACTAAGCTACGCAGGAGGCTAACCTTTCCACCAATCATATGATAACAGACACCTGTTTTATGTTGACATCGTCCAAATGGACGCAGTGGCATAGAAAAGTTGGTCTGGCAATCCTGAAATTCATGTTTCAGACGTCCACGTTACAAAATGGGACAGATAGGTATATTATAAGAGTGTTTACCCATTTTTAGCTAATGTATAGAACATTCGTAAGCCTAAGCTTAAACCAGCACAATGTAATATTACCGTTGATGAAAATGTTCGGGTTAAATTTGTTTCAGACAATTTTTTGTCTGAGATTTACAGAAATTAAATTAAGTATTTTTTCAAAATCAGCCGGATTTGAATGTTTGTCGAAGTCTTAAAGTTGAAACAATAAACGTAATTTTGCATATTTTAGTTGATTTTGGTGTAAGTAAATATTCAGGGTTAAATTTCCATATTTGTGTTTGATGTGGACTGGTTGCTTTTAAATTGTTTTGATAAACCTGTTGCCTGTACTGTTAAGTTTGACTAATTTCGCAGTTTTACTATAAAATTTGTTTTTGGATTTTTACCATTTTTCGGCCCACGTGAAGATCAGGTGCGGAGAGTTTGTCTGTGGGACTACAATAGCGTAAGCTTAAGCTTTAGACTATTTTTTCCTTGGCTTAGGTTTAGGCTTAGGCTTTGGAATATGCTCATTCTTATGCTTATGTTTAGGTTTAGGCTTAGGCTTAGGCTTAGGTTTAGGAACATGCTTATAATACTGTTCCGCCCCTGTTCTTTTCATTGGACCATTTTTCCACGTATTTGTTTCATTTTTCGAGTTTTCGATATTAATAATTTACAAAAATGTATTTGTTGTTACGGCAGAAACCGCAGATTTTATCATTAAATACACCGTTATTTGAATTTATACACCCAAACTGGATGATATGGACGTGTACAACTGGGATTCGGTGGATAAATGGATCAAATTTAAATAAGCTGGCGCTGTTGTGAAATTTTGCGTTATTTAAAGAAATATTTTTACTAAATAAATTGCTTAGGGGAAAGCCATATTCACACGTGCAAGTTTAGTCACTAAACAGCCGTGAAGTTCTTAAAACTTCAAATTTTTGACAATAAAACTCATGCTATTAAATTTATTAATTCGCACATATATTTATTGCAGTTGTGTGCAAATTATTTATGTTAGATTCATGTCTAGACTCAGAATGAAAATAATGTTTCTTTGCAAACACTTGCAGCTGCAACAAACTCGTGTCAGTTGCAGCTGTGAGTTCTCGCTGTAAAATTTTGCACGTGGGAATAGGGCTTAACTGAGGGAGTCAAAGAGGTTAAATTGCACCCCATGACAGATATTTACCGTCGCCCATGAATATATACATATATATAATGTGTATGTTTACAATGCTACCAACACAATAAAGCAAGCACTGTGTCAAATGTAACGCATATTTGTCTTTAAACAGCAATAAATTTTTTCAGCTTTCAGGAACTGACGGCGCGCAAAACATGAAAAACCTTACATTTCCCAATATACAATTGTTAATTTCTTAATATTTACTACGAAACTGCGTTAAATTAGCCGAACAAAAACTGTTTCAAACAAGCTAATTTATGTTAAATTCAACTCAAGCTACTCGTTATTTTTTAAATACTTTTCATATCGACACATCAACATTTAGCAGTGATGTGGATTGACACGAGAACACCAGAGTGAAACCAGTCGATTTGGTTTGAATTTTAATGTTTTAAATTTTTCTGATTGAAAAAAATGTTGTAAATATTGAAAAAATGTATTTATTTACCAGATAAACACAAAAATATAATATAGCAGGACACAAGCCATAAATATCTGCTAGTATGCAATGTATATAATTTAAAATTATTAAGTAAAATAAATTTTTCTTGACACGTTTAATGTGCGAAAATGAGAGAAAATGTGACAAATAAATTAAATTTCAACAATTTACACTGTAGGGCTTAGGATTTATAGTATTTTTGATGGCTGTTATTCTGTCACAAAATATGGGCCGCTGACACTGGGTCGAAATTTAGGGTACGCCGGGGGTGGCGCCTTGCACTACTATCTCACCCCCTTGTAATAGCCGCGATTTTTTAAGCATTAAATGTATTCTAAGCTAACAAGGTTTCCACGCGTTCTCCACAACAGTAATTGCCAAATTATAAATAATAATTCTCGCTTGCAAAGCTACGCTGATCTCATGTAGTTTCCAAATAGGTATTCCTTGAATTAATTGAATACAATTCTTTGCTTTAAAACTACATCCATTGCGTTACTTTTACTGGTCGGCCTGTTAAAATCAAAAACAAAATTTTAAATTTAAGTATTTTTCTCAAATATAAGACTAAAGTTAAAATTTCTGTACTCACATTTATGTTTTCCATTCTTCAAGGGAGCTTCTACAAGCAACTATAAGTCGACACATTACTGTGATTTTAGATTTTAAATGTTAAAAACAGTGTTTTTGTGTAAAGTTTTTAATTTTGACGACCAGTCGGACACGAAAAACGAAAAAATATTTCATTTCACTGTCACTTTTAAAAGTTTGTTTTAGGTTAATAGGTTAGTGAAGTCATGTATGAATCCATAATAATACAAAATATAACAACTGAACACATATATAAAACGCACTCGTCACAAACACATACACTACAACGCATTCCGTAAAAACAAATATTCAAATATCGTCTAAAAATTAGTATTATTTTGAAACATTTTTCACCTTGACATTAAAACAGTTTTTTTGTCAAAATTTGTGTCAAGAAAAAAATATTTGAGAATACGGCTGTTGTACATCCCACCGAGGCTTAGGGCAGCTTTGGCTTTAGGTTTTGGACAAGGATTGCCTAAGCTTAAACCGGTACCTAACAATTTGTCAGAAGCTAAGCCGGAGGGGATGCAGCATAAGTTTATGCTTAAGCATAAATCTTAACTGTGTGTTGGAAGTATAAAAGAATCGAATATGGGTTGCGCTATACTTGACGTCCGGGGCTGTCCGGCGCTGTCCGTCACCGTCCATCACCATGCGTTATCGTACGCGATTTATTTGCGTACTTACGATACCGCACGGTGACGGACGACGCCGCGCGGGTGACGGACATCGACGGACGACACCGTCTGGTGACGCACGATGACGGACGGCGCCGTACGGAAGATGGACGCAGACATGACGGCACCGGTCGGATGACGGACGGCGCCGGACGTCAAAAAAGTATAGCGTAACCCTTTAATTTTGATTTTTTAATTCGTGACATGAACACCTGTAGGTATGTGCAAAGATATGCAGCTGTACCCACAGGGCATTTGTCCGTTGTGCCAGGTGGACAGTCGATCCTTGAGTACGAGTATCCCTTTGAGCCAGAACTCACAGTTAATCGTAGGAGTCGCTTTCAGTAAGGTTTTAAATTAGCAGTTTCAGAAGTTTTAAAATATTGACACAAATCTTCGATTACCGGATAGAATTATTATGCTTAGGCTCAGGCTTATGCTTATATGAGGGATGGAAGCGTAAGGAGCCTAAAAAGGCACCTTAACTTTTAGTTTAGCACCGTTTTGAAGGCTGCTTATTTTTCGTCAATCGATAAAGCAGAAAGTGGCCCAAAATAGAAAGTATATTCAAATTTGTTAAACCAATAAAATATTTTATAGCAAAACCTTTCGGTTCACAACTGTTCCACCATTGATCACAATACGTAAAATACATTCAATGCAGTTCAATAGAATGCGAAACTTAAAAATTGAGTTTTAAAATAAACAAAATACACTTAAAACATTTTATACTGTATTATTTTGTGAAAAGTCTCAAAAAATTTGAGAACAATTCCAGTAAACTGCTGATCCGTAATTAGTGCAGAGGGTCAGCGAAAGGCGCCCCTGAAACTGATTCTGCTAACCTCGACTTCCTTGTCGGAAAATTTTGTCAACTGCATTGAAAAAATTCTATGGTTGGAAAAATTTTTTGCCTCCGTCTACGAACAGATTCCTGATTTCAAAGCCATTTAAATTCATATAAAGAAAAATGAAAATGGAACGCAAATTATTAATATGATTATTGCAACTTGTGTGAGAAAACGTTGTGTTTTCACTTTGAGAATAATGACTTCTATATCTCAACAAATTGTAAATTTGGAAAATTACCCAATATTATACTCCTTTATTTTTAAACTCGAAAATATTTGAATTTTGCTTGCGAATTTAGTATATGCGTTTAGTGGAACTCCTGATATTTACATATGACTTGTATTTAACCGGATATCTGTTTCCGCTTTTCTTTAAAAACCAGTGTCTGTTTCCGTTTCCGTTTTCATTACTGAAGTAGAAAAAAAATTGTTATTTTTAAGTTCAAATTTAGCCATAAAAATCACTTATATAAATATATAGCAATTTTTCGTTACAGATATGTTGTTCGAAATGAAATAAAAATTACGAAATTTAACCAAAATCTTTAAAATTTCGATGCATCCATCGTTTCCGCGGCCCATGTAAAGATCAGGGTGGAACGTTTTTTTGTGGGACTGCAATAGAGTAAGCATAAGCTTTGGACTATTTTTTTTGCTTGGCTTAGGCTTAGGCTTACGCTTAGGCTTAAGCTTAGGCTTTTAGGCATAGGCTCAGGAATATGCTTATAATGCTGTTCCGCCCCTTTTCTTTACATTGGTCATTTTCTCTTTAATATTTTTAAAAGACCGGTGAATATATACACGCCTCAATTGTGTTGACAGAAAAAACATTTTTGAAACATTTATACTTCAATATCCGTTTTCCGTTTCCGTTTCCGTTATCCGCTTAGCACAACAGTACCGGCGTATGTTCACAATGGGGCACTTTCCAACTGGAGGAAAGAGGACTGAAAGACCTAGAAAAAGCATACGGTCTCTTTTGAGCATTGCGTGCAAAACATTTTCGATCAGCTGCCTTCGGATAAAAATTGAACTTTTAAATTTCGTGCAACTGTAGTCTTTCGTAATCATTGAAAAAATAACATTTATTGAACCAAATTTACTGAAGCGAGCCGAAAAGACAATCGGAAGTAAAGCAGCGGCATCCGGACAATAGTGTTCAATTTGTAGATTTGAACAATAATCTATGAGCTGTTGTGTATTACGCCTTTTTTCAATAAAATTTTGACATTCAAAAGGACAAAAAGTGTTTGAAAGTTCCAAGTTCACTGAACAACACAACTGTTATAAAAAATGCGGAAAATTTCCCTGCCAAAATTGCCAGAATTACAACACTTGCCATAGATGTCAATCTGTCGTGAGAAAATACAAACAATTTTTGCGTTTAACAACATCTACTACCCCGCCCCTCGTCGGAAATTCTTGGATCCGCCGCTGGTTGTCGCAATGCGTCACCGATCAATTATACATTACGGCGATTCTTGATGGAAATTGAAGATAACGTTTAATGATTTTTTGATGTCACCATTATGCTCTGAAATCAGTCTCGGAGCCAATTGCAGAAGTTCGGCCAACCAATATATCCCACCAAAAGCAGAGAGAATCAAACTTGGCTTGAAAATGTCGTCATATTAACGATGTGTGTATACAAGCTATTTGCACCGCCAATCGAAATATTAAACACTATTAAGGCTTGGCGATTTATTTCGGCTGGCGGCCCGGACTCGGTTTGCATAGGCCAACGGGCCCAAAATGTCCGCCCGGGTTCGGTCCGGAACCGCCGGGTCTTGTCCAAGGTCGATTCCAACCATGCTTCCGAGCAGTGGTTTAGCATCTACATTGGTATGCAGTATAAAACAGATGGTCGCATTTAAAAACATGGCCCACGATAAATATTGGCCTTTTACGCTTAGTTTTAAAATTAAGTTTTAGGCCTGGACACCGGAAAGATCAATCTAAATTCGGCTTTTTGAATGGATGGAAAAACAAAAAAATAGCGGGAAATAAACTTTTTTTAAGTATACTCATTTTAGCAAAAGTTGCGTACGAGCGACAAAACTTCATGGACAGCGGCAAAAATTGGTTTTTCTCACGCCTCATCCGGAACTACTTTTGCTCAAGTGTCAGGGGCCTGATTTATTCACATTTTGTATTTATTTGATGTTACAATTTTTGGTTGTTTCTTACGCAATGTTTATACTTGCGTTAGTAAACCAAAAGCGGTATCTGAGTTCTAGATTAATATTGTGAGTTGTATGCCTGAAATTTTTATTTTAATATTGCGGCCGGAAAGATGCCTTTACCAGGCTTTCCTGGACCTTGCACATATCACTGTTGTCTTGGTAACGGATTATGGTTGTTAGGGTGTTAGCTTTCGATAGTTATTTTGTTTCAGCGCAAAACAAAACAGTTCCGTGTTTACCCAAAATATATTTTGTGTTCAGTGAAGCAGCACTTTTCCGCTTTTATAAAGAAGATCAGAACCCCGGAGTTGCTGGTGGTTCTTTCTTTTAAAATCATAAAGTGCAGAGCACCTTTTAGCGCCGCACTTCTCATATAATGCATTGTTTCGTATATCTGTCGATTTTTCAAAGATTTGTTCACATTGAAGTATAATTTTATTAACGCTAAAATTTACATTTTCGATCATGAGGTTGTTTTCAAATTTCTACCTGTATAAAATGTTAAGCAAAAACTGGTTCGCTCGTTTAATTTATTGTTTATGCGATTTCCTTAATTTCTACGAAATTCTGTCACTTTTACGTTTTATGAACTTCGCGACATTTCATTTCGTAATTTTATGAAATTGCGCATTGATGATTTTAGACATATCTTCAGATTTTCAGAGTGGAATGTATTAACGAGACATTCTGTCATTATATGTTAATAATTTTAACGCGAGCAAATTTTAATATTGCGGCCGGAAAGATGCCTTTACCAGGCTTTCCTGGAACTTGCACATATCACTGTTGTCTTGGTAACGGATTATGGTTGTTAGGGTGTTAGCTTTCGATATTTATTTTGTTTCAGCGCAAAACAGAACAGTTCCGTGTTTACCCAAAATATATTTTGTGTTCAGTGAAGCAGCACTTTTCCGCTTTTATAAAGAAGATCAGAACCCCGGAGTTGCTGGTGGTTCTTTCTTTTAAAATCATAAAGTGCAGAGCACCTTTTAGCGCCGCACTTCTCATATAATGCATTGTTTCGTATATCTGTCGATTTTTCAAAGATTTGTTCACATTGAAGTATAATTTTATTAACGCTAAAATTTACATTTTCGATCATGAGGTTGTTTTCAAATTTCTACCTGTATAAAATGTTAAGCAAAAACTGGTTCGCTCGTTTAATTTATTGTTTATGCGATTTCCTTAATTTCTACGAAATTCTGTCACTTTTACGTTTTATGAACTTCGCGACATTTCATTTCGTAATTTTATGAAATTGCGCATTGATGATTTTAGACATATCTTCAGATTTTCAGAGTGGTATGTATTAACGAGACATTCTGTCATTATATGTTAATAATTTTAACGCGAGCAAAGGTTGTGATAAGAGTATAATCCGTTTGGATATAGTTGTTCCAGGCTACCGCGTTAATGTATGAGGACTATCGTGACAACGATGTTTCATCTGGTAAGTTTTTATGTTCGCATGATAAATCAGCTAGCGGCTGTCACTTTAGTTTTATGCATCGGAAATGACTTTATGCACTAACACGAAAAACCTAATTAAATATCCGGTATAGAATTTTGAGTTTTTTTGTTAAACACATAGCTAGGAGGTTTTTGTTAATCAGTTTACGGTGACAGAGCGGTTATAATCAGCTAATTTTTCATTTGAATTGAAGTTATATTATTTTGAATGTAAGAAAACATAAAGCTGCTGACTTCCTGTTTTTTACATTTTCTTGATATATTTGAAAATTAAGTTAGTGCATCTTGATTGACGTCTTTTTGCATTTACTGTAGGATGGATTTTAAACATTTTTCAGAAAGCTCAAGCTGAGAATGTATGCGTGGATTTTTTAAAACACTTAATATACGATTTTGGATTTAAGCCGAAGTCAGTCTTTTAGAAATTCCGGTCCCTGCTTGCTGCATGTGAGAACTGCTTGGTCGGACGACCCCTTTCATCGAAGTACTGCGTGTGGGTATACGCGACTTGTGTATGTGCAGAGTGTGTAATGTTAAGACATATACATACTCGTGCACATATACCACCAGAGGAAATTAGGATATCGGCCGCGTGGTGTAATGGGTAGCGCGCTTAACTCGCGAGCGAGAGGTCCGAGGTTCTATTCCTGGCGTGGCCATATCTGTCGAAGAAATTAAGGGGAAAACAATAATCGCGGTACTTCGGAAAAAGGGGTCGTCCCGACCGTGCAGTTCTTACACTACGAATATACATGTGTATTCGCAGTACTTCGTGTTCAAGGAAACGGATCGTCCCGACCGTACCGTTCTGACATTACCCACTACGCCACGCGGCCGATTTTACAATTGTCTCAAGTACTATATGCACGTGTATGCACCTTACATTACATGCACTATGCACATACACATGTTACACCACATGTACGAACATTCCGCCTTCTTTAGGTGGTGGTACCGCACCGCGATTCCAAATTCTACGAATTCATGGTTGTGCTATCTATACCTTTCCTCGAAATACCGCGAAAATACATGTTTTTCTCTTAATTTCTACGTAACATATGGCCACGTAGGGAACCGAACCTCGACCCTTCGCTCGCGAGCCAAAAGCGCAACCCACTACACCACGCGGTCGATATTATATTTTTCTCAAGAACTATATGTGCACGTGTATGCATGGGTTTTTCATATTACATACACTATCAACATACACATGTTACACCACATATACTAACATTGCAATGTTGGAACACGAGCATGAACAGAAATCGGCCGAAACAGGAAATCTCGTGTAACCCTGCCAAGCAGTTACTGCTATGGTATGGTTAACGCTTTGGTACAACATGAATCACTAGTGTTTCTGAACCTCGAACTATGACGATCGCTTGCAGCTACAACAACAACAACAACATGAATCACTAGTTTCTTTTACTTGAGGTTCTAGTTCTGCCCAGACTCAGATGACCGCGTGCATGATGTATATTCTTTTTTCTGGTAATGTGTTTGAATAATGAATACATAGCTCTTAGTTCTTTTTCAGTACTTCAATCTGTCTAAAAAAGATTTTTGTTTTCATCACCGCCTCATCGGTCAAAACGGCTATTTCAAAGCTGTTAGGTTTGTTCATGCAAGGTTGTGATTTTCTAACCAGGATTCCGAGTACTTATCCACATGTTTAATTTTTTGAGCGAATAGAAATTGGTACTGTGATGAACTGACATTTTGGTTTATTCAAAGTTAGGTAATATATTAGCCGATTACACTGGGGACGTTGTTGAACCGGAACTTACATACTTGCAACCGGAACCGTTGCCTAACAAACTATTAAAACAGGAAGGAAAATTTCCCCAACGTTTCGTTTACTCAGGGTTTTCATTTTTATATGATTTAAATTCAGTTTCGTTTGGCACGCAGTGGAGATTTATATACGTATTTATTATAAGACACAAAATAAATACGCATTTTAGTTATTTTATAATATTGTTTAAACGCATACCTAATTACTGTTTATATATTGTACTTATTATTGTTTTCATATTGTTATTATAATTTATATTCCAGCAATGGCTGCGACCATTCGGCCAATGGTTATTACCGGACCTTCAGGAAGTGGCAAAAGCACGTTGCTCAAACAGCTTTTTGACGCTCATCCAAGCGCGTTTGCGTTTAGTGTATCTCGTAAGTCTCTTTGCGTTCCAGCCAGACTACCGCTATATGTAAATTTTTGCACATAAGGAGTAGTGGTAATTGCTTAATCCAGTGCTGTCCCCGTACTTTCAAAATATGTAGCAGCGATCATCAGCTGGTAATAGGTCTTGTAGCTCTCAATCCATTGAATGATGATATTCGGAATTCGGCATATGCTTGCGTTTGAATTTTCACACTTCGGTGCCAATTTTTACATTCGCGATTGTTGGAATTCGTCAATTTAAAAATCTATCGCTAGCTGATGATAAATGTATACCAATTGATATTATGGGCCTTGAAGTCTGCTAGTGTTGCTTGTGTGTAGACAAGAATTAATGTACAGCTGTAGACCTTTATGTCTAAATGCATTTTGGCATAAACTGTATTGACAAGAGGTATTGCATAATACGAATACATATTCGATCGTGTTATTATTTTTATAGATATTTTTTATGCAGTGTAGGCGTTGAGTGTTTCAGATACCACTAGACAACCGAGACCGGGTGAAGTGGACGGTGAAGGTTAGTTAATTTACGAATTCTTTGACTGTTGTGAAGCAGTGTCACATTTGGGATGCTTTCAATTGTGTATACATCTTAAGATTGTCGTTTGAAGAAAACCTTAAGGGTGACGATTGAATTTTGGTGACGTCTGTCACCGTACGCCACCTTGCAATTTCGCACGTGATTTACTTACGTACGATACCGTATTGTGACGTATTGTAGGAGACGGTACCGCACGAAAAGTATAGCGCCACCCTTATACCTAATTTGCACTATCTACGCAACTGGTTAAACACCAGGTGATATAAGTTGCGGTCATAAAGCTACTTTTAAGTCCTATTTACTTGTGCAACTATTTTCAGTAGGTACTCGTGGTTGCAATTTGCATGTGCCTGATTTTTCTTTTAAAATTTGCAGCTGTAATTTCCACGTGCAAGATTTCACAGCGAGATCGGGCAGCTGTTAGTTTAGTTTGAATAATTATTAATAAATTTATTGTGTGTAACTGTTCCTGTACATACGCACCACTTTTCGGTTGTAGTTATATGTTTTAGATTATCACTTTAGCGATAAAGAATCTATGGAGGCAGCAATCAAAAACGGAGAATTTTTGGAACACACTGAGTTTTCTGGCAATATATATGGTACAAGGTTCGATACCTGTAATATATGCTTTCAGTGTCGTCTATGATGATGTGTTCAATTTTAATTGCTTGAGTTCAGCCTGTCTCTACTTATCGTGTAACTGCCGAGCAATTTCTAACATGTATTACTAACTTGACGTCTATCTTGCTTATTTAATTTAGTAGGGGAGTTTGTAGTTTAACGGTAGGCCTTTTGTTGCGAAATTGTATGTGACGAAACAGCAGCAAGTTTTGCCGGATTTTGGTCCAGAATATGTTAAGGAAACACAGATCTCAACGGCAAGTGGGTGACAGTAAAATGTTCAGCTGAAGATTGAAAAAACATTGACTGTTTTGAAATCGGATTCGGTTTTCCGGGAGCTACAATTGACAAATTTGGACAGAGCTAATTCACGTTTTTAAATATATTCGGATTTTTTAAAACGACATGACCACAAATATTTCCTCATTTACAAGAAAGTAATACCGTCTCAATTTATAAGTATAATAAAACGAAAATTTAATATTTTCGAAATTTAATTACAAAAATAACTGTTTTTGAAACATGAATGTTTAGTACAAAGTGGTTTAGTTTCAAAATATAATGTGGTGCTTTATTGCTTGCTATGAAGCACTAAGTTGTAAAATATTAAAAGATTGGTGAACATGGTATCGAAAGTTTAATTCCATTTCCACCGTAGGTTGGTATTTCATCTTGTATCGAAAACTTGATTAATCTTACCATCATGTAATAATAGTGTGCTAATTTTGGTGGCGGTTATGCCCTCTGATGTTTAAAACTAACGTGGTACTTTGCTCCAAGTAGTTTCAAAATAAATATTGTGTTGGTTGAAATTTGCTTTTCGGTTAGTAAAATATAAACTGAGATTAAACATAGCGACGTATTTTAGACAATGATAATTGTATTATTTTTAGTTTAAAATCAGTGGAGGCTGTGCAACAAACTGGCAAAATCTGTGTTCTTGATCTCGATC
The DNA here is from genome assembly GCA_030248215.1 of Enoplolaimus lenunculus. Classification (NCBI taxonomy): domain Eukaryota; kingdom Metazoa; phylum Nematoda; class Enoplea; order Enoplida; family Thoracostomopsidae; genus Enoplolaimus; species Enoplolaimus lenunculus. The sequence goes on along the minus strand of JASANG010001546.1, from coordinate 576,441 downwards.
TGCCCGGCGTTCACAATATTTACGCCAGCAAATTGCATCGGAACGAACAAACGCGTCCGGTCTACGTTTTCATTAAACCACCGTCAATTGAAATTTTGGTATGTTTTTTAGTTGTGCTGAACATTGAATGGGTAGCCGCGTTTATATTGGCAAAATTTTAAAAAAATTTTGGCCAACTCGAGGATGTACAAGAAAACTAAGTAGGTTTATATTAGAGCCGGTAAGATTCCAATTATAATAAAGAATTATGAAGGCAAACGATTAGTTGTTATGAACATGTGCAATGACATAAAAAGACTTCGAGGCCTTTTTTCTTTTAGCTATAAATATATCAGCACATACTAATTATGGTGGCCTGCTTACGGGGACACAGAAAGACTGGGTGGCGTATGTTTAGTGAGCAGGCCCTTATAGCTATCGTAGGCGTATCTATTTAGCATTAAACCCAAGTTTATTTTGCTTGATAATAGTATTGTAATATATTGAATCAGAAATTCGTGAACTTAAAAATTTTGGAATGTTGAAAACATTCAATATTTTCATCGAATAATAGTTTTTACCTGTTGCTCAAATAGCTGTGCACTTGCGTTCATAATAGCGTTCATATAGTTTAATATGAGCGAAGTGTTCTGTGAAAACGGTACATAACAACAGCGTTTCTAACTCAAATTGCTGTTGTTGATGATTTTGAGACTGCTTTTCAACGAACATTAAATTTGGCTGAGCAGAAAGTTTTCGATGCAAATTTAGTTTACTGCCATAGAGTAGGCGAGCACATACTGGCTGTTTAGGGATATTTGTACCAATTCTGTTGTATGTATTTATTTTGTACGCTCTTGCGTATATATAGGACGTGCATATTTTAGGCAGGTACTGTACGATTTTTTCTAAAATTTATAACCTGGGTTTCTGCATAATAAACTACTGAATAGCTTTTGGCTTATGTTATCAGAATATTTCTGTATATATTAATTTGCTTTATTTTATATTAATTAACTTCATTAGCTTGGACCGGAAGTTTTAAGGTTTATATTAGGTTAAGACAGACTATAATTTATATTTCTTCCGAGCTCTGTCAACGCATATGTAGCAGTTTTCCCGAGAATGTCAAAAAAACGTTTCCGGTAAAAAATGTATTAAGGTTGCAGCGATAACGGAAGTTCTTCGAGCTGAAAAATAAACGTAGAAATTGGAATTCGAACTGGTTGGGTTTGTGAGGGAAATGCCAGTTAAGGCTTTCAAAACTATTGTGAGAAAAACTTTAAAGAATGAAAAAACTTTAAATAATGTGGGTAATTTGAGCGGGGTGTTTTTTGCTCAAACTGTTTTTGTGCCGAATCGATGCGATTTCGGTTAATGTATCACTCATTGTAGTAAGTGTTAGCGTTGAGAATGGTATGCAAAACGTGAACGGAACTTGGACACAAATAAACAAGACCCAGCTGTTTTACATTTGATGTGAAGCTCACTTAGTCACTGAAATTATGCTATGTACCTACACGCTGAACACATTATCTTGTGCTCAAGAGATAATGTCTGGAATATAAGACGTGTCATGTGACTTAAATTTTGTCTTTAATCTGTGAATATTCAAAAATACAGATCTTAATTTTTTATCATTTGAATGCTCGAATTAATATATGTCTATGTTTTTAGGAGCTGTTTCTCAAACCGAATAACGCCTTATTTTTCGTTAATTAATGGCGCTATTAGTACAAAGTTAGTATGTCGTTACAGACATTAAACATTAAAAAATCAGATCGTAATTTCAGACAATTATTTCTGAATGTCAAGCAATTTAGGTTTTAAATATTTGACGAAACGGATTTGAATGAGTTTAAAACAGTGTCTCAAATTGAGAACATTAAAGTCGTAAATTTTTAAGACAGAAACGTCCGTTTGAATACTGCTTTACAAGAAATTGGAAATCGTAAATTACATATTTTGTAGGAAGAACGCTTACGTGGACGTGGAACAGAAACGGAAGATTCACTACAAAAACGACTTTCTCGTGCTACTGCAGATATGGAGAAAGGTAAGGTGGCGCTATACTCGTCGTGTGGCTCCGTCCGTCACTGTGCGTTATCGTACACAAATTACACACGTATGATACCGTATAGTGACTGACGGCGCCGGACGGTGACAGACGGCGCTGGACGAATGACGCACTATGGCGGACGGCGCCGCACGTCAACAAAAGTGTAGCGCAACCCTAACTTTTGCTTTGATACTGGCGTTGTGTGTCAAAGTGCAAACCAGAACTACTTTATTATTGATCCGAACATGAATTTTAATTTGTAGATACGTTCTAAATTTACGTGTGGCTTAAAAATCATGCTAAGGTGTTTTAATGTTAGATTTTAGTTTCTGGAGTAATTCGTTTTCAATCTCGCTGGTAGATACGGTCATGGCGAGTTTAGTTCAAAATTACTACTTACGCAGTTTCAAATTGGAAGATATTTCAATGTGCGTATTGAGTATTTGACAGTTTTTCTCGTTGAAGTAGAATAGTTGCAGTTTTATTGAGGTTTATAGTATAATACTTTGGGGTTCATTTGTACATATTTTTTAGTTCGATGTACAATTTTCAATCTTTGTGAGCTTTATTTATATGTTGGAACATAAATGTTTGTTTGGGTATTTTAGTTGAATCTGAGCTGCACTTGTTTGATCACTTGATCACAAATGATGATCTCGATCGAGCGTACAATGAGTTGGTTGCCTGTTTAGAATCGGTATGTTTATACATTTTGAGCTTACATCTTTTGTTCCTTTTGCATGCGGCTTGCGATAAATTTTAAATCCTATCATTTTGTTGGAGCCACCCACATGAATAGGACGTTTTAGTTTGATCAAAGCAGAGTTCGGTTATCTTTGTTTGACACCAAACAACGTAGCCATCGGAGTTCATGGCTCAAAGTCGCAATTCTGTCGGTTTCCAAAATCCTTGTTTCGCCAATAATTGAACGAATGTTTTTGTTGTCGGGGTGTAAGTTTGGCACATACAACTGTTGTAATAGTTTTCATGGATTTTATACTTTTTATTGGTGGCGAAAGTGTGCCGCATATAATAATAATAATTGTTTTGTAGGAACTGAAGAAAGTGTCAAGAGAGTGAACAAATGCGTGACCAAAAGCAAAGACCATATTTCGCTGTGAATCAGATTTTTTGTACGAGCCAGGATTCCACTATATTTCCGTAGTTTTAAGGTTGAAAATCTGGTAAGAATTTTTCGGAGTTGGTTAACATTTAAATCTGTTCTGAGGCTTTTTATTGTATTTTGTGAAATTATATGAATATGTATACGAAATGTTGAAGATGTTAAATGTTAGATTTATATTATTATGTGTGGAACCCTGGTTGCGTATTTAATTATTTTTGGATGTGCACTTTTGTGGATAAATGTATATTCATTTATATGTGAGCTTGGTAATTGTATTATGCATTGAAATATTCTGGTGTATTGTAATTTCGTGTGGTCGGATTATACTTGCGCAATCTTTTTTGACCTAAGCGGTCTGAATTTATTTTCTTAAAGATAAACATATGAAAAGATGCTGTTTGTGTGGGCCAATTTTTATGTGCGGCCCTGTCAAAGCTGTTTCCAGTGTTCGTTCCATGATAAAGTTTCTATCTGGTTTGCAATTGTTGAAAATTTAGTTGAGCCAAAGTGACTACCTCATGTTATATGAAAATGACGAACGGTGTTTGGGTGTTATTTTTGTTTATTCACTATCAGTTGTCGATAATTTTCTTGAACGTTTTGAGTCCAGCATTTGATACGTAAATTAGTTTAATTTGAGACAGATCTAAAGATTGCTGGAACTGGGCATTAATTAAAATTATTTGCGTGTTTTAGCCCTCGCGGCTCAATCTTTAATAAGCTGATAGCTGCTACGAGCATTTGGGAATATTGATTCTAGATTCTTTCGCTGTGGTTATCATGTAGAAAGAAATTATACTTGGAACTATTTGAATGAGTTTTATCAAATATTGTTTTATTCGGTAAATCAATTTTCAATAGACTGAAATGTTGTTTTTACAATGATTAGCATTGCGTGTTCAGTTCAGTGGCATGACAAGTGCAATAGATAGTGAGTATGAATATATGTTGAGTTCATTTTGGATTATTTGGTCACGTTAGGTTTGAGACTATAGAGTTGCAATGGAAGTTATAAAGATTAGTGTTATGTATTCAATAATTACTGCATTTAAATTAACGGTATATATTTAATTTAATATTGTTTTTTGTGTTTTGTTTAGAATAGCATTAGCTATTTTTCGACATTCCTTACACACAGTGTTTATGGAAACTTAAAAATGTGGCCAATGTAAAGAACAGGGGCGCAACAGTATAAGCATATTCCTAAGCCTAAGCCAAGCAAAAAAGTTAGTCTGAAACTTAAGCTTATTCTATTCTAGTCCCACAAAAAAACTCTCTGCCCCGGATTTTTACATGGGCCAAAAATGTATATAAAATGCGTTTATTTCATTGTGTATTTACGTGTGAGAATTTTGTTTGAGTGATCATTCGAGAACTGGTACTTAAAGGAACCGTGATTACAATTTTCACGGACGACAATTTTGCCTTTATTGTACCAGTGAAATATCTTCGAATTCGCATGCGCGGAAACCTAACCTACATGTTGTGTGTGATGCTTGTCATTTTCATTTTTAAACTGCTTTAGTTCCATTGATCATCGCGTGATTGAATACAAACTTGAAAGAATTGTATTTTTTGAGGTCGTAAAATGCTTTCTTCAAACCTCACAAGAAAATTTATGTTAAAAAACTCAACGAAATTGTCTAAAATTGAAAAGATGTTTGAAAGAATGAACAAGGAATATTATATGTATATTGTATTGGCGGTGTTATTTGACTTTATTTGCACTTTTTGACTTTAGATAATATGTGGCTCAACAGTAAAACACTTGGGTTAGTTTTTACAGATCCCGTTGTGTTGAGTAGTAGAGCGTTTAGATGCGTTGCATAGAATTTGACCTTAAATATCCTTTGCCCAAATTGAATTTCAATTACGATAATGGGATAGATTACTTCATGGTCAGTTCTACTGGAAATATAATTTTCAAAGTGGAGCTTGTATATCAGCTTAAATAATTCAGGGTTCAACAGGATGTGAAAAATATTGAGACCGGGTTAGTATTCATGACCAATGTTACTTTTAGGTGCGTAACAGTGGATTAATCGTTTCCTAAGCCTTAGCGTTGCAAAAATGTGTTCCTAAGCCTAAGCAAAAAATGTAATCTAGCATCTAAACCTACTCTTGTAAACCACCAGAAACCTGAACGCCCCTTAAAGTAACATGGGCCGTATATAACTACAGTTCAGCTGTTCCTGTAATTTTGGCGCGTGAAAATTCTGTTTAGTGCATTTTTTACTTTCCGGAGAATGTTGCAATCTCGCAGGCTAACACGGCGATTCTATCAGTGTTCCTGGAATACATTGCGCTTTTTGAATTTCAAAAATCTTGTACTCTAGCAGGGTGTAAATTGATAGCAAAAGTAACAAAAACAGACATTGAAGTATAAAAGTTTACGGAATTGAGGCTTGCAAATATTCATGTTTGCATGGCTGCGTAGCTCACTGGTTAGAGCAGCGGACTGGTAATCCGTGCGGCGTGGGTTCGAGCCCCATCGCATCCGCAGCAAAATTTTCCTAAAGGGCTCTGTGGTGCTGCTTAGCTTTGAATTTCTAAAATTTATAGAGAAACAGACGGATGCACCGAAATATTCAACATTTTGGATAATTTCTTAATTTTTATTTAATTTCTAACGATTGCAGCATACCTGTAATGAAAAATTGCGAGGCATATACATGATTTATTACTATATTTAGCGTAAACATGACGGGATTTCTGATATTCCTATAACGCAAACGCGTAAACGGCCAATGTTACTTTTAGGGCGTAAAGAATAGATTAAGCGTATTCCTAAGCCTAAGCGTAAACAAAAAATGGAATCTAGAACGAAAGGTGTATCATCCGGTTTGACCCTGGATTCAAGTCGTTGAATAACAAAGTTGATTTTCAGTTTAAAATAATGAATTGTTCGATGCAACAAAGTTCGAGTTGCTCGCCGTTATGTAAAGACGAAATTAGCCGATACAGTCGCCAGTTGCTGTTGCCTGATTTTGGAATTGCAAGTCAACAAAAGTTGAAATCTGCTGTTGTCGTTATTGTCGGCGCAGGTGGGTTAGGATGTCCTGCATCGCTCTACTTAGGAGCTGCTGGCATTGGTGAGTTACGCATCGTTGATTATGATACGGTTGAGTTGAATAATTTACATCGCCAAATATCACACACTGAACAACGTCAAGGGACTTTGAAATCGAATTCTGCATGCCAGTCAGTGAGTGAAATTAATTCTTCAACGAAATGTGTTCCAATAAATGTTTTGTTGAGTCGGAAAAATGTTTTTGATGTTGTCAAATGTGACACAACGGTTGTACTGGACTGTACAGATAATGTAACCACAAGGTATTTGGTTAATGACGCGTGCGTTCGTATGGGCGTTCCGTTAGTGTCGGCAAGCGCTTTGAGGTGGGAAGGCCAGTTGACGGTGTACCATTACAATGGGGGTCCGTGTTATCGCTGTTTGTTTCCGTCGCCGCCTCCGCCGGAAACGGTAACGAATTGCAATGAAGGTAAGTCGTGTGTATTTTTGAACGTAATTTTTGGATCGGTTTAATTAAGCCTTTAGTCTTAAAGCTATGTCTACACTTTTAGCCTAAGTGAGAGTATATAATAGTTCCACGATAAAAGATGACACCCGTTCAAGTAACATGGACCCTATTTTTTGTAGCATATTTTGAGACTTTGTTTTAAAGTAGTTTGTTGCCTGAGATTAAGTATACTGGCTGTTGAAGAAATAGAATAATGATTGTAATCAATTTTAAGGGCAGGGTAGGCACATTTGGCGTTAGCGATTGGAAAGTAAGTTTGGCTGTTGATTATTTGCGGAAATTTTTAACTTCTGAGGGCCACAGGTTAATGGTTTGAAAGCGTATTGCTAACTCATATATAAACGGCTATGGTTGGCATTTTTGTATTTTTGAGTTGTTCGTTTAGGCGGCGTTCTTGGTGTGATACCTGGTGCGCTTGGTGTGTTGCAAGCACTTGAAGCGATTAAAGTAATCACTGGTGTTGGCGAACCTCTGTCTGGCCGTCTTCTGTTGTTCGATGGATTTTCAATGACAATGAGGACAGTTCGGATTCGGAGCCGGCGCGTTGAATGTGTAGCTTGTGGTGAAAATCCTGAAATCGATGATAAATTAACGGATTATGAGGCGTTTTGCGGTGCACGAGCATGCGATAAAGTCATGTCGTTGAACATTTTGTCGAACGATGAACGGATCAGCGTGGAACAGTTGCAACAGATGATGGCGACTTCTGTTGATGGCGGCAGTGTGAGATTTGGCGGACAGCAGAAGACGAATGACGTTGAGCGAAGAGAGTATGATTGCAATTTAAAGGCAGTAACAGGGGGCAGGGGTACGGATTTGCAAGAAAGCAACTGCTATGGTGATTTTGGCACCTGTCTTTTGGTGGATGTAAGACCGAAACATGAGTTTGATATATGCCATCTGCCAGAGTCGGTGAACATTCCGTTAACTGAGCTTACGGCTAATGATGATAATAATGATGGGTTGAATGCCGGTAAGACAAAGCTGTCAGATCTTATGGATAAATCTCAGTCGAAAATGTGTTGCATGATTTGTCATCGTGGCAACGATTCTCAGCTGGCTGTAGTCGCTGTAAAAAAGGTTTTTGTTGAAGAATTCCGTAAGGACTGGAAAGTTGTCGATTTGATTGGAGGATTGCAGCAATGGGCGATGACAGTAGACCCAACGTTTCCTACTTATTGATTGGTTTAACTATTTATTGTGAAGCGTTTTATGCGCATATGCAAGTTTTCGCAGTGAGAGATTTACATTTACAACGTGCACTGTGCAACTTTAGTCAAAATCCCGTTCGCAGCTGCAAGTTGAACGCGCATATTTTTACGGCAAACACTTTTGCACCCAAGTTTCAGTTGCCAATACTCACTGCAGCAACGCAGAATCAAGTGTAACATGCGTAAGAATAGTGTGCTGTTGTTATGTTTTGCGAGAGTGCGATTCCAATGAAAAAGCATAGCCATTATTTGTATTCTGTGGACTATTTTGTCGATGCTTCTGTTAAAAGAATCTGTTAGTAAACTTGTTTACATGACTTTTGTTCGCATCGAGAAAGACGTAAACAATTTTTTATTTGAAATAGAGTTGCCCTGTCACTACACACAAAATACATTGTATTATATTCAAGAAATATTGTCTGTTAACACAGTTATGTTTTAATACGAAGTCCAGACATGTATGTCTTGAATTAAAGACTTTTATTTCTTAAATTCTTCAGAAATATGCGTGTGAAATTTTTTGAACTTTTAAGTATTAAAGTTAAAACTGCTTCGTGAATGATTAAGACACATAAGTATTTCTGAAACATGAGACAAATTTGTCTGAATTATAAGACTAAGATTTTGTAGGAAAATATCTCCAGAATTCGGGCTAAAGCTCAACCAATTGCCCTAATTTTACAACCTAAGATACGTCCAACACGTAAACTTCGCTTGGGGGAATCTAAGCTCAACCCTAAGTATCCATCTTAAAATTTGTTTGTTTAAATACACTCTTAAAAATATAGACGGAGCAACATTTTGGGGCACATAAAAATCAGAAGCTTAGTCTTGCATACAAGACAACTATTTCTTGAAAGGAAGAAATTTATGTTTTATAAATTTGCAACAGTAATTTCTTAAATATAAAACATTTATGTTTTAACCATTTCAGACACGAATTTCTGAGCTGTCTACAGCTACTGTCTGAAATACACGACATTTATGTTTTGAAAATTTAAGAAAGTAAGAGTCTTGAAATTTCAAGACAATTTATTTTGTGTGTACCGGAATTATCAAAATTTCTAGTAATAATTGTACCGTAACCCGATGCATACGGCTGTACCATAACATATCAAGTCACGTTGCAACGCTTGTTTGATCGGCGCTAATGTTTTGGCTTTGGTTTACGCTTTATAGGCTTATATTTACGTTTAGGGTTGTATATTGGTTTACGCTTATATTTACGTTAAGGGCTGCATATTGGTTTAGGCTTATATTTAGGCTTATACTTTTTAATTAATAGGCAAATTCGTTTCTTTATAACATACATGTCTTATATTCAAGAAATTGCTTTTGCCAATTATAAGACACAAATTTCTGTCCTTCCAAGAAAGTTTTTTTATTCAAGAATAATTTCTGATTTTTATGTATGTAAAAAGTTTCTTTGTTTATATTCTTAAAAGGGTATATAAATAATCAAATTTGAATTTTGGTTAAGCTTTATAGGCTCCCCTAACCTAAGTTTACGTCTTGGACGTATCTTAGTTTGTAAAATTATAGTCGGGTTGAGCTTTATCCCCAATTTTGGAGTCGTTTTTCAAGGCAAATTTCTCTGTTTTATTCCGGGCATTTTGACTAATATTTCAGAAATGTTTGTCTTAGTTTTCAGAAATATTTTTGTTAATCGTTCATAAAACAATGTCTTAAATTTAGGACATTTAAGTGTGAAAATTTTTAGACCAATAGTTTTGAAAAATTTAGGAAATGAAAGTGAAAAAATGTCTTGTATTCAAGAAATAAGTGTTTTCTTAAATTTAAGTCTTATATTTCTGGAATCTGTATCAAGACATAATTGTCTTAAATTTCAGGCAATAGTAATTTCTTGAATAAAAGATAATGTATTTTGTATGTATAGTTAATATGGACCGTTTGTTCAGTGTTTGTATTCGGGCAGGTCTGTCTAAATGCATTAGGCACGGCATAGCCACAAAATATCTACTAAATTTATATTTTGTATTTAGTGCAAAAGATTGTGTTAATTAACTTAAATTCGTACATTCTCCAGTGTATATGGTTAATGCAAATTTCTTGTATACCGCTGCCTATTGATGAGCTTTCATAAATGACGAAAGTGAATCGTAATACTCTCCCTATTCGCAACTCGTCGTTGGAGCAACTGTTGACTGCGTCTGCTCACATTTTGAGTCAACTCGAGTTGAAGCATGGAAGTTTACGAGCATTAGTTTATGCCTCGGAAGAACCGCAAAAGACTAAATTGCTCAAAATTACATGTGATTGTTTAAAATATCGGATTGTGTTGGATTTAATCATTCAGCGTAGTGGAATCATGAAATTAAACCAATTCAGTGATATCTCACGGGATTTAGTTCGTGTTTGCTTACAACAGTATTTGTTTGGAAGTTGTAGGCGAACTAAAGCAGCGTTGAAACATATGTTTGCTTCGGTACAGGATGAGATTAAAGTTATTTTAGAACAATTGATTTGCGCTGGGACATTGAATTCTAAAGGCTTTTTGCCAAATGAAATTCTACCACAACAATCTACAGACATACCACGCTATGCTCGTGTAAATAGTTGTCGTGCTAGTTTTGACGAAGTTGTCAACGAATTAGATGGAATTGGACTGAAGCGTAAAATGTTTAAGAAAAATTTACGGAAATCGAAAGCGTTTCGAAATGCCGTTGCGGAATTGAAACAATTTGAATTTTTTGCCGATCCTCATTTGCATGGATTGCTGGTGTTTCATCCTAAGGCGCGGTTGACTCAACTTCGAGCGTATAAACAAGGCCGTTTAATTCTTCAAGATAAGTCCAGTTGTTTAGCGACCAATGCTTTGATGCCACCGCCGGATTCAATAGTTTTAGATGCATGCGCTGCTCCGGGGTTAAAAGCGTCTCATTTAGCGGCGTTAATGAACAATACAGGTCAGTTGCTATTGGTGGATAGAGATTACACGAGGGTCGAGGTTATGTGCTCGTTTATTGAGTCATACGGGGTGAAAAATGCTCAGGTTAAACTTGGTGATATTTTGAAGGAAGACTTTTCGAACGGTCGTGAGTATTCAGCGGTGACTCATTGTCTATTAGATGTGCCATGTAGCGGATCTGGAACGGTGGCTAAAAGGCTGGACTACCTGGTGCCTGATGGGAATGACTCAGACAATTTAAAGGGTTCCGGTCGAATTAAGACACTAGCAAATTTACAAGCAATGATGTTAAAGCATAGTTTGAGAAATTTGCCATCGCTTGAACGACTTGTTTATTCAACCTGTTCAGTTTACGACGAAGAAAATGAAGCTGTGGTTGAAGAAGCACTAAACGACAGTTGGATTTGTGATCGATTTAAACTCGATTCAGAGGCGATTGCTGGTTGGAAACGTCGCGGACGACTTGAATTCGAATGTGGAGCCAGTTGTTTTCGCACTGACCCGAAACGCGATTTAATGAATGGATTTTTTGTGGCTGTGTTTCAAAGGATTTAATTTTTAGCCGCGTATTATTTGAAATATGGTCGATTTTAGTCAGGATAATTTTGTAACTTTTAAAATTACGACTAAGCGTAAAAAATGCCTATACACCATTATGAAATTGGTTGCGAAAACGGGATTCTCGTAAAAAAGCGTCGTAAAGGCACGTTTACAGGCTGTAAAATTAAAATTTTTGTCTCGCTCGCCACCTCGCCACGGCCACTTACAAAAACGTTTAGACATGATTATTCTTTTCGAAATCATATCCAGATTACGTCACTGCTAAGAGTAAATATAATCGCAGTCTGGAATGTAACATCCACCTACGACGTATCATCAGTGACAGGGTACAACCGGTGTTGTACCCAGGCCCGTTGCCAGCTCAGTTTGCTAGGGGGGCTAAAAAATTTAGGAGGAGCATACAAGGGTTTTCGATGATTTGCAAGCAAGGTTGAAAATTTTGCAGGGTGCCAAAATTTTTCCAGGGAGTGGCTGAGCTCCCTTGCCCCCCCTCTGGTTACGGGGGCCCAGGTTTACCACCGGTTTCGGAACAAATCAATCTATGACGCCGACTCCGCGAGAAATTTTGCTGGAGGTTCTGGCGACCGGCAATTTCGAAACTTTCGGGCTATTTTGAAAGCCTTAACGGCGCAGATTTGTTGAAAGAGAACTTATGAACTATTGTTTGACAACACTTTGCCAACTATTAAAATATGCAATTTTTGCCTTATATGACCAAATGTTTTTTATCTCTGGCTTCATTGTCGGCTCCGGTTCCGACAAAATTTGTTAAATTCCCGTTTCGGTTTCTTTTACTGCCAGTTGTACCGTACTGAGAGTGTGTTATTTCTGGTGGTGTATATACCAGCGTACAACCGGAGTTCTGTCTCGCAATTTTGGTAATAAAATTTGGCATAATTTTGCAAAATTCATCTGTTAAGCGTGTTTCGTTTTATTATTGTCTCAATTTTGAGGCAATAATTTGCGAAATTTCGCAGAAAATTAGCGTAAAATCAATCAACTTAACAACATATTGCAAATATTGGCTAAAATTAACTAATTAACCATCATTTTTACTACTTAAGTTCGCCTCACTTCCGGCTCCGGCTCCGCCTTCAACAAGTTTTTTGGACCTCCGGCTATGGTATTTTTCACCTCCGGTTGTACCCTGGTATATACCGAGCAATTTAAAAAATAATGTCTATATTTTCAATATCCAAGTAAAATTTTATATATGTCACGGGTTTAAATATATTATTTTTGAACGAATATTTTCCGTTAATTCCAAGCCAGAATTTGTACTCGAGATTCTCGGATAAAAATGTGCTAATTATCGCCGTCACGTTGTAAGAAGTATACTTGCTCAAACCCGAGGCAGCTTTGAAGTCTTGTGCTTGTGGCGGTGATTTGTCATTTATAGGTTATATCCATAGCACATACGCATACATATGCATATATACATATATATTAACCCTTTCTCACATGAATATTTTCTGTTTCCCTTGAGATCTACTTTTATGCTAGGATTCGAACTCCGGTGACTGGAGTGGGAGGCGAATACCATCACCACTCAGCTATAGGACCTTGACGCTCAAGCCCGAGGGGGCTCTCACGTCTTGTGGTGATTTAGTACTATGTGTACGTGTTACAGTTGTTGAACACTGCGATATATTATTTAACGTATATACACTGCGCTGAGTTGCCTATATGCAACTCAATGTGAGAAGGGGTTATAGACAGTAAAGTGAAAATTTTTCGCTTAACCCTTTCTCACATGAATATTTTCTATTTCCCCTGAGACATACTTTTATGCTAGGATTCGAACTCCAGTGACTGGAGTGGGAGGCGTATTCCATCACCACTCAGCTATAGAGGAGCTTGATGCTCGAGCCCGAGGGGACTCTCACGTCTTGTGGTGATTTAGTACTATGTGTACGTGTTACAGTTGTTGAACACTGTACGATATATATTATTTAACGTATATACACTGTGCTGAGTTGCCTATGGGCAACTCAATGTGAGAAGGGGTTAATCATTCAACAGCAAGATGCAACAGAAGATGAAGCAAAATTTGCTAACAATTATGATGAATTTCCTACAAACTGTTGGACCGCAACGCGTAATTTTTATTGAAATTTAGAAACGTTTCACTCTCGAAATTTCTGGAAATTTCAGCAAAATCCATAATTACTTAACGTTGAGCAGGAAATCGATATTGTCCCGGAGTTGGTGGGAACCCCAATATTTTGGATATATACCAATTAAGTGCAGTGTTGCTTACTGTACTTTTGTTCCAAGGGTTAAAACTTTGGATGGGATGTTACTTCTAGGTTAAAGGCATTTGGTTATTTAAGTGGACTTATCATAATCTGCCATAATAAAGTTTTGTGTCTACCAGTTGATAATCATGCGCGATACTCAGTCAAAATGTACAGAATGGATGACAGCTCTTGAGCTTCTTATATCCGGATTGTTGGAGGAAGGAGATTTAATTGAATTTCACAGAGGGTTCTATTCGGTAAGATGTATACAGATATTTTTTATTTATGTCAACACAGCCGTAACAAGGTGTACCTATAGCTACTGTATTGTATAGTTCTACTAGCCCATGTTTAAGGGACGTACAGGTTCTGGTGGGTCTATAAAAAAGTAGTTTTAGATTCTAGATTAAATTTTTGCTTAGACTTATTAGGATTAGGCTTAGGATTACGCTTTGGAACACATTTTTGCAACGCTTAGGCTTAGGCTTAGGAATATGCTTAATCTACTGTTACGCCTTTACAGTAATATTGGCCGTTCTACTGAAACCAGATATAAACATCTATTTGCATTTTTGAATGTAATAGAGAAAGCAAAGAAAGTTACGGAAAATCGGTAAAGCTAAAGTCCAGCCTTTTACGGAAATTGCATGTTGAGAAATAAACCGGAAACGGAAATATATCTAAATGTATATACAATATGCATGACAGCGTTGACAAATTAGGCAAAGGCTGCTAAAATACCCCACTACGTATGCTTTGTATTTCCATTTGATTGCAGAATTGAGTCGTATTTCGTTGAAATATAATTTTTCTTTTGCCAATTTGTTATATTTTATCGCTTATTACAAAAATCTTCGCGATGTATAGAATTGTCGAAGTTTATTCAAATTAAACAATGAAATTTCTATCAAAAGCAGAATGTAAAAATATATGTCATTTTCAGCACTGGGCTGTGTACGTTGGTAATGGCGAAGTGATACATGTGACTGGAGAATCTGATGCGACAGCGGCGTCACAAACGATTTTATCCTGTTCACATTCTACAAATGGTAAGTGATATTCATTGTAAAACCAATGGTTTTAAGCGTTAGGGTTGCGCTATACTTAACGTCCGGTGCCGTCCTTCACCCGTTCAGTATCGGCTGTCACCTGTCCGGTGCCGTCTGTCACCTGTCCGGTGCCGTCTGTCACCTGTCCGGTGCCGTCTGTCACCTGTCCGGTACCGTCTGTCACCCGTCCGGTGCCGGCTGTCACCCGTCCGGCGCCGTCTGTCACCGTATGTTACCGTACAGCGCCGTCCGTACCATACATTATCGTACGTGAGTTATTTGCGTACCATAGCGCACGTTGACGGACAGCGCGGTACAAAACGGAAGTTGACAGTGATCAAAATAAAAACATGTACTAATTTTTTTGTTGATTTTGTACAAGAAATGACTATCCGAGTAAACTTAAGGATGGCAACATCCGTCGCACGGGGACGCACGGCGCCGGACAGTAACGGACGTCGCACGAACGTCATCAAAAGTCTAGCGTCAGCCTTAATTGTTATGTCAGGATCAGAGGTTGATATTGTTCGCGACAGTTTAACGCGGGTTGCTGGCACAAGCAAATGCCGGATAAATAACGAAAACGACACGCGATGGCCTGTGCGAACAGTTCAAGACGTTGTTGAAACGGCAAAGAATGCACTCAAAAATAGCGCATTCCAGTACGATTTGAGCCGCAACAACTGTGAATCGTTTGTAAATCGGTGTCGCTATGGAGTTGAAAGGAGCTGTCAGGTAAACTTTATTTAGATGGGTTGGTATCTTATTTCAGATGACACATAAGGTCGTTTTTGTGCTGTAAAATTATCGTTTTGAATTTTGTGTAGGATTTGGATCGCTTGAGAAATATCACGAGAAGGTTGAACCAATCCGTGTGCAACTGGAATTCCGGTTGCGGTAATTTTGCAGCTTCCGGTTCCGCTAAAGTTTTGCCGGAATTAAAAATTCTGCTATTAAATATTGGACGGCGGAAGTTAAACATTTTACTAAAATGAGACGATAAAATAAAATAGATTTTAATAGTATAGTATATAAACATTGACAAATACCGAAAAGGAACCATCGAAGGTAGATTTCGCTTCCATGGATAATGAAAATCTAGAATACAGCAGATTAAAGTCACTATCATCAACTAAAGGTTTATTTCACCAGTAATATATAGCAAAATAGAAAACTAAAATAAATATTTCGGTTGCATGTATATATTTTTAACTTTATAACATCAAGAGTGGATGATAAGAGTGTACATCTTCCTAAAATACGCGTGGCTTGCTTAAAAAGTATCACCGCGCGGTGCGTTGTGCCCATACCCTCCCCCCCTTATTTAGGGGGTCAACTGCACACAGAACTCAACTAAAGCTAGATCAAGAATATAATCGAATAATGTTTCCACTATGTATCGCAACAGTATATATTTGGCTGCGTTCAAGGTTTCAACACCGCCCCACCTAAATAAAGTGGGGGTAAGGGAATAATGCAACGCGTGCCGGGTACATTGTTTTGTAAGTATACAGAATGTAACCAGTTGCACACTGTTGTTGAAACCATTACCCGCTCTTGATAACATGTATACATTGAACAGTTTAAACGCAAGCATTATTTTGCAATCGCATCATTGAACTGGTATTTTATATACATTGTCTGTAATACTTCAATTCATGCTGATTCGTATCAGTAAGATTTGATTTGGTTTTAAACATTTCATTTTACACAGGCGGAAAACTGGCAGACAGCAGGAACAGTTGCCGCAGCTGTGGTTGGAGTGGCTGCCGTTGTTACTGTCGCTCATGGCATTTTTAAGTCTACGCAACGTGAGAATCGTCAGAATCGTCGTTAACTTTGATACGTAGTGGTTCAATTTAAATGGTCTTTTATTGCGTGTGAGAATCGTCAGAATCGTCGTTAACTTTGATACGTAGTGGTTCAATTTAAATGGTCTTTTATTGCGTGTGAGAATCGTCAGAATCGTCGTTAACTTTGATACGTAGTGGTTCAATTTAAATGGTCTTTTATTGCTTGTGAGAATCGTCAGAATCGTCGTTAACTTTGATACGTAGTGGTTCAATTTAAATGGTCTTTTATTGCGTGTGAGAATCGTCAGAATCGTCGTTAACTTTGATACGTAGTGGTTCAATTTAAATGGTCTTTTATTGCGTGTGAGAATCGTCAGAATCGTCGTTAACTTTGATACGTAGTGGTTCAATTTAAATGGTCTTTTATTGCGTGTGAGAATCGTCAGAATCGTCGTTAACTTTGATACGTAGTGGTTCAATTTAAATGGTCTTTTATTGCGTGTGAGAATCGTCAGAATCGTCGTTAACTTTGATACGTAGTGGTTCATGATTTAAATGGTCTTTTATTGCGTGTGAGATTATGCGTCGTCAGAATCGTCGTTAACTTTGATACGTAGTGGTTCAATTTAAATGGTCTTTTATTGCGTGTGAGAATCGTCAGAATCGTCGTTAACTTTGATACGTAGTGGTTCAATTTAAATGGTCTTTTATTGCGTGTGAGAATCGTCAGAATCGTCGTTAACTTTGATACGTAGTGGTTCAATTTAAATGGTCTTTTATTGCGTGTGAGAATCGTCAGAATCGTCGTTAACTTTGATACGTAGTGGTTCAATTTAAATGGTCTTTTATTGCGTGTGAGAATCGTCAGAATCGTCGTTAACTTTGATACGTAGTGGTTCAATTTAAATGGTCTTTTATTGCGTTACAGCATTTTTGCCGACGTAATTATTGACGGAATCAGAGACGAAATTTGAAACATTTGTTGTCGAAAAGTTTTAGTTTGCTATCGCCTATGATTAGATGTAAAGCGGTGTATATTTTTATACGTTAATCGTTTCGCTTTCGCGTTTTAGTTTTTTTTCGCTGGCGGAAATTTATCTCTTTCACTGATAATTGTGTAAAAATGATTGTTTGTCTCAAATTTGCAAGAATTGAGTGCCATTTCCGTCTTTAATACCCGTATGCGGTATTCATAATGTACATATTGTGATATTTTGTATGCTATGTATATATCGATTTAGTCATTTTTTGTGGGATGTGGACTAAACTGAACGGGTCCGAATGTATTCTACAGTCCGGTCCGACAGTTATATAACTTATAAATATGTTCTTAAACAATTTTCCTGCTCCGGTTTCCACAGCTTAAATGACAGAATGGGAAAAATCCGTGGAAAATGGTGTTTATGTTTTTCATGATATCCGCAGCGATTTTCTCGCTCATCAGCTTTGGACGATCATCAATCCGAACCTCCGATCCACTATTGCCGAGCCGGTCCAGTCCGGTCAACATCAGTAATTTTTAGTTCCTTAAGATGTTGCAAAAGTTTTCTGTGTTTAAGTACTTTTTGTGAATATTTTGTAAGTGTTTTGAACTTTTCCTGAACCCAATTAGAACCTTGAGCCAAACCTTATGGCATTCCTAAACAATTTTTTTAATTTCTTCGTAAAGCAAGGTCAGATATGTTGGCTAATAGAAACTAGGACCAATCCACGCATCATACAAATTGTGTTTTGAAATTTCTGGGTGATAGTTAAATTCGACTCGTCACACTGATTCGTACATAGAAGCTTATAAGATTCGTAAAAAATTCTGAATTCAATAATTTTTGTTCCAGATGCTGTTGTTTCTAAAACTTCGAGGCATAATCTTAAGACTTACGTTGATATTTCCTTTCTAGTTTTAACCTGCGCTGCCTTATATATAAATAAAAATTCATTGTTTGCGTATTCACGAGTGAATTTAAAATGGTGCGTTCCGAATAATGTAAGTTACTATAAAAGACACATGTTTTTTGAAACAATGTAAAATTTATTATGTCGGTTTTGTTAAAAAATTTAGGCTTTTTTGAGAATAGGGCCGTCCAGATGTCCCGTGATAACCGGGTGATGGGACCGGGGGGTGAAATGAGGAGGAGATGTGATCCACACAGACGTAGGACGTCTTCACAAGGAGGGCTAGCTGCTGTGAGAGTTCAGGGTCGAGCATATGTACGACCGGCGGTAGGGTCGGTGGTTAGTCGCATAGGACTGAAGCAAGGGGAACCCGTGCATAACGCAGCAGCCGGTTAAGCACATGTTGCAGCAGGGCCTTGGAGTCAAGTACCGGTGATACGGGGGATGTACGGCCACGGATACATCAGTTAACAGTTAGCGGTACCCAGCAAAGGGTTGGCGGTAATGTGGTACAAGCGCAAATTGGAGGCGGTCGGTGGTTTTATTACCGGCGACAGGTGAAGAACGTTCGGCAGCAAATTCGCGAAAACCGTCATTCAGAGCGTCAACAACAGCAGCAAACGACGCAACAGCGGCGGCAGTCAGGAGTATTATACTCTGGAACTGTTTGACGCCTATTCGGACATTCTGTTATCGAGTTGGAGGCGGCATTTTTAAGGGACTATGTTAGGGTTTGCTATTGGTTGGTGGTTCGGGGTACTGGTCGATATTGGCACCTACGTCGGTAGACAACGGTTTCTGGTGAGGTACGCAACGACACATGGAGGCCTTGGATCGTCCTCATCATTGTATATTAAGTGTAAATATGGCGTAAAGAAATAAAAAGAAATGTAAAAATTATTATATTTATATTGTTAATATGTTATTAAAATATGTTGTGTATATGCTTAGCGACGTAGACCCACCAGAAACCTGGCCGCTCCTTAAAGTAAACATGGACGTTGAATATTTACATTTACATTCAAAATCTTGTCGTAAATACTCAAATAAATTACTCTGGATCGCTCATATGTTCAATGATGCAAACAGGTTTATATAATTACGCAGATACCCTGCGACCAAAGTTATAAATAAACCAAGGTTAACAGCAACATAAAATTACAAGTACGGTTGTTGAAAGATACAATTATTTTTATGTCGGAACGCGTATGCCGTGAGAAACTTTCGAATACAGGCAAATGCTGTTTTCTGCAAAATTTACAGAAACAAAAATATTGGAAAAGCATTGAAAAATGCATGTGCGTTATGGAACTGCCATCTGCCATGCACGCAGCATTTACATGCATAACCCCTTCTCACGTTGAGTTGCCTGTAGGCAACTCAGCGCAGTGTATATACGTTAAATAGTATATATCTCGCCGTGTTTAACAATTGCAACACGTATACATAGTACTAAATCACCACAAGACGTGAGAGCACCCTCGGGCTCGAGCGTCAAGCTCCTATAGCTGAGTGGTGACGGTGTACGCCTCCCACTCCAGTCACTGGAGTTGCAATCCTAGCATAAAAGTAGGTCTCAGGGGAAATAGAAAATATTCATGTGAGAAAGTGTTAATATTCCAATATGTACCTAAAGTAAAATCCTTTTTGCATATAAATAACGAAATTCAAACACTATTCCATACATTCATAAAATTAATAGCATCACTTGGTTCTGGTGTTATACACGTTTCAACACACTGTTTAAATTTTTCGTATTTATTGCAACTTAGGCTTAATCTTGCGATAAAGTATACGGCCAAGCGGAGTCCTAAGCCTAATCGTTGCAAAAATGTGTTCCTAAGCCTAAGCAAAAAACTGTAACCTAGAATCTAAACCTACTCTTTTATGGACCCACCAGAATCTTGGACACCCCTTAAAGTAACATGGGCCAAGTGTACGAATGTCGTATCACGACAGTATACACAAAACCTCAAAAAAAAATCATAACCCGTACCGCTGTACTTGTTTGGCACCGTCCGGCGCCGCAACTCAAAATACTTTTGTTTTCAAAAGTGTCAATAGACGTACATTGCGGTACAAACGCCGAACGACGTCAAACGCATCAAAAGTATAGCGCCAGAGTTAGATTTAATCATCAAAACTAATGTACATTTGTTCAAAAATTTTATAAAATAAATATCACTGTATGATCCAGTACTACAATCAACACCAAAGTGGTAAATACAGTTTCAACAATGTTGCCAAAAGTTATTCAGAGAGTTTAATGAAAAAACACAGCAACAATCATTTTTTATGCAGAAAACAATTATGCAACAAATATAAAAACCTGCCAAACAAATATATAACGTGAATACGCGACTACGAACAAAGCAAAAAACAGTTTCATAGAATTTCCATAAGGAAATCGTCAGAGCATCCTTAAAAACAGGATTAGACCGGAGACAAAACACGGATAGAGCCGGATGTCTCATTTAATTGTTGACACTAACCAGCACCCCAACCTACTAAGTCCCTATCGGCAAAAACAACTTCTGTTGTTATTTCAATTTCCAAAAAATAATGCGCATTACACATCCAGGCACGTTGCAATTCTAGCGTTCCAGATAAAGTAGCTGAAAATACCGGAACCGGATGTCGACTGTGTCTTGTGACCAGAACCAGATATTCAGCCATATCTTAAATTGCAAACATTATGTACAAAATATTGACACATAAGGATGATAGACGGTAATACAATAACAAGCATTATGTTGCACCAAGTTACTTTGAGTAGTAATGAAAATTAAACAAAGAACACTAGAATAAACAGTAATAAGCATTAATGTACTGTTTTTTAATTTAACTCATTTACAATACAATTACAGCTGTCTTCCTGTACACGTTCCAATCATTAGCTTCCGAAATATTGAAACTTTGGCAATAACTTAGGCTTAGGCTTTTTGGCGAGGGAAGTGTACAAGTAGCAACATTACAAAATAGTAACTGCAGCCAAAAATAAAAGAACAATAAAATGGTATCAAGTTTATTAGCATGATTTGCTAACAAAGCTTACAACTTGTCTATTGATAATGCATTTAATGTCATCTTAGTAATTTTTCACATAACCCCATTATAAAATTTGTGATTTGTAAACACGCACAAAATCAAATTGCAGGCTGTCATCGCTGCGTTAGAAACACGACGCTAAGAGCCGTTTCATGTTACTGAAACACCATCCATCGCATAAAGTATATCAACATTAATGTTAACAGGCGACAGGGCGTTGCACACAATTATTGTGAACACCAAGTCATGATTTGAATTAAGCAAAGTTGGAAGACTGAACGTGCCCTGAGCCGTGGTTTCAATGCATAACAACAAGCTGTATGTATTTTACGAATACTGATAAACTTGAATAAATGCAAAATTGCGGAAACATGTTGTAATAATCAGCAAGTTCCTCAAACCAACTCGTCAAAGCGTATGTAGTTCACCTATCCGAACACTTACCTATTGTGTATCTTCAAAGCTTTTACATAATTAAAATTTCTGTAATTTGAAACTATGAATACTTTAATTTTATTGACAAATATTTCAGTTATTTTCTGCTTTAACTGCAAAAACATAAAATAGTAAATAAACACTTCAGTAAATTTTACATTTCCGAAATCAATCCGTTAACACAGTTAAACTATATCCCGTAGCGATTTATCGATTCAACGCTAGAATTTCATAAAATTGAAAACTCATAATACGAAATCAAATTTTACGTAATACTTTGACTAAATTTCTCAAAAATCCAAATTTTGTTATTAAAACATGCAAAAATTCACATAAACTGACTTGATGACTATTAATGTATAAAGTTAAAATAATCCATGCTTTTTCTTCTTATCTTTCCTGAAAATAAAAAAATGAAACGTATTCATTTTTGAACGTAAAGTTCTTCAAAATTTTGCACACATTAATCCAGTCAAATAATGCTTTACTCTAAATAGCCCTTTTGAAATTCAATGGAATACCGATCCGGAAAGAAAATTGATTCTTTCGCTAACGCAGTACACCAAATGTGACTTAAGCATGGTGATGTGTCGGTTATAATACGCGATCTTTAAACAAAAAATGCTTCTAAAAAGCATGACCATTCACCATTATTCATGGTAGTAGCTAGAAAGATATGCGAAGAGAGATCCAAACGGCCCAGTTGTAATATCAGACCCATTCCCGAAATTCTGGCAACGCCCCTGGCATAGCAGGAGTGATTAAATAAAATTTATGTGTCAGTTATACTTTTTTACCAGACTGGGTGGGAATATCGTCAAATATCTTAAACTTGTGGTATACTCCGCCGTACCCTGGAAGACTATCGGACGAAATGTATCTCGCAAACGTTGGATTTTCGTTGCTAAACATTGCGCGTTCTTCTTCCAACTTTTTCCGTTTCTCTTGAACTTCATTTCGTTTCGTTTCCAACTGCAATCGATTGTGTTCTCGTTGATTTTCAAGCTAAAAACCATTTATTACAGCCAATAGTCATCAGCTTTATTTGCAAAACTACTGGTTGTTTAGAAACTTGTTATCAACTTATACGCTCTTTCCACGTAGAAAATTTATTCTACACGTTTCGCTTTCATTTACACCACTTTGGCCAACGTATGAACATCGCAAAACTTCATTTTTTCCATTTATTTAAAATTAGCCACTCACATTCCTTTCAAGATCCTTCAACATGAGTTTCTTTTCATTCACTTTTTGTTGAAATACCTAAAACATAAATTTTCAAGCATAAAAGTGACATTCAAAGCTTTCCGACGCTACTTTTAGCGAAGTATGAAAAATTACTACGAATATTCGCTATTTGCAAAACTAATATCGTCATTGCGGCAGTCGGGGCAACGCACCAACGTATGTATTAAATAAGAAATTTTAGGTCAATACATACAACCATTATCAAAATCCACCTCCGTAAATGTTCAATATGGTACAAAATTTGCACGCGTTACATATTTATTTGTTTATAGGTTAATAGTTTCAAACGGGGCTTTATGTAAGAGCAATTTTAGCCAATTGAGAATACAGGCACTGGATTCAAAGTTATACAATGATTAACAGCTCCAATAAACACGTCATTAAGTTTACCGCTTCCATTTCAGTTTCCATTGATCGAATTTTTTCATTGTGTTTTCGTTTTTCTTCGTCCATTTGAACGAACGGATCGCTGGAAAAATTGACAAAATAATCAGATTCGAATTCCGATAAGCAAGCAGGCTATACTGGTATAAACAGTAAGAACCAATATTGTTGCGTTCATCATTACGATATGCTTTGTTGCTCGCGGTATAATAAGAATTTCACAGAATTTAATTCTGTTTTGTGGCAAATGCTTAAATTCTGCCTGGACAATACCTGCCGGAACTCATTATTTTGTAGACTGAGCTTATGTAATGCTATAGTAGTCAACTGTGAAGTAAAATAATGAACACCATAGAAAAACAAACAAATAAAGAAACAAGCAAAAACAACATACATATCGTTTTCATCGGTTTTATGACGATCAGCAGTGATTGACATCAGTTGACGGCAACGAAAATTTTCAAAATGCACACATTTCGTGACTTCAATTAAATCAATCATATGCGTTCTAAAAATGAAAAATATTAATATAAACAAGAGTACTAAATAAACAAATGCAAATAAACACAATTAATTGAATACACAAACAACTATAATTTTAAAGTTTAACTTGACGCTGATTACTACTTTTAGGCTAAGGAACTTAGAATTAAATCAACCGTAACACTAAACTTTTCAGTAATTAAACCATACACAGCATCTACCAATGTTATTAAAGCAGGAACGCCAATAATATTTTGGGCAGCATACGAGCTTATTTTCATAATGTGGCATATGTTTTCCAGCAGTGCAAATACAAGTGGTGCCACTCAGGCTTAGCCACCACACTTAAGTTGGATTAATCCAGATCGCGAGGCTTTTTCACAATAGCCCTCCTTCCATCAGACATTTCAGAATCCAGCCACTGCACTACAGTTTTATTTGTGATTTTTTTAAATTTGATGGTAAATTTCGAGACTACAGCTAACTCCAAAACTGGGGACTAAAGCTTAACGAAATACCCTAATTTTACAACCTAAGTTAAGTCCAAGACGTAAGCCTAGACTGAATGGGAGCTTAATCTGAACCCGAAAACAGCTACGTCTATAGATTACGTCTGTGACCCGAATTATACAGTACACTTTCAGCAGAGTCTAACTTCGTTAGGTCAAGTATTTGGTTAAAGTATTTGGTTATGGCTTTACTTCTTAGACGTTGTTGAAGTTAATTAAAGCCAAAATACTTTGACCTCTTGGATTTCCAAACAGTATAGAGCGGATATTGTAACATCTGAGACGCTGACCATAATAATAATTTGGGCGCGTTCTAACACCAGAGTGCACAAATTTTGTGACAAGATAATATAAACTGAACAATTCGTATTGTCCAACAAATTAACGTACACAATATTGCGTTTTTCTATATTATGTTCTGAAAAGTTAGCTCATTGCCAATACAACAACCAACACTACACAGCTGTACGAAAAATACACAACTGTGTCAAATATATAGAATTTGTAAGAGCAAAAATGTAATGCACGCCAACCAAACTTAAAGCCACTGGCAAATTTGTAAACAAATTATGTATAATACCGACTGTTACCCTTTACTCACCGTATTAGCATGTTTCTCAGCGCAACAAAATCGTTATGTTCCAAGTTTTCAACTGAAAATATTTAAGTACTCATGTATAGGCTTTTTCGCAACTCCATGCAGACTAAGGTAACCAAACATCATAGCAATCAACAAACACAAAAATATATACATACATCAGGCTCCGTCTATTTGTGTTGTAGCCTTAGTTCGAACTGGACATGGCGCACGTCACATATTTTTAAGAAACAAACCAATACGATTAATATGACTGTACACATAAGTAAGTTACATACCTTCAACAATGCCCCATTGATATTTTCGACAACGGACTTTTCTACCATCGACATCACATATCATATTGCTGCCGACAATCGCAAATGGCACTCGTTCCTGCAATAATAATAATAATAAAGTTGTTTTGCAGTTGTTCAAACCGCAGTACAGATAAACTTTAAAATAACACAATAGTTCGTCCTTTGAAATAAAAATTACAATCTATTATGACGTCAAATAATTAATATGACATGGAATAATTCAGCCATATAGGGACACCAACTAATTTATACCGCAGAAAATTAAGACGTCACAGTCGCTGAATAGAGCTCTGTGTACAAACGTTTTTCGAAGGGCCGAGATGCCGACACTCCTTTCTGTGACTGCCTTTGCAAGTGATTACACTATTGCAACAATTTACCCTCAGCGATCGCTGCAATCGATTTTCTTCTTCGTCATCACCTTCCGGGAAGTCATAAATTCGAATATCGTATTGCTTGATTTCACGCATTATCTAAAATCATACATTGTCACAATGAAACGAAAAAATTGATACGTAACGAGTCATATATTTTGAAAATCCTGGTAAATTTCAAGTTCACAAATTTGAACTGTTTCAGTCCATTTCAAACACAAACGTAAGCGAGATAACAATTTTCCTGAGCAGACACACTATTATGTGCCCAGAAACGAAATTGATAGCATTCCAACTGACTGTTATGTGCAAAAAATAACCGCAAAGAATCGCCAGACCTGCGACCAGGATTTGCTGCAACATCGAGATTGCAGGTTCAAATTTTTTGCTAAGAATATTGTACGACAGTTGATGCCAGCTTTGTGGTAAGGTGTCTGCAAGAGCGTCGGTGGCACCCAGCGGCTATGTATTGCGTCTCTTTTACAGTCCACCTGTGCAGTACGCTTACTGTTTCCGTAAATCTCAATACTGCTTTTCTTTCCTACGTAGAATATTATCAAAAATATTCGAGCACGAGGCTAAAATGATGCATGAGGCTCGAACATGTCCAGAAAATGCGCACAGACTCGCAGAGTACAGTTTACTCGAACTTACCGTTTTCTTAAATCGCTCACATTCTTCTTTGGTCAGTGTGTCTGCTTTCGCAATCACTGGGATAATATTGACACGATCATGAACGCGTTGCATAAATTCAATATCCAATGCTTTGAGACTGTAATTAAAACATACGTTATAAAATTACTTATTTTAGCAACAGTTCAAAATATTAATATTAATTGTTCTTCAAACTTCTACGTAACCATATGGACACAGCGTCGATGTAAGCGCCATCAGCCCCCCAATTGTGGGCGACCCTTGACCTCACATCTTGGCAAACTTAAATTTTTGTCGTGGACCACGAAGATATAGAGCTGTGCATCATTTTATTGACTGTCCCATTAAGACCTGTTTATGGGGAGCCAAGGCTATCGTAACACCAGCCCCGTTTACACAGTAACATTTTGATTACATCTCAGTGTCGTATTGTTGTGTTTAAAAGTTTTCGTTCAAACCTTACAAGAAACAAAAGTGCCAAAAATCCTGAGGACTCTATATTATTTCCTTATTGCAATAACATTTATTCCAAAACACAAATAATATTGTGGTAATGCACTATGCATCCACACCATCCACCATTCTGCACAGCGTAACTCCAGCGTTTCCCACCAACTCGGACACTTGAGTTACTGTACACCGCAAGCAAGCGTCAAAAACTACTTACCCGTGACCAGTTGGAGCGATAAAGTAAAGGCAAATATGAACGCGTTTGTCTGAGATACTCACTGGACGATTGATTTTCGTTTCTTCGCCAAAATACTCTGAATATTTGCTGTCGATGTATTCCAATACTGGATCCCAGCTAAAACCAACAATTCAACGCAAACTTATTCTTTCATTTTGCAAATCAATAAAATATCACAGGAAATTCCTATTCGTAAACAATAAATAAAGTCGAGAATAAACGTGGCGCTATACCTGCGGTGCGCCGCCGGCGCTTGCTGTCCGTCACCATACGGTATCGTAGGTCAGTAATTCGCGTACAATTCCGCACGGTGATGGACGGTACAATGGCCATGACTCGTTATATTATTATTACGGCACAAAATGCTCCGTTATTAGACAAAACCTACCAATTGCTGTTGTCAACAGCGTCACCGAATCCAGGCGTATCGACAAGCGTTAACGTCAGATTGACACCATTTTCTTCCAGTCGAACACTTGTTTCTTCAATCTGAAATGTGTCAAATCAAACAAAGTCCAAATTCATCACTGATATGACCACCGCAACACTACAAACCGACTCAATCAGCCACTAGAAAAATTTCAGCCATTAACATAAAACCAAAATTATGCTTAGATGCCATCCAAGCTGCAATCAAACCAGCAATCCTGGTACGAAAATCCAATATTTGTTCTATCCACTTATTCTGGCACAATATTCAACATTTTCGAAGTTTCCTGGTGCCTTTACGATATTGTGTATTTTTCAAATCCCACCACACCATAACAACAAATAATCTGTCTGATTTACTGCTAACCCTAAAAACAGTTATCGCCAAAACAAAATACTCTTATTTCAAATTAGAACCGAAACACATTGGTTGTACATTCATATTCGTTCCAATCGACAAACAGAGCCCCCTCATCTTACAGAATACCCTACAAGCAATCTGTTCAACTTTTGCATTATGAACAGTATTTTTTGCTCATTCGCACGATAAGTTGCCAAACTGCAAAAGTAAACAAAAATACGTACGACACACGTACTCAATTGTATTTCACCACAAAAATCGCTGTTTACAACGCACTCAAAGCTTAATGCTCTGTCAAGCTTCACTTCATCCACAATTTATTGTCGAAATTTAAATCAACCGATTATACTGTGATTTTATAAAACTATCTTCTGCTTGTGTTACATATTATGAAGATCGCAATTTCAAAATAATAATCCACACAACACTCAAAACAGAATATATTATTTGTTTTCAAATTACACTGAGAAGATGAAATCGCAGCAAAAATGTTTTAATATCTATTTTAAACAGCCATTTTATGATATATTCGGACGCACCGCGCCGTAAATGTCAAGTATTCAGTAAGTATATTCCGGATAACCGCAGCTGGGCAATTTTTGCCGGATATCAACCAGAACCGGATATCCGGTAGCACCTTGTGTGAAAAAGGCATTGCCGGATTCAAAATTTTTTCTGTGGAGTATTCAAAATTGAACGCAAACGTATACACATTTTGTTCAATTCTTACCTGAACAGTTTTCTCCAACACACTGACGTTTTTCTGTACGCGTTCGGCGTCACTATATACATCAGTCAAAAACAACGAATTAACAAACGTTGATTTTCCGAGACCAGACTGACCTGAAATAGTAAGGTATATATAGAGATAAATAGCATTTCTTCCCCAATTCTCTATTGATCAAATAAGTCACTTAAGGAGACTGCAATGAGTATTCTGTAGAATTAACATAACTTATAATTTTGATATGCCCATTTACCCGGTCGAATAATAAGCAGGAAAGCAATTGAAACAAAAGACTTTTGAAAAATCGAAACAAGGATTCATTGAAACGTAGATTGAGGATTCGAACCGCAACTGTTAAGTTTCAAAACAAGGATTCAGTCAGCTCAACTCAATTTTAAAAACATGCAATGCATAGATGATGCCGAACTTTGCTGGGTTTGGAAGCATCTGATCCCAAATCCAAACGTTTGATTGTAGTTGAATTTGAAACGGGTTCCTAACTTTTGTTGCCATCATGGTTGGTACTCATTACAGATGCCGTATAGAAGCCCACGCCTTCGCTTTCGACGTGTAATAAATACAACAATACCATCAGAGTGCTATCGAATATCCCGATCCGGTTTTAATATCCGACCAAAACCGATATTAGTATCCGGTTCCAGTATCTAGAGCTCTCGAATTGCATAATATTTACAAGTGAGCGTTTTAGCACCTTGCTGCAATTGCATTTCGGGACAAGTCAACAAGTTCAAATTTTGATCCGCTGAAGTACAAATAAAACAATCAAGCTAACAATTACTTTTAATTTAGTTTCCGGTAAAAAATTTGCTATTCGTATCGCGTTCCTCTATCTGGGCACCCAGCAATGCATCATGTTCTGTAACAGATCTACCACTTCCTACTCGCGTATTTCTTTCAACTTCTACCCACAATCATTTATTTGTTTCTACCCATGGCTTCTTTTTACCTCCACTCCGTCTTCCCATCAGTTACTTACCAACGACCATCAGAGTAAACTGAAATCCTTTTTTAATCGCTTTCCGATAGACTTGATTCGGAATGTTCGCAAATCCAACGTAACCGTGAACAACGGTTTGTTTCTGTGGAATCGGCGGCAGCGGCGGAGCATGAGTCCCACCGGGAAGACCGTGTGAAGATCCATGAGAATGATGGGGTCCTGAACCGACGACGCCAGTTTGTCTGGCTGATAATGGCGTTCGACTTGATGTTTGCGGTGGTGTAGCAGCGGATGATTGCAATTGCGATTTTCCACCACCGAATCCTGAATGATGTGTTGAAGACGTTGTCGACGAGATACCATTCGATTCAGCAGCGATTGCTGTGCCGGCAGTGGTCGCATGATGACCGTTCGCCATATGATTGGATGACCCTGTGTGTACAATAGAACTGATGAATTACAAAGGCTTGAAACTTTACTCAAATGATTAGGTTTTCAAAGGCTGTTAAACCCCCCCCCTTCGTAATTTAAGGTCAACATTTAAGCTTAGCTTTAAACCCACTTTTACGGAAAGGCTTAGATAAACAAATTACGTATATACTGAATTACAACGGCTCTTGTACACTGTCCCACACATTTAAAATTTAGGCTTAACGAAAACGTCTATTAAACTTAGACATAAATCAGGTTGTCCCACACTTAATCCTAAGTATATGTGTTACGGAGCTTCAGGTTTGGACACAATATATAACCTACACTGGTTGAAAAACAGGTTCAACTTTTTTATTTAATTCCTAAACGGGCCTTGGCGTAAATATTTGGATGGACACCTCTACATTGAGCAGATCCATATCGAAACCAGCCTTATGATCATTCGGCAATCTTCAAACACTGAACACCCCCTCATAAATACATATTTACCGCATAATAAGCTTGCTTTGAAAGCATACATACATACGATCCATTATCCCTTACTGGCATATATCTGTATATATCCAGTGTGACCCAGCTTTATGCTACATATAATATGCCTTGCAGCTTACAGCTTATTATACAATATATTAAAACGTATAGCTTGCTATTACGCTTGACCTCTCTCACAGCAGGATATCAATAAATACTGCAACTACTGCAAATAGTCAAACACACTCAACCTGATTGACCGGACACGTGAGCCAGCCAGCAAGCAAAAATTTACTACTTCCTGCCTTCAAAGTAACGTCGAAATTGAACAATTATCATTTTCAAACCGTTACGTAAACACTATTCAGGCAAAATGATTTTATGGCAACTGGCTTAATAAAAACGACGTTCGTTATTTATATACAGCCAAATACAATAAAACTCTAATACGTATATAATATACACATTTTAAATCTAATCCCAGTTCAGACCCAGTGTCAAAAATATTTGGCTTCGGTAGTGCCTTTAACTCTATGTTACCGCAATCTCTAAGCATAATATTGTACCCACTGTTCAGCTTCCTTCAACGGCGCTATTCTTTTAACAAATTTTACACACGGGTTATTTTCGCATGACACCGAATAACAATTTGTAAGCAACACTTTTTTATCTAAAAACATCGTCCGTCATAGGACAGCACCAGCGTTAGCCAGCAATCCATCCACCCGCGACAACTTGGCGTTCTTACCCGACTATTAATTACCACTGACGCATAACCTCCGTAGCGTTTGGATATTCAAGTATATACGGCTCCCATTAGTGCGTATGAGATCAATAAATGAATGACCGATGGATACTGACATGACCACAACACTACACATATATACTTATGCTGAAGTTTGTCTGTACCAAATTATAATATAATAAGTACAGGGGTGTAACGACGATTTCATTTCGAGAATGTATACCCCTCATATAAGGATCCTACAGTTTTTTATTCCTGCTGGCCCACAAATTTCAAATTGCATACGTACCACAGCGTAAGACCCACAATACTCGTATCGCAGTGTAGCCTAAACCTAAACCCATTATAGCGGTTGCAGACAGCGTGTAAACGGTAGCATTGACACCAGACGCAACAACTCTCAAATTGAATTGTAGTCGTTTCTTTGAAGAGTAAAACTGAGGAAGTACGTTTGTATACGACTCGCCTAATTGTGAGGTTATTATTGTTTACATATACATCCAACCCAAGAAAATATTCAAGCTCGTAGACAGCTTTCCTTGCTTAGAAGGGGTGGAAAATTTTCAAGAGGGGCATACAAGGATTTTCGATGATTTACCAGCAAATTTAAAACTTTCCTACAAGGGTGAAAAAGTATTCAGGGGGATTAAAGCACCACTGGCACTCGTCTGGCTACAGGCGCGGAAACATCACTTGATACACACATTTATTAACCACCAGGAACTGACATCCAAGGAACAACCGGAATTCCGATTTCTATTAAAATTCCGATTCAAAACGAGTTCCGATTCGGATTCCGATTGCACAATCAGTTGAAATCGGAATTTTGAAATTTTAATTTTAATTCTATTTGTTGCGATATGTTGCATAAGAATTCTGTATCATTTATCTATTTTATTACTTTCTATGCGTTAACTTATCAATAATAAATTGTAATTTAGCTCTGCAGACACAAAAATCACCGCCGACTTGTTCATGCAACCTGTTTGCAAATTGTTGCCAGCCAACCGACACCCTAAATCAACATTATACTTGCCAATGCAAATTCTCCGTGTAGTCACAAAATTTCTATTTCCGATTCCGGTATAATCTAGTTCCGCTTTGCACCCTGCTGACACCCCCTACAACAATCAATAGAGGGTGATTTCTAATTTAGTTTTTTACCTGTAATATACAGATGATTAGAAACCCTTCACTGCGATATACATTTCACACAGCCATCACCTGTGATACATTAGGTGAATTAGGCTGAAGTTTCATTTCGCCGACTTTTTTTCCAAAAACCACTCAAATGAACAAAGTCGCTTCAAAATTTTGGCAAATACGCTCAAGCTTGCATCTACAACACAACACTTCAACCTACTATGGTCTCTAATATTCATCGATTCTCCATTGGCCAACGGTGCTGTCTTTCCACCGGAACCGACATGAGACGACGCGGCGGCGGCACCCATCAAAGCGCCATTTGACGAAGGCATTGTCGGCGGAACTGGTTGTTCTTTGAAAAACGCTTCACGACGTGACTGTAACGCAGATACCTGCAAACGCAAACGAACACAATTTATGTCATCTAATCGAAGTAATTGAACCATTTCCAACGCCGGCAATCTTATAGCGCACTATGTATACGTCTAACAGCGTTCAACCGGAATTCCTGTTCCTGTTCCGACAAAATTTACTTCCTGTTCGAACACTGATGTCCAGTGTTTGTTGTTGCACATTTTTTGCTCTCCGTTCAATTCGAACCCAAAATTTTACTCTTATGTGAATCAGGTTCGGAAACTGGAATCTGGTATCTTACGTGTCTTTGAACTGAAGAATTACGCGCCCCAAATTTAAACGTTCTCCTTACAACAATCTTTACCCGGTCTAAACATGGCATAAAAACTGTAGAAAACACGTTAGAGCAAAAACATTATCTATTTTCAACTTTGTATCTCAACCAAAATCAAGCAAATATCCGGTACCCGGTAGGTTTATACCGGATGCATGGACCAGATACAGACACAGAATCCGTACACGGACTGAAAACATCCGTTTCTCATTTATGTCATTCAAAACATCAATACGTACGTATATATAACAGAGTCAATTCAGTGCACACGACAGAGTCGTCTCGCCGTTCACCACAAATACCCTACAAAACCCCTGTTACCCCACGCGTTTAAACAACAAATACATGTCAATCAAATGTCACCCCGTCCGACAGTCACATAAGCCAGTGCAAAATGAGCTCAAATATTTCTTTTACTGATACACATTCACACCTACGATACAGATACACAATATTTTGCTTGAGAAGAACCATAAGCCCGAATTCAAATAGCATTTGCGAATCCTAGCAGGTTCGCCCTGGAAGAGGCAGAGAGCGACCCTAATAGGAATCAAACCCAAAATTTTACATTAAGATTTATTTAGTAACATACATACATATATAATATAATAGAGGTACATATAGAGCGGTACTGTACCCGGGGGTCGGGTGAAAATTTCAACCGCGGGTAAAAAAATTGACAGTTGATTCCCTCGCCAAACCTTTAAGAGTTAAGGTGTCAAACATAATATATACACGCTATGAGCGTCGAAAAAGAAGCAAAAGTTCTGTGCTTTATTTAGTTGGGTTTGAAAATTTACTGTTTCTAGTAAGTTTTCAGATGTAAAATTCATTCGAGCTATAACGCAACACTTCATTGACGAGCAAATCACCAGCGATTTTTAATATACTGGTCATACTTCCCACCCGAGTAAACGATGGATCATGGGTAGATCTTTTTAGCGTGGGTAAACCGCGGGTAAACATAAATTCTGATTTGAACGGGTAAAGCGCGGGTTGGGAAACAAAATCCTTACCCACATCTCACTCTGGGTGTATATTATAACTTCAATAAAACGTTAGAAGCATGCAAAAAATATGACCGAAACGTATATATGCATACTCGGGCCAATGTAAAGAACAGGGGCGGACCAGTATTATAAGCATATTCTTAAGCCTACGTCTAAGCGTAAGCCTAAGCCTAAGCCTAAGCGTAAGAATGAGCATATTCCTAAGCCTAAGCCAAGCAAAAAAATTAGTCTACAGCTTAAGCTTACTCTTTTCTAGTCTCACAGAAAAACGCTCCGCCCCTGATCTTTACATGCGCACATACTCGTTATACATTGCACTCACTCGATTAACTTCATACAACCTTGAGTCCCAAAACTGAGGTCGACGAGACCGATGCTGTTGTTGAAATTGTTTTACCAGCTTGTAAAATTCAACTTCGTCACAGTTCATACGTGTTTCATGTACAAAAATCGTAGTTAATTTAAAATCATTATCCAAATCCCTGCGTGTTTGGTTCAATAAAAGCTCGAAAATTTCTCATATATTCACCATGGCATTTTCGGCTATACCCTGTCTATTACAAACACAAATCACGGCTTGCGGTCAGATTGAAAAAAACGGCTAAACACAATCAAATACGTATATAAGTAGCTTTTAAACGAATTTTTCTCAACTGAAATCCGTCCGGTTCATTAACGTCGACATTCAACTCTGGTTTCAACTACGCTGTGTTCAATTAATAACTGCGAAACGCTATTTTTCAACTCATTGCAATTTAAAATAATAAGCTACGTACTTACACTAAAAACATATAAAAACCAAAAACTTTCAACACTGACAAATCCTTAAAAACACCAAACAACTTTATAAAATACTGTAGCTAATCCATTCATCCATCCATTGCAATCAATTCGTGCAAACTGCTTTTTAATTAATTATTTAATACGTACACATAATATATATTTTAACGTACAATAGTACGTAACGTATAATATATATAATTCAGGGCGCAATCAGAATTACAATTTGTCGGAACCGGAATTTGAAAAAATTACCGGAAACGGAACTGGAAAATTGAAAATGCGTACATGCCACCAAAAAATTTATTTCAATTTTCTTTTTTTTTGCAATATTATTGGTGAAATAACCCTTAGTTGGAGATAGATATTCACTTTATCTGCTGTATTCTAAATTTTGACAAGCCACGGAAGCGAAATCTACCTTCGACGGTTTATTTTCGGCGATGGCCAAAGTTTATATACTACGTATACAAATGAAATCTTATTAATTTTTATCGTCATTTTTTAGTAAAATATATATCTTTTAATTTCCACCGACCAAAATTTAATACCGCAACTTTCTTTTCCAGTAAAAATTCACCGCAACCGGAACCGAAGTCAAAAAATGCCGGAAGCCGAATTCCGGTTGCACTCTGATACAGGGTGGCAACAAGGGTTCGGATTCGGATTGGACAAAAATTTGAGGCTCGGATTCGGATCCGGTTGTGGAAAAGCCGAATCCAAAAGCCGAATCTAACAAAGTTCGGCAATGTTTTTAATTTTTAAGCAATAAAATTTTTAAATACCTTGCTATAAAAAATCAATATTTTTTATTTCAGGTGAGAAATCACAGAACTGACATCGGGACGAAATATATTAACGTATTAAAAGTTATACGGCTGGCATTGCGTTGATATTCTGAAACAAATTATAGATATATCTGAAATTTGCAACATGCAGGATTCGGATTCGGCAAATTAGCACTGGATTTGGATTCGGATTCGGTCAAATCGTGGATTCGATGCCACCCTGCTCTGATATATACGTACGCATAATAAGGATATGTATCTACTTAGCAGAGGGGCAGTCATGCCAATGCGGCGTTCATGGGCCAACCTTTTTCGTTTGTACCACAACACAAGACCGCAGTCTTTGAATTTTTTTATAAAACCTAATCCTTGTCGAGAACCCTACATACGCCCATGCTACCTAAAATGACCCAAATATAGCAATAATACAGCGATATATAAACAAAATCGTACGTTTTACTTCAACGATATCGAATATACACAAAAATAAACATTGAAATTCCACAAAAAGCTAAAATCGACAACAACTAAACATTCCGTCAATAGAGAACTGAGTTTCGAAAAAAATAAACTACGCTTTTTCAATGGAATTAGCCATTATATATACGTATAGATTGAGATGTATAATCACATACGTACATACAACTATTTTATAAACAACTCAAATGTAGCAAATTAGTCGAGTCATGGGGGAGCGTTCATTTTTTGTCGTCTTGCCTTATTCTAATTTCTGTGTTTTAAAATTTAAAATCTAAATTCAAGTAACTTTCATCAACCCAACACCGCCCCCCCATTGAGTTCAAAGGCACCGCAGCGATATCGAGAACAGAAATACAAACTTAATGAACACGTACCAGTAAATCAGCTTAAAAATATACATAATTCAAATAAGCGTTTAAAACAATAGTGCAGCTTAAATTCATTAGGGAACGGTATATATCTTAGCACAAGTCATAATTCAGCACACTTTCGAATTGGGTTAGTCAAAAGCGGAATTACGGCTTGGACTAGTCCAATGCGAAATCATATCAGGTAAAGCTGTGCGTTTTCTGATTGGTTACCTCTTACTTCATAGCGGCAAATTAGCTTAGTAAATCAAACTGATTACATAGCCAATCATAAGAGAGTGTTCGCATCCGCTAATCGTATTTGAATACGTACGGCATTAAAGTAGTAACCAAACACAAGGCGTGCGTTTGTAGCAAAGAAAGAATTACACCATGGACTAGCCCAAGTCGTAATTCTGTACTGGACTAGCCCAATTCGGAATTAGGCTGAACTACGGCTTGAGCTACAGACATAAACGTATGCAAATTTTTAAAATACTAAAACAATATGCGTAATTTTGCGTGTAAACTAATTTTTAATAATTAACCAGCTGTCATGGTGCATCCGGATATTAAAACATAATTGTACCGGAACCGGACATTGAATCTGATATATATTTAACAAATTTTAGTGTTAACTGGATTTCTTGAAGTGTTTATTTCTGTCATTTCGTACAGAAGTCATTATGAAATATGCTAATTTGGTCATATATATGTTCATGTACCAAATATAAAATTGTCTGTAACCGGATACTCGATGGACCATTGGGGTAACTGCTTAAGCAAAGGCCTTTGAACATCTTCTGGGACCACATTTGAAAAATACCCTGATGTTCGCGGCTCTTTACGACAAGTACTCGGCAGCAACCGGTACTGTGTTAATATTTCACAAAATAAAACGTAATAACACTAAACATACCATCCATTAAATTACTACAAATAACAACTGACCCTGTTTTGCACTGTCACTTCAGTGTTATCGCAATTGGTTTCGATCTCGATTATACCGCTATCCACTTTCACACTCATATTCGACTTGCGTTAAAACGCCAAAAAACTAACAATGACAGTACAAAATAGTACGTGTATACCTTGCGTTATAACAGATTAATATATTCGCGTTAACCTAAAACTAATATACAAGCAAAATGGGGACTTACCCCCTAAACGTAAAATTTTCAAAGTAGCAAGGTACGTAAGGAAAAGATGTCGAAAAAAGTTAATTCGATTATCGCTAATCTGACGCTTTTTCTAATACTGGAATTCTTCGAAATTGTAATATATTTTTCAAACTTCACATTACAAATCATTGACGAATTCAAAACACACGCTACATCAATTTATCATCGTAGACCATTCATTTGAATAATGGGCTAACAAACACGTAGTAGCACGCATGTGCAACACTCAAATGGGCCAATGTATCGAACACAGCCGGTACAGAAGTATAAGCGTATTACTAAGCCTAAGCCTAAAGCCTAAGCGTAAGAATGAAGTTATACCTAAGCCTAAGCAGAAAATAGTCTAAAGCTTAAGCTTACACTATTACAGTCCGGGCGGAAAACGTTGCGACCCTGTTCTGTACATGGGCCCTCAAATGTGTCGCGATATTTGGTGCGTTTAAAATATATTTATTTATATGCAAACCGAAACCTGCCATTACATAACGCAACTTTGAAGCTTAAAATATGCAAGATGACAAAGCTACGGTTAACATCAAACTTTTAAAAACCATAGCTTACAGTTGCAAAATTTTGCACTACTAAACAGCGAATCAGCGCACAAACGCGCTTGTAGAACGATGAAGCCGCAATCACATGTGTAAGTTTTAGCTGCGAAAACTTGCAGCTGCAAATTGCACGCAGAACTTGCGTTTTATCATCAGCCAACGAGAAAGCGACTGCAATAAATTCAGTGAACTTGCAAAGTTGTTCTAACGTGCGAATTAAAAAGCCCTAGAATGCAAGTTGCAGCTGCAAGTTCTCGCAGCAAAAACATGCACATGTCAATAGGGCTTAACGTAAAAATATATAAACATGGTAGTGTATTTCATTATCAAAAACATTGTTTATTTTTCTCCTTTTCGAGAGATGTCCACAGAACGTATGTTTGGCGTTCCAGCTTTAAAAACAAGATAAATATGTTTGCCTGCCCTGCATAACACAACATCTCATCTCTGCCATCGCAACATACACACAGAATCCCTGCATCAAAACAATGTTTCACACTGAGAATCAACGTTAAAAATGACTCCACAGGTGGACTCAATTTCATTTGGGCGAGCAAACTTTTCGAAAATTTAATATTATCGTTTAATACCTTTGCACCCTCACAGCAGCAGCAACAACAACAACAACAACAACAACAACAACAACAACAACAACAACAACAACAACAAAAACAACAACAAAAACAACAACAACAACAACAACAACAACAAAAACAACAACAACAACAACAACAACAACAAAAACAACAACAACACAAGCATTTACATAACGTAAGATATATAAAATATATATACATCTACGACATACATATATAATCCCAACAACAAAGCCAATGGACACTGAACAGATTAGTCCTGCATCCAGTGACGGACCCAGAAATTCTTGAGCGAGGGCGGTGGCGCTAAAGGTTTCAAGCAAACCAGCATAAATCCAAACACAATTTTAGTACCAAACCCTAAACCGTAATTACGGTTTTGATTTCGGATCGGTGGGAACGCGGTCTGCCTAAGTCGCCGCCACCCCTCGGATCCACATTCGCCTGGGTCGCAATAAATAACAAAATTTTAATTTTTGCTCACAAAAACGCACTGCAGTTAAATTTTCAAACAGACGATCATGAGACAGTTTACTACTGTAAGAGTTTTAAGTTCGACTGTCAACTTAAGATGGCATTTTATCTTCTCAAGTACGTTTTAGTAAATCTATACGTAGAATATGCATCTGTCTTGTGCGTATGACATTTTGGGTGAACACAATCCGGGCCTATTTTGATTATTTTCATATTAAATCATACCAGGCAGGGTGCAAAAACAAATCTACATTACGTACGTATATCAGATTCAAGACATATTTTAAATTAGAATACTAACCGGTAGGGTGCAATTGGAATTCCGATTCAAAACAAATTCCGATTCCGATTGCACAATCAACCGGAATCGGAATTTCCACATTTTAATTTTAGGCTTACTTGTTATTATGATATGTTGTATAAAAATTCTGCATCATTTATCTATTAAATTGTTTTCGATAAGTTAGCTTATCAATAATTGATTGTAGTTTAGCTTTACAGGGCCAAGAAACGATTGACAATTTGTTCATGTGACGTTTTTGAGAATTATTGCCAGCGAACAGACACTCTGAATCAATATTATACTTGTTAAAACAAATTAGCCGTATGGTTACAAAATTTGTAGTTCCGATTCCGGAACAAATTTGCTGTTCCGATTCCGATTCCGGTATAAATTTGCTGTTCCGATTCCCATATAAATTGCTGTTCCAATTCCGATACAAATTTGCTGTTCCGATTGCGATTGCGGTATAAATCAGTTCCGCTTTGCACCCTGCTAACCGGAACTGGAGTTCCGTATACACTCAGATATTCAACTTACGAAATATACTAAATAAATAATAAATAACGGTTCATTTCAACGTCAAACAGTGTTGTTGCCTCTCACACTACTTCATTGTCACCTCTTTTAAGTTGTCATAACACAGGCGGAAAGATCAATTACGTTTCAGTTCAAAGCTCAGGCATTCGGTGAAACTACACTTTCTGTCAACAATCATGAATACAATTTAGCAACACACAAACATTTTCACGATATATAAGCGCTATATATACTTACATAATATAGATTATATATCATATATTTAGTTTATTTTTATTTCGAATTATCAAATATATACACTCTATTCAAAAGCGACCTAATTCTTCCAAATAATCAGTGTGATATATTTACCTTCCTGAGCGAAAGCAAACAAAATAACTATCAATACTAAGTTAAGCCAACTTACACTGCCAGGTAAGCAAAATAAAGACCGTGCACCAGAATGCAATCGGAATTCCGATTCCAAATTAAATCCCGATTTCGATTGCACAATCAATCGGAATTTCAATATTTTAATTTTAGGCCAACTTGTTGTTATGTTGTTTAAGAAATCTATATGATTTATGTATTAAATTGTTTTCGATGACTTAACTATCAATAATTGATTGTAGTTTAGTTTTACAGAGCCAAATGCGATGTTTTTGAGAATTGTTGCCAGCCAACAGACACCCATAATCAATATTAACTTGTTTATCTAAATTATCCGTATAGTCGTAAAATTTGTAGTTTCAATTCCTGATTGTTTCAAAAGTTACGTTTAATCAATCCGCATTCCGACAAAATTCTTTTAGTCTGAAACTGATGGATCGAACTGCGCACGACACTACGCCCATCCCATCAGTCTTAGGAATTTTTCAGGTGGCAGTACAAGAAACTTTTCAAAATTTTTACAAGACGACACCCCCGTTTGCAAAATGTTGGCTACGCCCGCCCTAGAAAATCAATCTTGTTTCAACACCTAGGATTCCATATTAAGCACACAGTACGTACACCAGAGTGCAAAGCGGAACTGGATTGTAGCAAATCGGAATCGGAACAGCAAATTTATACCGGAATTGTAATCGAAATCGGAACTAGGAAATTTTGTGCCTATACGTATAATTTGCATTGAAAAATATGACGCTGATTTAGAGTATCTGTTGGGTGGCAACAATTGTCTAACAACGTCGCATGAACAGATTGGCGATTTTTGGTCCTGCAAAGCTAAACTAAAATATATTATTGATAAATCAACTCATGGAACGAGATAAACAATACAGAATTTTTATGCAACGTACCACAAAAAAGTAAGATTAAAATTAAAATTTCAAAATTCCAATTCGAGCTGATTGTGCGATCGGAATCGGAATTCGCTTTGACTCGATATTCTAATCGGAATAGGAACTCGTTTTGAATCGGAATTCTAATCAAAATCAGACTTCCGGTTGCACCCTGCAGTACACACACTAAAACTAAACACCATCACAAAAAACAACAACAAAAACCGTAATAAAATAAAATAAAAAACAAAACAAAACATTCCATATAACACAATCTTCAAACATTAGTCAAGAAGCCGCTCCAGGTACGTAACGACCAATAAAAGATGCTCCAAACTCGAATAATGGATTCGGTTTCAACATACAACAAACAAAACCGGCACAATACATAAAATTATACACAATGCAAGACTCGAGAACCTGTGTGGATTATTTGTAGCAACAACAACCAAGGTGATAATAATAAAAAACTACTCAAAAAACAATGTAAACAGAACTACATTCATCGTAAGGGTACGAGTGCACCTACATATTCATTGGATTTGGGCAAATGACAACCTATGCAATTTACTTAATATAAACCATATACAAACGAAACATTTGCGTATATATTAATTATCGAAGTGTTACAATAACGTTTATGTACAGCCGATTGAAGACAATACAAGTTGAATTAATGTTCAAGATTCCAAATTCACATCACCACGGTCAACATTAGAATTACTGAGTGCGATCGGATTCCATGTACTGGATCAGTTACCAGATATTTATCGCTGAAAACGTGGTGCAACCGAAATTTTGATTGCGATTAGAATTCCGATTCAACACGAGTTTCGATTTCTATTACTCAGTCAATCGAAATTGGAATTTCGAAATTTAATTTTTAATCCTACTTCCTTTGATATGTTGCATAAAACTTCTGCATCTTTTTTCTGTAAGATTCATTGCGATGTATTTTATAGCACCAAAAATCATCTCGAATTTGTTTATGCGACGTTTTTGAAATTTCTGTTAGTCAACGCGCACCATAAATCAATATTATATTTGTTATTACAAATTATCCGTATAGCCACACAAATTGTAGTTCTGCTAACAATTCCGATATAAATTTGCCGTTCCGATTCCGATATAATCCATTTCCGCTTTGCAACGTGGCACAGGCTGAAATGAATACGTAGTATAACATGGATGCATCCGTTAATAAAAGACGCTATGCTACAGCCTATCTTAATAACAAAAGAATAATGCAAACCAATTAAACAAATATATAACAAAACAAGAGATCCAAATCGGTAGTTCGCTACAAGTACCTTAATATACGTAGTACGTAAAATTAATGATAACACTGCAACTTAACATATGGGCCTGAAAATCAAAATCAATCATAATTCATATTAATAATTACCAACGACCTTTGTAAAATGGCAGTCCTGGCTGCTATCTTAGCCAGCAGAACACATAAGCCGATTTAACACGTATTATATACAAACGTACATGTACGTATATAGCTTATAAGTGCTACTTGCAACATTGTATAGAGCACTAGCGTGAAAATAGCAACATCAGAGCAAAATTTATGTAAGCCATTTTCCATTTTTCAAAAATTTCGAACTCAAATATATTATATATACGTCCGGCTTTTAACTCGAACCACATTTGACAGGAAGCAAAAACAGGAATATACCGGAACAGGAACAGGAATTGCAAATATATTGCACCATCTACGTACTTACTGTTAATTGACTATAATTTAAAATAAAATTAGCTCGTCGACTTTTTTGCGGTCTTGCTCCATTTTTGGTCATCACAGAAAAAAAGCTTTTCAAAATAAATTATTTTTAAGCTTTTTTCGTGAGTTTTTCATAGTTATTTTTGCGTTTTTCAGAACATCTGCTGATAATT
Organism: Enoplolaimus lenunculus; assembly: GCA_030248215.1. Classification (NCBI taxonomy): domain Eukaryota; kingdom Metazoa; phylum Nematoda; class Enoplea; order Enoplida; family Thoracostomopsidae; genus Enoplolaimus; species Enoplolaimus lenunculus. The sequence goes on along the minus strand of JASANG010001546.1, from coordinate 533,200 downwards.
ATTGCATAACTATGAAACATAAAAAAATTGCTTAAGCGAATTTTCAGCGATTTCATCATCCAACTTTGCGAAAACGCAGCAGAAATCGTTTAACAAAACTGAACTAATGGAAACATAATCATTTCGAAATAACAAATTTTCAAAGAAAAAATTTCCAGTATATAAATGATTATGAGTAGTTTGCTACAAAACAGTAAAAAATATTGGTTCCTGTGTCGTTAAATGCAGGAACAGAACAGGAATTGAATTCTTGCAGGAATTCTGATTGAAACCAAAGCAACACATTTCCTGAATCCTAGACTACTGGCCAGGCGTGTGTATTCTCAGTTCAAAAGCGACACTGAGACCGACACCGGTCATAACGTCTCGGTCTCGGTCAATTTTTGGTCATCAACAGGGTGCAACCGGAATTACAATTTACCGGAACCGGAACCGGAATTTGAAAATTTTACCGGAACCGGAACCGGAAAGTGAAAAATGCATATCATCAAAAATTTCATTTTAATCTTATTTCTTGCTCTATTATTTGTGAAATAACCTTAGTCGAATATAGGTATATATTTATTTTATTTGTTGTATTTTAGATTTTCATCATCGACTGAAGTGAAATCCACCATCAATGGCTTATATTCGGAGTACAAGTGGCTTTCAAAAGAGATTCTTATTAAATTAGCAAAGTTAAGAAAACGGCCAAATTATAATACCGGAATTTTTAAATCCGGTAAAAATTTACCGGAACCGGAAGGTGAAAAAATGCCGGAACCGGAATTCCGGTTGCACCCTGGTCATCAACGAAAAAAATTCAAAATTTTCAAAATAAATTATTAAGATATATACTAGGCTTTCAGCAGTATTTTACGTTTTTCATAGTTCTCCGCGCTTTATGAAAATATCTGCTAATAATTACGTATTATGTAACTGAAAAACCAAACATACATAGTGAAATTAAATTTATCAGAGGTGCTGTGATAAGTTTTTGAGACGTCAATTTTTTATTTTCAAGTTAACTCTGCGGAATTTGCCCCGAAACCGTAAAAATTCCAGTTCCTGCGTCTTTCAATGCCGGATCAGGAACAGAAACTGAATTTTTGCAGGAATTCCGGGGTGGAACGGAAATTCGGTCGGTAGAACCGTGGTAACTGTTGGCTTGGAATTTTCATTTCTTTCGAAATAAAGCACTTTCGCAACTAGCAATCCGAATCTTACAGAGCAACGGAATAATAAAAAATCGAACCAGTGAAATATGAATCGAGGTGCACAACTACAAATAATAAACGTATATATCGAAAAATGGTAAACAGGTAAGTCACCGATTCTTGCTGCATTAGGCTTTTTCTACCCGAATGAGCACCTTGAATTTTCGCAGCATCTAAACCTGAACTGAAACTTTTACTGCTACCCTGCCTGACGACTATATATACAATTTAAAAACGAAAACCATTGCAAAATATCCACAACAAATCAACTTACAGCAGTTGTCCTACCACTTTCGTGATTCATCTCCGAAAATTTGCTTAGCAAAAATTGCAGCAGTTACTATATATGATCGCAAGCAATAAATCCAAATATAATTGCAATTCAGAACCTATTTAATTAATAGATTTAATTAATGTAAAAAATAAGGCAGAATAAATATGTGGCAGTGCTGAAAAGGTACGTATATATAAATAACTCAGAGGCTATGTGAACTTTGTACACAGAACAATTCCATGAAAAATGTACGCATTATGAAAAGCCAGATATCAACACAGAATTATAAAATATGCGGGAATCGAAACATTTCATTATCTTCAAGGTGGAAAATATTGTCTCCTTTGCCTTCATTCCATTTGCATGTAGCAATCATTAAATTGTTTATACGGCAAAACAAGATTTTCAGCTAAATAATACAACATTCGTTTCGTGTTTAAACCGGCAAAATTTGCCTTAAACGCCCAATCTTGGCTAAATTTTGCACCAAGGTTGCTGTTTTCAAAATTACTTCAATTTATGATAACATCACTCTCACTGACGTATTTATTACGTACCGAAAAAACATGACATAGTGAGGAATATATTTCTTTAAAAGCGATGTTTCGTAAGTTTGTTTTTGTTAACGTGTACGTGTCTTGAGCGGTAAAATGACTTACAGAAAGAAATATTGGGTTGAAAAAGTTTACGCATCAGCTTTCAAAAGATAACTGCAAATGCAACTTGACAGACGTTGTGGATAGGATAAACCTAATGTCATATGATTAACAAAATTGGTAAGTTAACCAACACCATCGCATTGTAACGGCGGTCATTACGTACTTGATCTGCTTCGTTTCAATGCAGGTTTCGACATTTGACGCTGCTACTGTTCGCTTGATTGAAAACCAATCAGTAACAGGTGACTATAGAGATGACGACCACCTGTAACCCGATTTTACAGCTACTTGGCTGGGTTTCTGCAATCTTTCTTAATTGTTCACTTAAGGTATACTTAATTTACTTCAGTCACCGACTTGAGTAAATACTTAAATTTGGAAAAAACAGACAAACGCCAAACGTGAGCCATTGTCATAATAAAAAAATAAGTTTTGCTTATAGCGTATATTAATTTGGCACTGTTGGTACTATACGGTCTAGACGACCCCTGTTTGAAGTTCTGCCCAGAGTTAATGACCACGCCGGGAATCGAACCTCGGCCCTCTTGCGCTCGAGCCAAGCATGCAACCACTACACCACGCGGTCGTTGCAACAACTTCTTATACCGGTATATGTGCACAGGCATGGCAACATTTGCTTTACATACACTTACGTGCACATATACCGACATCCCTCTTTTTTACAGGCGGTCGTCCCGGACCGTGAATCCAACTACCCGATTTCATGGGCTTGCTGTTTGCAGTGCCCGTCTCGGTGGGACCTCCATGTTGGTACTATACGGTCTGCACGACCCCTGTTTGAAGTTTTGCCAAAGTTAATGACCACGCCGGGAATCGAACCTCGGCCCTCTTGCTCTCGAGCCAAGCATGATACCACTACACTACGCGGTCGTTGCAACATTATACCGGTATATGTGCACAGGCATGGCAACATTTGCTTTACATACACTTACGTGCACATATACCGACAGGCACCATGAGTCTAGTCTACGGAAACCAACTGTTGTCACATGAAGATGCATGGAGGCAAAATGAAACCTCATGCTAATGAGGCACATCGGTAAAACGTTAATGCATATGTAATGCCTTCATATGCAGAAGCGATAAAAACATTGAAGAACCATATGCATGTGTTGAGGTTCTCGTAAGGCATAAAAACTCAGCTGTTGATTGTGAGGCGGCGTGGCTCAGTGGATAGTGCGTTGGACTGATAATTTGTCGACCGAATTCGAAACCTCCTGGGAGCGTCCCTCATTTTCAGCTGCTGAGAACTCAGAACTAAAAACCGTCGTATCCTAACCTACCCAACTTATCACACCTGTAACCGATTTCCCAGCTGCTGAAGTAAAAAGTTCGGAAGTCCCGTTACTCAGATAGACTGACACTAAATACAAATCTGTTGGAAGTCTCCGTTACGATCTTCTGCATATATTTATATCCTAACCATTTTTGTGTCAAGTAAATAGTTAACTTGAAGAGTAGTCATAATAGTTATGTAATTATATAGCATACAGCTCAATTCAAACAAACAAACAAACAAACTAAAAGTTTATTGCGGAAATGATTATTTGAACAGGGAAAAATTTAAAGCATTATAAAGGTATGAAATAAAGGAAACTCAATTCCGTAACAAACAATAATCAGATGAAAAGGGGGTAAACCGTAATTTTCACCTATCTTAATCAAGGTTACGATCGCATTTAAATACCTAGAGAAATCTACCCGTTTTAATGTATTGCAAAATGATTTATCTTTCATAGCATGGATAAGAGGAACTGAATTAACATGTTGCGGCAAATCATTCCAAATAGGTTTAACACGATGGAAAAAGCTATTTTTAAGAGAATCCGTGTGACAATGATTGATGACAACTCGGGAATCATGACCTCTCGTACGGTTCTCAGTTGTAGATACAACAAAATCATTACGATCTAAACCACAATCACCGTGATATATTTTATAAAACAATACCATGTCCTGTATCAATCTACGTTGTTCTAAGGACTGAAGACCAAAGTGCTGTAGTCTGGCCAGATAATTCATTGCTGGCAACTTGAATTTACCGACTAGGCGTCTAGTAAAAAACCGTTGAATTTTCTCGACCTGATCAATGTCTCTCAGCAAATAAGGAGACCATACGGGAGAATATCCAATATCACATAAATATATACTATGTATTTATAATTTGTAAATTTGGATCCACTGACTAAAAATGACGCTTGCTACATTTTTCAAAATTTTTTTATTTGAGATCCAGGCATATGTTTTCAAATGTGTATAGCACTCATCACCAGTTAATGATAACATTTCATACTGATAAAATTTTGCAATTGCGGAACGCAAAAAGGAAAACTATAACTGGCAAGGTTCAAGTATTTTTAGGTCAACTCACCTGATAATTTCCATTCCTAAATGCCTAAAATTTTAAACATACAATTCATTTGACACAAAGGTTGGGTTGCAGAGACGTATCTTAACAAGCGCGGATCCTGAGGAAATGGGGGTATTCATGCCCCCACCGGCTGCCGAGTGTAAACTTTTTTAGGGTTAAAATCAAACTTTACAATGCAAATTTTGTTACCAATATCTCGAGATTTCATAGTTCTTTTAGGTGCTTCTTCCCGAAGCTCAGCACAACTAATTTTCTATATGCTCTGTCCGTTTTCTAGGCCATGGTGCGGTCTGTGTTTTTGATATACAAACTTACATAAGAGTAGATCCAACAGAAATGTGGTATGGATCAGCATACCGGTTTGTGTTAATGTCTAGGCAGCTTTAATTAACCTAGTACATGTTTTGTTTGGCTTAATTGTATTATGTTTTACAGTAGCAGCTCTATCGTGCTCATTTGCAACATTTACTAGTAATCTGGATTCTTAGCTACTTAATTTTAAGCAGTCACCGCATTCCCTGAATTTAACAGAAACTTGAAATCTTGGTTGTACTTGCAATAGTCAACGTGCTACATTAGCATGCCACCACCACCACCTGCTCCGATACCCCCTCCGGGCGCTCCTGGTCCACCACCACCGCCGCCTTCACTTGCTGGAAAAGCAAAGTCAGGAATATCAGGCGGTGGCACAAACAGAGCTGCGTTATTATCTGACATTCATAAAGGTACAAAACTGAAGAAAACGATAACAAATGATCGCAGCGGACCTTTCATTGATTCTAAAGGTGTGATTTTGTGTTTTTTGTCTGGATATTAGTATATTTCTGATCACACAAACCGTTAGGAACTTAAAAATGCATCAGGGAATTAAGTTTAACTATTTTGTTGTTTTCAATTGCAAACAACAGGTTGCGACCGGATATAAAAATACTAAATCCGAAGATGGACACTTCATCATCAGGCTCTGGCAGTTGCTGAAAAGGTGTTTTAATATCAGCTGTGTTTCTTACTATTCTTACTTCTATTCTGAACAAAAGTCACTGCGAAAAAAGTTATGTCGAGCCTTTCAGCAATGAATATCTGACAACAGCTCGAAAAGTTGCCATTTATATAAATACTTAATTAAACATCTGTGCTGTACGCTGTTATAGGAAACGCTGGACGTGCAGGAAACTCGTCAAATGCATCGCCTTCCGCTTTAACTCCACGTAATACCAGCTGTAGCGTTGCAACTCCTTGCTCAAACGACTTACAGTCGCAGCTGAGTGCGGCAATCAAGAAACGAACAGGTACTTATATAAAAGCTGCGACTTTCCTTGTAAGCATGTGAGACATGCTTGTCCTAGTGCACATGCAATAAATGCAATGCACATTGTGTTGTACGGTCAACACATATAGTCGACGAAAAATGCAGTTGTAGAGGCAGGCTACGTGGAGCAGTGGTAGAGTGCTCGCTTAAGGATCCATAGGCTGAGAGTTCGATCCCCGCTTTTCCAGCTGCTTTAGTTGAAAGATCTGATGTCCCGGTTCCTACCTAGACTGACATGGGGGCTACGCCGTGAGCGCAATGGTAAACTGCCGCGCTATGAACACGGATCCAGTCGAAAATAGGATGGACGGTCAAGGGACGACCTTGTTGAAAATAAGGGCATGTAAGTATGTGAGACATACTTGTCCTGGTGCATATGCAATATAATGCAATGCACATTGTGTTGTACGGTCAACACATATAGTCGACGAAAAATGCAGTTGGAGAGGCGGACTACGTGGCGCAGTGGTAGAGTGCTCGCTTAAGGATCCATAGGCTGCGAGTTCGATCCCCGCTCTAGCCCACTTTTCCAACTGCTTGGTAGAAAGGTCTGATGTCCTTGGTTCCTACCTAGGCTGACATGGGGCTACTCCGAGGACGCAATGGTAAATTGTCGCGCTATGAACACGGTATCCAGTCGAAAATAGGATGGACGGTCAAGGAACGACCTTGTTGAAAATAAGGGCATGTAAGCATGTGAGACATGTTTGTCCTGGTGCATATGCAATAAATGCAATGCACATTGTGTTGTACAGTCAACACATATAGTCGACGAAAAATGCAGTTGGAGAGACGGGCTACGTGGCGCAGTGGTAGAGTGCTCGCTTAAGGATCCATAGGCTGAGAGTTCGATCACCGCTCTAGCCCGCTTTTCCAGCTGCTTGGTAGAAAGGTCAGATGGCCTTGGTTCCAGTGTAGGCTGACAACGTACATATTACTCTTACGTCCTTTCTTTCACAACAAAAGCCCCAAATCGCTGATTGTTGTGACATGCGGATGTATGGAGGCAAAATGAAACCTAATGCTAATGCTGCACATCGGTAAAACGTTGATGCATATGTAGTGCCTTCATATGCAGAAGCGGTAAAACATTGAAGAACCAAGATACGTGTGTTATGTGTATAATGTTGAGGTTCTTATAAGACATAAAAACAGAAAAACTCAGCAGTCGAATGTGAGGCGACGTGGCTCAGTGGATAGCGCGCTGGACTGATAATCTGTCAACCGAGTTCGAAACCTCCTGGGAGCGTCCCTCATTGTCAACTGTTGAGAACTCAGAACTAAAAACTGTCGTACCCTAGCCTACCCAACTTATCACAATTGTATGCTTTAGAGCAAAGAGCACTCCAAAAGCCTGGTTACGCTTTGCAACACCTGAATCTGAAATAAGGCCATTTGTTTTCAGTTTTAATATACATACACATACTTTTTTCTTCAGAGGGCGTGTCAAGTCCAAAACATTCACCGTCACCGCCTGATCATATGCGGAAAGTATCTGAGCCATCGTTTACTACAAATCGGTACGGAACATCAGTATCTGGCAGTAACGCGACAACGATTGGACGCTCAAATCATACTGCCGCAATTGGCTCTGGTGCACGAGAAACTGTAACAGGTATTAACGCTCAGTTGGCTGGATTAGGACCGAAACCACCGCTTGCTCAAAAGCCTGATCGCTTACTACAGTCATCGAATTCGGCATCGTCGCTTGTTAACATCGGTAGCAATGCTGATCATCAAAATATCGATTACTCATCGTCCAGTGTGCCAAATGGTCCCTCAAAATACGGGGTAGGTTCAGGTTTACGTGGCGGAAACGCAGCGTTTGCGATTGGAGGAGGATCTACAACAAACGATCGCAGTAATAATGCTGGTGGTTCGTCTGATAACATTTGTGTAGCTGGGTCCGGTGGCGTAGGTGCCAGCGTGATGGACTCGCTCAAATTGTTCGAGAAAAAAGATCGATCTGGTTCACTGACAGCCATGAATCCTGGAAGTGGCAGCGGATTTGCGTCACCGCCTACTATAACAGTACCTAGTCAAAGCCGTCATAAACAACAACCACAACAGGGTTCATCACCGCGTATCCCACCAACTAAATCACATCACGCACCGGCACCTCCACATCAATCGATTAAACCATCAGGGTTGTACCCGAATTCGCCAGGCTCAGGCAGTCCTTTAAAAGCTCAGTCCAGCGTGCACAAACCCGTGTTGCCATCCGAACAACATCAAAAACATCGTCCCCGGCCCCCGTTGCCCGATAAAGCATGCTCAGCAAAGCCGGACATTGGAACATTACAGCAGCGGTCAAATTTGAACAATTTGGCAGATCAGCCATTATCATTGCATTCCCATGTCACTATGCAAAACAACGACACGAGCAGCAGTAAATATAATCATCGTACAAGTTCGAGCAGTGATCATTCGTCTTCTAGTCAACAGGTCAGTAAAATGAAGTTTAAGGTAAATTTTGTAATTTAATTCACGGAAAATTTAAGCAGGTTACAGGGATGAGAAAGGTAGTCTTAGTTGCTCATCTTGTGTAAATACTACTGGCTTGCTTTTGTACGACGTCTCGCTCTTGATACCATGTTAAATCGAATCCAGACCTCAGAAAGAATTAGTGCCACTTCCACTGCTTTTATTTATATACAGAATTAGCGCTATATACATAGACGAATTTTGCACACTGAATCGGAATCAGTTTAATCCTTCTTGTTCTGATATAATACATAAAATTTCTGTCCATTTCAACATCTAAACACACAAAACTACAGTTTAGTTTTAAAATATTAACAAGTAATTGTAGTTCAGCTTAACAGAACTAAAAATTATCACCAGTTTGTTCATTTGACGTTTTTGAAGATTTTTACAAGCAGACAGACCAGGGTGGCACCAATCTTGCACGTTGCCAGTTTCAGTTATATCTATAATTTGTTTCAGAATATCAACGCATTGCCAGCCACATAACTTTTAAACGTTTCAATTTCGTGACCGACCTCAGTTTTGAGATTTGTGACCTGAAACAAAATTTTTTTACTAATATAACAAGATATCAAATTTTTTGTTGATTATAACTGTAATAACATATTGCCGAACAACACTGTTGGATTAGGATTTCGGATTCGGTTTTTTTACAACCGAATCCGAATCCGAACTACAAGTTTTTGCCGAATCCGAATACGAATCCGAACCTTTGTTGCCACCCTGCAACATACACCTAAATCAATATTATAGCTATATTATTGTGGGCACAAATTATCCTTATAGTAACAAAGTTTGTAGTTCCGATTACAATACCAATTTGCTGTTCCGATTCCGTTTTAATCCAGTTACGCTTAACATCATGAATGCTAGCTATTGAACCAAACATATGCTTATGATGTGTGGGTTTTATTTATTTTCATGCTTATTTTTTGTATAAGCATTTTATACATACGCAGAACATGTGACGTTTAGCTTATTTACGTTCGTATGTACGTACATATTCCTTGGCGTTTAATATTCAAGGTATTGTGCTAAATATACCTACTAAACAACACAACCAGGCAAGTTTTCATGAATCGAATATGTGCGCAGTGTGCATGTAGCTTGTTTCAGTTGAGTTATTTTGAATTTAATATACGTATATATACGCTTATTCACCAGTTGTTTATAAACCAGTTTGCTTCATTGTTCAGTTCGATATCGTGACGTGTTATTTTGGTGCTGGTGTTTGTTTTGGTATGTATTATGTGGCACAAAATTCGTATTAGTTAGTATGTATACGGTTGGCTGCTTGAGTGAATTTTATTAACGCCATTTAAGGTTGTGCTATACGTATATACTCGCCGTACCCGGCCACGTGCCGCGTTAAACAAAATCAGTTTTTGTGAGACTCGCGGTGCCGTAAATAATTTTACTTTACAAATTTTTTGTTTACATTTTTTAACCCTTTATTCTTCTTCTTTTTACAATCATCCATTTATTTGCTATTCATCGCACACCATATCCAAACTTACTTTGTTATATTTCGAAATTCAACGCCGTTAATTTGTTCTGTGCAGACAGTATGTACATATTGTTTGCCGGCTATTTTATTAATCAATCATAGTCAGCCATTTAAAAACAAAAACAAAGTGATAATAACGCTTCAAAGTTTTAAAATAAAAACTGTGGAATCAAGTTGGATTAAAGTATTCCCATGTGAATCTAAAATGTAATGAAATTCGCCGCTCGGCACGGTGACCTGAAGGCTACATATATATGTCGTAGGCCAATCAGCTATTCTGGTCAATTACCTATTGACCTAGGCCAATCTGCTATTTTAAGCAAATAGCAGTTTGGCCTCGGTCAAATAGCGATTGTGAGATGCAGCAAAACAACAATGATTGGTTAACGATATTACGTCTTTCCTAATAATGAAATCTGATTGGTCTATAAGTTCAATAGCAGTGTAGCCTAGGTCAAACTGCTATTACATAAAATAGCAGATTGGCCTAGGCCAATTGGTAATTGGCCTGCGACATATATACCAGGGTTCAATCGGATTTCCTGTTCCGGCCGGAATTCCTGCAAAATTTAACTCCTGTTCCTTGATCCAAAGATGCAGGAACAGGAATTTTTACGGTTTTGTGGCAAATTATTGCTAATCATTGGAGTATGGGAAACTTTGCCTTTGAAAAATTGTTATTTCGAAATGACTGCGTTTGCCATTGCTTCAGGTTTGTTAGTAAACAGTTTCTAATTTGTTTTCATTTGTTTTCCTTTTCACAAAGCTTGATGTTGAAGTGTATAGTTGAAAATTCGATTAACCCAATTGTGACAAGTTTTCTAAAAAGTCCAACAGCAATTCGGTGATGAAAATTATTTCAAATTCCGGTTCCTGTTTCTGTTCCGGCAAAAGTTAGTTCCTGTTGGAACTCTGATGTATACATAGGTAGGCATCGTCTGTTGTTTTAATTAAAACGTTGCAGAACGTTGTGGTTAATTTCTGATACAGCTGTAGTCGTACTTGCAAAACTATTTGCGTATAATTTTAAATATATGCATAATAGACTTGTCTCGAAACGGGGGCCAAGGCCGCCGGGCGGGAAACCATCCGGAGCCAGTTTAGAACACGTAAAGATACCTAAAAGCATCACCTGCGATATATGTATGTAATTAAGCCAATCTGCATTTCTGGGCAAATAGCGATTGTAAGATGTAACAAAACAACAGTGATGTAAAGCCAACGCTGATCGGTTATCGGTATTGCGTCTGTCGAAATAATGAAATCTGATTGGTCTATGAGTTTAATACTTAGCAGTTTAGCCTCGACAAAATTGCGGTTACAGAAAATAGCAGATTGGCCTGGGCTGATTAGTAATTGGCCTGAATAGCAGATTGGCCTCTAGGACATAGTATAAAAATTGACCTCGGTTAAAACCATGGCAAATCTGTAATAACGTGTTGGCCTCGGGGCATCTCTAATGCAATAGTATGGCTATTTTAGGCTTTCAATGTAAATATATTTAATGTAACAACAGCTGCGCGACCACTTTAGCGTTGTTAATACCGTCGAAACTTGGACGATAAATAAAAAAAACGCAAAATGTACGTAAGTTTGTTTTGTGTGAAAACATCACCATTTTAACATATACGTACAACTACAACAATCTTAAACCGGTGTGTTTGTTATACCTACGTATTCGGTTGTCGTTATATGTAAGTTATTATATACTTTGAGACACTTAGTACATACTAACATGAGGTATACATAGGTGTACACGTATATACTAGGGTATGAGGGATTTGTTGCTTTCTAGAATTCCCAAAGAAATTGGACAGTGAATGTAGTTTTTGCTTTAAAGTAACCTGTTGGATCCTTGAGGTACGAAATTGCTCGTGGAGCACAAAAATTCTCATAACACTTGGGAGATTATATGCCTTCCTGGTGAGATATACGCAGTACGTGAATATGTAGGTATTTATTAAGTACCAACTGCGTACAACTCTTATTTTTGAGTGCGTAAAGTGAGTGTTGTTAAAATTTGTTTTTGACGTTACAAATATATCTTAGTTTTGTTTGAGTTGTGTAAGGAAGGACATATTATGTTGTCTTGTTTTAATCGAAGTGTTAAATCAGTGATAATCGGACATATTTGTTTGTTCCTTTATTTATTTATTTATTTATGTATATATCTATGCTGCTTGACCATTTTCTGCGCACTATTGATTTCTGCGGTCACAGGCTGGGCAGGGTAAAGCTGAATTTTGTACCGGAACAGGAACCGGAGCGCTTAAAATCACTGTTATCGAAATAAAATATCAATATTACGCGCAATGTGACGTCAAATTACAAAACTGTTGAATAGCGTGACGTCACGTTGATTGCTTATATGAAGCCGTTCAATTGACATTTCGGTTGCACCCTTATCGCATGTGTACGTATACGTTTTGGAACGCAAATTGCACAACCGAAATAAGCTTTGTTATACGTGCGTAACAAACAATGCGTACGTTTTAACTTCCCGCGGGCTTAATTACGTAATATACCCAAAGTATATAACACGTTGGTATGTTTTCAAATTTTAACCAGATTTTTATTTATCGTGTTTTGCGTTTAGGTTTTGCTGGTTGTATTTCAGATTTATTTATGTAGGTTGCTATTTGACGATTTGTTTTTTAGGAGCGAAAATGTAGTAATTGTGTTTATATATTTGGAATATTTAAAAAATTTTCTGATTCTACATTTGAAACTGGACATTCAGCTAAGTGTATAGAATATATACGTAGTAGGAATTGTTTTAAAAGCTTCGCCGTCAATGGGTGACGTTAGTTTTGACACAGAGATCTAGTCAACATTAATGCATACGTACTGCAAGACTCCGCAGTTTGCATCTTACTTATCGTAATCTTAATCGCATTTGCGGTTGCGACCTGTGAAACATCATTGCGCATAAATGTAAGCGCAGTTTTGGCTAATTAAAGCATTAGTTACGTGCGTGAATATTCATTATTATTTTAATTGTATTGTATGTTCAGAACATTAACGATCAATATGGTGCCGGCGGTACAGGAATCGGGTCAACGATACATCAACATCAACATAACAACGGACCGCCGCCACCTCCGCCACGTGATCCAACAGTGCCTCCTAATATTCCAACTCATCAATATCAAACAAACACCGCCAACACGATGTTAAATAATCATCACAGTAATAGCAATAATAATAATAATAATAATAATAATTATTTGTCGCAACAACAACAACATACAATCAATTCACGGCGACCGCCGTTACAGAAGCCGTCAGGACCGCCGCCGCCACCACCGCCACTTGCCGGCGGGGCTGCGTCGACTGCAGGTGGTGGAAGGCCAAGAGCAGGGACGGCACCCATTAACCATGGCGTATCCCGAAACGACCCACAGTATCATCATCAAATGTTGCCATATTCGAGTAAGTATGTATGTAGCTTAGCAAAGGCCGATTAGGTGTCAACGCAATCCTCGTTTTGCGATTTTTGTACCATAAGTAAGTTTGTAGACGCATTTTCAGTTTGCATCACAACATACCGACTTGTAAATTTTGGAAGAATGTGACTCCCCTTTTTGTTTCTAAAATCCTGGCTACGCAAATGGTACGTAAATATGCAGAGTGGTTTATAGCTTCTACATTAGAAACATTGTTTATATTTGAGTCAGCCAGGCGGAAGGCGTTAAAGTTAGATGTTAGCAAAATTTCATATGCATATACGTATATTTGTTTTCTAGCAGAACCTAAACAATTACTGTTTCTCTCTTAAAAAGCTACTATATAGGTAAAGCAAGAGAGGTGTGTTTTATTAAAGTAGTGGTATTTAACCTGGCGCTGTTGTTACGAAATTTATGTACGCGACGCCTCTTTGGAATTAATAATTGAACCCGTCAAGTTAGAATTGAACAAATTTTGATTTGATGAAACGTTGACCCGCTGTACAATGAAGTTTTGAAAACAATTGATGTATACATAAAGTGTGCGTAATATATCCTGTATTCGTAATATATCCTGTATTAGATGGTGCAGGAGCGCATCTTTATTAGCTTGGACCTAAACGTGACCAATGCCATTTTTTAGCTGATTCGTTGCGCCTCGATAAGCTGAATAAGCCTCTTTGCGTTTCGGTCACACAAAACAATTGAAAAAACGTTTGTAAAACATGTATTTTAGTTTTTTAAGTCAAAGTATATATTGCTGTGAAAAGAACTTCGACTCTGCCTTATATTTCGCTACTAAATTTAGCAATAAGTGGCTACGAAAAAGATTACGTTCTTACAGAACTATTCATTGGTCCCATGTATGTAGGTACCGGAGCCGTCACCGGCCAAATCCTGTCCCCAGGCAAGTCTAATCTGTATGGGACGTTTGGCAAGTTTCGTTGGGCATGGCCTACCGGCATGATGAGCGTCGAATTTTATAGCAACATTTAGCTCTATGGTGGAACTAGGAAGACGAACTTAAGTTGCTTATTTATACAGTAGTAGTTGTGAATCGATTGTTGGCATATTCGAGTATATCAGTAGCGGTTACGTGTATTCGCGTCTCTGACGGTAGCAAGACTGTATTTCAATGCAGACCACGAGGCCTTGCTGTGGATGGTTGTTAAACGCATAAAATACGTTTGTATACTTGGTTGTTGCAGACACAGGCGAACAACGGCCGCCACCGCCTCCTGCACGTGGCTCATCAACAGCTGCGGCGTCACATCAAAGGCAATCACATTCGACTGACAATCACCGATTTAGTTTAAAACGTAATTCCAAAAATTTGTTTGATATTTTTGTTCAACAGCCTTCTCTGTGTACACACACTTAAGTTTATATTTAGAGCATCTGGAATGTTTTAAGCATGCAAGCTAAAATAGTGGACAACATGCGAATACACGTTCCTACTTGTGGCGAATAATTTTTGGCCAAATTCAAACTTGACATCAGGGAAAGCGTTAGGATCGTCGTGACTGCCTCGAACGGGTCCGAGGGGGGCCCCTCAATAAAATGTTTCAGGGCTCTACAACTGTGTGCTCATCGAAAAATATATATACTTTGCTAAGATGAGGTGTTCGCCAAGGATCTCCACCCAAATGAGGGGAGCTATCACCGGCACTGCTTGATAATGGGCGTTGTTAGTAAACTCTGTTGCAGGAATACAAAGTTTGAAAGTGCTATTAATCGGGGTTGTTGTTTAATTGTTCAAACTGTTTAAATTGAAATGATTAGATTTCGATATCCGTATATGGCGAGTTATGATTCATGTGCTTAGTTTGGTGTAAGTTTCCTTGGCTTTGTGTTTCGATCATTTGATATCATAGTATGCTGCTAGTGAATTAGTAGTTATCATCATTCAATACCAATATAAAATTGAGTTTGTTATTTATTTTTAATTGCAGAAAATAGCAACAGCCAATTCGCATCGCGCTTCCGATTCGTAGACATTTGGGATCTGCCGCCACCGGAACCGTTTTGTAACAAACCCAAGAAAATGAGCCGTCCGCCTACAAAAAGCACCAACGCGCCTCAGCCGCCAATTCACTAGAGTCAGCACCAATTGGATCGACATTTGTTTCTAATATTGGGCCTCGCCCCAACTCCCCCCTTGACCGAATAATGAACACCGCATCTTTTTCTCCAACTATACACACCCTGTTTTGGTGCCTATGTGATTGTTTCTGCTTATCAAAGCCTTGTCGTTTGTATTCAAAGTATTGTTTACTTCATGTATTGCTTCCGAAGTGTCTTAATTTGCTTGAATACCTGTATATTAATTAATGTGTTTAACCATGTAATAATATGATGACATTTAACTTGAATTATAGTACGTATTTACTAGTCGGCCAGCTTTGCGCAATGCGCAAAACTTAGCGAAAGCACAAAAATTTCTTTGCAAATTTTCTTTTCATCGAACAATCACGTGTATTTCTTAAGAAATTTATTGTAAACCAAAAGTAACGCTTTGCCCAATATACGTATGTGGGGCGTTCCAGCTTTAATATATAGATTGGCAATAGCAGTGCAGTAAGAGTTTCTAAATGGAAACTGTAAACGTTTTTTATTCAGAATTAGTTTCTTCGCTGCCGTTTCTTGCTTTGTGCTCCTTAAAAATCAATTTTCCGTGTTGTCAATTCGAATAAATACAATTGTATTGTCTCCTGATTATTTCTACGATAGCAACGCTGTTCTGGTTGACGCCAACATTTCGTAATAATGTTGCTTAAGAGGGGAGGCGTATTCGGAAATATTGTGATGCATTGCTCAGTACGTAAGTTATAACATAATTTACGTATGTAGTTTCTGGATTGCAAGTTTTATAATTTTAGTATGTTAAATATCATATTCACTATACTCAAAATTGTGACAAACTTCTAGCGGTTGAATTTTTTAGGAAGCGATCTTAATTTTTGATTATTAGGCCAAAATAATTATAAGTATTGTATAAATTTGAAGATTTCGGCTACAGTAGATAATAGTTTGCCGCATGGCATAATTTGAGGCTTTTTATTGGACCCATCCAGTCGAAAAATTTTAGCTTAGTATGAACCATGGGCACTGCTTGAACAAGACCATTTTGTTCATGATTGACTACGAAATGTCTGTATACTACTTTAAGTAGTTTGGTATATGTAACTCAAAGCAGCATATGCTGGTATGACTAATATGTATGCAGTGGTATGGGGCGGACCACAAAAAACTGAACGGTCCACAGTCCCTCTCACTATGGACCGCGGATGGGACCTTAACCCCTTCTCACATTGAGTTACTTGTAGGCAACTCGGCGCAGTGTATATACGTTAAATAGTATATATCGCACCGTGTTTAACAATTGCAACACGATACATAGTGCTAAATCATCACAAAACGTGAGAGCCCCCTCGGGCTCGAGCGTCAAGCTCCTATAGCTGAGTGGTGACGGTGTACGCCTCCCACTCCAGTCACTGGAGTTCGAATCCTAGCATAAGAGTAGGTCTCAGGGGAAATAGAAAATATTCATGTGAGAAAGGGTTAAATGTTGGACCGGACGGCTTGCAATCTATACAGAGCCGCATTTCGACTAACGCTCTCGACTACGGTATTTCTTCATTAGCGAACGATTGCGATTTTACGGTTTCAATCCGTGATCGCAAACATTCAAGCCGGACGCAGCATTGAGTTGAGCGGACCGTTGAAAAATTACAAGCCTAAATTAATCGGGTTTAACAAAGTTTTGGCATCATAAACTGTATGCACCTGTTATGAGTTGTTTGCAGAATACACATGCTCGAACTGGCATCGTTGTATATCTTTACTTAAATCATGAAAACATATACGTAGTATATTTATGTTTTAGGTGCGGTCATGTTTTTTTCATTCAATTATTTATATCTGCTATCGTCGAGCTTTGTGAACATTTTTTTCAAATGCAACACCAATACGCGATGCTGTTTTTAGCAATTTTAAGGTTGACTGCAAGCCACTGTCGTCATCGTTGTTATTGAGTGCAAGCTTGTACGCAACGGTTGTTGTGTGGTTACTGTACAAAATTTGTCATTTATGTCAAGCTGTATAGCCAATTGCCAAAACTCGAATGTTCGGTTGCGGCAAAGAAAATAGACATTCGCCTACGGTATTCTACATTGTCGGACATTTATCGCTTAAAGCTATGACATAACTTATTATTTGAACCATTATTTATGACCAAAAAATGACGATGTTTCGCAACTAAACAATATACAGAAATCCGGTTGAGGTTAAAAGTTTGGTACAAACATAAATTATATCGCAAGTAACGGTAAAATTAGCGTAGTTAAGCTGTTACTTTTTGTTAAAATGTTCGCGTGAATATGCGGATTTGGCTTCGGTATTTTTTGAAATCCGGTTGCGTCTTATAAAATCCTAAATATTTTGCATTTAAGTTTGCAATATTACATACAAATCGTTAAATCTTACTCGTTTGAATATTAATTTAGTAATGTTGTATTCTTTGTATCGAATGATGTGTATTTTACGTGTGTGTAACAAATATGCCCGGTGCAAGTACAACATTCTTCATACCGCGTTAAGTGTATTCAATTCATGTAAACTGAATTTTTCTACATTCTTAGATTTCTTTGAATGATTTTTTAGTTTTCTTTTTTTGTCAGGTTTTCGTTTGGTTTTTCGAACTTAATTCGATTTATAGAGCAGAGATTTTTATTCCGCAGTATATTATTATTACGGTGCAGTGTTTGAGTGAAACGGGATGTTTAAAAATATAAAGACATTCTCTCCATGTTTACAATTGCGTACATTTTCGTTTTGAAATGCCTTTCTAGTTGTGAAACACAACGGATTTGGACGAATTAGCATTAGGTTAAGCCAAGCTAATCAAGACTTACTTATACGTATGCTGTAATCAGTTTTTTATACCTTTATATCGTAAACTTTACTACACAGATAAAAGTGTTATTATATTTGGTGGCGCGGTTAGTGGCTAAACAGTTGCACGAAAAGTTACCTAACAAAGCTGTGGTAGGTACGTGGCATGAAAAGTTTTTAATATGATAGTTTCACGAAATTTATCCATTATTTGACATGCTTTAATTAATTAGTACAGCTGATTTATTTAATCGAACAGTTGTGCGATGTTGTTTCGACTTTTATTGCTATACGAATATTTCAAAGCAGAAACCTGAAGAAAATAAGGGTCAGTAAGTTTTAGGCGTTGACAGCCGTCCGATGGTATTTGGTACTCGATGTGTCTCAGAGTGCAAAATGAAGTCTCGTTCCTGTAACAGGAGATAACAAACTGTTCCGGGTATGGATATTTTGCAAGAAATTTCAGCAGTTACGACAGAGTTATTTTCATTTACGATAGTGCAAGAAATATACGTACGTAACATTTAAGTAAACGCATGGACATTAGTGAAATTATGCAGAATAATCTTTGTCGCTATTTTATTTTTAATAAAGTTTTATTGTTTTAATTTTTGGGCTGTTGTTTGTTGGCAAATCAAAAACTAGCCTTTTCCAGCAGGTACGCAAGCATTTTTGTCATTTTTGGTCCAATGTATAGATCAGGATAGCACTACGGTGATCTTTAAACTAATTTTTTGCTTACACACATTACTCGAGTAAAACCGGAGGTCTGGTTTCAACAGAAAACGACGTCCAGGTGCAATAGATTTTTTCTGGAGGTTCCGATAAAATAGTTGTATAATCTAGCACGTTTCGTTTTAAGTAGATGTAAAGCAGCACCTTACAGATATTTGTCAACCCAATTTCCTGTCACCCTATGCAAACTGGCTCAGGTATATTTCCCCTACGGTTGCACCCTGTTATATGCGGGTTCACCCTTTGGGGCAACCTGAAACACGAATTGTTCCTATGCAATAGCGGTAATATTTTGTGTGCACGTTGATCCGCTATAAAATACAAAAATTGAATTGTCTGCTATCCTGATGTGACAATCAGATTCACCATAGGGTGGAACGTTATCGGAAATTTTCACGTGTATATCTTAGAATTTTACACATATTATATATGCTACAACTGTTTGAAATTGAATAAAAATTACAAAATTCATCCAAATGCTTTAAAAAAATTAGGTGCATCCGCAAATTTTTCTTTAAAATTTTATAGTCTGACTGCAATATTCTATGATAGCCGAAATATATATTGAACGCGCTAAACAGATAAATTGTGCCAAATTATGCAAAATTTGACTACCGAAATTGCCGGAACCTCCGGCAAAAATTCTACCGGAACCGGAGACTGATTTTCTGCCTGGAGCCGGAGACAGACCTACGGATGAACCCTGATAGCTTTTACTATTTGATTAGTGAACACAAATTACACTTATTTCATTAGTGCACACAAATTACACTGTCCTGCAGTATAATGTAATATTTGGTAGAATTTTGGAATATCATATGATACTCGCATAAATGTCCACTGATGTCATATGACATATTGCAATTTGTATGCAATGATCACTTGAGATCAGAGATTTGTATGCCAATGACTTGCGGAATATACCTATTTTTGTTTCACCTCCGGCTACGCTAAAATTTTTATGTTGCTCCGGCTCCATTTTTGTACCCGCGTTTGCACTTTGGTTTTCAGCGAAAAGTTTCGCAAGTAAAAAAACTTCATAAATGACTAAAGTTTAGAAATTTTTTCAAAATATTTCTCAGATTATTGTCTTCAACCATTTTAACCGTAGCTAATTTTTATCACCACAGTTATTATTTTTTCTGTCATTTGAAAAATAAGTACTTAAATGTAGAATTCATTGTCAGCTTCAAGAAAAAAATATTCGTTTTTCAGAAATACAACAGACTCAAGCAGACAAACTTCAATTTGCTGCATTCTTGATAGATTAAAATAATGTAGAAACGCCGAGGCCACAAAAACAGGGAAATTCTCTTTTCAGTAAAATTTGAAGTTTTATACGTTTGAACATAGTTGTGGATTTAATAGAATACGTAATGAAACTTATAGCCATCAGGCAGAGAGCGGGGTGACAACGGATAGTAAAAACGGAAAGAACTAACTGATGATAACTGCTTTACATTTGAGACTATGGGCCAAGGGCAAGGTGCAACCGGAATTCCGGTTGGGAAATGCCGTTTTTTATTCGGTTATGCAAATAAATCTGGTATTTTTTCACCACCATTAATAGCGATTGAATAACGTTAAAATGAAACTTTCGGTAACAATTATTTTTATTTTGTGGTTCCTGCTCCGGTATATATCATTTTACTTTTCGGCTAAGGTTCCGGTATTTTATAATTCCGGTTGCACGAACTTCATATTTTATATCAAGGTGTAACCGGAATGTCTCTGACAAAAACCGGTCAATTTGCGTTGACATAGACATATATACCCGAATTTTCCTTAAATATTTTGTTGATAATCGTTCGATCTTTCATTTTCAAAAGAGCTGCAATTGTTTGAAATAAAAATGAAGCGCCTGCAAAAGTTAATTTTCAATGCGTCCACCATTTATCCTTTAAAATTTCAGAAAGCCAACATTTCTACTAAAATCTGTTTTGGCTATTTTGACGACTATCCGTTTGTTATTATTACTATCCGTTTTTACATCATGCTTTTAACTTGTTTAACCCTTTCTCACATGAATATTTTCTATTTCCCCTGAGATCTACTTTTATGCTAGGATTCGAACTCCGGTGACTGGAGTGGGAGGCGTATACCATCACCACTCAGCTATAGGAGCTTGATGCTCGAGCCCGAGGGGGCTCTCACGTCTTGTGGTGATTTGGTTCTATGTATACGTGTTGCAATTGTTAAACACGGTGCGATATATACTATTTAACGTATATACACTGCGCCAAGTTACCTATAGGCAACTCAATGTGAGAAGGGGTTAATTTACAATTTGCAAATAAGATGAAGACAAATAATTATTGTGTAAGTTACAGTTTTCTCGAACACAGCCAAGCCAGTATAACCAGTCACAAACAGTTTAAATTCCAGCAGCTGTTTGGTTTGTACAATTCTCCAATCAAAAGCATTCTGCATTTCAGGATATAGTTGTTTGTACACCAAGTCACAAACAGTTTGCATTCCAGCAGCTGTTTGGTTTGTAAAATTCTCCAATCAAAAGCATTCTGCATTTCAGGATATAGTTGTTTGTACACCCAGTCACAAACAGTTTGCATTCCAGCAGCTGTTTACTTTGTACAATCTTCCCAATCAAAAGTATTCTGCATTCCAGTATTTGTTTGGGCAATAACTTGGACAAATTGCTGTTTGGGACACGGCATAAACACTACAGTTACGCCCCTGATCTATACATTCGCCGCTTTTCTGAACAGTGCAAAAGTCAATTTACTGAGAATAGCACCATCATGGTATTAAATGACGCAGTGCGTAAATTAAATTAAACAAGTTTTCGCAATGCAGCCATTTTATGTATACATAACTTCGTGATTATACTGCAAAACAAATGAAAATTGTTACATAATGCACGCCAAAGAGATTAAACGCTTGACACAGTTCTTTATTTAAAACTTCCAAGCTTCAAAACAAAAACAGAGCATAACATCGCCACGGCCCTGTTTACATTCAAGTTAAAAACGCATGCACTCCTGAAGCAAGCTGTACGTATCAGGATGCAACCAAAAGTGAAAAATACTGGAGCATGAACAGGCTAACAAAATTTGCCGAAGCCGGACGTGACGCGAAATGAGATAGCTTGCACAAAGTGTAATTTTATAATTTTTGCAAATATCTATAAAGCGTTACCAAGAATTATGGTTTTAGGTTTTTTCACGACCGAAACAATTTTTGTAAAACTATAAAAAATTTCACTACCAAAATTGAGGAATTTCCTGCAAAAATTCTACCGAAGACGGAGGCCGGAAGTCGATGTTATGCCAGAGAAGGAGGCACGCTTCCGGCCGTACTCTGGTATGCACGCAACATACAAAGTTCGCAATGGGATCCAATATTGCACAAATACAACCATTTAATATGTTTACAAGCAGACAAAAAAAATCACTCATGACCTGTTAATTATTCTATACCCAAACCTAACATTTTTGCCCAAATACACGGAAAGTTTGCACCAATCAAAGTCCTTCAAACCGGCAACTAAATCCCAACAAATTAACAATTACCAGAATCAACTATTCGAGTTGCGCACGGATTCAGTCTTCTCTGAATAGCAGCAATCCAGCCGGCAACAAACTTAAAATTTTGTTTAAAAAATTTAAACTGATCGAGCAGTAGAAACAGACTCGCAAGCATCCGAAATATTCAATACAGGTTAAGCAATTTTCATATCTTCAATTCTGCAGTTGCAAATAGAACATTGTCATATGATTAATTATACATGAATATATTTGGATCAGGGTGGCAAAAAAATTCGGATCGCATTTGGTTTCAGATTCGGCAAAGATTGAATGTTCACAATCATATTCCGAGTTTTTGAGCAATCCGTATCCAGCAAGGTTGGAAATCACATGTTTGTCATTTTGAAATCGCGTTGAAACAAACACAATCATTGTTAGCAAGAACCTTAATGCATGCGCCAAAAAATTCGGCTTTCGCTACTTCAAAATTTAAATGTTTCAATTGTCTGAATGAGCTTCGGCTTGTTACGTTGGCATGTCAAAGAGCTACAATTTTAATTTTATAACTTTCATTTATAATGAAACAGTGAGTTTAGTGCCACCCTGATTTGGAGTCATATAAATAAAACTAAAACATCACAAAATGATAAAAAATAAACCAAAAACTGAATGATATGAACTGTGAAACACAGCAAATACAGACCTGAGTAGAACACTAAGGCACAGTTGTAGTCAAACTTTTATAACAGTTAAAATAACAGAATTGTAAGAATCAGCATTCATAACATAAACAAGAAACAAACAATTTTTATATTAAGTTCCTGTAACCATTGAAAAACACTGTCTGGCTCCGGTTACATTAGCTACCGAACAAATGAAACTTTTCATTTTGTTGGCATAACTTTGTCGGAAAAAGCTTACCAGGGCATCCCTGTATGTGAAACAACCAGCCAGAGGTCGACAATAAGTACGAAATTTCTCGAATAAAGTAAGTTGACTTTGCATATTTTAACAATCATCTGCTAAGTGTTGCACAATACTTTACTGAGCCGGACGCCGGCGCACTCCGCCGCACGGAGACGTGCGATAATTTTTAACAAAACGTACCGCCGCGCGCCGTCGTCAGGCGGCGCGTACAACACAACACTAAGTCTTATCAAAAGTTTGTTTTAAACTTTTTGAGAAATTCCAACAAAAAATTGCACCAACTTTAGAAACAAACTCATTGAACAGCGCAATAAAAATAATAAAAATTTTACTGCCCAATTTTCTGAAACCTAAGGTAACTGTAATATTTGGATAAACACAGGACAACAACGATTAATCACTTTATATAATATGCCACGCACTAAATCAAAACAATGCAGACTTAATAAATAAAATAAATAAATAAACAAATAAAAGCAACAGAACACAACAAAACGATTGTGAATATAATAAACTCGATAACATTACACAGCAGTTGGCACATTTGAGTAATAAATAAATTTATAAACAATCACAACATTAAAACTATATTAACGTACACCTGCGTTTCGACTTTGATTTTCCAACAGGCTCCGGCCTTTCGAGGTGCCGAAATTTCCTGAAATATAATCAACATAATGTATACTTATATAATGGTTACTAAAACGCTTTATTTGATGTTTTTTGACAACTGCTTCGCTTATCTGCCGGACTCCCTGGGGTTACGCTGAATTGGAGGTGGCGATATGTAGATAGAAATAAACTTCGTCACTCTTAAAAATTGTGTTGCGGTTCTTTGCGCATTCGCAAAGTACGTATTTAGTATGTAGAAAACTAAAAATACGTATCTGGTGCACGTATACGCGTTGCACCAACCAACAATTCGTATATGAAAGAAAATGCTAAAATACTGCAAAATGTATTGTCTCACACTCACCGAATTAATCGGACTAAATCGTAAAACGCTTGGTCTACGTTAAGCCTTAGTTTTGCAGAGCACTCGATGTAAGGCACATGCAAATTTGCAGCAACATCTTGGCCTTCAGTCTCAGATATCTAAATGAAAACGTCACACCATAAAACGTTTGTTGTTTACTTCCCTCCACACTAAAGCAGTCTCGGGTTCACAATTTTAATCGGCTTGGAACCAAACCGGGTTAATGCGTTTAAAAACGATTCATACTTGTGGCTGTGCAAGTTTGGTTTATATAAAATCGAAATATATTGGTTTCAACCTTAAATTCAGTCTAAAGAACCAGAGAGCTGAAGTGGAAGAAATAGCTTCAAGAGGAACCGCGACAAGTTAACTCAACGCTAGTAGACATTGAACAAAAAACAAAAGTTTCCCCGCATTAGTCTATTATTTTCCTAAAAATCTTACGCTCACATAGGATTAGGGTTTAGCCAAAATCTAAACTTAAGAACCAGCCTATTACGTAATTGCATTAATCCAGTCATAAATGTGTGGAAATGGTTTGTGAGGAAAATGTAAACAAACACCCGCTAAACAATCAATCATTTCGAAATAATGTAGCGTTTCAGCAATTAAGATTTCGAAAATTGTAATTTCAGTAACAGAGAGCAACTGAATCATAAATGCAAAAATTACATTTTAACAATAATTTCAACTCATTGTAGTCACAACAAAATGTCAACTCGACACTTACAATTCTTTGATCTGTTAAATCAACTTTATTGGCAACCAAAATCATTGGAAAATCATCTCTGTCTTTCACTCGAAGCGCGTGTTGGTGTAAACGTAAAACTTCTTCAAGGCTATAAAATACGTACCACATTAATGTCAGCCCTGAACTTTTTAATACATATAAAACATAACTATAAACGCTGTTAGATCAATTATACATCTTCATGCACTTTAGCTCGTGACAATATTTGGGCGATTCACTTTTTGAGTTTTATGAAACGTCAGTGAGCACCTTTTAACAATAGCAAACTTTGCCTAAATAATTTCGTGTGTGACGCTGCTGTAACTACGTATAATTCTATCTTTAGTGTTTGACACATTACGTAAAGTGCCACTGAGAGTATGACAATAGAAAGCAATTGAGCGTAATTTGCATGGTACACAGACTAATAGTCCCAGAATACTATTTTCAATATTTAATACACGCCAACTGTTAAATTTATAAACAAGCTTGTCTAATATTATTGCAATAGCATAAGCAACGTGTATCAAAATCCAATTTGTAATAAGCAGATGCAGACACATTAATTATATTAATAATGATATATAGAAATAAATAAGTACTCCAAAAATTAGCTGACTAGTACACTATAGACTATACTCTCCATGTAACCGTGACGCAATTGAAAACAAGTCCGTGAACACGTTTAATTACCGGAATCGGGACAGAAAACTTAAACCAGAACCGTAATCGGAATTGGAACTAGAAATTTTGTGACTGTACGGCTAATTTGTGTAACAATATATGATGATTTTATGTTTTGATATGATTAATATAAATGTACATTTATTAGTCCGCTTGTAAACAAACCTTTAAACAAACCTTGTGCGATCTGTAACGGAATAAACGAGCAAAAATCCTTCTGCGGAGCGCATAAATTGTTCTCTCATCGTAGTGAATTCTTCTTGACCAGCTGTATCCAAAACTACAAAATATTAAACGTCATATACAATACATGTAACATATCTATCTTGAAACACAAATATTTGTCTCAACAGAATACACGTACATAAGCACGTATTCACACTATCAAGAATAAAAAATATATTACTGAAAATCTTGCAGGTGTTTTGGATACGAGTGCCACGTATTGAACAGTTACACACACCATGAATGCTCACTCCAGCTTATTGCATGTGAAAGTCTAAATCAACAATGGTGCTAACAGGCATATCAGCATTACGCCTAGATTTCCAAAAACAAATAGCCGTGCAGCCACTGGGCAGTATTTCCAACATCTACGTTATGTTAATGAAAAATAAAATCGTAAATGCTTTACTATCAAGTGTAGCAATAGAGTCGTCTACTATACATCGCTTGGTATAAGAATCTTCAATCGTAGGGTCATACACATCCAGAAAATATTGCTGAAATGAAAAAATATGTTGAAATTCTGATAACCAGTGAATAGCGCATAACAAATTCGAATGAATGTCAAACGTTGACGCATTGAAGCAGATCAACAAACATATGTGCAATAAGAAATACTGCATTTATATGCCTGATATACTTTACTTTACCAAATTGCATTGAGTTCGTGTTGCCCACTAGTTGGCGGCAATTTATTACGTACGTTTATGCAGCAACGGAAAACATACTCTGACAAATTGGATCGTCAAGGCACTTTTCCCCACACCGCCGCCACCCATAACTACGAGGCGAAATGTATTTAGATTCATATTACAATTATAATTTCGACGACTAAAAAAGCAACCACAATGTTTCCGAAACCAACGTTCTAAATGTGGGCTCCCAAGTGTCGGTGTTACAGGAATACGCACCGTTCTGAGTGGTATATACTTAAGGTTTACAACAATTTCCCATTTACAACCTTCGCACTTAAGGCAAAGCAGTCACGAATAACTCAAATAACATCTACTATTCACTATTAATTAGGTACAATTAGCGCTTTCGTTTTCGCCAGCAATATAAAACTTTTAATAAGACTTACTAACAGTGTAATTAAATTATTTGAACCTTAAACAAAGTAAATGTAGTTCTGATGTGTCCATCTAAAACATAAAATCGATTGGGTATATGCAGTTTTGTCACATGGTTAAAAATTTGGTTTTGGTTGCAAATCTAAGCTAATATTGTTTACCGGATATAATTCTGCCGCCCTACTTTTTCTTTGCTAACATGTCGTCATATTAAAGCAAAACGTGACTTAAGAATACAAAAGGTTTGTTAAGTTGAAAGGCCCCTCTTGAGCAGATAAAATGGTTTTAAACAACAAGTTTACAGTGTTACTCAATAGCTGGTTCGTTTAATATTTATACCAATGTTATATTGGGTTTTTACTCTTTAAAAGTTTTTAGTTCAAGCTATTACACTTACGTAAATTTTAAAAATTGTGCAATAAGCAATGTTATATAAAGTACTTTCAAAGTGGTTATTGATTTAACGCTGTTGATAGAATTATACTATTGTACGTTCAGTTTCGGGTTGTTCTGTAATTTATTAACATAGCTAGTGGAATAAATTAACGATAAGAGTTTTGATAAGACGCTCTGTGAAACTATCACGTGCATTTTTTACAGTATCAATATTATGATAGATAGATAGATAGATAGATAGATAGATAGACGAAGAAGATGGCAAATAGAGTGTGCAGATGTTGGAACCCTAAACACTATTTTTCTATTAATGTTGGAGAATTAAACTTGACTCAATTGTCCTCCGCAAGAACAACAACATAATTATCATATAACGGCTGTAAATATCCACGACACGCTTGCCACGTTTATGTCCCTCATTTCGAAAAGAAAACAGACAAAAACGAGGTGGGAACTAAAGGACATTAGACCTTTTTACTAAGCAGCTGGAAAAGCGGGCTAGCGCACGGATCGAACTCTCAGCCTATGGAGCCTTAAGCGAGCACTCTACCACTGCGCCACGTAGTCCGCCTCTCCAACTGCATTTTTCGTCGACTATATGTGTTGACCGTACAACACAATGTGCATTGCATTTTATTGCATATGGACCAGGACACTCATGTCTCACATGCTTACAGCGGGGTTGCCAAATCATTTAGTCCTGCTTAAAGATATAATGGTAATATCTCATCAACTCATTTGTGCTTTAACACGAGAAAACGGCTAATTGCAAAACAAGTTATTTCGACAGAAACCTGTTCCTCTACAATATTATAGTCTTCACAAGTACGACGAACAATTCTATGTATATGTTCTTGGTGTTTGAGAGGTATTTCTTAGCTCTTTACAAAATTTTTTCCGATGTCGCCTTTTAGGTTCTTTAATTTGATACTTAAATTGTCTCTGATTTTTCTTATAACATCGCCATGTTTTCATGTTATCATAACCTGTCGCCTTTCGATATAATTTCCGACAATTCTGCCTCACCATTTCCAAGTTCTCATTTCACCACACGCTTTAGTAACTGCTGCAACAATAGCTCACTGAATTTTATTAACACTTTTGTCTATTGCATTAGAAGTGGTGAGCTCCAAATCTATCAGTGAGATACCTAGTATACATCTCACAAAATCTACTCAAGTTGAGTTTCTTCTGCACGGTTTCTTGGAATAATTTGAACTGAAACTCAATGTAACTACGATTTGAGCACGAGTCTTCCTCAGATACCCGCCAAAGGTTAATGTAATGTCAACTTTCCTCCTTATAGCTTAAACAAAGGTACGAATAACACCGACATTGGACACCTGAAGATTGGCACCTAAAATATAATCTAATAATGCTAAACCTATCTGATTGTCATCAAAGGTTCCCTACAAGGTATGATGAGCATTGCTATCACATCCTACAACAAGTGGAACAGCAACAGAATTATTATAATCAACCAAATCTACAAGATCTTTCGATGGAGGAGGATCCTGCTAGTCATACGGCAGATATACTGAAGCTAAGATAATGTCAGGGCTTCCAAACAGAATATAAATTTAATAACAATAAGTATTGCAGATTATGTGAAGTAATAATCATTGCTCTTGACCTTACATTGCACTCTGTAAAACACAACATCTTATCAGGTTTCTAATAAATATTGCGAACATTTGTGCCGACCATGTATGACGACTGAGGCTAACACAGTGAAAGATCTTTAATTTCCTGATTCTAGATTTCAACTGCACCGTGGCATTCTTAGAATGCTAGTCTTAATTGCTTTAATTTGTACAGTCATAGAGCTAAGCTTGCTGCCTGATTGGTCAGTGTTGGACTTACGTAAAAACCTGACCATAACCGGCTACGAGCCGCCGGGGTTGAGAATCTGGGCTTTCCTTCCCATATAGGACAACCATTCGTAAATTTACCATTTAAGATAGGTACGCATTATAGCAATACGATACTTTTCAGTCTAGGTGTAATCAGAATCGGTTTTAAACTTGAAATTTTTAAGTCAGTGTAAGAATATCGCAACAGACTTGCCTGTCAGTATATGTACTATCGTATAGAGTATATACGCAGTGCAATGCCAATCAGGCAGGCTCATGACTCTAGATTACAACCTACAGATATGGAGACACTTTGTGCTTTAACCCAAGCTGCCTTCAGTGTAGCTAAAATTTCAGTTTTATTCGGTTCTAGCTGTTATTGTTTTTACATATCTATACCATCGTCAAATTATCTGTTCCGAAACTGCGACCCAAATATTATGAACGACTTATAATTTTTTATAGAACGTAATATGTTAAAATGAAAGCCAAAATTTAATTTAAACTGCACATTTATTCGCAGCTTTCGAATCTTGCAATATTTAATAGCCATGTCTAGCCTGGGTGAAAAGTTTTCTGAATGGCTCGGCATACGTCCAGACTGCAAGAATGGCGGAGTATATAGCGTAATGGATAATAAATGTCGATGCCCGAAACACTATAACGGCACACTCTGTCAAAACATAATTTGTTTAAATAAATCGTTGCGTTTAAGCAACAATACGTGTCAGTGCGACGACAATGTTCATTTTGAAGGCGTTCATTGTGAAAATTTATTGTGCGAAAATCAAGGCAAAGCGATTGGTGATCTTGGCGTTTGTCGGTGTCCTGCGTCGTACTCAGGTTGGTGATGCATCCCTCTGGTACAAAATATATACGTAACATTTTTGTAGATTTATCGAGTTTTAATGTGCATACACGATGCAGATACGAAGTGTTTGTTGTTTGAGTAATTGAAGTGTTGAGGAATAAATTTACATACGCGATTTCTACAAATGTCAGTTTTGGATTAAAGGAATCGATTTAAGGTTGTATGCAGCGCATTAATCTGTATAGTTAAATTTCAGGACGCTACTGCGAAGACTATTCAAATCCGTGGGGGATTATAATTGGTTGTTTGGCTGGACTGTTGTTGATGTTTTTGGTGTTTTGGATGCTTTGTCAGTGGTACTGGAGTAAGCGTGAATCTGAACTAGAAGAACGTAACGGAGTCACAGGAGAGCGCACTTCAAACGAACACGAATCTTCAACGTTTTTGCACCGATATCGGTATCGATATGCAAACAGTGCTAATAATGTATCGGCATTAAGCCGACCCGGTCCTGGTGGCAATGCCCCAGCCTACTTTCCATCTGGTTATCCTTCTGCTGGGATGCCTACAACGGCAGCACCACCTCCTAGATTAAACAATCGAAATTTGAGTACATCTATGTCGAATTCAACGTCTGACGTCATCGGCAACGATTCTAATTGGCGATCGTTTCCGTACACTGCCGGCGTTAGGGGAACCAATCAAAATTGGGATAGCAACAACGGGTACGGCGGGGGTTATACGAATGTTGGTGACAGCGCTATTAGTAGTAATCATCAGCCAAGCTATAATGAATTTCATAATAATTACAATAACGCGTGTTACGGTAATTCAACGACCAATGGTAGCTTGTCGGCAATTTTAAATAATAGCAATGGTACTACGTTTCATACTCTGGATAATAATCATGATTTGATGCGCTCAAGCATAATCAGTTGTTCAATGTCAGTACCGTACGGTGATAATTGTGATCCAATGTGTGTGCCTGGACGATATCATTTTCGCAGGCCTCACGCTTTTAACGCAACCCCAGCGTACAGTTCTGGCACCGCTGCAGGTGATTCAAGACTGTCTAGTTTTAGCGGAGTGGGAGGGCTACAGATACCGATGGGAAGTTTGAGTGAGTTTATCGATCCGAATCTAGGCGCACCACCTTCGTATGAAGAAGCAATGCGTCTTGCGGGGAAGTCAACTGGAAACGCTACTGATCAGCTGGCTGAGAAGGGTAACGTTTTGTAAGCTGGAAGCTATTTGGTCTGACGTTTTAGTACGCATCTATGTGGTCTGAAGCAACTATTAGAATTTTTTTGGCTGATTTATTGAATCTCGGAACAAGTATAACGTGTTTTGAATTTTCGTCCAGTTCTGATTTCCGTGATAAGGCGCCGAACGTGATATTTTAGTTTTCCCACTGAAAAATTTTACGGAAATACAAATGAAAATATTAAGCATAACCTACCTTGTTAGTGTTATTGTGGTTGAAACTGTACGCGTGTAATGAAAACGAACAACAATCTGTATAATACGCAGGGTGCACATCGGAACTGGATTATACCCGAATCGCAATCGGAACAGCAAATTTATACCGGAATTGTAATCGGAATTGGAATAGGAACTAGAAATTTTGTGACGGAACTACAAAGTTTGTGAATGGACGGATAATTTGTATTGACAAATATCATGTCAATTTAGCATGTCTGTTGGCTGGCAACAATTTGCGAACAGGTTGCATGAAAAAGTCGGCGATAATTTTTGGTTCTGTAAAAGCTAATCTACAATCAATTATTGATAAATTAACTCATCGAACGCAATTTAATAGATAAATAATATAAATTTTATTCAACGTATCACAACAAGTAAGATTAAAATTAAGACTTTCACGAAATCTACATAGAATTTCTTTACTTATTTAGTAACTACCGCGCAGCTGTGTTGTGTGCTTTTGTATAAATTTTGCGAGTTTGTGTGTTAAATTGTGGTTCTCATCAACAGCACTTATGTTACGTACAAGTGGTCTACTTTATGTATATATTTTTGTCGCTCATACGTACCACCATGATTCTGAATATCTTGGAGCGTGTGATATATTTTGTTGAATTGGCTTTTTGTCATTTATTTTTGCAATGTATTTGATGCATTACGTATTTGATTGCAATAATCATTGTGGTTTGCATTGCAGGCACTGATTTAGTATTTTCGTCAGCAAAAATTCAGTTAGTTTTACACTAAACGCGTCAGATTTCTTCATTGAAGAAGATTGCAGCATTCTGCAGGGTAGAAAAAGACTTTTTGGAATGTAAGTTTTTTGGTTTTTACACGATTATAAACGATTTGCCAAAATACCAAAAATTGTGTTTTGGTGTTTTGCAAAGTCGGATCAGCAAAAGAAACAGGAGTCATGTTTTCACAGGCAGCAATTCTTGTAGCGCAATGTGTTTTGGACCCTTGAGCATTGTACAATGCTAAGTTTAATCATTGGCTGAGTCGAAAATGTAGACTAATTTGTAGTTTAGGTAAGGTATAATTAAAAATGCACAGTCTGAATAGGTTTCGGTCTATTAGTAATGATAATCATAATAATAAATAATAATTCTTGATATAAGTATGTAGTTGAGCACAGATTACCGAGGGACTGTTGATTTCCGGCATCTGCGCTATTTAATTGGTTGTCGGTCGAATGAAGCACATTGCAGGGTTTATCGTGATGTGTTATTACTTGTGTACCGGAAGTCGAAATTCATAATTTTGCTAAATTACATATTTATTTACCTTAATGTTTTACATGGCTATGTCGTTGTTGTTTTGGTAAGAAACAAACTAAATTTCATGGTTCTGGTTTTAATAGGTATTCTGTTATTGTGTTTTGCCGGGACGGTTTTGTAAGGAAAAAATGTAACAGCCCGTTATGGTTAGTAATTATAATGGCTGGTATATTAAGTACTATTTTTGTTTGTTTTAAAAACATAGCTAATGTTTACACACCTTCTCAAAAAAATTTTGAACATTGAAACAATATGTTTGTCGGCAATTGGCGATAGCAAGAGTGTAGAATGACAACAATGTGCAACTCTTGGGGCCTCGAATGGTATAAAATGTACCACCGGGCGTTGCGTTTTTGACCGACCGACCCTCCTTGTTTAGAGGTGGGTCGCTATGCCCAGTTGTACATTCTTGTTCGAATAGCGATTGTCCACTGTTGGTGATAGGTACTAAACATATTTGAGAATACTACATAATGGAATGAAAAGTGAAATTGAATGGTTGCATGTTGATCCACCCTGATCCTTGTGTTGTACAGATATACAGTTGCCGGATGTTATGTGCGTTCAGATTGAATTAATTATGTATTTTTGCCGAGTTTGTGCCTGTTTTCAATGTGTTATTATCTGGATTCGGTTCAATCTGCGTAGAATGTAATGCTCGTACGTGTGTAAGTCAAGTACTGTAGTTGTTTGTGTTTTACGTATTTTAGCGACTGTATAATATCCGTATACGTCTTTACGGTCTGTTGTATTTATTGGGTTTCGTGGTTAAATTTCAAAATACATTCGGTTAAGTGAAGTTTCAGTTTAGTTTAGTTGAGCTTTAAGCCCTATTCACACGTGCAAATTTTTGCTGCAAGAACTTGCAGCTGCAACTTGCAGTTGCAAGTTTTGTCGAAAATCCCGTTCGAAAAACTTGCAACTGCAGAATAATTCATTAAAAATCAAAGCTAGCAATTTAGTTATCATGTGTGAATAACCACAATGCACGTTCACTGAATTTATTGCAACCGCTTTCTCATTGGCTGATTAAGAACGCAAGTTCTCCATGCAATTTGCAGCTGCATGTTCTCGGAGCAAAAACTTGCTCGTGTGAATGGGGCTTTATTCGCGTGGCACAATAAAATTTGTATATATAACATCGTCGCATACAACCAAATAAATTTTGCCTATATTTTTATTAGCAACGCATAGCGGCGGCTGGCACAGTAAAGTATAGCGCAACCCTTACTCATAAGACACAGATTTGACATTTGTCGTTGGAATGTAGACGCTAATAAAAGAAACGTTTTCGTTATATACATATTTTATTTTACTGTCC
Organism: Enoplolaimus lenunculus; assembly: GCA_030248215.1. Taxonomy (NCBI): domain Eukaryota; kingdom Metazoa; phylum Nematoda; class Enoplea; order Enoplida; family Thoracostomopsidae; genus Enoplolaimus; species Enoplolaimus lenunculus. The sequence goes on along the minus strand of JASANG010001546.1, from coordinate 499,062 downwards.
CCCATGTTACTTTTCTTTCTGAAATAGTTTATCTATTTGTCTACTGGCTAAACCAGAGATGAAAGAGACGCCGCATTCGGCCACACCATTCCACCCCGCCCTACCGTCGATGTTTTCTTGACGCCTCATCGGGTAGCATAAAAGAATTCGTTTTCCATCTGCATCACGAAAATAGTAGTTTTAGCAGAAACATTAACAGTATTTCAACTATTTTTACGTTGATTTTCACATTTTAGACTGAATTTAGTATATAGGCGGCCAAAAAAGTTGACGAACAATAAAATTGTACATATTCAGTTTGCTGAAAACTTTTTTGTTTATTTTTAAGATAATTTCAAAATTGAGGACAATTTATTTTCTAATTTTTGCACTATTTTTGCCAGATATTTTTGCCAGATATTTTTGCCAGATATTTTTGCCAGATATTTTTGCCAGATAGGAGGCGGCCGGAACCATGTGGTGGCCAATTTTGCCGCCCCACCTGATGCAACCACAAGCCTTACTTCCATCTCTGGCGTAGACGTACCTCCAGCTTGAAGTCACATACCACAAATATTTGGGATATGAATGGTGTTTAACACCGCTGGCGCCTCGTATGAGTTTATAACTCGTATGCAAGCGAACGAAACAGTGAACATATGTGGATTTTGTAGTTGAACCGTATATTTAACAATATTCTTCAATATACAGAAAATAGAATGCTTAGTAAATTAGTACTCAAATGCAAGTTGGACACAATTTGTAGCAAAGCTTCAATTGTTAACGTTTTGACTGTCAGGATTTGAAAACATTAATCACTGGTTGATATGACTGATTCACCTTTGGTTGACTCCAACTTTGATATATAATAAGTAACGCAAATTCATGGCTTCTTTAAGTTTTCGTGTGAACGATATATTTTTAGAAAAAGAACAAAAAAAACAAGGTTGCTATTTGTTGTTTATTTATAGTTTAGAGTCGGTAAAGTTTTGGTCCATTTGCGTGACTCGCGGTACAGATGGCATCTGAGGAGAGTGAATGTGCAAAAAATACTTTGACGACGGAAAAAATACTTTTTTTTTCATGACTTAAAACAGGCAGGACGGGGTGAAGTTTGAAATGAACAATTTGAGCTGTGGGCAGGAGAAATATTGATTTGACTCGTGGGGTTGGTTTTTGTAGCGTCTATGCCGGCGTTTAATTAAAACCGTTGCTGTTTCGACTGTTGAGGAGACAATGACGATTTGCTGGCTAGCGTCCCATGAGATTAGACGAACTAATTTTAGGCGTTTAGGTTTTCTAGTTTTTTGTTGGAGATAAAAATTGAGATTGTGTCCTGATTGGTTGGCCTAAATTTGTGAGACTGGTGTTTGGAAAAACAAAACGAACGAATCAGATGTCGATATGTGTCAGTCGGGACCTGGTTTGCCAAGTATATATACTTTTTATTTTTAAGTGTTTAGTAGGCTGTGTAGGGAACGATATTAGTGTTATGGTTTCGTAATTATAGTTTATCATACTTTTGACGTAGATTTCTTCTATTAGTGAAGTGTACGGAAGGGTATTGTGGTGGAAATGTAAAGCAAAACATTGTCTATATATATATACCGGAATACGAAGTTGTTGCAATCGAACATGTAATGTGGATAGCATGGCTAACTGTAGTGCAAGAGTGCCGAGGTTCCGGCTCGAGATTTGGGGTCTTTCATTTTGGACAAAACTTGGAAAAAGGGATATGCAGACCGTATTGTTTCAATAATTAAGTTTATATTATTTATTTAGAATGAATATATATACGTAAATATCAACCAATGATAATCTAATTAATGTTTGCAAATGCTACTCAAATGACATTAGGCATTTTTTCATATGTTATTGACAGGCATTGTTGGCTAATAATAGGTTTTTGTTTCGTTATCAATTGTTTTCGAGTTGTGTTTAGTACAAGTTTGTTGTTCAAATAATGCGGCACTCATTAAGGTAAACGCTGACATATAAAAGCGGATGAAAGCGGTGGTGATATGCGGTTAAGTCTTGGTTAGGCTTGAAGTCGCTACGAGCCAGTGTAACAGATATTAGAACAAGTACCAGATTTAAGGGGTTGTTAGGTGCCTGCAATGGCTGATTTTGATTTGTATCGCTGGGATGGAAGTTGTAATTTTGGTTGAACTTTAACGAAAAACAGGTTTGAATATTTTTTCATTCAGATTCCAATTGAAATATATAACTGGTTTAGTTGACAATATTTTGAAATTTATATTTCATGTATTATTGCGAAGTTCGAATGATGTTTATGGTAATGCATGTGTTCGACGGCAAAACTTGTCAAGGGGTTGCACCTGCGCCGCCACCCCCTCTCTGAATTATTAAACAAATGTGGTACGGTTATGTGCATAGAAACGGATAGTTTGCAGCGACAAGTATACGTTGTATGTTTTTCCCGCTGGATCCCAATACCCGAGATTCTGGCAGCGTCCATGGGATTGTATATGGATTGTTTACCGTTGTATCATTGCAAGTTGTCAGTACAACACTACACATATATACGTATATTTAACATGTATTATGTACGTATGTTTATAACTGAGACTAATCTAAAAAAATGATTAGCCAGGTTAGGCGCAGTCTATGATACATTTTCATCTGTAAAAGCAGGAAACTACAAAAAAAAGTTTGAAGCGAACTTTTGCAACGCGGCACAGGTTATGTGCTTCAATGGGGTTTTGCTGTTGCGTTGACAATCGCATTGAGACTCAGTCAGAGGCGCTTAGGCAATTTTTGCCGTCTGTATCAGGGATGTGGCCAGGATTATGGAAATAAAAACGGGGTTGCGTTGTAGAATAATTTCGAAGGGGGGATGTTGTGTTTAAGGACTAAAAAGAAGTATTTAAATCCGTTGAGTAAAAATAGCAAATGGGTCAGCTTGAGAGATAAAGCCCCGTTGATATACGCCATTGCGTACTGTTTCTCTCTGTGTGGTTTAATGGGGTTCACGGTTGCATAAAGACCACAAGGTCATTTGTCATGTAAATCTTGTACTATTTAGTTGTTTTGCATATGTGTATATGTAATGTGCAAAGATGTAGCCGGACAAGGCGGATAGGGAGCGACCCGTTTATGATTATTGTTCACGGGTGGTTTTAGGATCTTTTTAAGCTGGTAACACAATAAATGTTTGCCTTGGAAATTTTTATAGCGAGTAATTTTGGTATTTTCAAAATCTTGGTTATGCCCCATTCGAATAATGTGGAACGAATAAAATGTTTAATTACAGTTTTCATTTTTCTGTATATATATGTATGTATGTATGTATGTATGTATATGTATATATGACGAATGAGAGAGAGAGCTTTTTGTCAAAAGCAAAGCTTTGTCGATCGGTCGGTCAAAGTGAAGTCTGGGGTTTGAACCCGGGATGGTTTTTACAACGAGGCTGTAGTTAATAATAATAATAATGATTGTTTGAGGGTATGTGCGTACGCGTGTGGTGAAGTTGTAAAATCAATGCTATGGTTGAGCATACGTGGGAAAACTGAGTGGAATTCGAACGCTAGAATCGCTAGAATTGGAAATTTGTGTTATTATATGGTATATTACCTTGAGAAACGTCATTTTTTAAGCAGGTCGATGGAGTCGATTTCTTAGTTTTCAGACATGAAGTCGTGGTGAAAAGCTATTACATTCAGTCTCGATAAAAGCATTTTAAAATCGAAACATATCAGTTAAAAGAAATGGTTTGAAAAGTGATTTTATTTATCAGCCTCAGAATATTACCTGCAGATTGGTCAAGTCAGATAGCGAATTAGTTATTTCTGAGTTAATTCAGGGTGTCGAGTTGATTTTCACTACGAGTTGAACGTATTCCGACTGAGTTGATTAATTAGCTCAGAATGAGTATAATGAACTCAGAATTCTGAATTCTAATAGTTCTAACTCAGACTGAGGGGATTCAGCTCGTTGTGTGCTAAAGTCAGCTCACTGGAGTTTACAGTATGAATCATTAGAGGTAAACAGCCAATATTACTTTTTGGGCCGCAACTCTGGATTAAACATGTTGGTAAGCTTTAGCCTAAGTGTAAAATGTTACTGTAGATTGAAAACATATTTTAATAAGTGAGTTCACTGTAAATTCCAATGAGTTGATTAGTCAATTTAGCTATAGAGTTGGTTATTTGTGAATTAATATCAGTAAACATTAACTCACTTTGAGTTGAGTTGACTCTGGGTCAGTTGGTTAATTAATTCAGAATGAATTGAATCAACTCAAAATTCTGAGTTCTGATAGTTCTAACTTAGACTGAGGGATTCTGAGTTAAAATCAACTCACTGAGTCTTTAGTTGTAAATCGTTTTGAAAATATTAAGATGCCATTTTTGGCTTTTCCAGTCTATACCTAATTGTGTGACCTGAATTGGTTTATTATATACTTGTAAGCAAGCTGCTGTTACGTATATGTAAGTTTAAATTTTAGCTATTCATAAAATAGATATCATATTTATATATGCCATTTTTAATAAATGTAAATGATGTTATTTGCATGAAATTGAGCAAATATTTTATATAAATCAGGGTGTAATTGGAGGTAAGAAATTTGTGAGGTGAAATGCGCTAGCGTTATGTTTCCCCGGAAAATCTGCGCTAGCGCTATTTTTCTACATGGAAACACCTCGCTAGCTCAAACAACTTTGGTCACTTCGCATAATTTTCCCCCGCGTGATATCGCTTTAACTTTAAAAACATGCTGTTCAACAAAATATAACGAATGGTACAAAGTCATTTTTTAAATTACAAAATTACTGACCTATGTTACTTTAAAGGGCGTCCAGGTTTCCGGTGGGTCTATAAATGAATAAGTTATGGATCCTAGATTGCATTTTTTGCTCAGGCTTAGGTTTCGGCTTAGGAACACATTTTTGCACGCTTAGGCTTAGGAATACGGTTAATATACTGTTACGCCCCTAAAAGTAACCTTGGCCAAATTACTGAAACGAAAAAATACTGGGTCGGAAGTTAACAAACTTTGCCTGAGCCGCGTAACCCGTGAATCACATTTAACCACCAATTTTTTGCAGTCAGCAAAAATTTGTTAAATTTTCCGATGCCCTGATGTTAATAATACATAATCGCTTGACCTTGGTGCACGTCACAAGCTTTATAGCAGGTATAAGTAAAAACTGGAATGGTTCAACCTGAAGACAAAAATACCACAGCCAATTGTCAAGTTTCCCGGAACTGGAATTTGAGTTCGCCGTGAGACAAATTTACGCTGTTAATGCAAAAATTGTGAATTTTAAGAAATTTTCAACAGTGCTGTCAAAAGTTAGGCTTTTACCGTTTTAAACGGATATTGAAGTATAAACTTTTCAAAAGTTTTGTTTTTCTGCCAAATTGAGGCGTGCATATATTCACCGGTCTTTGAAAAATTGGCCCGTGTAAAGATCACGGGCTGAACGTTTTTCTGTGGCACTAGAATAAAGCTTAGGCTTTAGACTAATTTTTTTTGCTTGGCTTATAGGTTTAGGCGTCGGAATATGCTCGCTCTTGCACTTAGGCTTAGGAATATGCTTATAATACTGTTCCGCCCCTGTTCTTTACATTGGCCAAAAAACGTAACCGCCCGCTAAGGTGTCGCACTTCTATGAAAATGCATTTATTTCAAAACCACCTCTTTCATCAGCTATAAGAAAATCTCAAATTGTTTAGAGTGGCTGATGCATCGAAATTGTTTAAGATTTTGAATTAATTTTCGTAATTATTTCCAACAAGTATACCCTAGAGATTTCGAAAATTTGCGATATATACTGGATTTATAACTAAGTTCAAACGTAAAAATAACAGAATTTCCGGTTTTTCTTTAACGGAAACGGAGGTTGATTGTTATCGGGAACGGATATCCGGTTACACACTGCCACTAAGTTTTCGAACTTCTACCCAAAGGATAGAGGCGAAATACTTTATCTGCAGGACTGCAATTGACAAGAGCATTAAAGCTAAAGCTTTAAACATTTTTCTGGTTAGGCTTACTAAGTGTCAAGCTAAGGTTTTGCAATGTTTATCCTACTGTTGCGGTCCTGTTGTATACTCAAAATCTGTCAGGGTTACTAAAGGAACCTACAGCGCAAAAACAACTTATAAAACACTAAAAATGTCACTACTAAAACGTTCCGAAACCCCTAGCAAAAATTGTACAGGTTTACGGAAGCCGATTTTCTCCCCGGGTCAAATGCACACCTCCAGTGCTACAGTTGTACCCTGATACATGAAAAAAACAAAGCGTTATTCTATATAAAATGTAAAACAAGTAAACATCAATCGCTTACACTCTGCTGCTATTATAACGCCCAAAGAACATAGCAAGAAGTTTTATTTCAGCAATTGTCATATCGCCATCGTAAAATAGAATATAAACGAAAATCGGTTAACTTCTCATTTGCATCATTCGGTCATCGTCTGGTTGCAACCGACGCGTTCTTTCAGTCAATCATTTTGAAACCTGTATAATTTTACCACTGAGACGTTGCTCGAAATTTAGAGAATTAATTTCGTCAATCATTGCGATTCATTGGTGCAATTTTGGAATTTTCAATTTCCGAGATTTGTCGAAAAACGCTGCAAGAAATCTTTAAAACTTAAACTCAATCTGTTTATTACTGTAGACTTAACGGTTTCAATTTGTGAAAAATACGGCTCAAATTGGCAAAACACACCTCTGCTAAAAACGATGTGGATTAAAATCAATTCACTGGAATTTACAGTGTGCAAATAATTACCGTATAAATATAATATGCAAAACAAACGTAAAAAGCATAACAGATTCTCCCACACACGCAGAAAGACAGCATGTAAATGCAACCGAAACTCTGTAGCACATCAATCACAAATTTAATTCCGAACTTAAATATTAGAACGCGCAAGCAAAATTAAGATTTCGGTCGCATCCTTGAACCAAATAAAACAATAAAATGAGATGCACTATTCAGCTATATATATACTACGTATATAAACAATAAATACGCATAAACGTCGAGATTACGAAACATTACGAATGTTGTAGTGGCACTTGGATTAAATTTTGCAAGACTAAAAGCAACTTCTAAGTATATATTATTATACGTTTCGCCCGTGCATAAACTAAAACACCACTGCTAAGAATTACAGTTCTGGTATAATGCGTCATCCACTTTATTTTCTGCCCGCCGTGTGGAAATTAGACACGCCTTTTTCCAAGTACGGTTTTGCAAAATGCTAGCAACGAGAAATTGAGAAAATTAAAATTGTCGAGTGGTAAATTGAGACATTTTATAAACCGTATATGGAATTGGAAATAGAGTTTTGCGTTACAAATTACTAGTAGCGATTTTAAAAATTGTAGCAATGGGAAATTGAAACAGTTTTTAAATAAGATTGGTAAATTGATAAGATATTTTTGGTGCCAAAAAGGAAATTTAAATGGCCCAAAAAGTGTAGTGGGAAATGGAGGGTCAAAACTATTGTTCAATTTCCCTTTAGATGCATATAACAGAAATGGGAACAGGAAAATTAAAATCACAGTGAAATCCGGAAACTATGCGGTAGGTATGACCTAGACTCACCTCAATTTGACCTAGACACACAATAATACAGCTAGATGGGAGTGCTGTAGAGTCTTAGGTCCCACAAATTTGTACAATTTACTACCGAATTGCTGGAACTTTTGACAAACCAATTTTCAGGGGGGTCTGTTGAAAAAAATCAGCTACAGGTAATCAAATGGAAACGACTTCACTGCCCCGTAATAAATCATCATTCAAAACATATTGCAAAAGCGAATACTCCTTCAGTTGCATAGAATCACGCAAAGAAAACAGCCTTGACAATTGCACTTAGCTTATACCTAAGCCTAAGAGTATTCTTATACTGATAACAACAGACAGACAGCACCACCTGTTTCTGCCATATTTGCGGTCCTGGCAAAAAAAATATTTTAAAACTTAAAGCCGCTTCTAGATACATAACAATGTCCACCGCCTTCTTTCTTTTGAAGTTGCGATCATCTGACCTTTGCGTCTTCCATCTAGACCTTCTGTCCTCGTCGATAATTGTAACATTTTACGAGGACAATATCGAAATTGAAAACAAAAATATTTTCTCTCCATTTTCGATAATAGGGACAATATTTTAAATTGCAATAATGAAAAACACCTCTCCAATTTTCCATTGGGCAACTGAACCTTGAAATGACAGTGGAAATTGAATTTAGAAGCTGTTTCAATTTCCCTTTTCTGTCCTTTTAAAAATCGCTAATGGTAAATGGACTTCAATTTATCTTATCAATTTACTAGTCGATTTTAAAAATTCTGTAGTAGTGGAAAATTGAAACAGTTTTCAAATTCAATTTCCCGTTGCTAGTATTTTGCAAAACCGTACTTGGAAAAAGGCGTGTGTAATTTCCACTCGGCGGGCACAAAATAAAGTGGATGACGCATAATATATTGTCTCAACACATCATAAGTAAGCAACGGCCCGTAATCATAAAATTTAATCACGCCAATAGCCAGCTCAACACACTAGTGGAGCTTAAACAGTTCACGAGGGGCAAGATGCAAGAATTTCAAAGGCTTAAAAACGAGGCTGAAGCTTTTGTTTCGGGAGCGGTGCAAATTTTACCTGAACCTGTTCCTATGCCCTCGCATTTGGCTTATACAATGATAATTTCGATTTCACACGCCACGTAAGTCTTTAATGACTTAAATACAGTACGACCAATTTACACAAGGACCGATTTGAACACATTGGGTCTTATGTACCACAGTTTCTGCTGGTACTAAAATTTAATTATAAATGAACTAATATTTTTTCAACGCTTTCTTTAAAACTTCATTTTTCGCCAAAAATTAAATTCTCAAAAAAGCACAATTCCGAAAAAGCGAAAACAGTACGCATATAATATGAGCAAAGAAAAATAGAGATAAATAGAACAAACTGTCTAAATTATTCACATTTGCTAAACAGTGTAGTTGTACTCATTGAGCGAATAACAGCACGAAACGCAACATTACACTTCGATACAATTGATAGTTGTTGTTGTTGTTGTCTAAAAGTGTCATATAGACAGCCCAAATGGATTCATTTTTAACAATGAGCCAAAACCAAAATACACAAACCTATTTTATGAAATTTACAACTACATAGCTCATACAATATTCATTTAAATTTTTCCACATGTGAGACTCAGACATAGCAACTGACTCGATTACAGTCGCGTTTCAAATCACTATTGTAATCACGGTTACAAGCGACCGAAATGTTTCCACTATGCAATTGCAATTGTAGTTGGAATCGTTATCGCAGTTATCGCGAGCAGTTTAATTTTGTCCGCGAGTGAGAGTAGCTAGGAAAACACTGTAAAAAAATAGGACGCTAAGCACTAACTGACTGTTACTATTACGTTTGACCGATTGTTGTCATCATTATACACCATATGACATGGACATGATTAAGCTGGAAGAACATCTGATACAAAAGGCACATAGACACGTGGCTACTATTGACCTTCTATGATTCTATTCATATCTAAAATTATATGACGTTGCATACCGTTCAAAGATATTAAGATATCAGTTCAATTTAGTTATTATTGCAGCTTTTTTGACATTCGAAACCCTTCTATAAACCCAACAGTAGCCAGCGTCAATACTGTAATCATGCGCAAAAATAACACATGGCTTTGTATAAAAATATGCGCTCTTCGGCTCACCTCCTTTTAAGCGACTGAATCAAACTTTGTCAATTTCAACAAGTTTGATGTGGAGGAAGTTTTATACTGATGTAAGCCATTTCTTCATATTAGATACCATAGTTTGTTTAGAAATCTATCGCTAACTGGCAAAAGGTGCTAAAGTCTGAGAATACTGTCCCAGGTCAAAACCAACTTCAGGGGTTACATGCTCAACCAACTAAAGCAGATTGTCGTCGTTTACCGATAAATTTTTTATAATGATACTAGTTATGAAATCAGTCGAAAATTGCCACACCTATAAGCAATTAGCCCAAGGTGCAATATCACGGTGAAAATTCGAAAATAATATATACCAAATTAGTTTTAAAACTCATCGAAACAGCCGTATGTTGCAAATGCATCTACCTTATTCGAGTTAGAATACAAATTTAAAAGAAATCGTCATATAGAAGTACAGCAGTAAATTATTGATAAAATGCGGCAGAGCAATGTCGTGTATCACATGAGCGAACATTTTTTCTTTTTCGATCTTGACACAGGTTCGACTGGGGGCCGTTCCAGCGCGCGATGGCTCCTGAAGCTAATACAACGCAGTATTTTAGCTTCGTAGTCAAGCTACCGTTGTTCACTTGTTTGAAAACTTAGACTAATTTTGGATCATGTTTGGAACCTGAGGTTTTAGGTTTAAGATTAGAACAAGCCCTAGACTTCTGGGTAGGCTTGTTCCAGGGATTAGGCTTGTGGTGTTAGGATCGAGGCATGTTTGAAAATACGCCAATATACCATTGCGTTACAAGCGAAGACGAAAATTTGACTAACCTGACGATTCTGACTAGCTCATGAAACGCTTGGTCAACATTGAGGCGTAATTTGGCAGAACATTCAATGTACGGAATATTGAGTTGTGATGCAGTTTCTAAGCCACATGTTTCTGATATCTGTACATAAAACAAATGGCAAAGGAAATTACCACAAAATAACACACATCAAACAGAGTGCATTATGCAAAATTCTGTGCAAGGTGTTTGCGTACGTATATTCTCCAGTGTTTATGTACAGCTCGAGACACCAAGGTGGCTGAGGTTAAGCAGAAAAAATAAATTTTAATGAATGATCAATAATAGAACCTAGGATTCTATTAAAATTACCGTAAAATTCAAAAATTTAAACACGCAATCGCTGACTTTTTTCAATTTTATCAAAGGTGAAGACTCAAATGCCGATACTACAAAAATTTAATATAAATTTGACTTTTTATATTGAAAACTATAATTCATGCTGGTTCATTCAACTATACTTACCAGTCTCTGATCAGCGAGATCAGCTTTGTTGGCGACAAGGATCATTGGGAAGTCGTCCTGGTCTTTGACCCTCAGAATTAGGCGATGAAGGCGAATAACCTCTTCAAGGCTAAACAAAGCAAACCAACTGGTGTAACAAAAACTATGCAAAACAAAACAGGCTGCGGATGTATATTAACCAAGTTTTTACTATTAAACCATAAATTGATGACATTCAAATACGACTAACATTTGTTGATTAAAGTGAAGAAACATAAGTTATCCAGAAAAACAAATAGAATACTTCTGTTAAGCGATGCATAAACACAATAAAAATGAAACTCAGATCCATGTAGTCTTCTTGTTCAAATGTAGGCGTATATACACTTAATTTGGGACGTACTGGGATCTGTCCCAGGGACGTGATCGGCACCATATACCAGATACAGAAAAACAACCAATTGTGTCGTGTTTACACACATTTATGCATAATATGTATAACATGTTTATATGCATGCAAAAGCTGTACAGGGACTGGTATACAGGAACGTACGTTACCCATCCATTAGTAAATGTCATCGAAGTTAAACCATTGTTCAGCTACACTTAATATGCAGCTGCGGTGGAATAAAGCGATACTTCGGTGTATTTTTGTACGTTTGCTACCTGGTGCTCAATGAAACAAGTCTACGTTTTGAACAGAATATGCATAGGATGGGATGTATATATTAATACGAACCTTGTTCTGTCTGTGACAGAAAAGACCAACAAAAAGCCTTCGGCAGATCTCATATATTGTTCACGCATAGCGCTAAATTCTTCTTGTCCAGCAGTATCCAATACTAAAACAAAAACTATATAATCACAATTATTTAACAAAATCACACACTAAATCTATGAGCTTGATATATACAATATACATACACGTATAATCTTTGATATGATTCTCAATCGGGAACTATATACAAAAAATTTGGTCGTAATATTACTAAAACCTGAAAATTCCACGACATATATCACAACATTCGAATGTCCAACAACTTACTTTCTAATTTAGCTATTTCATCGTCAATAATACACTGTTTTGTGTAAGAATCTTCAATAGTTGGATCATAGTCAACAACAAAATATTGCTGAAAATAATTAAAAATAAAAATAAAAATTAAGAAGCGAAGCTTATTCGGGGCACTAGTGATGCAAGATTTACGTATCGATATATATACGTAGCTGTTTATAAAACGTCAAAACTGCATTATATCCGAATGCGACAACGTTCATATTATTCGTGTGTCGTGGGCTCGTTCAGATTTCACACTTAATAAGTGTACTGGATATCCGGCTCCGGTATTATAATTTGCCGATTAATATTCTGATTACACTGTTAGCTAAGGCCAAAAGTGCAATACATCACAGTGACTTTTGTTTGAGATAACAGATATATGAAGTACTACTAAATTATTATGATTAAGGTTTACTTAATTTTATTGAAAAATACACTTAATATGATGCTCTGGCCAGATACTTTACCACCCGGTTCTGGCTCCGCTAATTTTGGTATCCGGTCACACCCTCCCTAGGTATATTTTCCTCCTCCGGTTCCAATGCCAGGCTTATCCCGCTTGCTTCTGCTAGTCTCAACTTTTCTTCCACAATCCCCTGATTAATAATAAGCTATGTGTGTATGTATTTAAAAATTATACGTATATATGCGTCAGTCCGGAATTCCCTTTTATCTCCAGTTCTGATTCCTTATAGAACACAATAGTCATGGCGTATGCTTAATAAATGCTAGTCAAATAAATCTCCAACTGAGAACACAGTTTTACCTGAATAAACTGTATTGTCAGTGCACTTTTACCCACACCACCACCGCCCACCACAACAAGTCTAAAATTATTTCGGTGACTCATTCCATTGTTTGATTTAAGTTCAAATACTAAAAACAGTATACAAGCAGTATCTACACCAAACCATATATTGCTAACTGATAAAACAATACTTAAAGTGTCTAAAGTAAACCAAACATATATAAGTATTGTGTTCACCATAAAACATAGCTATAAGAGTTGATTCAGTCTTGCCATATATAAACTCAGAGGACAGCAATGTGCTATCCGGAGTAAACTTTCAAATCGTTTCGTTCAAAATGTGGTTGCAGTTCCGACAACCACAGAAGCATTCAAGTCAAAACACTCAAGACATGATACTGTTGCTAGATGTCAACTGAAATAACTGGAACGTCTGACACGAATGTACCTAACGTTGTTATTAATTGGGAAAATTGGCACATATTAGACGGCGTAGAGAAAGGCAGGTAAAGTAGAACTAACGCACTTTCAGGATCTTAAATGGCGGATGTTTAGGTTCCATAAATATTAATGAAACGCGGCAGCCTTTTCAATATATGTTTCAGGTAACTCAAAATTTGGAGTTTTTGAAAACGCAACGTACCCAACAAGAATTGGGAAAACCTGAGAACTTTTGCCGAACCGACCCACTTCAAAGGCTTCCAGTTTTCAGTGGGACTGTAATAGTGCGGGCTTACGCTTCACACCAGCTTTCTTGTTTAGGCTTAGGCATACTTTTAGATTTATACTTACGCATGTATTTCGGTTTAGAACGTTTCAAAGGCTTCCAGTTTTCAGTGGGACTGTAATAGTGCGGGATTACGCTTCACACCAGCTTTCTTGTTTAGGCTTAGGCATACTTTTAGATTTATACTTACGCATGTATTTCGGTTTAGAACGTTTACAATCAGTGAAACGATAAACTTAAGGGCCCAACAGACAATGAAATGTTAACGCTATACCATGCACTGGTTTTTCTAAGCATTCCAAAATACACCTACGTATCTTATGTCGGTTGCTACCGACAAATGTACGTGGGAACATATCGACGGCGCATAGAGGATGCAAGTTTCCACCAGCATTATCGTCTTTAGAATTTTACAAAATGTATTAGTTCATCTTAACTGCACCGCGGTTATTCCATCTGAATATTTGAAAAATGCAGCAGATACCTACAGAACAGGTTGCAATCGGAATTGCAATTTACCGGAACCGGAATTTGAAAGATTATCTGAAACGGAACCGGAAAATGAAAGGCACATGCCACCAAAAACTCATTTTAATTTTCTTTTTGCAATGATATTAGTGAAATAACCCTAGTTGGCGATAGGTATTCACTTTATCTGTTGTATTTTAGATTTTCAAAATGCACGGAAGCGAAATCTATCTTCGATGGTTTATTTTTGGCGATTGTCAAGGTTTACATACTATACTACTGAAGACTATTTAATTTTTATTGCCATTTTTAGTAAAATATCTCAATTTCCACCGATCAAATTTCGATACCGCAATTTTTAATTCCGGTAAAAACTTGCCGGAACCGGAAGGGGAAAAAATAAAGGAACCGGAATTCCAGTTGCACTCTGCTACAAAACTATTTGAAAAAATTTGCCGAATGCGACGAATGCTCGATCAAGTCGCTGACATACAATACATAATAAAAATCAGCCCACACTAAGAATAAGCAGTTCGACGCACGACTTTCGTTAAGCCCATGTTTCTTGTTTCATTGGCAGTAAACGTGTAACAGCGATAAACAGATGTTAGATATTTGTATGACAACTATTTACATAGAAGTCTTTGAGGTAATGTCAAAGCATTGCTCCTATATAAACTATCTTTCACTTAAGCTTTTTTACATATTTCCAACGAGATCTATTACATTCTGACCTTTACATGGGGCACTTTTACCTATAAAACTAAATGCACAGAACTTTTTTGCTGTGATGAAGAATGCAACAACGGTCTGTAATTACCGGCACTAAAAGCAGCCGAACCATCGTGATACAAACACTTTATTACAACTACGAATAAAGTTAGTAAATTGCGATTTTGCAAGCATTTATTCATTAATTTCTCTGCTTAACGAAAATTGCAATAGGTTGTTACAGACTAGCTATGTATCTTCCGTAAATGAAGTGTTTCACAACGTTAATTTAATTTCAGGTTTATGCAAAAATATCGGCAATTTGTGGTGCCTTTACGCTTCAGTAACTATTCATATACCCCCAATAAGTTAAGTATTTATCAGCACATCCATAACTCGCATGCTTTAAATATCAAAACTATACAATCAGAAAATCTTCTATATTATTTAAAGCCGTTGCTTGAAATGAGTATTGATGTATATTGGCCTTCCTTTCAAATCAAAGTGGAAATCATATTTTTCATTGGTTTTCTTGTCTAAAGCTGACCAGCGTGGCAGTGTATGCGCGAAAATCCATTAATTTTAATAATGGATCATATACGCTATACTGCACGCACCTGTGGAAAAAATTTTCCACCCACTGCCTTTGAAACAGGGTGCAAATCAACGCTGTTCCAACAGCCTAGGTACAGCAAATAACTGAAAAGTAATAGTTGTTTTTGTCCACACTCCCTTGTACTCCCGGCTGGACAAAACAATATCCTTTAAAGGGACTCTCAAGACAATACTCTACTATAGCAATACACTTACAAAATATATACAAACACAAGTGTAAATTTTTTGTGCATGTGTATATTTTATACCTGTAGTCTATAGATTTCTCCTAGTGCCTTTTAAGGGACTCAAGACAATAAAATATGGTGTCTAGCGGGTGAGGACAAAATCATTGGTGGATAATGCGGGTTTCACGTTATAACTGGGGCAGCCTGGAACACGTTTCGTCCCTATGACTATAGCTGGTAACATTTTGTCTGACCGTTTATCCGCTATGAGATTCAAAAAATTTGAATTGTCTGCTATCCTGATGTGACATCTACTGTTTGTACTGCAATATCATATGATGTTCCAAATTATGTCTGCGAGTATCATATGATATGTTTGAAAATGTCTGCAAAGTTGTGGTAAACTAGCTTGATTGTCCTGTGGAATCTCATATGATACTATAATTTCAAATTTGAATTATTTGTACTTAGGAATATATTTTGGGAAAAACTTAGCGAGAAACAGAAACGTGGAAGCTAATTCAACTTGCGAAATCATTTAAAGCTGCATTATCCGACTTTTTACTGTTTTATTTAGCATGCACATATTCCATTGTCCTGTATAAATATCATATGATATTTAGTAGAATTTTGGAATATCATTTGATATTCGCATAAATGTCCCGCAGTATCATATGACAAATGGTTATTTGTATACGATGATCGCTTGACATCAGTGATTTGTAAGCCAATGTCATATGACATTCACATTTTGTCTACATAACCGCTATTCGGATCACAAAATTTTATGTTGACGTCGTATCAACTTGGACAAAACCTGTTCCAAGCTGCCCCAGTTATAACGTGAACGCCGCATAAGCAGTGTGTTGTTTGTCCGCACATCAAAATGAGAACCTTCTGACATTGTGTAAAAGTGACGTCCTTGCAAAAGAATAGAGGGACATTTTATTACAATGGTGCACGCATTACAACGTAGATGACCCATAACCCCCATCGACATATGATAAAATGACGGTGGCCACTACACGTTGAGTTTCATTCGTTCCAATTCAACAATGTGGTTGTTGGCACTGGGGAACTACACGTAAAATATTGTCTTAAAATATCACGACTCTATTTTCATTAGTATAGCTCAAAACTACAGGTCTGAGAAACGGTTAAAGCATAAATATCAAGACCATTGTTTACTCGACATACGCATTGTCAATTTATGGGGCACAATTGGCTTTTTTCGAAAAATAGTTGTTTTTATATATTCAAGATTAATTTTCTGATTTTATTGGATACAAAATCATGTTGCTCTGTCAGTATTCTTAAGAAGGCATAAATATAATCGTATTTCACCAGGATAATTCCGGTTGACCTCAAGATCCGCAACCTACATGGAGGTGTAATTTGCCTTTTGAAGAAATATTTATTTTTGATGATTCATTAAACAAAGTATAAAATCTCAAAATCTGTAGAAGTTTGAAGATTTTTGACCTGTGTTTCTGGGTTTTTTTAAAAACGAAATTCGGCATTCACGGCAAATAAATATATATGCCTGGTATAACAAATGAAGACATATTTACTTCAGACAATGTTTCTTGTACAAACAATTCCTTTTGTGCGTAGTTAAAAGTTGTGCTTATTCGATTTCAAGTACAGCGTCGTCCAGTGCCAGTCTTTGAATCTTATAACGTTTTTATATTGAAAAGAGAATACTACTTTGCTGAAATAGCATTATTATACTAAAAGGTTTTTAACGAGTTTGAAACCATGAAAGTTTTAAGTCGGTTTCAGTGTTATAAACACACAAATATTGTATATATGGGGAAAACGAATAAAGCGTTCTAAATAATAAGTCTCTAAACGCATTCATAGCGCGAGCGACCTTCACCACATTGACCCATTTTCATTTTATTTAAAACATAACCGACAACAAACTTTATTGTTCAGTTTCTAAACTTGGCCCATATGTAAAGATCAGAGGCGCAACTTTTTTCTGTGGTACTGCAATAGAGTAAGCTTAAGCTTTTGACTAATTTTTTGCTTGGTTTACGCTTAGGTTTAGGCTTAGGAATATGCTCATTCTTGCGTTTAGGTCTAGGTCTAGGCTTAGGCTTAGTCTTAGGCTTAGAAATATGCTTGCAATACAGTTCCGACCCTGTTCTTTACATTGACCCTAAACATTAAAATATCTTCGCTACTCGTCAACCATTCATCCCATTGTTCCGAAACTTCGAGTAAACGGATACCATTTTCTTGCAATCAGCATATCTTTGTAATGCTGGCCGTTATACTTTTGAAATTGCCCTGGTACAGACCGACTGCTGTACCGTTCTTCTGCAGTTGATTCATTTGGCGAAACAAAATGTTCATATCGGGACCTGGCACGTCTTGCAACCCGTATTTTTACAGGCAAAATATGCAAATGTTGCTTCTGCGTACTTTCATAACGCAAAACTTTCGTTAACGGCAAACTTGGAGGGGTCAGTTCGTTGTTGAGCTTTACTCCATCAAAATTTGCCCTCAAATCGTTAAGTGGTAAGCTGCCTGCGACTATTAAGCTAAAGCAATTAATTATTGGAGCTGAAGCTACGAATATCAAAGTTGTTAGCGATGCATACCGAAGCATAATTGAATATGATTTTGTAATTTTAGTGTTTACACTGAAAAGTCAAAATTGCATAAATAAAGTTCTGTACCTATGATGGCTGCTTCTAATCTGTTATTGGCAAAGACTCGCATTTGATTGATTTGGATTAGATTGGACGTCAACGTTAAAATTCGGGCTCTTATATCGCGTTAACAGACAAAGCTCGAATGTTATATGACCTTAGCTTATAGGACACCGCTCTCAAATAATCAATGTGTACAAGGAACTGTATGTCGTGTGATACTGTGGGACATTTATGCGAATATCATATGATATTCCAAATTTTTAACGAATATAATATTATATTCAGCGGGACAGTGCCATCTTTGGTGGTGATAAATGAATGAAAAGTCAAACGGGAGAGGCACAAATGTGCTTTAAATACCAAATACACGCCTGCAAAACGTTTTCAACAGAAAGTCGCTTATACAACCATAGCTTAATAATTCAAAAAATTAAATTTCATATTCTGGTATCATATGATATGCAACAGGCCAATTTGGGTATGTTACCTCAAGCATGCATACGTTTGAAAATATATCTTATTCGCAGATAATACCTCGAAAATCATAATGATATTGAAGAACAAAAGGTGCCTACACATGATAATAGCAGACAAATACGAATTTTTGAATACGATATGGGGTCTACAAGCAGACAAAATGTTACCCAATAGTTTAATAGGAACAAAACATGTCCCAAGCTGCCCGGTTGTAACGAGAACGCTGCATAAGTTGACCCGTCGCCATATAATCGATAAAGTACATTTTTGACAAAAAGTTACACTTTCCGGGAGCCAAACGTTGAATTCAACTAAAGCTCTCAATTGAAATTTCGAATCTTTTATTAGAACCACAAAGTGTTTCTGCGAGTTAGGCTGAGTTCAATTGGGAACCGTTAGTGGTTTCGACTGTACGTTTTGGATATTTGAATTGTCGGCAAATGCCTTGACAATATTACAACTTTTTTAAAGAAAACCGCAAGATCACTTCTTTGGAAAGAAAATTTGACACCGAACTTTGAACTATTTTATACTCTCTAAAAGCTTAAACTAACTTGATTTAAGCTTAAGCTAATCCAGCAGTATTAAACTAACTTTTAAGATTAACTAAACTACAGGTAGGCTTACGCTTAAACTGATTTAAAATCTTACATATTTTCAGTTTAAGCTAAACTTAATGAACTCTTAGATGCACGAATGCACTTGTTACTTTAATCTAAAAATAAGTTTACTTAAACTCGTGTTAAGCTTAAAAACACATTAGTTTAAGTAAAACTTAAAATTCTAGTTTAGTTAGTCCGTCCAACCATTTAAGTTTTACTTAAACTGATATTCAAGTTTAGTTGAGCTACAATTTAAGTTTAAGTTTTTAGAGAGTAAGTACGGTACTTATACGTCTTAATTTAAATTTTTTAATCTAAAATTTGCTATAAAGTAAAAGCTGCGCTTTGGTGCTAAGAAATTATATTTACTCACTACTCCTGTCAGTAAAGAATATCAGAGAATAACGGTCAGAAATATATACATTTCCTTGCTCAATTTCATGTTTTAGCCTAATTATTGTTTTCAAAACAACGATAGCATGAGCTGAAATCGGTACGTGGTTTATTATCTGTTCGTTATTAATATACATGTTACGTTTCGATTTCTCAAAATCTCATTAGACACGATAAAAGTTAAACTAGGCGTATTGAACATCACTCATACATATATACATATATACGTATCGGGGTGCAAACTGGAATTCGGGTTCCGGTAGGGAAATCCGGCATTTTTCACTATCCCGTACCGGTAATAAATCTGGTATTTTTTTCACTGAAAGTTTCCGGTATGTTCGGTATTGAAAATCGGTGTCATTCGAAAATTTAAGAAAAATTGGCATATTATTCTTTTTTCTAAAATTATCTTTAGGTCGAATGTCATTCTATGAGTGGTCGCTTAACAATAAATTGACTGACTTAAAAGCCAAAAATAATAACAAACTGGTGTCGTTGGTTATTTTTAGGAATTTTTACTCAAAACATTCTATAATTGAAGCTGGGAAAAACTAACACTATCACCACATGTTATTTTCTTTACTTGCAGATAAATAATTCGTTTTCGTGGAAGTAAACGTAGAAGTAAAGCGAAAAAACTATGAATGAAATTGATATCTGAAACAAACATATATCAAACCATCATTATACCGAATTTTGTAGTAAACATTTATTAAGCCAGTTTAGGCACTTGTGCACCTTCCTTTGTACTCAAATTTAACCTAAGAATAAGCTTAAGCCTAATTCTAAGACGTGGACATCAAAGCTTATTATCTTACACATAAATAGAATACCGTGTCCTTATGGTGACTAGGTTTGTATATACTGTTATTTCAACTTCACTGTAAATTCTGTTGAGTTGAAGTTTTTATCTCAAAGTTGAATTAAACTCAGAATGCTTAATTATCTCTACTCATGCTTACACTGCAAAGAATAGTGAGTCAAAACGACTCTCTCCGAAATGTGCTCTACGGAACTACACAAACTGAGTCAAATCTCAAATTTTTATCGTTTTAATTTTACTCAAATTGAATTAATTTATCTCAGAATGGTGTGCTAAAAACAAGTAAAATAGGATGACGCAAAATTCACAGTCAAAGTTCAACTCAACTGAAGTTGCAGAGCTGCGCATCGAATGAACGAAACTTACTATTAATAAAATATTCTGTGACGAAGGTATAAAAATACACAAAAAAGACAATCTATTATTAAACACAGTTTGACCTTAAAAACAATATTTACAAAATTGGTTCCGTGTTACTTTAAAAGGCGTCCAGGTTTCTGGTAAGTGTATAAAAGAGTACGTTTAGATTCTAGATTACATTTTTTGCTTAGGCTTAGGCTTAGCAATACGCTTAATATACTGTTACGCCCCTTAAACTAAAACATTGGCCCAAAATTGAGTGTAAGTATTTTT
Organism: Enoplolaimus lenunculus; assembly: GCA_030248215.1. Lineage (NCBI taxonomy): Eukaryota > Metazoa > Nematoda > Enoplea > Enoplida > Thoracostomopsidae > Enoplolaimus > Enoplolaimus lenunculus. Next base: position 477,998 of record JASANG010001546.1, on the reverse strand, counting down.
TACTATAAATGAATGGAAATACGTAAAAGCTGTTTAATTATTCATTGAAAATAATCTAAGTATATCTTAAATATGTTTCGTCAATAATTCCTAAAAATTTAGTAGGTTAAATACTATTAATATAATATACGCATTCCTCTTAATACGTAACACAGAGGCGTTCAAACCGGGATATTTATCAGATCATTGTCTCAATAGTGGCCCACGTTTACTGTACGAGACTGTCTGCTAAGCCTAAACCAAAGCCTAAGCCTAGAATTTGCAGTTTTAAAGTTTCCCTGTCTTCCTGTCTCTCAGTGGGCAGGTATTTATAATTCGGCATGAGTATTCACTGCTTGGACTGGATTAAAGGTTTCTAGAATTGAGAGTTAAAACCAAAACACTTTTTTCGCAAATCAACTTATTTTATAAAGGACGATTCCGCTAAATCCGCTCGCAGACAAAACCGTATCACCGGTTTGCAGAAGTGACCGAGTATTGAAATGCAAGAAAGCTCTGGTGTATTAATGTTTTTAATATTTACGATTTGGTTTGTCGAAAAATAATAAACAAAAATTCACATAAAACTCGCCAACGCAAAACAAAATTACAAAACTTTATTAACCGTATTTGTCGTATACGAATTAACGGCCAATGTTACTTTTAGGGGCGTAACAATAGGTTAAGCGTATTCCTAAGCCTAAGCCTAAGCCTAAGCGTTGCAAAAATGTGTTCCTAAGCCTAAGCGTTGCAAAAATGTGTTCCTAAGCCTAAGCCTATGCCTAAGCGTTGCAAAAATGTGTTTCTAAGCCTAAACCTAAGTCTAAGCAAACATGTGTTCCTAAGCCTAAGCCTAAGCCTAAGCGTTGCAAAAATGTGTTCCTAAGCCTAAGCCTAATCTTCAGCAAAAAATGTGATCTAGAATCTAATCCTGCTACTTTATAGACCCATCACAAACCAGGATGCCCCTTAAAGTAACATGGGCTAAATAACTTAATAACTTATTAACCGTATTTGTATAAGACTTAAGAATGAAAAGTTTATACTTTAAATTCAAAACATTTCAAACAAACCAAATTTTCCGAGATGTGCGACGAGGCCTGAACTGCCCATTTAAACCATATTGAACGCTTCGATATAATTTTGTTCTTCTGTGACGCGCAGCAGTCTTGAGTGTATCCATATCCTGAAACGGTTATATAAAAAAATTGTAAGGATTTCAATAAAATTTTCTCACCATAAATTATTCAAAAAGTTTTATTGAATTGATTTCAATGACACTATATTTTTTGCTGTTAAGCCAGCGGTTGTACCCTTCCACCGGCAGTTTCAAGTGTTCTCTGAAACATAAATTTTTTAAAAGTCTGTGAAACCCGTTGGCTTTCACACACTAATCCATATTTACGCATAGGCTCTTAATAGGTATAGACTTTGGTTTATGTCAAAGTAAATTTTTAACTTTAGGGATTCTAAAATGTGGGGGTTAACCTCAACCAAATACCCCAACTTTACAACCTAAAATACGTCCAGGACAAACTTAGTTTGGGGGAGCCTCAGCTCAACCCGAAATATCCTTAAAATTGGATTATTTAAACACACTCTTATTAAGAATATAAACCGAACAACTTTTTTACTGTTTTACGTACATAAAAATAAAAAAATTAATTCTTTAATAAAAGAAAACCATTTCTTGAAAGAAAGAAATTTATGTCTTATAAATTGGCAACAGTTATTTCTTAAATATAAGAAATTTTACTTTTAGCCATTCCAGACGTCAATTTCTGAGCTGTGAGTAAGGCTACTAATTTCTCTTAAATATTTGAGAAAGAATTAGTCTTGAAGATTCAAGACAATTCATTTTGTGTGCATTATTTTTGGTAAAGGCCTACTTACATAAGCCAAACTGTTTTTTCTAATCCTCACTTGACTCGTTTTATTTACCTAAGTTCAATATATGAATTTTACGAAGGATGGATAATGACAAGGGTGAGCAATTGATGGGGTCCCGCATGGTTCAAAATGTACCACCTGGCGTTACGTTTTTCGCCGAACCCTTGTTTAGAGGGGGTTGCTATCAGATGAATACCCCTAAATTTAACTATAAGGGGAGCATGTTTCATGCCGACTACGTAAAGTGTCATTGTTCGCACCGTTCAGTCTAACACGAAACGCCTGCCGGATACATTTTTTCAACACAGAATGCGCCCAGTTACACACGACACACTCTTCTTAAATAGCGATTATTCCCTCTCTTGACTTTACCAACTCCAACTGATGTCAAAATTTGATACACTTACAAGACTTGAATTTAGGCTAAAGACGTAGACTTAAGCTTAGGCATAACTGAGTTTTTTGCTTAAATTAATGCTTAAACGTAACAGTGGTGAAAGTGGCTACAAGAGCCATATTCAGTGTTTGCAACTGCTGTCATTGCTTTAAAAACTGGTAACGCAATCACATATCAAACTTGGTTACACATTTCTGACTAAAATTTTAATTTTCGCTTCTCGACTAAATAATTTTTTTTGAAAAACGTTCATAAATTGTTTTAAACATTTTAAAATTTACGTCTTATGATGCTTTTAAAACCAGGTTGGTTAGTGTGTTTTCACTACACGCATACACCGCATCGTTGAGACAGTTTATGCCCTCCAGGAGGACATTTTAAAATGTGAACTAAATTGATTATAAAAACAACACTGAAACACATATCAACGTAATTTTTATTAAAATTCAAGACTTTGAGCAGAGAAAAAAACCTGTTTTTAGTGCAAAAATTTTAATTTTAGGTTGCGCTAAATTTTGACATTTTAGTTTTTGTGTGTCCTAAATTTACTAAAATGCAACGTCTTACAATATGAAGCTTTACTTAAAGTAGGAGAATTTGTTTCAGCAGCAACACATTAGTTTAAGTTGCATCCAGGAGATGTGTTGGCTTTTTGGCCGCGTATAGTAAAACTGCAATAAATAATAATAATAATAATAATAATAATAATAATAATAACGTACGCTGAAAAAATAATGTTGCATTATGCATTTACACAAGCAGTGATAAATCCGATTATCAGCCACACCTTCAAGTGCATTCACAAGCGTCACCTGGCGTTGCATGGTCGTATAACGGGGACACCCACAAGATGCCGAGACACCCACAAAGACACACATACACACAGGAAACATGCAAACATTTTTGGTGAAAAAGTATTAAGAAAGCGCGTTTAAGCATCAAAAACAACTCAGATGTTAAAAGTTGGTCCATTTTCAAGCACAAAATATTGTTTAAAATTGAAAATTTTCAAGTCTCCGCCTCTGTCCAAGTTTCATCGTGCGATGCCCCAAATTTTAAGGGCAACACAAAACATTGTTTTTGACTGCACAAATGCATGCATTCATTACTGGTCTTTGGTGTAAAATATTAATTGTAAGGATGAACAACGCAGTTTCAGTCTTTTATGTTTCTCAACAACAAACATTTTGCATTTAAGATTTGCGTTTTCTCACTGAGTTTAGACTGAAAAATACTTTTGAACTTAAGTGAAATATGATGTTGGTTTCATCCCTGACTATTTTTGTTGAGTTATCGCCTGTATTTAAGGGATTTATTGCCAGAATCCTGTTGATTTAGGAATAAGACACCTTGGCACAACTGGGATTAACGAATAAACTGATTCTTTGGTCTGACGAACTTTCACAATTACATAAATCGAAAGCTGAAATGATTAAAATTGAACAGTTTTCCTGCACCAGATTTGAGTTAAAAATCGGAAAATGAGTTCAATGTCGCCGACAGGCCACAATTGATTTCATTAAAATAGCGACTGTAAACCAACTGATGTTCAGATGATTCCATTTTTGTAATCGAAGCCTTGAAAACTTCAAATGCCTTCTTTATTTCGTTCATTTCTTTAAGCATTTTTTTGCAATTCAATTAATTAACGGCAATGAATCGGTGTTGCTTATATTTTTCAGAAACGTTTCTCAGAAGTTAAAAGTTAGTAAATTGTGACGGGTTTGAGCTTAGATTTTGAATACGGAAAATAGCAAAATCATGGTTGAAGACGGAGCCCGAGAACAAGCGTACAAGCTTGTCGCATATTCTGCAGTTGCATTCAGTTTTGTGTCAATTTTGGCCGTTGCTGTTACTCTTCCTGCAGTAAACAATTATGTGACGTATATGCAACAAACTGCTCAACGCGATATGGAATTTTGCCATGTAAGATTTGATTTGTTTTCAAATTCTTCAAAAATGTTAAATTGTAGTTTTCACCTGATTTTTGTGAAAAATTTGTTAATTTTTCCTTTAATCCCGTTTACCAAAATTCTGCTTTCTTCTGCCGTTTGAAATATCTCAAATGATTTTTGTTCGACGATAATAAATTTAATGATGGCATTTCTTCAAACGGCGCAGATGCCATTTATTCTGGTTGACAATATTTTATTTTTAATGTTTAATTTTTAATTTGTTTTCAATTTTTTTCAGAGCGCAGCCAGAAAAGTGATGACTGGTGCATACACCAGTGGACCCGTCTACTCAAACCGCACAATTGCCAAACGTCAAACTCCTGGCTGTGAAGGTAAATTTTGTTAGAAATTCGTTTACAAACCAGCATTTTTAATTTGTTTACAACGAAAATGAATTTCAAATCTGCCTTTTTTTCGTTTTGGAGCCGAAACAGTTTTTTGTTGAAAAGTTCGGCATTGTTTCATTCAACGTTGCTTGCGGAGCTGAGTGAAATGTCTTTAAGTTTTTGACGGTAAACTGGTTAAACAGTTGTGAGCAAATCACTGCTCAGGCTCCAGCCCTTGATTAAAGTGCCAGAGTCAGCTATTGGATTACTCCGGATCCTTTTTCACGGGTGTGACACGGGGGGATGGAGCATTGGCGGGCCGTGCCCCCCCCAAATTGATTCGGTTTAAAAGTGAGCAATCTTGAGTTGCAATTGTAAGATCGTCCCAAAATTATGCGGTGCCACCATAACAATATTTTCTGCGGACGCCCCTGACATTGGACCAATAGCGATAATTTTATCGCTGCTCGGATCAGCACTGCTCTTTGCCAGCTAAAAATTAACAGATGTATAAATTTTCTAACTTTTTGACAAAATATTGCTATGAACTCAAGAAGGGTCCATGAAACAGAAAAAATCGAATTGTTTGAAATTGAAATGATTGGGGAAAGCCGTGAGAAATTCAAATATGCAAAATATTGTAAAATTTGAACATTTTTGGTAAAAAGATTCTGTCTGATACAAAACGAAACAACCAATTAAATTTAAGCTTCTGGAACGTTTTTGTCAAATAAATTCCTGTAAGACGGGTAAATGGTTCATTCATGCTCGTATATTCACTATGGCGTATAGCATCAATCCCCAAAAGATCACAACTTTTGAACCAGCGAATTTTGGTTTGAATAAAACTTCATTGAATTGAACCAGACTTAATTCAGTAAAGCCAATATTTCAACTTGAATGCTCAGCCAATTATTTTGTGTTTTATTTTAAAATTCTTTTGTCGTTTGATTAATACATTTCTGTTTTATTTCTTTAATTTTACTCTGTAAATTCCAATGAGTTGATTAATCAGTTCAGCTAGCGAGTTGGTTATTTCTGAATTTTAATATCAGTAAACATTAACTCACCTTGAGCTGAGTTGATTCTCACTTTGAATTGAGTTGACTATGGGTGAGCCAGTTAATTCACTCAGAATGAATTCAATCAATTCAAAATTCAGAGTTCTGATCGTCATAAGTCAAACTGAGTGATTCAACTAATTCTAAGTTCAAATCAACTCACTGAAATTTACAGTGTGAGGAAATGAAACTTATGAGCTGTAAATCACTTTGTATCTGACAAGGCTGTTACTTTTTAGCTGTTTTATTTTTGTTTTCAGTTATTTCACGTTGGCGGATGTATGAAACTCTTTTTTTCATCGGAAACCTTTTGCAGCGACAATTGAATCTTGTATTTTTCTTGTTTCAGGATGCTGTTTGCCTGGCGTTGCTGGTCCACCAGGCAAACCAGGCGCTAATGGTCGCCATGGCTATCCAGGAATGCCAGGACAACCAGGCTTCCCAGGCCGTCCATCCGCCGTCTGCGAAGAACCAACGCCACCTCCATGCCGACCATGCCCACCTGGACCTCCTGGACCTCCTGGACCCGGCGGACCCCGAGGTAAAATGTTCTTTAAGGTTAAACCAAGAGTCGATGATCACTCTTAGACAGGAGTGTGCAACTTTTGTTAAAAATGTGCGGAACAAAATGTACCACCGAAACAATTTGAGTTGCAAACAAAAACGGCATAGATATCCCTTAAATAAGAGGGAGTCAGCCATAACGCAAAGTTCGCTGGATACATTCTTTTGTTCACAGAATTTACTCAGTTGCACAGAAAATGGTCATTATCCACTCTTGGTTAAACTAATTCACTAATGACAGCGTATTTATTTGCTAAACTTAACAGCCATGTTTAAGTTGTTGCCGTGGCTGAAAATTAGAAAAACGGAATGCAACCGGAGATGGACTTAAAGCAGAATACCAGAGGCAGAGAAAGCAGTCATGGAAATTTAGCCGAAGACGGAGGCAAAACTCGCGGTTGTATCCGGCATTAAGGTTCAAGGTCCAGCTCCTGAGGCCCAGCAAGAAAGTCTTACAAAGGACCAGTTCCTGGATGCCCCAGTTGTGTTGAGTTTGTGTGTTAATTTATCTTTGCTCGTTTTTTGCTCAAAAAATTTTAAAATTCGTCAGTTTTGTGACATAAAAGTTGCATAAAATGGCGTTTTTCTCTTCAAAACAATGCAAAAACGACTGTTTTGCTGTTGAAATAAAATTACTAATTTTGTCGCAGAAAAGCGTTTAAAGTTTCATGGTCGAGTGAATTTCACTACGGAGACTTTAGTGCAAATCAGCAAAACTGACATTTTGCGTATTTTTAAATATATTTTTTTTAATTTTTTAACACAAAAATGTGTAAAAACCAGGATGTAAATTTAAACAATAGTTGATATCATCAAAATATATGTAAGGCATGTATGTATGTGCCTATTATATACATAACATTTTGACCTAAAAACATTGCGTTTAAATCTCCAAATATTGTCAACATTTCAGGGACAGGGAATAAAATCCCTCCCGAAATAATCGAGAGACGAAAAAATGAACTTTTTAGGGAATTTAATTCTGGTTTTGCTTATTTCAAGGACAAATTTTTACAGCCTAAAATACGGCTGTAAATTACATTTTTTCCTTTCAGTCAATTTTTTAAAACTTAAATTAAAATTTAGAACAGAAAAACTATTTTGGTGCAGTTTTGATGCATACAGAAGATAACAGATGTTTAAAATTTTTTGCCATCTCTAAACGCAGGGATGTCATATTTGGTGTAAAATAAACGCGATATAGGAGAATACAAATGTTTTAGGGCGTTGATAACCTCGTGCATTACATCGAAAAATTGTCTTATTTAAGGATTCCTGATTAATGTATGGAATCGCTTGTTTTTCAGGTGATCCTGGCCGTCCAGGCAACCCTGGCCGTCCAGCGAACGATGGCAACCCAGGCCGACCAGGACCACCAGGACCTCCGGGTGATTCAGGCCGACCAGGCAGTGACGGTCAACCAGGAGAACCAGGTCGACCTGCAGAAAGCACTCCACCAACACCTGGAGATCCTGGTCCGAATGGTCCACCTGGTCCACCAGGTCCACCTGGTCCTGATGGCCGTCCTGGAACAAGCGCACAGCCTGGCGGACCTGGACCACGAGGCCCTGCTGGTCAACCTGGTAATCCTGGCCAAGACGGCCGACCTGGACCAAATGGACCCCCTGGACCTCCTGGACCTGCTGGTGAACGTGGTGTATGTCCGAAATACTGTGCTCTTGATGGCGGTGTGTTCTTTGAAGATGGCACGCGACGATAAACAATAACTCGATTCTTCTCTCAAAATGCCAATTCAGGCCAACGATCAAAGATTCACATTTAGAGACAATGCCAACTGAAAAAAGCCTGTCTGTATCCACAAACGATGTATTTGTGTCTGTCTGTCTTTCACATTGGACGTTTTTGCCAACGAATGTTTTCCTTCCTTGTGGAACACAAATTCCCTGTAAAACAATGAACAGTTTTTAGAACTTTTCTGTAAATTAATTTGTTTAAAATTTCAGATTTCACTGATTTGAAGACGTTTTCTGGCCAATGAATTTGCCGTAAATGCCGTAGGCTTTACAAATTCGTAAAAACTTGGTGAAATCATCCAAATATTTCAATATTTGTTTAAAAAATTCCGTTATTTTCCATAATAAAAGTTGGCATTTTGGACAGTGAACACTTTTATTTGTTTGTTTCTTTTAATAAATTTCGCTAGTTTTCCTCTCTGGATGTCGTGTGTTTTGTTTCAATTTCCTGTCTGACGGCGGTAAACTTTTCAGTGAAATTAAAAAATTCCTTCAGATCTAAAAATCAAACCAAATCAAATGTTTCGTAGCGATTTTCATAAATTCTTCGACAATGATTTGGTTGATTGTTGCCAATGGAACTGACTTTTACCATTTATTTGCATAATAAAATATTTTTGAGTTCAGTTAAATCGCGATATTTGACAGCTAATAACGTAAAGCAACAAAGACAGTGGTTTAAGCACCGATAGGATATTAAAATGTGCCCGCGGCCATACTGCAAAAATGTTTGCAATATCTGCAACTTTTAACATTTTAAAATACTCGTTTATTATTATTGTTATTATTATCATAAGTATTTTTGTTATTATTATTACCATTATTATTATTATTATTATAATTATTATTGTTATTATTATTACTATTATCGTTGTTGTTAAGTATCATTAAGTTGGCAACGGAAACAGCTGGCTTTTGCAACTACAATTTAGTTTTAATAATATGTATGCAAAACGTAAATTATTACACTTACTTTATATATAATAGAAAGATATTCGAAACTTATCCCCAATTTATTACAGCAAAATACCATCCCCTTTCATCATTTGTGTGTATTTCTGGTTCCAACTCAAACAGCAAATCAAACCTACATTTCCGGCTTCCAAAGTATATTTGCTGTAAGTTTTCGGCAATTTTCGTTGTGAAAATTTTCGTTTTTTACAAACGTTAATGAGTACAAAACGTTGTGGTTGTGTCTGTTTTAAATCAGCCGATTTAAGCTCATTTTCTAACAGCAATAAAAATTTGAACGAGTTTGTTTACGAATCCATAACTTTGCGAAACTGTCACAGAGTTATACCGTGAACCTGAAATTTCAACTATAAAATAACAAAAAATGCCAGAATTGAAAATGTGTGCCAACAATAAATGTGTTCATTTCCTTTGCGCAACAAGTATTCACTCATTATTTTTGAAAATCACCGTACGCTTAACAAATGGGCCCATACGTAAAGATCAGCGGCGAGACCTTTTCCTGTGGGACTGCAATGAAGAAAGCTTGAGCTTTAGACAAATTTTTTACTTAGACTTAGGCGTAGGTAAAAGCTCATTATTACCCATATAGGTTAGGTTTAGGTATATGCTTATACTACTGTTATGGCCCTTTCTATACATGGGCCAACAAATGTAATGTGGCATATACTTTGCGGGCTCAAGGCAAGAATGACGATGACAAACAACTGATTGTCCTGGCTAACATATAAATTCAGGTTAGACCGACTGTCAGAACTAATATTGTATTATTAGGCAATGTTTTGTTTTTTAATCGTGTATCTTGTATTGCTGTTTCTAGTCGTTGCCAATGTAAAAAACTGGGGCTTAACAGTATTATAATCATAATTCCTAAGTTTAAGCCTTAGCCTGAAGCCTAAACCTAAACATAAGAATGAGCATATTGCTAAGCCTAAGCCTAAGCCAAGCAAAAAAAATTGTCTAAACCTTATGCTTACTCTATTCTAGTGTCACAGAAAAACTCTCCGCCCCTGATCTTTACATGCGACCCAGTCGTCAAATGTGTCGTAGCAACATAACTTTTCGCTTCAGTAGTTTGCCTCGTAACAACAATGAACTGTTAATTTGTTGGCTTTTTGTAAGTTTTTGACATCGTATGGACCGAATTTAGCTTAAAAACACGACACAGGCGCTAATTCAGCTTTGCAACTCCTCAGTGGTTGTTATGCGGTGATTCGTACTGTAGTGACTCGAATAAGACGGAGTGACTGATATTTATTTTGCCTCTATGGAATGTATAAACTTTGTTAGTATTTGCTTACGGACTGTTATTATTGTCAACCTACCCCTGTTATTTGGACCTTACACCTACGCCCGTCACTTATGCCATTGTCTCATCGATTGATATATGTTGCTTCAGGAATTTACGCTTAAAATTTCAGTATGTTGCTATGAATATTAGGTAAAATGTAATTTAAGTAATCAAATTTGTGCTGAAATTTATTTGGTCCTGGAAGCTTTTGGGAAAATGAATTTACTGTGAAATTAAGAGTGCATGATACAAGAGTGTGCAACTCTTTGGGTTTCGCATGGTACAAAATGTACCACCTTGCGTTGCGTTTTTCGTCAACCCCTTCTTTAGAAGGGGGGGTTGCTGTCAAATGCAATAACCTTAAATTAAATTATAAGCGAATCAATTTGCTGCCGGATACATAATGTGTTATGGTTCGCATAATGTTGTACCCCCTCTAACTAAAGGGTGGTAGGGCAAAAACGAAACGCGTGCCGGAAGCATTCTTTTCTACACAGAATGCACCCAGTTGCATACTCTTGTTCGTATGCTTCATTCACTGTTGCTGAAATTTACATCAAGAACTTCAGGAATTTTATAATCTCATCAAATACAGACTCCCATTAATGATGTAGACTTTTATTAATTCTCACTCAAAATATGCACCTTCGACTATTATTACTTCTTAATCGGGTCGCAACAATGCAGTATTGTTGTGTATTTTTAGTAGAAATTTAAACATAATTATTGCCCTACACTCAAAATAATATTTCTGATATTTAAGAAAAAATTTCTTACATTTAAGGAATGTGATTAGCAAGGTGCACTTGAAAAGTATTTCTGTTATAACAGAAAAGTTTTCAAAAAAGTTTTGAAATAGTGTTTGAAAATAACCGTTTTCCTGTTATTTTTAGGAAAATTGTCTTAAATATCAGAAAAACTTTTCAAATTTGCAGCAGAAAATACTTTTGTGAATATATTCAGAAATACTTTTTTGTGTGTATTCACACGTGCAAATTGTTGCTGCGAGAACTGCAGTTGCAACTTACACTTGCAAGTTTTGTCCAAAATCGCGTTCGAAAAACTTGCAGCTGCAAATAAGTCTTTAAAAATCATCGCTTTGGAATTTAGTTCACATGTGTGAATAACCGTGAAAGTTCACTGAAATTAATGCAGCCGCTTTCTCATTGGCTGATGAAAAATGTAAGTTTTGCGTGCAATTTGCAGCTGCATGTTGTCGCAGCAAAAACTTGCACTTGTGAATAGAGCATTAATCAACAAAACTAACAAAAGTTGAGCGCATTTGATGAAAGGTGTTTATACAAAATCGTTGACACAGGTTGCGTGTGACAGCTTAGATGTTGCAATACTTTTCGACTGTTTGCCTGTGGTACAGAGTCGTCCGGTGCAGTTTGATCCCACACGGTCCCGTCAACCAATGACACAAGATATCAATTTGTAAACAAAAATGTTTGGATTTGCAGTGCCGTTATACGTCGGCCAGAGCCAGACGGCGCTGCGCGACGAGGATAACACAACCGTTGCTATACCTAAAAATTTTCTTCGACAGTGTTTCAAATTAAAAAATGTTAGCATATTACAGTCCACCAAATGAAGCACACATATTTGGACCAAACGATGCCAACTTTCTGGTCTTTCTTACCTGCTGTGACCAAAATTTGCTACAATTGAGTTTTTGAAAAACGTTAAACTTACGTTTAGGATTAGGCTTAGACTTTGGCTTAACATCGACTACAACTAACAGCTGTAAACCTTGTCGGGTTTATTTCGAATGTATTGTCAACTTTGCCCAACTATTGTGTCAGTTGTATGACCAGTTAAGAATTATTATTTTTCGTTAACACAAATCTTAATATATCAGCTTATATTAACTGGCTTATATTAATTGATATTGTGACATTTTGTAAGGAATTTATTTGCTATGGAATTGAAATATAGTTTGTCATTACTGATGTTTGGAATGATGATAATTTGTGTTACTGAGATTGCAGTGGTAAGTTTTAAGAAGTTTTTCGCTCAAGTTGAAGCAAATTTCAGTGAGTTCTTAGCTTTTACAATTCAAAAACGTAAACAACGGTATTCTTGTTGGCTTTAAAACAATATTCGAAACATAATCACATAAAACTGCTGCAATTTTTAACCGTTATCGGCACTTTTGTAGTTTTCCCCTACACTACTCAAATGCGGCGTGGGGCCTTTTTATTGAACAAGTTGTTTCTTGCTTAGGCTGTCCCATGTATAGAACAGCGCCGGAACGTTTCCGTGCAGGACTGTAATAGTGTAAGCTCAAACTTTAGACTTTTTTGCTTAGGCTTTAATAGGCTTAGGCTTAGGTTTAGGTATAAGCTTATCCTTACGCTTATGCTTAGGCTTTAGTCTTAGGTTTAGGCTTAGGGATATGCCTATACTACTGGTTCGGCCCTGTTCTATACATGGGCTTCTTAGGTTTAAACATAGGCGCATAAGCCTGAGCGTAAGACTAAGTCAAACCGTAAAGTTAATGCTTGATTGTGGTCGTGGGGGACTTTTCTTCATTTGCGGAAACTACAAAAAAGCCGACATTTCAGATTTTAGTGAGGATCATCTTTTGAAGATCAAATCGGGTCCAAATGCGATAAATCAGTTTCATTTTTTGTATTTTTCAGGTCAACGCTCGCGCAGTATCGAATGACGAATCAAAAATGACGTTGAAAGAATTTAAAACAAAAAGATTGGATATGGTGAAAGGTAAGTATAGGTTTGACGATTTCCATTCCGTAGGCTATTTTAAGGTTGTCTACTGTAACACTGAACAGAAACTATTGAATTGTTTGTAAACCGGGATGTTGCCGGATTTTTGTTTCCGTTTCCGTTACAGAAATACCGGTGATTCCGTTGTTTTTGAGCTCTGGATTACTTGTAAAATCATATACAAATCATTTGCACCAAATGTGCATGTTTCAACTTTTAATTTGAATTTCAGAAGTAATTGAAAAATTCGTCAAACGCAATGAAGAATCGCTTCGAAAGTTTAACCAATCAATTATCGCTCGAGCAGCTCGAGTTTGGGAACGCGATTTTGACAAATATAACGCGACGGCAAACGTTGAACGGAGCAAACTTCGTAGCGAATTAGCACAACTCGAATCTGCAGCACCAGCAGCAACATCAGAAGACGATTACAACGAAAACGTTGCCAAACGAGTAGAATTACGACAAAAACTGATGAAACACGAAGAAAAATTGGCGAAAAAAGCTGAAAAAGTTCAAAAAGTCGACACTGCACTGTTGACAAACAGCAATGAAAAATTGAACAAAACAGCAACAGTTGAAATTAAGCAAAAAGTCGCTAAAATGCAGCGATTGAAGGCAAATTTAACTGCGACCGTCATTAAACAACACGAAAAAATACGAAAAGTTGTCGAAAAAGAAGCTCCAGTTGTAAAAGATGCAAAAATCAAAGACCAACTGCGACAAGTTTTGAAACAATCGGAAACAACCAAAGAAAAAGCGGTAGAAATCGTTGAATCGATGCCTCAAAGTGAAATTGAACACGCAGATTTACAAATTCTCCATGCTCGAGTTGAAGTTCTTGAACAAGAATTGAAAGATTTACTCGAAGAATTAGAAGAATTTGCAGCCAGCGACAGCGACGGTGATACATCCTCAATGGAATCTTCAAGTGAAAAATCAGACAAAACACAGGACAGTGATATGTCGAAAAGCGGAGAAATGAGCAATCTCGATCTAACGGACGAACAATCTGATGACAGTGGCAGCAGTGACAAACGGAGAAAACGAAGCAACGACAACAGAAAGAGAAAAAGAAAAAGTGTCAATGGCGGACAATCGAATGAAATGATGTATAACGACAAGATGAATAGTGATATGAATAGTGAAGAAGGAACGAACGGCGACAATGACAGCGGAAAAAGATTAAACGATGCTGACTCAAGTAATGATGGCGGTTCTGACATGTCAATTGGAATGGATAGCGATAGTGAAGACGACTCAGAAGACTCAGATAAAGACAGCAGCGACGACGACAGGAACAGCGATGAAGAAGAACAAGAAATAACAGAAAACGAACGACAAGAAGAACAAATTATGAAAGAAATCATTGAAACAATTAACGAACTCAAAACAACGCTGAAGTCAATGAAAAAAACGGCTGCTAATAACGTTAACGACAAGCAAACGTCATCTGGAGACCGGAAGTCATTTTCAAAGATTAATGCCAATGCTGAACGACGATTGAAAGAGCTGGAAAGTATCGAATTAAGCATTGAAACAAAATTGATTCAATTTCGACTAACATCACGGCCGCCATCGACAAACAGCAAGCACGAAAAATCAGCCATCAAAGCAAAATTCAATAAAATGAAGCAAAACATTGAAAAAATTCAATCCAAAGACGCTGAAAAACTTGGAGCGCTCGAGTCACAAATCAGTGCTCAAAGGCGAAATTTGAACGACGAGACAGGGAAATTTGATCGATCAAAAAATCTACGATTGATTGAAATGGCGACAAAAAAACAAAAAATCCTCGAACGACAACTAATCGCAATAGATTCGTTTGAAGGTGCCGCAGACGCTACTGCAGACGTTTTGGAAACAACATCGGCAATCACAAAGAAAAATGTTGCCAAAAAACGTGAACGATTATGGGAAAAATTCAAAAACAACAAAGCTGAAATCGACGCTGCACTGGAACATCAAATTGAATTTGAAAACAATCCAGCGGAAATTGAAAAAATCCTTGAAATTGAAAAGACATCGTCTCGTTCGTTTGAGGCTGTTATGTTGAATCGGAACAAAATTATGGAACGAAACAAATTTCACGACAACGTTCGACAACAAGCGAAGCAACGTGAAAAATCTGGAACATCAGACGAAGGCCCGCATCAAATAACGCAATCATCGTCAACCGCTCCAAAACTATTGGACGAAGCAGAAAGTTTACGAACAAAAAGTATGCTTGCAGATGCGATTAAAAAGCGAGAAAATCGGTTGACAAAATTTATTAACGTAGCGAAATATAAATTTACCGATCGACAGAAAAAACGACTTGAAGTTGAAAGTGAACGACTGCAAGGAAACTACGAAAAACTACACGACGAAGTTGATAAAGCGTTGAATCCAATACATCGCCGTGTGACATCTGCGAAAAATAAAGCAACCGAAATGAAACAAAACGTTGGCGAAACCGTTCAAAAGTATGGCGAATGGGCACAAAACGCAATGAACGCCGCAAAACATCGAATATCCGCCGAAACAGCTAACGTCGCCGACAGGGTATCACAAGAAGTTAACGCAATCGAAGGATTAATGCACTATGAAAATTGAAAATCACTGACCAAGTTTAAAATTTCAAAACGTCCTCATGTCTTTGTATACGCGAAGCAATTGATTTTCGTAATTTTTGAAATTTACTGCTGTTTTTAAAAGTATTCTTGTCTGAATATTGGTCGTTTGCCTAAGAACACTTACATTTGGTAACTGAAGGTTAACTATTCGGTTGAGTTGCGTTTTATAAATCTCAATATTTTGTAACTTTTCAATTCGGTCCTGAAACTTTATTCGAATCAATGTATCGAAAGTTCTTTCTCGATTGGTTGTTGTGAATGATATATAAACGGATGATCTATGCAATGTAAAATATATTTTACTGTAATTTTTGGTAGTAAATATATTAAATTGTTCATATGCTTACACATAATCGTTACTAGTCAGCCGGCTTTGCGCAATGTGCAAAAGTTAGCAGATGTACAGCAATCTGTATGCAACTTTTCTTTTCATAGAACAATTACATTCGTGTTCTAAAAAATATTGTACATGAAGTTAATTTCTGAAAAGTTGCCCAAAATACGTAGGAACTCTCCTGCTTCAATTATATAGATATGTTGTACTCTGTGTCTCAGAGAATAACGATGTTACTGCAAAATAAACAGAATTTATCAGGTAATTTGAAGTTTATCAGGTAATTTGAAATTTATTAAATAATTTGAAATTTATCAAATAATTTGAAATTTGTCAAGCAATCTGAAATTTATAAGGTAATTTGAAATATATGTTAATATCTTGGCCAATCTTACTTTTAGGGGCGTAGCAGTAGATTTAGCGTATTCCTAAGCCTAAAGCCTAAGCCCAAGCCTTAAAAAAGCGAATTCTTAAGCTAAAGCATAACATCCCCCATTCCCCCTAAATTCACAACTGAATTAAACATTGCTGTGTACGAATAGTAAATTGATAACACCAGCATTAGTTTGCATCAATTGTTTTCTGCAACAATACTTGTAAGTAAACAAAAATACTTAACATGGTTGCGTTGAATATCTAACGTTAAGATGTCAAAAATGCCTTTTAACTGCTTGCTGAGTTTATTACGAAAATTTGGCTAAAGTGTAGTTGCTAGACTTTCGGCTCATGTATAGAACAGGACCAGAACGTTTTCCTGCGTGGCTGTAATAGAGTTAGCTTAAGTTTTAGACTAAGTTTTTGGCTTAGGTAAGCCAAAGCCTATGACTAAGCCTAAGCTAAAGAACAAAATTATAGTGTAAAGTTTAAGTATACTCTTTTCTAGTCCCACAGAAAAACCTTCCGCCCCTGATTTTTAATACATTGGCCAAAATCTGCTCAAAATTTGGTTTCTCACACCATGAAATACGCTAGAAAATTGCAAAAAGTTTTTAATTTATTTTCGAGTTGCGTTTTATTAAAATTTATCCGATTGTCTATAAAATTCAAAGCCAGCATACGATTGCATTTTTGTCAACTTTAATTTCAAATTCATGGATAACAGCGATTTTGATGAATCTTGCAATTTTTCCGCGGAAGCAAGGATGGTAAATGGCAATATTATTAATTATATCGCGTGTAAAAGCGACAAATCAGTAGTTCAACAGATTTTTGCAACAACAATTTTGTTCACAAAAGTCACAAAGCTGAGTTTGGATTCGAAAATCAACGTTGGTAATAATTCTGTGATCATTGTATTAAACTCGACCAGATTCAAAACGTCAGGATTTATGGCGTCCGCTGAAGCTTAAACAATGACTGCATCCACTTTGAATCCGTTTGTATCACATACCAGTTTTCTAAATTCGTTTTCAATCATTTTTTTCAAAAATTTCTACGAACATTTTTTAGCAAACAACATTAATTTTGCCACAAAAACTATTTTGTTTTATTTTTCAGAAATTACAATACTTCGCTTCGTTTGATGATTCGTTTTTGATTACACTTGAAAACGATACAAGTAACACTACTGATCCGCGTGCATTTGACGAAATGCTTCGAAATGCAATTTTTGGCTTGTCAATAGTTGATGTTGTGTTGGCAGCGATCCTTCTTGCAATTTCTTTTGCGCCTTTGTTTTGGTAACTCGGCAGATCTGTTGTGAGATTAATAAATATTGTACCACAACTCATTTAGTTAATAATATTACCATGGTGGTCGAACGTACATGTTTTAAACCAGTATGTATCCGCACAAACTTTTACCAAACTGTACAATGCACTCATACGGCAAAAAAGACAACATTTATGGCCAATGTAAAGAACAGGGGTGCAACAGTATTATAAGAACATTCCCAGCGTAAAGTTTAAGCCGAAGCCTAAGCCTAAGTGTAAGAATGGGCTTCTATATGCATTTTTGCAAGTTCAAAGTGTATGTTTTACTTAAAAATAAAGTGCACCTAAAAAGCAGTACGTTTGAATGGCATTGGCATTAAAGATACATTTGGAGTATTTTGTACTTTTATTAATATCTTCAATTTTTGCAACATTTTTTATCGGGTTTTAAATCCTGGTATTGAAACTAATCACGTGATACTGTTAGCCTATTGCAGGTAACATTTTTGCTTAACTTTCGAAATTAGATGCTGACATAGCGTAATTGTACAAACTAGAACGCAGTCAATGTGTTTCGGTAGCAGATGGTACATGTTAAGCAGGATTTAGGACATTTTTTGCCACACAGTTAATTCCAGCGAGTTAATTTTGTTCATTCGCTCAGTCTGAGTTAGGAATGTCAGAACCAGTCTGATTTAGGACTACTCGCATTCTGATTCAATTATCAACTCCACTTGAATCAACACAACTCAGAGTAAGAATCATGGCCCTTTCGGGCAATTCAACTTTTAGTTCCCTTAATTATTGTCAAAAAATACTTATACGTAGGGTCTTTAAGGGAATATTTCACTATATTTTTCTAAAAGACATTGGAACCCTTTATCTCATCACATGAGCTGTTTGGAATACAACTGCACCCAAAGTGGATTCAGCTGTTAATTCAACCGTAACACTGACCATAATGATAACTGTACCCCCATTTTATATTTCAGCTAAAGATTTTTAAAATCGAAATCTAAATATTTAAAATATTAAATTAATGATGTCACTATGTTTTTAGCTTTTTTTGCTATAAGCAGTTGCTGGCCCGCCAGCCGGTTCCTGGCCGGTGCACAACACTGCTTATTTCATTGAAAAGTAGGTCACCAATGGCTAAGCCTAATTATCATCGGTCACGTAACCAATTCCTCTTTGGATACCCTGGGTTTCGTCATCCGGACGCTTCGAGGCCTCGGGTATGTTTCACATGGCACTATTTTTAGGCCAACTCTGTTCCGCTGGAAATGGTGGTCAAAACAGCACTATACATCCGATGCCATTGCGGGTTTTTCATTCTATCTCGCAGTATTCGTTTACTACTTGGCGTTCATTTTGTGTTTCGTTCAGTCCCGACTTGACTTATCAGCGGAGTCTTGTGTCCAAGGTGCATCGCTTCTACAATGGCTGTTAATCACAATGATTTTCAACTCATTTGCATACTGCAGTTGCTTGCTAATCTGGAAAACTATTGCACTGACTCGAGCCGCAAAAGCCATACACGTCCTTCCACAATATTGTATTGTGTATGCAATTTTGCCGTGGGGTAAGGATTTGCACTCTGTCATTAATTAAAACATTTGTCCCATGTAAAAATCAGGGGTGGAACATTTTTCTGTAAGACTGCAATAGGGTAAGCTTAAGCTTTAGACTAATTTTTTGTGTTGGTGTAGGCTTAGGTTTAGGCTTAGGAATATGCGCATTCCTACGCTTAGACTTAGACTTAGGCTTAGGCTTAGGAATATGCGTATAATACTGTTCCACCTCTGTTCCTTACATTGGCCAAACATTTTAGACAGGAAATTAAAGTATATCTAAAATTCAATACTTTCGTAGTCTGATTTACTTCTTAAAATATTAGTTTGAACCGAATGCTAAAATTTACAGTGTACGAAATGGCTACTTATATATAGAAACGGTTGTTGGCAGCGTAATTTAATTGAAAGAATTATGTCATTTAGTCTCATCCATATTCTCAAATGTGTGTAAAACCTTTAACCAATTAGTGACACGTGTTGTAGTGTTTAAGCCAGTAATTGGTGAGCTTCGAAAATCTGCATATTTTTGTATTTACCTGTCTCCTACTTCTGTTTTAAGTTTTGCTTTTGCAAGAATTTGACAATTTGAAAATCATTCGCTATCTGGTAATAGATGCTACACTGCAGAAAATGGCGTGTCAAATTGACTCTCTTCGAAATAAGCTTTTCGGGACTACACAAATTGAGTAGAAATTCGACTCCGCCGCAGTAAAACGTGCGCCTCAGTGAGTCGAATTTGACTGTGGCGGAGTCGAATTGGACTCAGTTTGTGTAGCCACGAAAATTCTACTTTGGAAAGAGGCAATTTGACTCACCATTTTTTGCAGTGATACACATTTGAGAATACAGTCGCTAAAATAAGAAGACGTTTCTAAATGTTATTTAATTCTATTTTGTTTTTCCAGCGTTAAGCGCATTGGTAACTGGAGTTATTTATGCAGCGACACCGGACAGTTTCTACCGCAATGACGGATTGTTAGTTTTGACCTGAGATATCACTTTTTAGCTTTAATAAAAATACTGACAAATTTAAAATTTTTCAATTTAATTTCGCCAATATCCCGCATGCAATAAGACAGTTTTGAACTCTTGTTAGAATATGATCATAATCAGAAATAAAGCCAAAATTTATAATCACAAACAGTGTAAATATATATTGACCAATGATCTTGTACCATTTTTGAAACAAATTTTAAATTTTGAGGCCCCAAATTTATTTTTAAGGAAGGTTATTTTAACTTAACGGAAATGACAACGGCGTTGTAACATCCTATTAAGATTATTAAGCGTTTACTTTAAATTTTGTCTATTTATCGCTTCACAATTGAATCTTTGTGTTTGCTTTGTGTTTTTGCATGTTATGGTTTGTTTACTTTATGCATTGATATAAATATTAATAGAATTTCTTGGCCTTTGTACACTCCGTCCCATTTGCTTGGCTTAGGTTTAAATTTAGGTTTCGTAAAAGGGTTATCTAAAGCAACACACAAAACAATGTGTCTAATATTCAAGAAATATTGTCTCAAATATATCTAAATAAAGACAAATTCATAATGGGTATGGTCCATGTAAAGATCAGAGGCGGATAGTTATTCTGTGGGACTAGAATAGAGTAAGCTTAAGCTTTAGACTAATTTTGTTGCTTGGCTTAGGTTTAGTCTTAGGCTTAGTAATATGCTCATTCTTACGCATAGATTAAGGCTTAGGCTTGGGAATATGTTTATAATACTGTTACTAAATACAATAATGTACATGCAATACACACATTGTAAGCAGTGTTTGACATTTATAACATATATGTGCAGTGTTAAATATCCACAAGACGTGAGAGCCTACTCGGGCTCGAGCGTCATGCTCCTATAGCTCAGTGGTCATCGTAAACAACTCCCACCCGTGAGATTGGGGTTCGAATCTCATCTTGAAATTACATCTCATGTGAAATTGCAAATATTCATGTGAGAAAGAGTTAAAATTTTATTACCAGATGCTGGACGCATCCTTCGGTTACATTCGCAGTTCAAGTATGTCTTCCTGTCGCAGAAATAATTTTAACATGGATCCTGGTTGTAATCGCGATTGAAATTAAAGTTTTTGGTCCAACGACAATTACGATTTCTACACATCATATTGACTTTGACACTAAA
Organism: Enoplolaimus lenunculus; assembly: GCA_030248215.1. Lineage (NCBI taxonomy): Eukaryota > Metazoa > Nematoda > Enoplea > Enoplida > Thoracostomopsidae > Enoplolaimus > Enoplolaimus lenunculus. The sequence goes on along the minus strand of JASANG010001546.1, from coordinate 456,760 downwards.
TTGTCATTTTTTCGAGTGACGTGTGTTTCAAAGTGGTCCGACCTGTTAATGACAATGATGAGAAGTTCAATACTCATCTGGATTATGCTGATTTGGGTTTGTTTCTCGATGTCTTGTTTTATAAACCGTGTTTCATTCTTCGCCATTGGTACTCAACCCGTTTATCATTCAACCTTTTGTCGGGTTTATTTCGTCGGCCCGTGCCAGTTTTATACGGTTCTGCCATCTGCAAGACAATAGGACTTGCAGACTGGGAAGAATATGGTAATGCGTACTTATATGCACCCACAAAACATGTGTAGAAATTTCAGGATTTTTTAATTTCTTAAATTCTGGTAATTCAAACATTATAGTCCTAAACTGCACAGAAATTTGTGTCTGAATGGTTAAAACATAAACACGATAGTGTCTGCATTAAGACATAATTGTTTTAAATTTCAAACAATATATATCTTGAATATCAGAATCGGATATAAACCTGGTTTAAGTGTAGGCGTATGCTTACAGAATAAGGCTCTTTGTTATGATTTTACACCAGTTTTAGCTTAGGTGTAACTTCTGGTTTAAGTCTTAGGCTTAAATGGCAGGCGCTAATAATTAACACAGACTATTTTGTCCATTAAAAACATATTTAACCTAGGATATGCTTAAGAATTACAATTACAATAAATTGGAACACTGTAATTTTCAGTGAGTTGATTTGAACTCAGAATTAGTTGAATCACTCATTATGACTTATGACTATCAGAACTCAGAATTTCGAGTTGGTTCACTTGATTCAGAGTTAATTAATCAACTCACCCAGAGTCAACTCATCTCAGAATGAGTATCAACTCAACTCTGAGTGAGTTAATGTTTACTGATATTAATTCGGAAATTACCAACTCGCTAGCTGAATTGATGAGTCACTCGTTGGAAATTACAGTGAATCATCAACATTCTGAGATGGAATGTTTGTGTTTCAGTTCAGCAGTTGGTACTCTGAAGTAAAACTGAAAAACGGTGGCAAGACGAAAGATTATATTGCGTTCACAATTTTACATTTTATGTTCGTACCATGGCTATTTATCACTCATTATATTTCGGTGATTATTCAAATTTCACAGCAGAAAACAGATAACACAACACCAGCAATAAGACTCGACAAATCAAACGCGTTTCCTTATGTTTATCAATGCTAAATAAAAATGTTCTCATGGCATTGTGACTGACACACTATACCTACAGTTTCATAAACATAGGATAATGACAATGATGTGTCTCTTGGTTCATGAAATACAGAAAAGAAACCTGTGGTAATCTGTAGAGCTGGAACACCCCACATCAGGGTTGTGCACGGAAAAAGACAACTGAAAAATCGGGTTTTCCGCTTATTTTCGTTTTTGCCGAGGGGAGTGATAAAACGGAAAAAAATCTTTTTTTCATTAATCTAAATTACTATCAAAACAGTGACAAAACATCACAAAAAACATTTAAAAATTGATTTTTCTCATGGCTCCGTCATCGTGAAAGCTGATTTACTGGAAAGGAACGAGTGACGGATCATGGAATTTTTAAAAGGGGAGCCGCACGAGATAAAATAGTGGAAGCATGCGCGAGCGCAAAACTAAACGCATACAAATTTTTATTTTCGACTTTTGCTGGGTCTAAACCGGAGTAGCACCCCTTGAGCCCAACAATGGAAGCAATTTGGAAACACATCCTTGTCCTAAATTACTGGAAAGACCAGGAAAACGCGCATGTTTTTACAGGCATTAAGAATACCCTGCTTGATTTTCATTCCCGCTCGAAATGAAGTCCTTGTAGGGACCTTTGTGTTTTTGTGATTGTCTCTGATTCTATCGAATGTCACACTTCCCTCTAACCATATACTTGAGTCGTTTTATGTTCCAAGAACAAGGTAGCACATAATAATATAATTGCGCTAAAATCGTACAAACATCATCCGTGCCTGAAGTGAGATTTCGAATGCTGAATTTGCGTTTTAGTTCATCTGGTTTTGTCGGGAACTACCTAAATGTGTTTACCACAACCTTGAACACATTTTCAAACATGTCGACATTTACGGATAATATTTCGAACACATGTAATATTGTATCATAATTTTAATGAATGTCCCATCAGGATAGCAAACAGTTTAAATTTTATGAATTTAATAGCGTATCAACATGCCGACAAATCGTTTCCACAGTTATAACGTGAACAAGCTTAACACTAATCTATTCTAGTCCCACAGAATAACGTACCGCCCAGTGGCGGATCCAGGATCTCAAAATGGGGGTGCCAAAATTTCACAGGTAATAAACTTATTTTTGACCCATACTGTAGTAACCCAAATAGGGGGTCCCCATTTTGAGTCCCAAATAATAGGAGTCCGTATCCCTAATAAGAGTCCGTAAAAGGGGGTAGAGTCCTTAAACTCTGATTAGACTCCATAAATGTCTAGTATCCCTAATTGTAGCGCACAAATGACTCCAGGTCCGAAAAAATGTGACATTAAGCGTGCTTATTTATTATAAAACAGAGAAATAAACAGCGCAGAACAGCAATTGACACTATATAATTTTTGTCAAGATGCTGTTGGGGGGCACGGCCGGGGTGGTCCCCACATGGATCCGCCATTGGTCCCGCCCCTGATCTTTACATGGACCTGAAATACCAACAGGTATGACATTATAGGTACGTTTAAACTGTGAAGCAAAAGTGTAATGTCTAAGAGTTGAAATGAAAAGTTTCACACCGCTACGAGCTTTTTCAAAGCAGATAACATTCGTATATTTTTGTGCCCTTTCTGTGCTAGAAGGCTTTATACGATCTTCCTAGGAAACACCTTAGAGTTTTAGCACATTGTGAATATAAATATAGGTTCTGCAAGTTCCATCACACTGAGTGTTGAAAATCGAAGGTGAAATGTAGTACATGAAGTATGCTTCTGGCTCTACAAATACCTACGAAACCCTCTGTTACAGTAAGGTATAGAAGGGTACTGTTAGGGCAACGCCAGATCGTTGTATATACTTAGCTAGTGACATGTGCGAAAATTTACCTCGCATAGTTGTAACGCAATTACAGAACATTTCGTTCGTTTAATAGCAATGGAAAGTCCATATTTTGCTATTGGCTGGGCTTAGGTATCACTTACCACCATTTTATTAAGGATATGCAGACTTAAAAGTCGATCGCCGCTACGTAGTCCTACTTTTTTAGCTTGCGGCAAAATGTTTTGAAGTTCTTGAAGTTCGCACCACGCTTAATAGGCTTGCTTTGTCAGTGGCTTGCAAGCATGTGAGACATGCTTGTCAGTTATATGCATGTAAAATATAGCGCAGTGCACTTTATGTACACTAGTCGACAGCGTACGGTCGACTTATACAACCGAACGATAGAAGTAGGTGGAGTGGCGGGCTGGGTGTCTCAGCGGTATAGTGCTTGTATAATAAGCATTACATAGTGCGATGACTTACGTGGCGCTAAAAGTATAGTTGAAAAAGATCGATCCAACAACTACGTATATGATTCTGTAAAAATCATGGAAGAAGAAACTGGGTTTTCGAATATTGCTGATGTACGTTGCTAAACATACCACGTTACAAGCTAAAGAACTTTTAGTGATAGCTGTATTGGTAATTTTGCGCCTATGGATCCCAGCTAGTAGGAATGTTGGTGCTGGTAATTTTTCTAATTTGCGGTTCACGAAACATGACCATGTGCTCTGTGTCTAGCACATCAGGTTGTTTTGTCTATGCTCTATAGTTACTATTGAGCAATGTTATTACTTATTAAGCAGAAATAATCTTTGTAATGTGTATGTACGTAAAATCGAAATACTGCTTTGTTTTTAGGCCAAGCTTCGTAAAGGTATGTGATTCTGCTTATGTTAAGTAAGCTTTATATATTATTATTAGAGAAGTCCCGGGGCCACCATTTTACCCGGGGCTGGGGATAGAAAAATACAGTAAACGTCAAATTTTATGTACCTTTTACGTTAGCATGTACCTGGGAGTACGGTACAGTTATTATTATATCACGTCACGCGACATTTTGTTGATACTCCAATGTTATGAAGTTAGTGTTAATACATTTGTTATCTGCCATATCGCGTCACTCTACATTTTGCCTATGGTTATGTAATAAACTTACTGTGCTTCGTTCCGATTCTAGCTAAATTTGTTGTGAAGTTAGTATATACCTTTGTATATATGCATTTCGTACGTTGATGTTTGCAGAGTTTCAAAACTTGCCATTGGGAGAGCTATTGAAGCTAAGAGATGAAATTGGTTCCAAAAAGTACGTTTGAAATTTAATTGAACGATGGTGGTTCGTTGCATTTCCGATTTTGGTCATGTCTCTATCTCAGTTAAGTTCGTAAACTTGTGATAGACGGCAAACCCATTTAAGTACACTGCCTTTGACCGCAAGTTGCAATTTTTAATGCTTTTAATGCCATCAAAATTAATTTGGAACCTGAACATTTTGCAGATATATGAGCACACTGTGCGGAACAAGCGAACGCAAGTCAGTTAGTAATGATTTCAAGCGAGAGTCGGTTAAAAGGTTGGTTCCTACTAAATCTATTTTAAATTTGTTTTGTACTTGGGGATTAAGAATAGGAAGCGACATAACACATATATATGCAATTAATATGATATAGGAAAACTTAGCGCAGAAACCCTGGGGTTCTTTTAATGGGAAAGAGGCTTCCTCTCACATTCGAGATCCTCCCACTCAGACCCTTCCCCCAGTCGACCTTCAATTTTTCAGCCTATCTGTAAACACGAAATTTACCTAAAGTTTTCAGATATTTAAGAACACAAGTTTTAACGTTGTGTATAAATTGTTTGTCGAATTATTGTACCTAGGTACTAGATATTTACTGATCAAGGGCGCAAAGCGTGAAAACAGGAAGTTTAATATTAAAAAAAATTTAGTTATTTCTCCCACACTCCCCCCACAAAAAATTTACTTACCTCTCCCACACTCCCCCAACAAAAAATTGCTTATCTCTCCCACACTCCCCTCTTCCAGTTCCTTTTTGCTAACATGCACTAGCCCACCAATCACAGTAGCCTAGGAAAACCTCAAGAGCACATTATATTTTATTTAGCTTTGAATGAATAGTCTGGGCCTACTCACACTTGTATCACATGTTTAGGCACCGAAACTGTTATAGAATTTGAAGTTTTATTTGCCGTTGTAAAATTGGTGTTATGCCGAACGACTAAGGTATTTATATCATTCTTTTGGCATTGTATACTAAAAATTTCACTTTATTTTGCGCTACATAAAATGTTTTTCGCTCACATAAAAGGCGATTTTTGATCAACTAAACGTTACAATTCTCTTTTGCCATGCTCTTTTGTATATGTGGTGTTTGTTGCCTTTAATGTGGACTGCTTAACAGGTAATATATTTTTCATTAATGTTCTTATTTCGTTTTGTTAGGCCACGTGAAATGTCGTCCAAGGTGAAACCAAGCCGCGTTCGGAATGTATTTCGGGATGAAAAGGTTCCGGTGCGTCTCATTTTTATTTGAACAGTGAAATATATATACGTAACGTTTTCATAATAGTTTCTCTTATCCTCTATCTATCTATACATTAAACTTCGAAAACAGCAATCCAACCAAGAGGCTTTACCTTTCCATCGACCTTTGGTTGCCTTGGATTCTTTAAATGCGGAACTCATTATGTTTTTGTTTTAGCGCAAGCGTGTCTGTGATCCTAGATTTGATGCAGACGCAGGGGATTATGACGCAAAGTTGTTTCAGAAAAATTATGAGTTTTTAGATGAAATTAAACGAAAAGAACGCCAGGTAGGCAGTAGCACTTCAGTTGTGTTTTCATACTTTTCAAACGGTTTATAAAGGATATAAAAAATTTTTTAAAGTACTACTATTTTTACAGTTAGTGCCATTAATTACAAATCTGTTTTTAGGATGCATTGGGGTTTCAAAAAAGTATTGTATATGAAAAGAAAATGGTAAAAAAATTCTTCCTGTAACATAACAAGTTATTCAAAAGTTTGTGGTCATTCGTTTACTGTTCGATTAGTTTTTCAGGACTTGCTAGACCAACTAAAGAAAACAAACGATGTGGAAGAGCGGAATAAAATTGACTTTTTGCTCAAAAGAATGGTAAGAGTAGCAGAGTAAACTGATTTAGCGGTTTATAATATAATCTATGTTATTATTTACTGCAAGTCACAATGGCTTCCGCGTAAGTTAGAATTCTTATTGAGATTTGATTGGTGTATAATGTATGTACCCTGAGACAGGTGTTGTGTTCGCTTTAATATATTTTCAGACTGTAGCATTTTTGCATTACGTATTGTTCTTTGGTTATGTTTGTGTTTATTTTTTGGCTAATCGTTGTTTTGGCTTTTTATTTAGAAAAATCAAGAGTCTTCTAGCAAACAAGTCGCTCAAAAGAAAACGTTGTTGAAGCAGCTCAGGTCTGACAATCAGGAACGACTAAAACGTGGTGAGAAGCCTGTGTTTCTGAAAAGATGTAAGTTTAAAAACGGTATGTTGTTTAATGCTATTTGTATTGTGTCTGTATAGCGGAAGCCAATGACTTATGACATTCACATTTTGTCTACGTAACCGCCGCTCAGATCACAATTTTATGTTGACGTAGAATGAACATGGACAAAACGTGTTCCGGGCTGCCCCAGTTAAACGTGAACCCCGCATCGGTACACTGAATAACACAAGCAATTTAATCCATAGCAAACATGACATGCTTTTTCAGTCGACTGTGCTGAGCTACACATTTGTTGGGTTTTTACATCTGTTAACAGTCAGATTTTATATTTTTCACATTTTTAGCTGAAGTAAAGCAGACCCTGTTGAACGAAAAATATAAAGATTTGAAGACAAGTGGAAAAGTAGACGCTTATCTTGCACGAAAGCGCAAAAAAGAAGCCCGAAAGGAAAAACAACTTAGGATTAGTTGATACTTTTTAGATAAGTATATTGCGGCTTACAAATTGAAAAGTTTGTTTGATGCGATTCGTTTCTCAAACATTGAACGACGAATTGCTATTTACGGGTGTTTGCCCTCTATTCCGTCAGCTCGCGTGTGGCTAAGGACCATTTCTTTGTATTTGTTGTGTTATATGTATGTGTGTTAGGCGAAATTAGGTAGACAAAATGATGTTTAATTTGCAAATTTTAGCAAATATCTGTAAGGTGTTGTTCAATCTTTTGCTTCAAACTTATTTTTACGAAATTTCAGCAGTTTTTTCTCAAAATTGTACCATCGCCAAACAAATAAATTTTGCAATACTGCAAAATTTTACTACCGAAATTGTCAGTGTTACGGCGTAATTTTGCTCACCCAGTAATATTTCCATCGGGAAAAGTTACACCGGTGTAGTTTTCCTACCGGCAAAATTACATCAGCCATAGCTTAAAGTTACGGCGTAATTTTTCCTCCTGTATGTTATTCCGAGGAAAAATATTACCGTTGTATTTTTTCTCTACGGAAAAATGACACCAGCCAGGGCGTAAATTTTCCCCGTAAAAATGAGACTGGTTCAATTTTTTTCGCTCAGGACAATATGAGATACAAAAATGAGATGTTTAAAACGCTAGGTTACTCTCACTGGTCCATCATGAAACTCAGTGATTCGGTTTTTTCCTCGAGTTTACTATTAGGGATGTGCCGATTAATCGGCATCGGTAATAATAGGCACTTTTCGTGAGTATCGGCATCGGCACTGCAAAAAATTGCCGATTTTTCCCGATACTTTTTGCACATAACTTTTTGCACATAACAGTCAGTTGGAATGCTATCAATTTCATTTCTGGGCGCACACAAATGTGTCTGCTCAGGAAAATTGTTATCTCTCTTTCGGTTGTGTTTGAAAAAATTAATTGAAATTAGTCTTTCTAATAAATTTTTTATCGTTTTATGATGGCTAGGGTTTAAGCCTTCATATAATAATGTAATGTAGCATTCAATCTGCTTATTAAGTATGGTGTACTAAAGATGGAATCGGCAAAATTTCAGTATAAGAATCGGCATCGGTAAAAATTTTGGTATCGGCACATCCCTATTTACTATCAACGTAATCAAAATGAGTTTGTGAAAGATTCTGCAGGTATATATTGTTACCAGAGACCGACCTCATCCGGTTCCGATTTAATATCCGGCAAAAACCGACATCCGGGTCCGGCATAACCTGCCGTAACCGCTTATTTGCGGTTGTGGTTCCAAATGTTTCAAAGTGCACCGACTGCAATTTCGGGCAAGTCCAGAGTAGAAACTGACGTGGAATGAAAAATTCACACCAACAGTTAATCTTAAATCCATGAATACATATCTTTGCACGACTCAAATACTCCCAACAGTACAATTTTTGTTCTATACCCAGTTAACATGCGGTTCTGGTGCAAAATTCACTATCCGGTTCTGGTATTCGGTAAAAGTCGGAGGTCGTATCTCTGCCGGGGCCGGAGGCAGACCTTCGGTTGTACCCTGAATATTATGTTCGATAGTAAATGTTTTAAAAGTTTATTGTTAGTAAATTATTTGCTCTAGTTGTTTTCAGCATTTGGCGGCGTATAAGAGCGTATAGATTAGGTTGTGTTAATTGACCAAATATAGATAGCGAGGCTACACATTTGTCACTCGTTAAAAATACGGAAACAAATTGTATGCAACATAACGGAGTCCGAAAACGGATACTTAATTTAAAATTTTGGATGCATTTCGTCATTTTAATTTTAAATTGAATAAGCGTGAGCTATAATGAAAACTTGTGCCAGTTATATGTGGTTTAGAAATACATTGAAGCATGAAAATAACAGAATTTCCTTATATCCTGATAGATACGTAGACGGCGAAGCGTCGTCTGGAAGCCGCGTTAGCCCTAACGTTCAATATGTAAAGATCAGGAGCGGATAGTTTTTCTTTGGGACTAGAATAGAGTAAGCTTTAGTTTAATTTAATTATTGCTTGGCTTACGCTCAAGAATCATTCTTACGCTTAAGAATCATTCATACGCTTAGGTTCAGGCTTAGGCTTAGGAATCTGCTTATAATACTGTTCCGCTTCTGTTCTTTACATTGGCCGTTTAGTGGACTGTTATGCATTATCCACATCGACGTATGCGAGCAGTATCTACAATTTTTTCAGCGTTACATTTTATTTCGAATTTGAGTTAATCGTGTGAATGTTCAACATGTCAGCCCAAGTTCATACATTCAATGTTGAAATGACATGTGAAGGTTGTTCAGGCGCAGTGAAGCGTGTTCTTGGAAAACAAGGAGATAAAGTTCAAAATGTTGACATAAACATGGACACTAAACAAGTTCACGTAACGTCTGCGATGACAGCAGAAGAATTGTTGGAGATTATTAAAAAAACAGGAAAAGAAACCAGTTATGTTGAGTCGAAATCTGCGTAAAGAACACCGCTACACCATTATGTTGTTCTCAGTTGTTGATTTCAATTATTTTTTGTTATAATTTTTTTATTTTATTTACGGTATTATTGTCTTAATTTCATTCGATTCATGTTGTGATTACGTTTATTGATTTGTTTTGTATACGGTTTTTTAGTTATTTTGATGTTTATTTTGTAATTACGCTGAAAACTCTTTTGGATTTGGGTTGAGTTACTTAGTGATCAGTTGGTGAAGACTACCGGTGTCGTTATGGATGAACCCATGGTGAAGAAGTTGAAAAAGGACCTTGAAGCTTCTATGGCTAACAATGGTTGTTTAGAGAGTTTTCGACCTGTTTTAGAACAGTATTTTACCCGAGATTCAGACGTGATTCCAACATACGAGTTTTACACGCTTACTCTGACTGATTTTAAACTAATATCGACGGTAATGAAGATTTTGACAGCCGAATTTCCGCTTACATCTGAATTTGAGCATTTAAAGCGTGTTCGCAAAGTGGGTGATGCTGTGAGCGGCGGTGGAACTATGGTGAAAAGCTTGAATAAGACAACTTTAGGTGGGACCATGGACCATGAAGCTAAACCAAGTAAACAGACTGTTGATCAGCAAAGTTTGGTGGATTGCGGTGATATCACCACAGAATATGGTTGCTCTGGAAACAATTGTGTACAAGAGACAAGTGGTGTTGGCGTGGCAGAAGTATTGATTCAACCTTTTAGTGAAACAACAACAATTGATATGCTACGAGCTAAACTAGAGCCTATGCTCATTCGTGGTAACGAGAAAGGATTAGCTGTGGGCGATTTGTCAGCTTCGTTGGTGGTTCGAAAAGTTCCTAAGTTTCGTCCGCGATGTCAGTTTGAATTTGAACGGTTTAAACTGGTTTGGCCAGTGAATTTTCATCCGACCGCAAGGTTGGAAGCAATGTTGAAAGGCGTTGAATTTTTTAGTCAACAGGATTTGGAACGCATTGCCATGTGGATGGCGGTTGCGATTGAAGTATCGAAAGCAAACAAGAATGCTAAAGATGATAAGTCTGGTAAGTCAAACATGATTCTGAGTTCTTTGCATTTTGTAATATTTTGTCAAAAATCAGTGCGAATTCTTTGGTTTTGTTAATTTCGTACACGGGTAAACGTCAATTGCGATTTTGTCAAACTTTAATTCTATTTAAAACGCGTTTACTTTTTATGATTTTCTGTAATGATTTGAAATGATCTAAGGTTTTTGGTTGACAAATACGTTCGTTAGCTGTAAAATATTTAAAATTTGCAATTGATAATTACGCGTTTGTGTTAATGATTGTATAATTTGTCTTCTTCATATTTCATATGTACTGATATTAGGGACTCTGTTTTTATAGTGAAAATTTTAATGAAGCGAAAAGAAATACAAGTTTGCAAGTATCGACTAAAGTTAGTAAAATCAAGAGTGGATGATGCATACTTCAACAAGAGTATGCAACTTGGTACATTCCGTCTACAAAAGAATGTACCCAGCACGCGTTGCATTTTTGTCCTACCTCCCTTTATGTAGAGGGGGTACAGCCGGTGCGAACCATGGCACTTTATGTATGCGGCATCAAACATGCTCCATTTAATATTCATGTGATAGCGACCTCCCTCTGAACAAGGGGGATCGACTAAAAACGCAACGGCCGGTGGTGCCTTTTGCACAGCGCACAACTCAAGAGTTGCACACTCTTGTATCATTCATTTTTGGTAAAATGAATGGAACAATTGTGACTTTAATTTTATTTGTTGCAGCTGAAATCGGCTGCGTTATTGTCAATCCATCTGAAAACGTTTGTGTCGCAGTTGCGTCCGACCAAAGACATATTGACGGTGACGTCATAACGCATCGATTACGTCATTCTGTTGTGTGCGCGATTGATTTGGTTGCTCAAGTGCAAGGAGGTGGAGCTTGGACAGACTCGTTGCAGCAGCGAAATTGTATACCGGTGAGATGAATATCAGAGCGTAATCTTGAATTGTTATTTTTGTATCTTGTGAGTTGAAAGCAGTAATATTGTTGGTTCAAAATATGACACCCCAAATCCTTAAAATAAATCTGAAATATTGTAGACAAGTGGTGGCGTTTCGCGTTTTCAAAATCTTATAAATTTCATATAGGTGTTTTGATTTTTTTAATTTAAAATTCGTAGCATGGAAATTCGTTTGTAATGAGTATGATGACTAGTAAGGTAAGTAACGACACACGCTACGCTACATACTTATACAATGCGTCCTAATATACCACCCTGGAAATCTCGCGCTGTTTTCTATTTTGACTTGTGTGAACCATTTTTTTATCTGAAATAGTGTCCAGTGGTACATTTGGTCACACAGATGAACTTTTTATTTTTCGCGCACTAATAACAGGGGTATAATAAGAGGGGGTCCCCATTTTGAGTACCAATCAATAGGAGTCCGTATCCCTGATAAGAGTCTGTAAGCGGATAGAGTCCCTAAACCCTAATTAGAGTATTATACATGTCAATTATCCCAATTGTAGTGTATAAATGACTCCAGGACCAAACAAAATTGAGTTCGAAACTTTAAAGCGTACTTAAGTTTTGAAAGTACATTACTAAGTATAACCTTGCGTTATCGCTCAAGTTTTTGATACAAGACAAATAAACGTTCAATTCAACGGATATTTGCAATACCGGATACATATCAGTAACAAAGGATGGCGGAGCGTGGGTTAAAAATAAATAACAGTCCGTAACCGAATAACAAGGGGGGTACCCTCTGGTGAGGCCAAATAAATATCAGTTACCCCCTCTTATTCGGCTCAGCGGTTTTTGTTTAGAATTCCGTTAGAAATGGCATTACAATGCAACAGACGTCAAATGATGACGCGTATATTTGCTCCGGACTCGACTGTTATATTACACACGAACCTTGCGTAATGTGTTCCATGGCGTTGTTGCATTCCAGAATTGGTCGTGTCTTTGTTGGAACTTCACATCTCGCAGGAGGGCTTGGCTCACGTGTTTCGCTTCACTTAAACCGACGTTTAAATCATCGTTTTGATGTTTGGTGTGGTTTGGATGAAAAACGATGTAAACAGTTGGACATTTTAGACGTTGCAGAAGTGTAGATTTACAGGAGTATTTTTGCGTTGTGATAGAGTAAATTTCTGCATGGGCTAAGACAGGACCAGGTTTAGTGTTGTATTAATAGAGTTTTTTGGGATATTCAACTTTTTTTTCCGGAAAGATTTGTTTTTTACGAATTGTACTCTTGTAACTAAGGAAGCAGTGTGGAAGTTTTCGAATTACTGCATAATTATGCTAAAGCAACTCGCATGCATATAGTTAGCATTGGTATAGGTGATCGATTTCTAGAATCAAAATCGCTTATTTAAAAAAATTTCTCTTCCTCTGCTTTCTGTTTTTTAGCTGGCCTTTCATGCTTCGGAATGTTAAAGGTAATATCTTTCCAATGATCAAATATCAAAGGGTAATCGGATGTCCGTTTGCGGAATAAATCGGTGACTGTTTCCGTCATAGAAATACCACCGTTGTTATGCTCATAGCGAGTTGAAAATCGCTTATGTGTCGTTTAATTTTGCAATACAGATATGCTGTGATTGTTCGATTTCAAATGGCGAAACCATCCAAAATATTAAAAGTTTAGGGCGCACGCTTTATTTTTCGTTGAAATTTTAAAGTGCTGTTCGATGAATATTGCATTCATCATTTGCATTGGTAGAAATATATATAACATCTTTCAAATTTTTCTACCTCTATAACCGTTTATATTTAGTTTGATCACTATCCGTTTCCGTTATTTTTACTATTCGTTTAACGTCCTGACAAATATTGTGTACAAATTCGGTCCTTAAGCGATCAATGTATGCCATCGTGTAATGTTATTCATTTTACTGCTTTCGAATTGATTGAACTGTGATTCGCTATATATAATAAACGTTATTTTCTGTTACAGTATTTTGTTTGCTGCCATTCTGAAAGGGGTTGGCTTTGATAACAAGAAGCTATTTGAAGTTGGAAGAAGCACTGCCGGCATTTTTTAAATAGAAAAACCAGATAGAATACAGATTTGCTATTGTGAGCGAGTAGGTTAAGCAGTAGTGTTTTTATTTCATCACCAGGTTTCGATGGCAGACAAAAATAGGAAAACTGTTTTACTGTGACTGACCACCAAATTTATCAAACGTCAAAATGCTCTTGGTTGTCCCAGTTATACCGTGAACCTCGCATTAAACCGACTCGCTGAGTTGGATTGCGTCATTTATTGCGTTTGATGACTGGTTTAGTGCACTTTACTATTAATTTCACGACAAAAATGTAGGAGGAAATTTTCTGTAACAACCAACCTTTTTGAATTAATTTTGTGGGTTTCTCTCAGGAGAAGGCTGCGGCTTCCTTGAATCATCTGCGTTTTGAAAAAAACTAAGCAGAATGAGGCTAGTACTCCTCAACCCCACACTAAGCTGTTCATTATTCGGACAGCTAGAATCGCTGATAAAGTACTTTTGGACTGTTTTGATGTATGAGAAGAAGGTCGTTTAGCGTGGAGGAATTGAATTCAAAAGTTATGAGTTATGGGTTCTGTGTTATGGGAAATTCAAATGTGCTCTTTACAGATTGACAGATTTGCAAGCTAGCCTTTTATTAATTAGCATCATACTCAATTAGGCTTGGCGTATTATTAAATCTAGAGCGATCAGAATTTAAAATGAAGCCCAGTATGTAATCTCGCGACGCTGCTTGCTATATGTATATAAATAGATTTTGTTTCTTGCAAAGGTAATTAATTTAGTACTTGACGGTGCGTATTCCATGCAAATTTTTCACTGGGCTAATTTAATTTAAAAATACGAAACCATTATTCTGATAAATATCAAGCTAAACTGAAGTCTTTAATTTTGGCATGTTTTAAGAAATCACAATTTTTAATCATCATGAAATTATGCAGGAATGTGGTTCAATATTTTAACTCAGGTTTGAATACAGAATTTCTTTTCGTTAGCTCCAGATACTTTAATGGTGAAACAATGCAAATTATTCTAAAATTCTTTTCACAAAATAGCATTTAAAAACGTGGCGCAAATCTGGATATATCCGGATATCCAGATACACGTTTCTTTTCGGATACATATCCAGATATTTTTCATATTCGAATATCCGGGTATCTGGTGTCCATCTATACTAAAGACAATTTAAAAGTTTATCGCTAAAATACCGTACTGTGGAATTTGGAGAGGGGCGACCTTGGGTACGATCCAGCAATTGTGGGGATATAAAGGGCTCTAAGCACGGCACTGGTTAGGAACCATCCCAAATCTAAACGCTACTCAATCGTTTATTAGTTGACAGAAGTATCTTAACTTGATTATTGTTTCATTGTTGCTATGTGTATATTGTCTAAATTGGAATGAGCTTAACTTTCGAAGAAGCCAAACGATTGAGTTGTGCTGATAAGCATTCGGGTATCGTTGTTGACACATTTGTTTATTGCATTTATTTACGATGGTCGTATCAAGGTCAACTCGACAAAGGCATTAAAGAATTCTTGGATAAAAGTTTAAAGAAATATAACCCTCAGTAAGTGGAAGAAGCAGTTTGGTTTAACTTATTGTGTTTGTAGAACTATACTTTAAGGCGTTTTTGGTCGGAAAATGACTTTAATAGATATTGTAACCTAAGTCGCTTGTACTGGGTTGCATAACGGTTATTAAGGGTACAGTTGTCAATATTGCATCTGAAACACCGCAATCGGAACTGTTAAACGAAAATATCATGAAAAACTGAATTCTGAATGCAGAGGAATACAACTGGATAATGGATGTTTTTTGAAAATATGAAGATCTGGCAAGAGCCAACCTGTACAGCGGTTTGTAGGTGAAATTGTTGGTTTTGTTTTAAGTGCAGTAATTGGGTTCGAATGGTACGTACATACTTACGGAAGTACGGTATTTCTAGTCAAATGAACGCTTTGCATACTACGAGAAAGAGTTAAACACATAGAATTGAGTTGTGGGTTTTATGTTAGTCGAATGTTTTATGCTGTTTTTTATGTTTTTTTTTCAGTCAAATTGTTTTACTGTAAGCAAAAAAATGTATATTGACTGTGTTTTAGGCTTTCTGGGATACCGATCGCGTACGGCAAAATCAAAATGCCCACATCGTCGCTAATTCATGAAGACCAAGCGGGCATTCATTTTAATTTACAAATTGAATTTGCTGTTTTTCGACCTGAAATCGGTTCAATTGTTAGAGGTCAGTGATGTTTGGCTGTTTGTTCATTTTTTGTTTGTTTGTTTTATTTACTTGGTCAGTACTACATAAGTATTAGTAATCATACCTAGGTAATGTTATAGAAGGTGAGCAAAGATGGCATTTGCCAAATAAGGCAGAGCGGCGCAGCCGTGTAAAATTTGCCCGATTGACATGGTCCAACTTATCGAACAGGGAAATTTTCAAAACATTTCATGCAATTTCACAAGCTTGATTGCCGGAAACTTCTTCGAAAATGTATCAGTACCAGATGCGACAGTCAATTTGTTGGCTGAGCTTGTGGTAGGCCTCCGGTTGTACTGTTTTTTATTGTTTGTATGTCTGTTAATTTTAGTTACGTTTAGCTTAAGTTTAAGTTCAGGACTAAGTTTAGGTTTAGGCTTAGGTTTAGGTTTACACTTATACGCGGGGTAGTTTATAGTACAATACAGGTTTGCAGTTTTTGTTTACTACAGTTAGTCTACTTACTGCCTGGTATATTAAAGGCGTTGTAACACACATATCGCCAATGTCAGTTTGCCTTCATGTGCTTGGATATTTCAACGCAACTTTGTGGCGTCGTTCAAACCCGGACGTTGCTCAGTTGCGTGGAGTTGAACTGGACGCGTGGTTGTTGTTTAAAGTCGTTCGCATTGAAACACACTCGAAAGTGATTATTCTACACGGTAAATACGTTGAAACAACTTGCAATCCGTCGGATCTGATTGGTCACAGGTGAGTTTTAGTTGTATTTTTTGTTATTTTAAGAAACAGTGTTAAAGAAAGGACGTTGTAGCGTTGATTTTGAATTTTTTCTCGGGAACTTTGATGAAATTTTAATGCTTATAGTTTGGTTTCGATAACAATGTCGGTGGCACTCCTGGCGAGATGAGAGAGCAGTTGATGTATCTAAGAGTAGTTGATATAATACACCATGAAATACCCAATGCTGTGGGGTCACTATCCATATTTTGTCTTCTGTGCCCCGTGTGTAACGCAATTGTTGTTTACTCCGATGTTTCACGCCTTTTGGTGAAACATATTTCAGCAGCCTCGATTTGGGACATTTGTTAAATTTTTTGTTACGTAAAAAGAATTTCTAGTTTGCAAAATAATGAAACCGTTACTCATAGTGAAATATTATTGTCAAATTTTAGTTTACCCGATATTGTATGCTCTGCGACTACACCTGTTTCGGTAAATACAAGAACGACGGAACGACAATCTAAGACTGAGCTTCAATCTCCGAGTAGTGGAAAGTCTACTTCAGGCGTTCAAGAATCGCCATTTCGTTGCCCGGTAGTGCCACCGTTAGCTCGTTCTGACTGCAAGGGTCTTTCTAGTCGTCAGCGAGTGGGTGAGTCTACTTTAATACCTGAAGTCAACCCTTCGAGCAGCAGGTCACAGCAATTGCCAGATGCAATCAGTTTGGATAAAACGGCGCAATTTAATCGGAGCAAAAAGTCCTCTAATGAAAATGATGCAGGTCTGAAAACAAACATTGATAGCACGCAAGTGGCATCAGGGGTCGGCCGTAGAGTTGAACGAAACAAACGAAAAAGTACAAGCTCGCAGTCTGACGGAGTGTCTGATATTGAAACTGTGAGCATCACAGGACAATCGGAAGGGAGTGATTTCGTTGGAGATGTATCTGATTCGTCTGTCAACGTTATACGGCATGTGAAGCCAAAAAAGAAACGAAAACGTGAAAGCAGATCGATCAACGACGAGAAATGCTTCAAGGAATCGTCAAATGGGATCAGTTTAATTGGATCCACCACAAGTCAAGTAGGGTTTGAAGTGAAGAAAGGGTATGAGCGAAGGTGAAGTAGCAGTAATCAAATATAAAAGACGAAAGCATAAAAGGTCTGGCTGTGAGCGTTGATATTTTGGATTAGATTAAATTATTGTATATAAGGCATTTAAAATTTGAAAAGTTGGCTGCGTTGATTAAAAGATGCAGTGACTCATGCTGGGTTCACGTTATAATTGAGGCGACCTAAAACGCGTTTTGTTTCTATTACAATAGCGTGTAACGTTTTGTCTGTACTCTAATCCGCTATCAAAGTAAAAAAGTTTGAGTTGTCGGCTATCCAGATTTGCCACTCATCGTTTCTACTGCAATATCAAATTTGAAATATATAGTCAATTTCAAATTACAGGTTTGATGATGCCTGCGAAGGTGTTGTAAGTTAACCTGAATGTCCTGTATTATATCATTATGCTGAAATTTATAATTTAGTTTGTACTCAGGAATATGATTAGGGAAAATTGCCGTCAGAAACAGAGACGTTGTAGCATATTCAGTATTGGAAATGATGCACTACTGCGTTATCTAACTTTTACTTTTTCATTAGTGCGCACAAAGTGCATTGTACCGCATAATATCATGTGATATTTGGTAGAATTTTGAAGTATCATATGATATTCTTATAAATGTCCTGTGGTGTCGTGTGATAAGTGGTTGAAGGGAACTGCGGCGACTGCGAATATCAAACAGCAAATGGACGTATTGTCATTATATATTCATCATGTGGTACCAATTAGCGAACAACTACCGCAGAAATGTGAGGGTCCATGTTACTTTTAGGGGCGTCCAGGTTTCCGGTGCATCTGCAAAACATTAGATTTACACTCTAAACTTCTTTTTTTGTTTAAGCTTAGGCGTAGGAACACAGTTTTTAACGCTTAGGCTTATGTTTACGCATAGGAATATGCTTAATTTACTGTTGCGCCCCCTAAAAGTAACATTGGCTTATGTGAAAGTAACTCCGGCATATAAATTAGAGTCAGTTAAATGTTTTAGTTTCAGTTAGTTCAGAAATGTGACGAATGCCTACGTCTGACTTCAAAAATTTAGATCAGCTAAAATTCGTTCGTGATTGCCAAGTCGCACGTTGATGGAGGAAATCAAAGGTGGCACTGTTGGCAGTGTCTTGTATATTGTAATTGTTAAGTTTTTAATGTATAGTTTTAAACTTTAATAAACTGTTGTGTTTTAAATCAATACTAATTTTTATTTTCCAACCATCAGGTTCCGTAAAATCGAAAAAAGTAAAAGGGAAACGAACTATTAAGCGATAGAATCTAAGCCTACTCTTTTACACACCCGCCTGGAACTGGGACGTTTCTAAAACTAACATTAGCGAACATTTATATAAATATTGTCCGGGGTTCATTCTGAGGTATATGGCCCATAGGCTTCGCAAAAACAGATACGGCTGCGGTTAAATTTTTTGCGGGAGTTTTGGCAAAGTTCGGAAAACTTTTTTTAGGCCTTTTCCTTAGTTCGGTACAACTTTTCCCGAGTTTGTCGACATTAAGGACAATAACGGGAATACTACATCATACTTTTGCTGCAAATATCATACGATAAATAGGAGGACAAATCAGAAATATCATGATATTGAATTGAATCACTGAGAGTGTCTCGATATTTCGTTAGTTTGCTTAGTATCAAAATCACGAAAATGCTTGGAAAAGTTTTGCTGAACTTGAACCAAGAAGAATTCGGAAAAATGTTTATGCGGAACCGGACGACGGAAATTATCTGAAAATGGAAAATCAAAAGGATTTAATCACCGAACCGAACAAAACAAAACAAGACAGCCAGGAGTGCGGCATGCATAGTGTATATGCGTACGGAAATTGTTTTTACACGTTCAGCTTTAGCATCTCGTCTATACATTGGCAATAATGGGGAAGCGCACATAACCAATTGTTCCAAGTTGAACCTTTACAATTAATCCTTAAAGCTTATTATTGTATTAATATGATTATTTTAGGCAGCAGTGTCTCCTTTTACGTCACATTCGGTAGGTTTAAATGCTTCAAGCGTTTAGTCGTATAAATTGATCGAAAATAGAGATAGGACTAAATTCGCTTTAAAGCTGCATGTATCAACATTTTATTATGCAAATAAATGGTAAAAGTCAGTTCCATTGGCAACAATCAACCAAATCATTGTCGAAGAATTTATGAAAATCGCTACGAAGCATTTGATTTGGTTTGATTTTTAGATCTGAAGGAATTTTTTAATTTCACTGAAAAGTTTACCGCCGTCAGACAGGAAATTGAAACAAAACACACGACATCCAGAGAGGAAAACTAGCGAAATTTATTAAAAGAAACAAACAAATAAAAGTGTTCACTGTCCAAAATGCCAACTTTTATTATGGAAAATAACGGAATTTTTTAAACAAATATTGAAATATTTGGATGATTTCACCAAGTTTTTACGAATTTGTAAAGCCTACGGCATTTACGGCAAATTCATTGGCCAGAAAACGTCTTCAAATCAGTGAAATCTGAAATTTTAAACAAATTAATTTACAGAAAAGTTCTAAAAACTGTTCATTGTTTTACAGGGAATTTGTGTTCCACAAGGAAGGAAAACATTCGTTGGCAAAAAACGTCCAATGTGAAAGACAGACAGACACAAATACATCGTTTGTGGATACAGACAGGCTTTTTTCAGTTGGCATTGTCTCTAAATGTGGATCTTTGATCGTTGGCCTGAATTGGCATTTTGAGAGAAGAATCGAGGTATTGTTTATCGTCGCGTGCCATCTTCAAAGAACACACCGCCATCAAGAGCACAATATTTCGGACATACACCACGTTCACCAGCAGGTCCAGGAGGTCCAGGTGGTCCATTTGGTCCAGGTCGGCCGTCTTGGCCAGGATTACCAGGTTGACCAGCAGGGCCTCGTGGTCCAGGTCCGCCAGGCTGTGCGCTTGTTCCAGGACGGCCATCAGGACCAGGTGGACCTGGTGGACCAGGTGGACCATTCGGACCAGGATCTCCAGGTGTTGGTGGAGTGCTTTCTGCAGGTCGACCTGGTTCTCCTGGTTGACCGTCACTGCCTGGTCGGCCTGAATCACCCGGAGGTCCTGGTGGTCCTGGTCGGCCTGGGTTGCCATCGTTCGCTGGACGGCCAGGGTTGCCTGGACGGCCAGGATCACCTGAAAAACAAGCGATTCCATACATTAATCAGGAATCCTTAAATAAGACAATTTTTCGATGTAATGCACGAGGTTATCAACGCCCTAAAACATTTGTATTCTCCTATATCGCGTTTATTTTACACCAAATATGACATCCCTGCGTTTAGAGATGGCAAAAAAATTTTAAACATCTGTTATCTTCTGTATGCATCAAAACTGCACCAAAATAGTTTTTCTGTTCTAAATTTTAATTTAAGTTTTAAAAAATTGACTGAAAGGAAAAAATGTAATTTACAGCCGTATTTTAGGCTGTAAAAATTTGTCCTTGAAATAAGCAAAACCAGAATTAAATTCCCTTAAAAGTTCATTTTTTCGTCTCTCGATTATTTCGGGAGGGATTTTATTCCCTGTCCCTGAAATGTTGACAATATTTGGAGATTTAAACGCAATGTTTTTAGGTCAAAATGTTATGTATATAATAGGCACATACATACATGCCTTACATGCTTACATATATTTTGATGATATCAACTGTTATTTAACTTTGCATCCTGGTTTTTTACACATTTTGTGATAAAAAATTAAAAAAAATATATTTAAAAATACGCAAAATGTCAGTTTTGCTGATTTGCACTAAAGTCTCCGTAGTGAAGTTCACTCAACCATGAAACTTTAAACGCTTTTCTGCGACAAAATTAGTAATTTTATTTCAACAGCAAAACAGTCGTTTTTGCATTGTTTTGAAGAGAAAAACGCCATTTTATGCAACTTTTATGTCACAAAACTGACGAATTTTAAAATTTTTTGAGCAAAAAACGAGCAAAGATAAATTAACACACAAACTCAACACAACTGGGGCATCCAGGAACTGGTCCTTTGTAAGACTTTCTTGCTGGGCCTCAGGAGCTGGACCTTGAACCTTAATGCCGGATACAACCGCTAGTTTTGCCTCCGTCTTCGGCTAAATTTCCATGACTGCTTTCTCTGCCTCTGGTATTCTGCTTTAAGTCCATCTCCGGTTGCATTCCGTTTTTCTAATTTTCAGCCACGGCAACAACTTAAACATGGCTGTTAAGTTTAGCAAATAAATACGCTGTCATTAGTGAATTAGTTTAACCAAGAGTGGATTGTTTTTTTTTTTTTGTTTTTTAATGACCATTTTCTGTGCAACTGAGTAAATTCTGTGAACAAAAGAATGTATCCAGCGAACTTTGCGTTATGGCTGACTCCCTCTTATTTAAGGGATCTCTATGCTGTTTTGTATGCTACTCAAATTGTTTCGGTGGTACATTTTGTGCCACACATTTTTAACAAAAGTTGCACACTCCTGTCTAAGAGTGATCATCGACTCTTGGTTTAACCTTAAAGAACATTTTACCTCGGGGTCCGCCGGGTCCAGGAGGTCCAGGAGGTCCAGGTGGGCATGGTCGGCATGGAGGTGGCGTTGGTTCTTCGCAGACGGCGGATGGACGGCCTGGGAAGCCTGGTTGTCCTGGCATTCCTGGATAGCCATGGCGACCATTAGCGCCTGGTTTGCCTGGTGGACCAGCAACGCCAGGCAAACAGCATCCTGAAACAAGAAAAATACAAGATTCAATTGTCGCTGCAAAAGGTTTCCGATGACAAAAGGAGTTTCATACATCCGCCAACGTGAAATAACTGAAAACAAAAATAAAACAGCTAAAAGGTCACAGCCTGATCAGATACAAAGTGATTTACAGCTCATAAGTTTCATTTCCTCACACTGTAAATTTCAGTGAGTTGATTTGATCTTAGAATGAGTTGAATCACTAAGTATGACTTATTACTATCAGAACTATGAATTTTGAGTTGATTGAATTCATTCTGAGTTAATTAACTAGCTCACCCAGAGTCAACTCAATTCAAAGTGAGAATCGACTCAGCTCAGAGTGAGTTAATGTTTACTGATATTAAAATTCAGAAATAACCAACTCGCTAGCTGAACTGATTAATCAACTCATTGGAATTTACAGAGTAAAATTAATGAAATAAAACAGAAATGTGTTAATCAAACGACAAAAGAATTTTAAAATAAAACACAAAATATTTGGCTGAGCATTCAAGTTGAAATATTGGCTTTACTGAATTAAATCTGGTTCAATTCAATAAAGTTTTATTCAAACCAAAATTCGCTGGTTCAAAACATGTGATCTTTTGGCGATTGATGCTATAACCAATAGAGAATATACGAGTATGAATAAACCATTTACCCGTCTTACAGGAATTTATTTGAAAAAACGTTCCCGAAGCTTAAATTTAATCGGTTGTTTCGTTTTGTATCAGACAGAATCTTTTTACCAAAAATGTTCAAATTTTACAATATTTTGCATATTTGAATTTCTCACGGCTTTCCCCAATCATTTCAATTTCAAACAATTCGATTTTTTCTGTTTCATGGACCCTTCCTGAGTTCATAGCAATATTTTGTCAAAAAGTTAGAAAATTTATACATCTGTTAATTTTTAGCTGGCAAAGAGCAGTGCTGAGCCGAGCAGCGATAAAATTGTCGCTATTGGTCCAATGTCAGGGGCGTCCGCAGAATATTATTTTATGGTGGCACCGCATACTTTTGGAACGATCTTACAATTGCAACTCAAGATTGTTCACTTTTAAACCAAATTAATTTTGGGGGGCACGGCCCGCTGCTACTCCCCCCATGTCGACACCCGTGAAAAAGGTTCCTGAGTAATCCAATAATGCATCATTCAGGTTATACTGCGCTCGCCAATGTCAAAAAATGTCCCACCATTTTAATAGCTAGCTAATTTGCGAACACTCTCTAAAAATAGTGTCCAAACTATTAGCTAGCTATACGAATGACCTACAAAATAAAGCGACGTGGCAAAAATAATGTTGTAAAAATATCACCCTTTTAAAATACAGTGGATATAGTACGGCCAATGGTTAGAAACGGCAGAGTTTAAAATTTCTTATAATTTTTCAAATTTTGTCCCGGAAACTCAAATTTTGGCGGGAAAATTCAAATTTTTGCGGTAAAATTCAATTTTTGGCGGGAAAACTTAAATTTTGGCGGGAAATTCAAATTTTGGCGGGAAAATTCAAATTTTTCGGGAAAAGTTAAATTTTGGTGGAAAATTCAAGTTTTGGCGGGAAAATTTAAAATTTGGCGCGAAATTCAAATTTTGGCGGGAAAAGTTAAATTTTAGTGGAAAATTCAAATTGTGGCGGGAAAATTTAAATTTTGGCGGGAAAACTTAAGTTTTGGCGCGAAATTCAAATTTTGGTATAAAACTGAAATTTTGGCGGAAAAATTCAAATTTTGTTGGGAAAATTCAAATTTTGCCGATAAAACTCAAATTTTTCCGAAAAATTTCAAAATTTCGCTTGAAAATTCAAATTTAAGCATGACATTCAAATTTTTTGGTAAATTGTATTATGGTGCAAGAAATGACACATTGTCAAAATACCCTGCCATTTTCCGAACATGTCCTAAGAATAGACTGCAAAGAAACGACATACTAGCTAAATAGTGTGAAAATAATTACTTGGTGCAAGAAATAGCTGTAATTTTATTGCTACTTTATAATAATGACATGGACATTTTTTAACATTGGCGAGCGCAGCATAACCTGGATGGTGCATAACTGACTCTGGCACATTAATCAAGGGCTGGAGCCTGAGCAGTGATTTGTTCACAACTGTTTAACCAGTTTACCGTCAAAAACTTAAAGACATTTCACTCAGCTCCGCAAGCAACGTTGAATGAAACAATGCCGAACTTTTCAACAAAAAACTGTTTCGGCTCCAAAACGAAAAAAGGCAGATTTGAAATTCATTTTCGTTGTAAACAAATTAAAAATGCTGGTTTGTAAACGAATTTCTAACAAAATTTACCTTCACAGCCAGGAGTTTGACGTTTGGCAATTGTGCGGTTTGAGTAGACGGGTCCACTGGTGTATGCACCAGTCATCACTTTTCTGGCTGCGCTCTGAAAAAAATAGAAAACAAATTAAAAATTAAACATTAAAAATAAAATATTGTCAACCAGAATAAATGGCATCTGCGCCGTGTGAAGAAATGCCATCATTAAATTTATTATCGTCGAACAAAAATCATTTCAGATATTTCAAACGACAGAAGAAAGCAAAATTTTGGTAAACGGAATTAAAGGAAAAATTAACGAATTTTTCACAAAAATCAGGTGAAAACTACAATTTAGCGTTTTTGAAGAATTTGAAAACAAATCAAATCTTACATGGCAAAATTCCATATCGCGTTGAGCAGTTTGTTGCATATACGTCACATAATTGTTTACTGCAGGAAGAGTAACAGCAACGGCCAAAATTGACACAAAACTGAATGCAACTGCAGAATATGCGACAAGCTTGTACGCTTGTTCTCGGGCTCCGTCTTCAACCATGATTTTGTTATTTTCCGTATTCAAAATCTAAGCTCAAACCGTCACAATTTACTAACTTTTAACTTCTGAGAAACGTTTCTGAAAAATATAAGCAACACCGATTCATTGCCGTTAATTAATTGAATTGCAAAAAAGGCTTAAGAAATGGACGAAATAAAGAAGGCATTTGAAGTTTTCAAGGCTTCGATAACAAAAATGGAATCATCTGAACATCAGTTGGTTTACAGTCGCTATTTTAATGAAATCAATTGTGGCCTGTCGGCGACATTGAACTCATTTTCCGATTTTTAACTCAAATCTGGTGCAGGAAAACTGTTCAATTTTAATCATTTCAGCTTTCGATTTATGTAATTGTGAAAGTTCGTCAGACCAAAGAATCAGTTTATTCGTTAATCCCAGTTGTGCCAAGGTGTCTTATTCCTAAATCAACAGGATTCTGGCAATAAATCCCTTAAATACAGGCGATAACTCAACAAAAATACGCATGGATGAAACCAACATCATATTTCACTTAAGTTCAAAAGTATTTTTTCAGTCTAAACTCAGGGAGAAAGCGCAAATCTTAAATGCAAAATGTTTGTTGTTGAGAAACATAAAAGACTGAAACTGCGTTGTTCATCCTTACAATTAATATTTTACACCAAAGACCAGTAATGAATGCATGCATTTGTGCAGTCAAAAACAATGTTTTGTGTTGCCCTTAAAATTTGGGGCATCGCACGATGAAACTTGGACAGAGGCGGAGACTTGAAAATTTTCAATTTTAAACAATATTTTGTGCTTGAAAATGGACCAACTTTTAACATCTGAGTTGTTTTTGATGCTTAAACGCGCTTCCTTAATATTTTTTCAACAAAAATGTTTGCATGTTTCCTGTGTGTGTATGTGTGTCTTTGTGGGTGTTTCGGCATCTTGTGGGTGTCCCCGTTATATGACCATGCAACGCCAGGTGACGCTTGTGAATGCACTTCAAGGCGTGGCTGATAATCGGATTTATCACTGCTTGTGTAAATGCATAATGCAACATTATTTTTTCATTGTACGTTATTATTATTACTATTATTATTATTATTATTTATTGCAGTTTTACTATACGCGGCCAAAAAGCCAACACATCTCCTGGATGCAACTTAAACTAATGTGTTGCTGCTGAAACAAATTCTCCTACTTTAACTAAAGCTTCACATTGTAAAACGTTACATTTTAGTAAATCTGGGACACGCACTAAACGCCAAACATTAGCGCAACCTAAAATGATAATTTTACTAGTAAAAACGGGATTTTTTTGCTGTAAAAATAGTTATATTTTGACACAATTACGTTGATATATAGTGTTTTTTGTAATTTTAAGTCAAAATTTTAAAACAAAGTCTTCAGTTTTAACGGCATCGAGTAGTTCCTAAATATAAGTGCGCTCGATGTAACATAAAATATTACAAACTTTGCTGGTACACAAATATTAATAATTTTGCCTAAAACGAGTCTTATATTATTTAGGTTGTTTTGAAAATGTTAACAAGTTCACAGGTATAAACTGGATATTAATTTTCGCACTTTTATGAGTAAACAAGAAAAAAAGACAATTTTTACAAAGCAGATATTTGCTAAACGACAAATATTTTATGAAATCTTTGCCACATTGACCGCTGTCACTATTAAAATACCGTTATATCAAGAAACAATGCATAAGTTGTGTTAGAATTTTTAATCTTTTTTTCTCAAAAAAAACTTACGAATGTCCTATAGTTTTGTATTAAAGCAACGATTTGATGTTAAAAAATACTTGATTTTACATTTTTGTAAAAATATCAAGATAAAATATCGCGTTTTCACTCATATTTTTCAATATATACAAAACTGGTTATAAGCACAAAAATTAAGCATGTATAAAGCATATATGAAATTGTTTGTATCAAGCATGTAAGCATACTTGTACTGACCTGGATACGAGGGTGGCGGACTGATATTTATTCATCAGAGGCTGACCCATGTTATTTGGTTACGGACTGTTATTCATTTTTAATTCACCCTATGTTAGTTTTAGAACCAACATAAAACTTTTTATCTTCTTTCTTTTGTGAACTGAATCGCTTCGAAGCATTTTTGTCGTTAATTGCCATGGCCGTTAATTTTCCTTCTGGATTTCATAACGATTACGCGGGCTGTTTGAGTATCTGTTACATTATTTGGCCCATGTACAGATCAGAGGCGGAGCGTTTTTCTGTGGGACTGCAATGGAATAAGCTTAAAAGGTTTAGACTAATTTTTTCGGCTTGACTTAGGCCTAGGATTACGCTTAGGATTAAAAATAAACTCATTCTTACGCTTACGCTTAGGCTTAGGAATACGCTTAAATTACTGGTCCGCCCTGTTCTGTACATTGGCCCATTACTTAAACAGTCTTGGCAGATGGTCTGGTTTGGTCACTTTTATCGACTCTAAATAGGATTTGAACAAAACAACGGTAAAACAGTTGCAATATATGTACCTTGCGGTCAGCTATTTCAACTTAATGTGAACAATTTTCGGTTTTGTGCAGGCATCGTGCAAGCGTAAACTGTAAGCCTAAGTTTAAGATTAAGCGAATGATTAGTATTAATTCTAAGAATATTATAGTTGTAAGCATGTGAGACATATGTTTGTCATGGAACATATGCACAATATTTACGCAGTGTAAACTGTGTCGTATGCTAACCTGCAGCTTAAGGTCGCCATCAGGGTGTAAACGAAACAATTAAAATAACGGAAAACAGATATTGAAGTCCGGTTCAGAGCTGCACGCTATCTGCGGGTACTCGCGTGTAACGCGGGTACGGGTAAGAAAATTTTGACGTGGTTGTACCAGCGGATAAAGAATTTGAAAGCGCTTGTAAAAATTTGTCATTTGTTTACCCGTCTAAACTTTCGTAGAAAATGACACACAGCGGTTTCATGTACATAGCTAGTGTACCTCACAAATAAAGCAGGTTGCTATTAATATTATGGTTCTGGCTGAATTTGATTTTGTACAGACAAGAAAGTTTTGATTCACTGATCATGATCACCATCTACAAAGAGTCTAGTGTTGCCGGTGATAGGTGTAATGTACAATATTATCCGGTGTTACATTTTTACTGAATGGTTTGTTTTCAAGGTTACTAATAAAGAGTTTTTGTGAGGTAAATTGAGTGACTAAGATTTATACATTATAAAACCAGTCGTAGTGGGACTACATTTATTGAGCGAAGCTCGAACGCACGTAAGCAATTAAGGTAATATGCAAATTAGTTATTAGCTAACTATTCATTTATCCATGTTGGAGGTTTTTAAGCAATTTCCTAAGATTTTTCGTACCCAAGAACCCTTCCGCCACCCTAATAATTATTGAAATAATTTAAAAAGTCCTAATTTTGTCTTGTCAATTAAGCTAATATGCAAATTAGCTATTAGCTAACTATTCAATTATCGGTTTTGGATGTTTGGAAACAATTTATTCAAATTCCTCGCACCTAAACCCCCTTTAGTGCTGATATTGTTTTGCTTTCAACCTTAATAATTAGTGAAATATTGTAAAAAGTCCTAATTTAGGCTTATAAACTACGCTAATATGCAAATTATCCATTAGCTAACTGCTCAATTATCAGTTTTGGAGGTTTGTAAACAGTCTACGGAGATTCCTCGCAAAAAACCCTTTAATGCTAAAATTAGATTGCTTCTAACTGTAATAATTAGCGCAATATTGTGGAAAGTCCTAATTTAGGCTTAATTAATTATGCAAATTAGCCTGATTCTAATAAACGACTTAAAATTTTAAAACCCCAATGCGAAGTTAACACCCCAGGATAATTGAGTTTCAAACAAAAAAATTATCAAAATCGGTTCAGCCGTTCCTGAGATTCTTTTCGGACGGACAGACTGACAGACGGACATCCACCTTTCGACCCTCAAGTACAAAACATAAAACGCTTCGCGAAACTCCGAGCTTCGCTCAATTACACAATTACACAAGGGCGGGTAAAGACTGGTAGTGAGTAAAGGAATTTTTCGCGGGTGCACTTGAGGATAAAAACAATAAAATTTCCACAGGTAAATCCCTGCGCGGCTCAAAAATGTTTAACCCACTTTCACCTCTGGTCCAGTTAAACACTGTTCGCCATACAGTCTACGATCAAAGTAATTGAGGGATGCGTGACACAGTGGCAGAGCGCCTGTGTTAGAATCCTAATGCCGCTCGCTCGATCCTCCCATTGTAGGCCCGTTTTCCCAGCTGCTTAATTAAAAACGTCTGAAGTCTCGGTTCCTATTTTGATTGACATAGAGCTTTTGATATGGCATCAGTCAAAACTGGATGGATTGTTAAGGGACGACTTTGGTGAAAGTGGAGGGATGTAAGTATGTTGACATGCTTGTCCTTACTGTACATATGAGCCCATGTTATACTTTAAGGGGCGTCCAGGTTTTTGGTGGGTCTATCTAAAAAGAGTAGGTTTAGATTCTAGATAACATTTTTTGCTTAGGCTTAGACTTAGGCTTAGGAACACATTTTTGCAACGATTAGGCTTAGGCTTACGCTTAGTAATACGCTTGATTTACTGTTACGCCCCTTAAAGTAACATTGGCCTATGAAATATAGTGCAGTGCGCTGTATATATGCTAGCTAGCAGCATACCGTTGACACATACAGCGGACGACAGAAGTGGTTGGAAAGGCGGGATGTGTGGCGCCGTGTGTGGTAGTGTGCTTGCCAGCGAATCCTAAGGCTGATAGTTTAATACCCGCAATGTAGGTTCGCTTTCTTTGCTGCTTAATAGTTTAAATGGTCTGAAGTTCAGCTTCCTATCTTAGACAAACAATGTCAAAATCTGAAAACCTAAAACCTGAGCTGGAAGTAAACGAGAGACTAATTTGTAAACGTACTGTAGCGACCCGAGTAAAAGGGGGACTGATGTTTATTTGGCCTCTCCAGAGGGTACCCCCTTGTTATTCGGTTACGGACTGTTATTTGTTTTCAACCACCCTGCCGCCCCATTCCTTACTGATATATATCCGGTATTGCAACTATCCGTTTAATTAAACGTTTTTTGCTTTGCATCAAAAGCTTGAGCGATAATGCAAGGTTATATTGTGGAATGTTGCTTTCAAAACATAAGTATGCTATAAAGATTCGAACTCAACTTTGTTTGGTTCTGGAGTCATTTATGCGCTACAATTAGGAATAATTGACATTTATGTACTCTAATTAGGGTTTAGGGACTCAATGCGCTTACGGACTCTTATTATGGATACGGACTGCTATTAATTAGGACTGAAAATGGGGACCCCCTCTTATTACCGCACCCTTCTTATTCGGGTCACTACAGTATCTCAACAAGACTTGTAGTGAAAACATGATTTACTCATGAAAAAGAAAAAATAACCTTAATTAAAAACCAACAACAAGGCCATATGCAACCGAACCGGTAAATTTTTGATTGCTTAAGCCTAAGCCTAAACCTAAATTAACAGATCATTAGACCAGCCCGGCAACAAGTAGTACTTTTAATACCTGATTATGCCTGTTCAGCTATATTAAAAACGGCACAAAACAACGCGAAACGCGATAAAGTTTGCCTATTCAAGATCAATAAATGCTTAAAAGCTGCAATAAAATTTGAAATTTAAAATCTAAGCCTAAAACCGCCTATACGTGCTTAGTTAAGCATCCACCTGGAGAGATAATTTGGCCAATGTTATTTTAAGGAGCGTAACAGTAGATTAACCGTCTTCCTAAGGCTAATCCTAAGCCTAAGCGTTGCAAAAATGTGCTCCTAAGCCTAAGCCTAAGCCTAAGGGTTGCAAAAATGTGCTCTAAACCTAAGCTTAAGCCTACGCAAAAACATGTAAGTAATCTAGAATCTAAACCAACTCTTTAATAGACCCACCAGAAGTCGAGACGCCGATCAAAGTAACACGGGTCGATAATTTAGTCCTGTTCAGGTACCAAAAATGACAGTAAACTTCGATTATTGCAGATCATACGTACTGTAGCCAAGTTTGAAATTTAAGCAAAATTATTTGTTCAGTGCTAATTGTTTTAAAATTTTTCATTTTAGCAACCAATGATCTACGACCAAAGATAATTTGAATTTTAAGCTTAAATATAAACTGATTAAAGTTTAAAATCAAATTTGTTTTTTAGTTTATTAGACACACTCGGTTCAAAAATATTTTGGACATTAATCTTAAACTGAAATGGTAAAATGGTAAACTAAAAATTGTGTGAGTTTTCAAAAAAAATATCTTAAAAACGACTTTTAGAGTAATCGGATTACATACAGTGATTGGTTTATTTAATTTTCAGCAAAAGTAGAAATCAAATCTTAAACAGAAATGCGACCAACGCTTGAATGTTTACTGTTTATTAAAATTTTAGTGAAAAAAAATAATATTTTTCTTAAAATATATAATACTGATCATTCGGTTGTGTCTGTATAAATTTTGTGTAAAAAAAGTACTTTAACAAGTAAAAAAACACAATAAATTTTCATTAAATATTTTGAATTGTTGCAAAACACAATTTGAACGCGTTTTTTTCTCACGATTATTTCTAAGTTTATGAAAATAAAAAATTAAAACATTTAAAATTATTTTTAATTTAACAACTTTTTTATTACATCCTGGATGCTTCATTTCTAATTTCTGCTCATGTTTTTTAAATATTTTGTATTAAAATTTTTAGACGGATGCCAATTTTTGCAGCGACAATCGTTTCGAAATTTTGTCGTTGAATTTAGGAAAATGAGTGATCTTTGAATTAAAATTTATGGAACTGCGTTGAGAAAGTTGTCTTTTTCCACGACTAACGACACTGCCAAAAATCATGAGCCCAATTGACCCTCTCCGAATTAGGCTTTTCGGGAATACATAAATTGAGTCAATTTCGAATCCACTAGAGTCAAACTTGCTACTAAGTAGGTCGAATTTGACTCTGGCGGAGTCGAACTCAGTTTGTGTAGTCCCAAAAAATGTCTATTTCGGAGAGAGTCAATTTGACTCACCAATTTTTTGCAGTGTATTTCTAGAGCTCAAATATTGGTACAGTAGCCTAGCCAAGTTTTGACATCAAAATAGTATATATCTCATGTAAATTATAATTTGTTCCTACCTCCAAGATCCAGAATGTTATTTTAAAAATGTGCTGTTGTTATTTATCATTATCCCTGGTCCAGTCGAACTTTGTCCACAAATGGTTAGATTTTGAAAATTTTTGAAGTTGCTGAAATATGTGAAATAATTTAAAAAAATTCTTACATTTTTGGTCAAACGTCCAAAGCTTAAAACAAATTCTATGTTTTTTCAAATTTAGTTCAAATAGGTATTCGGTAAACTACAATGGAATTATTGTTCATTTGTTTATTTATATACTTTCATACTCATTGATACCCTTGACATTGGTGGTTCTTTATGAACTTTACATGAGCACACAACATATTTCAACTAGTTAAAAGGAGTTTGGTGCGCCGACATGATTGAATAATATCATCACTGCAAAAAATGGTGAGTCAAATGGACTCTCTCCGAAGTAGGCTCTACGGGACTACACAAACTGAGTCAAATTCAACTTTAGCCAGAGTCAAACGTACTACTCGGTGATTCTAATTTAACTCTGACGGAGTCGAATTTGACTCCGTTTGTGTATTCCTGCAGAGCCTATTTCGGAAAAAGTCAATTTGACTCAGCATTTTTTGCAGTGTAACAATTGATACGAGTATGCAACTTTTGTATTTTCAGAGATTCGGTGCGAAATTATAGAACAGGGCCGTATCATTAGTATAATCCTATTCCTAGCCTAAACCTATAAGCGCAAAAACGAGCGTAGGTATACCTAACCCTACGCATAAGCCCAATCCTTAGCCTGAGCAGAAAATTAGTCTAAAGCTTAAGCTTATTGTATTGCAGTCCCGCAGAAAAACGTTCCCCATCTGTTGTTAACATTGGCTGTGTTTTGTTAGAAAGTTTAACTTCAAGGTTATTTAACATCGTCATTAAATCGAAAACAAAATAACTTCGTCTGCAATGTGAAATTTTCAAAAAGATGACCAAAGTTTTTTCGTAAATTGTTTTAACCAAAAAAATTGCTTCCAGGTGGAAACGGATTTAATCGTAGGCCGTCATTTGCTCTCGTAGTGCCAGCGCAGCAAAATATGCGCCGATGAATATTTCCACTCACCAATTGAATACTCTTACTCGAAGGGATTTACTACTGGTCATTTAAACTGTCGTTCTATCATCAGTCGTGCAAGGCATAAGCCAATGTATAGAACAGGACCGTAACAGTAGTATATATAAGCATTTTATTAAGCCTAAGCCTAAGCGTCATAATCAGCTTACACCTAAACCTAAGCCCAAGCCTAATGAAAAAAATCATTCTAAAGCTTAAACTTACTCTATTGCAGTTTGACAGAAAAAATATTCCGCCTCTGATCGTTACATAATCCCAAGGTATGAAACGGTTCACACAATAAACAATCTAAAAATCAGTATGCGACATTTCGTTCCCTCGTAGCTGTTATAGGTGCACCAATGAGTTGAGATCATAGTTGGAATAGTAAAATCCTTCGATTCCAATGAAATCCACGTAAGTCAAATTAGTTGCCATACAACCAGAAGGTCACAATTCTTGCAAAATAGTAATTTTTTCGCATCTTCCGGGATATTCCAAATTATCCACCGGTATTCATGCGTGACCCGGACCCTCAACCAAGTAGCTACACACTGAATTGATCCCACCGGACGTTTATTTGCGTACGTTTAGCCGGAACTTTAACACAGATGCATGAACCAGAAAATAAAACCGAAGTCATATTCTATTATTCCAAACGTTGTTTTTGATGTTTGCCGTTCAAATTTTAAAATGTTCTGCGATAAAGATATTCTTTCCGCAAATATCCATCTTTATCATTGGTTTTTAAATCTTAAAATTGACCAAAAATCGTATTGAAACGAAGATTTTAAACACCGGGCATTGTAGCTATCTTAAGGTTGAAAGCACTGTATAAGTTAGGCAGTGTAGCGTAATAGCCCATAGCACCAGAGCCCAACTGGAACACGCTGTTGATTGAAACATCGAGGGGGCCCGCTTTGAGTACTGTGGTACCCCCCGATTGCATTTATCGCCATAACACGTACACAGCCATATACCCCCATCGTTATAATCTGAGCCACGATATCCATTGTTTCCCCCGTACTGTGAATGTCTATGCCTGAGCGACTTTGGCAACATAAGCAACTCGTAGCGATTATATCGGCGACATGTATTCATTCGTAGCCAGCCATCGTGTTGAACGATGGTTTCGTTGTAGCCGTTCTGTAAGATGTTGTCATAGCAACCGCGGATAAAGCCAAAATAGCTAAATCCTGAAAATATTTATTTAGCATGAAATAGAAATATCAACTGATAAAGTATGAGCGAAGCGAGCGAGAGGCCACACGTAATTTTGATATTAAATTCCTTTTATACCAGGGCCTAGATCCCAGGCTTCGGTATTGTACATTGCAATTTAATTGCTATTTCTATAATTTGTTGCAATGTGATACCCGCGTGGAATACGGTTGTTTATTTAAGATTAACCCATAGGCTAAGGCTTATGCTCAGGCGTAGGCCAATGGAAGATTTTAGGTAAAACATTTAAGCTTAGGCTTAGGCTTAGGAAAGAATTCGCAGAAACATCAGTCTAAGCTAAGCTCAAACCTAAGCCTTCAAAGGGAAGTGTACAAGAGTGCTATTATCTGAATTACACAATGTCCTTAATCATAGTCCTGTGCTTGAATCTTAACATATTATCAGTTAATACTTCAGTCCAGCCGGAACTCTTAGCTTGTGCATAAATCCTTTACAAGTTATACTTTAGCTTCCATCTCGGTTAATAATTAAGCTTTATAAATTAACAATTGATTCATTGTACTTTCTAAAAGCTTATACTAAATTGAGATAAGCTTAAGCTAATCCAGTAGTATTAAACTAAATTTTAAGAATAACTGAACTAACGGGTAGGATACGCTTAAACTAATTTAAAATTTTACGTATTTTTAGTTTAAGCTAAACTTATAGTGAACTCTTTGTTACACATAATTTCTGGGCTGCACTTTTTGCTTAATCTAAAAATAAGTTCAATTAAACTCGTGTTAAACTTAAAAATATACTAGTTCAACTAAAACTTAAAATTCTAGTTTAGTTAGTCCGTCCAGCCATTTAAGTTTTACTTAAACTAATATTCAAGTTTAGTTAAGCTGTAATTTAAGTTTAAGTTTTTAGAGAGTATGCTCCTCCTGAAAAATGTTCAGCCCCTCGTAACAACGTGAGTTGGCTACAGGTCCGGTCTCAACTGTCCCAAACCAAATCTCTGATCATCACCCATGGCCTGAGCCTGCGGGTTTTGTATCGGCGCGCATTCCATACATGAGCAACCAGGGTCTCTGGTAATGGTCGTGGTAGACCGCGCGCTGAGGGGGGAGGGCGGGGGTGGGGGAATTGTACCTGCGATCACAGTTTCATCGATCATAACGACACAAATTGTTGGACAATCCACTGTACCGATATTTATTTGTTGATAATTATCGTTGCACTGTTCGCTAAAATTACGCGGCTGAGTGTACGTGTAACGTAGTCGATCCCAAGCTTTCAAATAAACGTCCGACATACAACTGTAGCACTTGGTTGTGTCTGAAATACAAATGAATTTTATAAATTCAATTCAGTTTTCAATTCAACCATTGCAATTTGAACGGAAGTTTGAAAAAATATCGCTCATCGTTTTGAGTTTGGTTAAAGCGAAGTAATACGAAAATTAATCAGGGACCGGTTAAAAATTCAAACCGGTGTTCTTTGACGCTTTTGACAGACCGGAATGCAGTAAGAGACGCTTAGCCTGTAACCGGATATCACTAAATTGCTATTGCAAATCAGCACCTCAACATTGTTTCTTTATTGCAATTTTTACTTTTCGAAACTTTGTTTGTAACTCAGAATATTTATCTATATTATTAAAGCTAGAAAGTTCCACATACGTATTTTGAACAGTATTCCAGCTGTTGTAATAAATTGTTTCATATGTAAACAAGAGACAGCACATATATGCAAATTACAACATTCATTTAAAAGTCAATGTACACGATGTAGCAAAGAATTAAACAGCGAACCGAAATGCAAACAAAAATACTGCGCAGTGTTCGGGAACACAGAGTTTGGCGAGGAATGTTTTAGGGGTTGCAAATATGCAAGATTTAAGTACAAAAGGAAAAATGTAAAATCGAATTTCAGGATTTCGGTGAGCGCGAATTGTTTGCAAGAAACGCAAACAATAGTACTTCATTATAATACTGCTGTCTCACCATTATCAAACATCCACGATATCAAACGCTGAAAAGTCCAAAAACTTCCGGATACAAATCAATTTTTAACAAGGCATAGTTCCTAAAATTTTAAACTGTCACAAAAATCTTTTTTTCAAAATCCTACCAACCTTGGCCCAAAAAATGTTCCGAATAATCAAATTTAGATTTCCGAAGTCGAAACTCAGGCATTCCATCACTCATCGTATCGTGTGGTTCTGCTGAGGGGTCATAGTTTGGGTCGGATCCTTGATTTTCACGGTACACAGGCATAGTAGCGCTGGATGTTAGAACCAGTTCAGCCCTGGCAACATCCCAATGTTGATTTAATTGAAGCAAAATTTGCACAATATGGCACGCATTAATCAATAGTACACGCGATAATATCCAGTTGAAATTCAACATACATTCAGTCAAGTTCTACACGTCATTGGGTAAAACTTTTTTGAACTTTTAAATAATTTAAATACCGGTAACCCAATACAGGAGCCAAAATAATTTAAATCTAACAAATTTAACAAATATTACATAGCTAATTGAATTTATAAAATATGCGTTTAACTAAGAGTGGATGATGCATAATTCAAAAAGAGTATGCAACTGAGCACATTCTGTGTAGGACAGAATGTACCCGGCACGCGTTGCGACTTTGCCTACCCCTTATTTAAATGGGGGGTACAACCGGTGTGAACCATGACACTGCATGTATCCGGCACCAAAAAGTGCTTCGCTAATAGTTTAATTTAGAATTATTGCATGTGACTGCGACCCCCCACCAAACAAGAGGGGACCGGCCAAAAACGCAACGCCCGGTGGTACATTTTATACCATGCGGAACCAGCTGTACACTCTTGTATCATGCACTCTTGGTTTAACCAATCGCTGTTAATTAAAAATAAAAATGTACCGCATCGCCGCCCAACATCAGTAATTAAGCACATGAAATATAACTGCAGGTGTGTAATAAAGCAAAAATAAAAAATCCCTAGTCGAAACCAGAACCTAAACTTATCCCTAATAACCAAGACGAAACCAGAACCTAAACTTATCCCTAATAACCAAGACGAAACCAGAACCTAAACTTATCCCTAATAACCAAGA
This sequence comes from Enoplolaimus lenunculus, assembly GCA_030248215.1. NCBI lineage: Eukaryota > Metazoa > Nematoda > Enoplea > Enoplida > Thoracostomopsidae > Enoplolaimus > Enoplolaimus lenunculus. The sequence goes on along the minus strand of JASANG010001546.1, from coordinate 419,303 downwards.
CGAAACCAGAACCTAAACTTATCCCTAATAACCAAGACGAAACCAGAACCTAAACTTATCCCTAATAACCAAGACGAAACCAGAACCTAAACTTATCCCTAATAACCAAGACGAAACCAGAACCTAAACTTATCCCTAATAACCAAGCCGAAACCAGAACCTAAACTTATCCCTAATAACCAAGACGAAACCAGAACCTAAACTTATCCCTAATAACCAAGCCGAAACCAGAACCTAAACTTATCCCTAATAACCAAGCCGAAACCAGAACCTAAACTTATCCCTAATAACCAAGACGAAACCAGAACCTAAACTTATCCCTAATAACCAAGCCGAAACCAGAACCTAAACTTATCCCTAATAACCAAGCCGAAACCAGAATCTAAACTTATCCTTAATAACCAAGCCGAAACCAGAACCTAAACTTATCCCTTAAACAGCCAAGCCGTTTTGTTTCAAATAAAGAAGATCTGATCACACGACAAGTATATTAACGCCACCTTAAAGAATAATCCCGCAGTTACAAATGTTACAGATAACCATAAGCTTTCTCTATCTGGCAAAAGGTACTAAACCTCATTCTACGTCTCCTGAATTAAAATATCAATAATTAACTTGCACTGATTTAGTTTCATAGCTGCGCAAAAATAACAAGAAACACAATTATACGCATAAATTGAACTATAAAATCTTATTAGTGTAAATACAATGATTGCTGAAGGATTATTAGATTGGGATAAACTAACTGACCAGTATCCAGTGAACAAAATGTCATAAATCCTTATCCGACGGCAATGGGCGGTATTTTGTTCCATATACCTTTGTATGCCAAAAAACACTTAAAGGATCCATAGAGCGGAAAATAGCTGATCCCCTTTGCGGATGCCTGCCTGTGCCGATGTCAGATATTGTTCTTGTGGCAAACAAACGGAAATCGAACTAATCTTAGTAAGTTCGTAGCAACCTACTAAGTCAAAGTCTACTTTCTCAAATCATAGACTGCTACTTAAGGGTATGTTTTAATGAATTGTACTTCTAGAAATTTCGTGTCGAAAATCGCACATGGGGGCATTGATATGTTGAGCATTTAGAAAAACGCGGGTATACCAAAACGATTTCGAGTGTAGCCTCAGAAGAGTTGGAAGTGGCTAAGGATTTTTTACCCGACCCGCGCTATACCCACGCAAATATGAATTTTTTACCCGTGGGTATACCCGCGCCTGAAATTCTTTTCCCGACCCGCGGGTAATGTCCTACTCTGAGACTCAGTATAGCGGTAAGGGCCGATCAACTGTACACGAAAATAACGGCCAAACGCAACACGCGGCAGGTACATTGGGATACCGAGTCCCTAAGAGCTTCCAGCGCACAGAGGTTAACAATCGCGTTATTTATGCTTATTTGGCTTTTTGCTCATGAGGTTTCTTAAGCTGTTATATATTGAGCTTCTGAGTATGTACCCCCTGTGTTTGAATAAGCTGCTGAGCCTCTGGTTGATACTTTACATGGAAGTCCTGTCTCGCAGCCGAGGCAGGGGAGTACATGGCAATACGTCGGAAACATAAACGTCATGCAAAATTTGAGAACGAGCATACTCAGCTATAAATTACATTTTGTTTTGTGGTCCAGCTGGTTATTCTAAAATCCATAAAAACGATCTTTTATTTCCGTTTGTCTAAAATTTCATGACGGGATAAATCTCTCATATCCCTGGAATTGTGTACGTCCCTGTCCTCAGGACGAACGCTACTCAACACACTGGTATCCAAGTTTGAAAACAACAAACGGTTTATTTGCGCTAACACTTTGTAAGCACAGGTTTTTCGGCAAGCGGTTAAAATTGATTTAAATTTGGCCTGAAACCGCTTTTGTCGACTACCAGTCGCGGATCCGGAAATTTTTGACGACAAACGATGCCGCAGATATATAATGGTGACATAAGATCGCGAGTGGCAAAAAAACCAACAAATCAAACGCAATTTTAGTGCTAAATTTTAATACAAATTAATTTTTTGCAATTTTAATCCCAGTTGCAGAGCGTATAGTAGGATGTGAACCCCTATGATCTGATAGTGAGCGACTTCAAAATACACAGCACGGGACGTGAGCTACAGGCGAGTTTTGTTGAAATTCAACTTTATTCAAAGGATCACAAGCGTACATGTATGTATCAGTTCAAAATCCCCCGGGTGTAATTTCACACGAACGCGTCGTTCAAATTTAGGTTCACTGGCGTCTACGTAAACTGGTCAAATAAACCTAAAACTGATGACAATGAAACCACAGTAGTATCCGGTCAGATTTCGCGTTGACTTTTTGTCGTAGCGATTGACAAGCGCTCACTAGCGGATCCAAGCGAGAGGGGTCCACACCGGCATAGGTCCGTCTGAACAGGAATCAAAACCAAGATTTTGTATTACAGTTTAACAATAAAATGGTATTCTGGAACTCGCTACGGGTATTTTCCGATGTTACGTCTTGTGCCCCTCTTTTCAGTATGTAAGCGCTAGCGGTTAGCATGTAACACGTAAGATATGCGTGGGGATAACGGTGTAAACGGATAGCTAAAATAGCGGAAACAAAAACGGAAACGGATAATAATCAGAATAACGGAAACGGAAAACGGATATTGAAGTGTAAACGTTTCACAAATGTTGTATTTTTCTGTCAACTACAATGACGCCAGCGAACACTCACGGGGCTTTCTAAAATTGTAAAAAAGAAATTGCGGACGCACCGAAATTTGTACGATTTTGGACGAATTTCGTACCTTTTGTATTATTTCGAACAGTTAGAGTAAATCTGTGATAAAAATTGCGATATAGATGCTTGTTTATAACTAATTTTGAGCGTAAAACTAGCCGAATTTCCAGCATTTCTATAACGAAAACGGAAACAGAAACGGACACTGATTTTTACCGGAAGCGGAAACGGATATTTGACTACACCTGGTAGGGACCGAGAAGGTTGCAGGGAATGCGATCCGCTCCCCAGGGAGCAGATTTTCAATTAAGTAAAGCCGCATGGCAATCTTGGGTTTAAGCTTAGGCTTGGGTACAAAAACTGGTTTATGCAATGCTTTGAGTGGCACGCGATATCTTAAAGCGAAAACCCATTGCAGGCAAAATTTCAAGCTTAATTCGTAGTCAAAATATTGCGGGGAGGGCACTGTATGATACGACCCCTGTATTGAAACTGGAATATTAATTTTAGTCGATAAAGAAACAAAATCATTTCAGTTTAGATTACGCTGATTTTGTGTATTCACTACCATTCATTGTTATATATATATTTTTTACTCTCGTACACTTTGCTTAGCAGACCTAAGCTAATAAGCAAATGCTTAGGTTTAGGCATAGGCTTAGGTTTAGGCAAAGGCTTAGGTACCGTAAGCTCGGCCCCTGCGAAGAATAGGATGCTGCCCGCTTGGACACAGGGGGACTGGTAGAATCACAATCGTGGAAGCTTAGGCTTACGTTTAGGTTTACGGTTACTCCTATGTTTAGTCCCAGATTTAGTTTATGCGTAGATTTAGACTTTTAAGCTTAGACTTTATGCGTAGTATTCTGATTAGATATGACCAATTTAGCTGGTTTAAAACAGTATGTCAAGGTATCTTTACCTACTGAAGCCTTGTACAAATCTGGTGTCGGATGTATAGCAATTTAACACATAGTGGCTAATTGGTATATAACAAAATCAAAGTGTCCCAGCGTTTGATTTTTAACTTTCGTTTAGAAATCAATTGTACTATAAACTGAAAAAAACTGTAAATTTTTCCTGATTGAAATATTTAGCTGTATTAACAGTTTAAAGAATGAATTGCGCCCGCAAAGACAGCAGCAATTTTAAATAGCAAACCATTTCAAACTTCCGGTCTTTAAGAAATTTAAAAAAAAACAAGCTAAAATCGTCTAGCTATGTGATCGCGCTATTATAGCTAATAGTATAAAATCTATAAATCCGTTTGCGGCGTTTAAAGCAGACAACAACAAATCGATGTATAAAAATGTGACACCCGAACAGACAACGAATATAAAGAGATAAGTTTTAAAACGGCAGGGTACAACGCACCGGTAGGATGGGATAACAAATTTTGAACGAACTGAAAAAATCAATTTCAAGCCTGTTGCCAGGTCAACTTGCTAAATGGGGGGGCGCAAGCACAATTTTAAAACGGGCATGTGGGGGCCATTTAATAAAAACAGTAGCGGGGATAAAACATTTCTAGTGGGATGGCGGGTTGGCTGGAGCCCGTTACCGTTCGGTTTTGGCCGTTTTGACTTTAAACCCGAACCTGCAAAAAGTCGTATACGAGGAATGTCGTTGAGAGAATGAAAAATGATATCTGACACGTATTCTCACGCGAATTTGCGCTGCTGGTTTCGTGTTCAAATTTAAATTTTTAGGGTCACAACGAATGGGGTTTTTTTCTGGTTCAAAATACCCATCAGTCGAGTTCCCATGTGGGTACTACACCGGGGTTACTTTGAGCATAATTTAAGTATTTTAAGCGTAAACGACCGTTGAAAAATGAGTCGCCTACAGTTTAAATATGGAATGATGAAATGGTTTAGAAAAGTGTTATACACTCTATTATTTTATTGCTGTGTCAGTATGGGCCGTATTTCGTAATATAAATCAAATAAAGCATAAATTGGTAAATATATTCTATTTATACATATTTTTAGTTTTAAATTGATTTTAGAACAATATTTTTCTTGTAAAAGCAAATAGCTTGCATAAAGTCGAAATGAATTAAGCAAACTGTAAGATTGTAGTTTTCCCCGTTCAAGTGTGGTCCAAGACTGGAATATTTTGATTTCAGTTAGTAAATTTTAATTCTGTGTCTACAAAATTGATTGTCAGCCGGTGAAGGCGACCCAGGGAGGTTTCAGATCCCAGCCAGGAAAAATTTGCCGTCCTAATAACATTTCACCCTTGGATGAAGGTCATATTAAATCTTAGCATTCACCTTTGCATTCAGTATTACTTTTTACCATAAAGAGTGGATAACCGCTATGTACAAGAGTATGCGACTGAATACTTAAAATAATCATTACAGATAAGAGTATGCAACTGGCTACATTCTGTGCACAAATCAATGTATTTAGCGCGGTTTTGCTTTTATTTCGTTCCCTGATGTTAATAATGGGGGTATTTTGCAGTAATGTTTATAATTACGACTGAAATCGCACCGATCAATGCTGTTATCGCCAGTCTGTGTTTTACTGTGAGTTTGAATGGTGGATACCCTTCTAGAAATAACGCGGAGTCGAAGTTTGACTCACTTTGTGTAGTCAAGAAAAGCCAATTTCGGAGAGAGAGTCCATTTGACACACCATTTTTTGCAGTGTAAACGTCATAGACTATACTTGATACCATATATATGGGTACTGCAAGGCGCGGCTTCGGGCTTTGCAATCGAACCGGCAGCAACTGCATTGTGCAGTTAACAAAATTTACTACGCTTTGCAATTGGCATAAATCCAGTTTCTAAACATTTGCTAAACACCCGCGAGTTAAAATTTGATTGACTAAAAAATTTCATTAAGTTTGCAAAAAGTACCGTATTCTACTTCACCAAAAGTGCTTTTTCGACTTAAAATATATAATTTGTATTTTTCAAAAACTACCAATTTTAAATTTTCTTAAAATTTCATCAAGTACAAATCTGTTTTCTCAAAAAAAATATTGAGTATGAAAATGCACTCGAAAAGCGTTTTGTGTTACCTCAACAAATTTTCTGTTACTTCAAAATACCTACTGTTTATTACTCAAAACAAAAACATCCAATTGAAAAATTACGGTGAAATTTCGTTAATTAAGATAAATTCGTTGAAATCAAACTCAGAATTTGAAAATACACCAAAAAGTCAAGAAATTACCGTATTCAACATCATTAAAATTGGTTTTCCAACTCAAAATATTAATTTTTATTTTACTTAAAAGCACTGACGCTCAATTTAGCATTTTCTTAACTTTTCTATCTGACGAGAAACTGTGTATTTTAATAATAACCATAATGCGTTTTTTGAGTATAATTTCTAGCTGGCAAAAAGACACCCGTTTCTATATTATGATAATTGAATCAAAGCTGACAGATTATTAATCTGTCAAAAATCAGGCACGCATCTGTTTGCCAGTTTTTGTGTTGAAACTTTTCCGGTCGCTCAGAGTTGTTATTTTGGTGTATCATCAGCTGTGGATCGGGCAATTTCTGACGGAGGGGGGCGGGGTGGTAAATGTTATAAAACGCAAAAATTGTACGGTCGGGACCTTATCATTTTATCAGCAAAAATTTTCTGAGGTGGAAAAATTGTAAAATAAAGTCCTTATCATTTTATTACAAAAAATTCTGAAGGAAAAATTAATGATCTATCTTTTTTACAAAACATTTTCTGAGGGGAAAAATTGTAAGGTAGAAACAATACCGTTTTATCACAAAAATTTTCTATGGGGAGCGTACGTCCCATATCGCCCCCTCTCTGGATTCGCTAGTGTTTCTTACTTCCTTTGCGTACAGTCCCTGCCGATTTGGATTCACAACCAAGGGAAGGCCACAGAATGGCGGATCCAGAAATTTGCAAATGGGGGTCCGAAAGTTATATTAATAGAAAAAACCCGTGAGCAAAATGATCAAGAAGGGAGACGCTATTCTGGCACTCAATTTTGATACAAAATCTTGGTTTTGATCTCCATTGTGTGGGACGTTAGCCGGATTGGCTCCACATGTACCGGTCAAAGGGACCAAATACAAAAACTCAGCATCGTCCGCTCAGGACTTTGATTCCCCTAAAACTTTTTGTCTAAGCTTGTAAATTCTGAATTCGCTCCCGCGAACACTGTTTGGCTCCCTGTGACAGGGTTGGGCAGCTGTTAGAAGTCGTTTCACTCGCTTTCTTTGCCGCTGTCTAATACGTATACTCAAACATATCCATATCTTTTTTTCTGCAACAAAGTTGTCTCAATAGCGTTTTATCCTTTGGCGAATCCAGAAACGTTTTTACGGGGAAAACGCATCATTTTTAATAGTAACAGAACGCCCATGAGCGAAGCGAACGAGTAGCCGAACGCAATTTTAGCACGAAATCTTGTAGCAAAATTTCGAGATTTGGTTTATGTTGGACCGTAGGCCTGTTTGCACCATCCCCTGGATTCCGCCAGTGACTTTCTTGACAACGATCGAGTGTCATAGATAAGTTGGGATTTTAAGAATCAAATAACTTCTAATGATGCGTATCTAAAAGTGTCACCCGCCCGCCGGAAACTGAAAAAGGGTTGATCAAATGGATAATAATACGGGGGAAACGAGATAAGAACTACGTTCATTAGCTTAGGACAAATGGCTACAAAAGTGTGGACAAGGTATATATATATATATTGCCGCCAGACGGCGCCACATACCGCCGGACGCTGCTATGCGTTGCTAACAAAAATACAGGCCAATGTAAAGAACATGGGCGGAATAGTATTTTAAGCTTATTCCTAAGCCTAAGCCTAAGCCTAAGCGTAAGAAAGAGTTTATTCGTAAGCCTAAGCCTAAGCCTAAGCCTAAGCCAAGCAAAAAATGCGTCTAAAGCTTAAGCTTATTATATTGCAGTCGCACAAAACAAACGTGCCGCCCCTGATGTTTACATGGGCCAAAATATAAGCAAAATCTATTTGGTGGAATTTGTACTAAATTTTAGCGTTTCGCGAGCCGGCCATTGAGTATAACGGAATGCATCTGCGTTCATGAGATGTTTTCATTCACATTTCAAGCGATGGAATTTTGATATCTTATTTCAAGCTACGAAATGAACGCGACAATCAACGATGGTCATAGGCCAAACGGGAAATAAATTGACGAATTTGCTTATTGCAAAAATATCCAATCATCTTTGATCATCTAAAACCTGTCATTGTGACACGCACCGACACGGGGGTGAGCGACAGTTTATGAATTTCGGTTTAATAAAATATGCAAACCAACATCGTTTGTGCACCGCCACGATTGAACTGTATCTGCCAATCCACAAAAATTTATAAAAGCTAAACTAGGATTTGCCGGACAGAACGTTCCGTATCCGACTACACCTATTTGTATCTCAGTGACGCACCCACGGAAGGATATAGAAAGGATATATCTTCCCAAAATTTCTTCAAAACTTCGAAAAATACACTTTTACAGACTGGTAAATTGTCTGTATTGGTCAAAACTGGTTCACGTTTGTAAAAACGTTTAAACCTGGTTATCGTGTCCAGAAATGAAAATCATGGTTACGCCTCAGGTGCATACACTTGAGAAAATGTGATTCTGGCAATGAATTGTGCCGTAAACCTATTCGAACCTAATACGTGGATTTGGTTTGTCGCTTTATAACAAAACAAGCTTGACACAGACTTTCAAGCTGCTCAGGCTAAAGTTTACCTTTATTACCTGCAGTCTGATCAGATGGACTTAAAATAGTCAATATTTTATGCATCAGCAAACACAGAATTATATATTTGAGTTGTTGAGTTTTGAAGACAATTAGATAGCAATAAACGATTCAGAGGTAAATCAAGAAAAAGATATTGTCCTGAAACTATTAAGACAATTAACATGCCGTATGCATAGCAATGAATACGTCCGTATGCCCTGGATAGAAAATTGTTTTGTCGTGAGTCCCTTCGAAGGGATTGCAAACATTGTGTTATAATAGTTTCTTCACGCTATTATGTATGCATCTGCGCTTAATTTATATTTGGACAAAAAATTTAACGCTGCAACTTAATTAGATGAATCTAATTGGGCGTATTCCTAAGCTTAAGCCTAAGCCTATGTAAAAAATGTAATCTAAAATCTAAACCTACTCTTTTATAGAAGCACCCGAAACCTGGACGTCCCTTAAAGTAACACGGGCCCAGCGGATGATCACTCTTAGACAAGAATATACAACTTACTAGCTTGTGCATAATACAAAAATGTACCAGTATACTCGTTGCGTTTTGGCCGTACCCCCTTAGGCAAGAGCCCGATATGACATGTAACACAGCCGAAGCATATGAAGAACAACTGACATATCTTCAAGAATTTAAATGGTGTCCTTCATTCTATATGCATATTATGTTGTTTCTCTATGCAATTATCATAACCCCACTAAATAAGGGGGTTAAGTCAAAAACGCAACATGCGCTGGATACATTGTTTTGTACACAAAATGTACTCTCAGTTGCACACCTTTGTTAAAAGAGTACACTGCAAACAGTGGTGAGTCAAATTGACTGGCTCTTAAATAGACTTCACGGGACTACACAAACTGAGTCAACTTCGACTATACCAGAGTCAAATTCGACTCACTTAATCGCAGGTAGGACTCTGGCGGAGTCGAATTTGACTTAGTTTGTGTAGTCCCGTAGAAGCTATTTCGTAGAGAGTCAATTTGACGCACCATTTTTGGCAGTGTAATCAGTGGCGGATCTAGGATCTCACAACGGGGGGCCAAAATTTCGCAGGTAATAAAGTTATTTTTGACCGACACACAAACCACGAACTATTGCCATAAAATACACTTTTTACGTTCGTTCAATTGAGATGATTCACAAATAAAACTAACGCATCCACACAATTTAGATCTAAACAACAGGGTGGCAACATAAGTTCGGATTCGGTTTCAAACAGGCACAATTTTAAAGGCTCGGATTTGGAAGCCAATTCAATTTTGAAAAAGCAAAATCCAGTCAGCTTCAGCAATTCTGTTTATGAATGAGTTAGAACTGCCTGCTATTTTCGGAACATCGTCGGACAGCAATTGACCCTCTATATAATTTATGTTGAGATGCTGTTGGGCGGCACGGCCAGGGTGGCCCCCCACGGATCCGCCATTGAGTGTAATCATCCGCTCTTGATATCAATAAACATCGAACGATTGATTCAAAAAACATTACAGCAGTCATAAACCCAACTCAACTCCTTACGTTCACATGAAGCGAAATTCAATTGATGTTGCAAACAAAGTTTCAACTGGAAACATTCAAATATAATTAATGATCAGGTTAAACAAGGCAAAAAAGTTACTAAAATACGCACGTCCCCCCAATTCTTAAGATAGTGATTCTACAGTATTTACGGATCACTTATTCCGCACGTTATTGGGTAATTTGGGTCCAAAATATGATGATGTAGTGCCACGCTGAGCCCCCCCCAAAATCGGGATAACCGAACACCCAGACGTCCCCATCTCAAAATGTAAACGTACGAATTTTGGTAAATTTTTAGTTTGGGTTGAAATACCTAAATTAGCTATGTGATTTTTCAGGATAACCACACGAGTATAAACATAGAAAAATCTTCATCGTTTGTTTATTTCGACCTCTCTCACATTGATTTTTTTCGGCGGTGGAGTCCTTAAACTCTGGGCACTCCAGTGATGTCATAAATTTAAAAGTCAGACAGCAAATAACATTCAATTTCTAATTCCAACTTTTGAAGTTAATCAAAACCCAGGGTCGAAGCAGCCATCTCCCGTACCCGCCTTCCCATTTGACGGCATCCCATTCCAAAGAGACACCCCCACCTTAAAGAAGATTTGAAACAAAAAATTTGAAAATTTTGTTCATCGGACGGGATCCCCACCCTGGAATTTTTTTAAAATCCCACCCTTGCGTGCTGCGACACTGACAAATCCAGAACCCTTCTACCTGCAACCGGTTAGACCCCCTAAACTAGCAACTAAAAAAGTAACCCCCACGCAGTCCAAACTGAGGTTTTTAAGAAACCAAAAATATATCTGAAAATAATATCAATTGATTGAAAAAATACCTGGTTCAAACGTTAAACTCACAAATGACTATTTTCATTGGTCAGACGCAATGAGATCAGATCGCAAAAAGTAGTTTCGGTTTAATAAATGATTAATATTTGGCCCAACTTAGCCATACTTTTCAGTTCAAACAGCACCCGCATTGTGAAACGCCGCTTTTTGAGTCAATCTGAATATATGTATGTATGTATATATGTATGTAAACGTTGAAAGCCACCAAAAGCAAGTTTAAAAAAAGATCTATGATATCACATTACCTGGTTCCTTTGCTGTTACCCTTTCGTTCCCGGCGTTTGGAACTCATGGCGGAATACCTGGGTACGGATTCGGGATATATTTCCTTCCTTAGACAACCAGGATAAACTACATTTAACCCGGTTTAGAATAACCGTTAACTAAATTCTAGACATCAAAGCTTAAATGTGAGGTTATTCCTTTCCGAAATGAAAAGCAGGCTACGCCCCTAAAGCGTATGGTTTGCTAGTACGAAACAGGCAAATAATTTGTTGGTCAAAAACGAAATCTTAAGATAACCTTGTGCGCGAAATTAATCGCGTTTGTTGGTTCCGAAATTGACAGGGGGATCATATACAGGTGTCCCCGTTTGGTTGCCGTCAGCGAAATGCAAATATTTGCATTTAGTCAAAATACGAAAACGAACAACAGCGCACTCAAAGACGTCCATCTGGTGTGCAAAAGTTTTAATATAACAGAGTTAAGAATAAAGCTTCAAAATGTTTAAATATGACGCTTCAAATTTTAGCTTTGGTCCTTGAATGATTTTGCAACAAAAACCGAATTATAAAATTTTCTATTGAAATTCCAGTATAAATTTGCTTTTTTTTGTGAATTTAAGTAAATTAGGTTTGTACTGCGCAATGCGGTAAAAATTGAATATTTGACAAAAATATCCACGTCTAAAATGTTTTTTTTCATATTACAATTTCAATCCCCACTACAAACGACACTACAGATGTTGATTGTTGCAGCCAGCAACTTATACAAAGGAATTGTTTAGAGTTGATATAATTATCGCTAGAAAGGTTCAAGCCGCCACACAACAAGCTGATTTTGCTTTAGAACAACCGTCTGTATCAATACAGGTAACAAAATATTTTTCTGGTTCGCTATCGTCCTAAACTAACAGTTTCTTTAGGTTATACATTCCTGAAACGAAATTCAGACAACACCTACTGGTTATATTTGATATATAACCAGCGTGAACGTTACACAAAATGGCCAATGTAAACAACAGGGGCGAAACAGTATTATAGCATATTCCTAAGCCTAAGTCTAATTCTAAGCGTAAGAATGAGCATGTACCTAAGCCTAAGCCTAAGCCTAAGCCAAGCAAAAAAATTAGTCTAAAGCTTGAACTTTAACTCTATTTCAGTCTCACAGAAAAACGTTTCGCCCGTGATCTTTACATGGGTCCACAAAAAGAACGCCTCATTTACGTCGACAAAATATTCAACTGAATCAGCAAAGTCAATTGCTACAACGCCCATATGAACGCATGTATCATATTTCAAACAAGAGCACTCAGGGAACACAGTTAATTATGCCTCAAGACGGCTTGAGAGCAAATATTGATTTACTTGCCAATGCATCGGGTGCTTTGTTGCAACGGGGTGCGTCCGCATTGCACCTGGACTATCAAACCAATTATTATACGCATAAGGTTAGCGCTATACATGACGTACGGCGCCGTAGGTCACCCGTACGGCGCCGTCCGCGGTGACGGACAGCGCCAGACGGTACCGTGGGGGTGACGGACGGCGCCGAACGTCATCAAAGGGTGTACCGTAACCCTAAAAATTAAAAATATTGCTAAATGATGTCACATTGTCACTATTATACATTTAATTTTATCTGCAAACTTCTATTTTATATTTTGATATAAAAAACTTAAAAGAGTCCATAACGAATTTGTCCTCAGGATTAAGCAAACGTGTTTTAATATTAAATAAAGTATTTGTTTTGTACGTGGAACATTGTCCAAGCTAAAAATATGCAGGCCAAGTAGTGTGTTTTTACCAGAATTACAAGACGGCAGCGATAATAACTGTTATACTATTTTTAAGTATGTACTTTTTTCAATTATTTTAATTAATATACCTCTTATTTATTTATTTATTTATTTATATATATATTTATTTATTTATTCATTCATTTATTTAGTCATTTATTCATTTATTTATTGATTTATTTGTTTATTAATTTAGTTATTTAGTCATTCATTCATTTATTTTTTATTCATTTATTCATTTATTCATTTATTTACTTATTTATTTACTTATTTATTTTTATTCATATTTTTGATATTTAAATAAAAATTGTTTCCAGACCACTAACGCAGATCAATGATCCGTGCCATATTAAAATTCGCTCGATGAAAACTTACCACGATAATCATCAGGATTTGGCATTGGAAGCAGTTGTGGGAACCGGTCAAAGTTGACGGTGGACTTGCCAAGTTTTCGACTTTTGCCACCGGATACGCCATTATATCCGCCGCTGCTCAATGCAGTTGAACGTCGTCTTAACGAACCGGAACTTAATATTGACGTTTCTCGAGGGGTCACATAGCTAATAATATCTGGATTTCGCTTAGCGAAATCTGGACTTTGAGATGGCAAATTATTATCCTGGACAGCGGTGTCCGCCGAACGAATAATGCTGGATTTTGACCAAATTTTGCTATTATTTGTAGCGTTTTGAAAAGTTCTGAAGCCGGATAAAATACTGTTCGACGATTGGTCCAAACTGTTGGTCTGGATACGATTTTGAAATTGTTCAAGTTGAATTGACGATTGAAACTCATTAACCAGTTTAGGATTAGATTTGTTTGGTTCTTTGTCCAACGTGCCTGCGGTCAAGTTATCTAAATTTCTATTTTTTCGTTCTAAGTTAGAAATGTTAGTTTTAATAGAGCTTAGTGAAATCGTGGCAGTAGACACTAAAATTTCAGCCCGTTTCGAAACATTTGATAGCATAAGGCCAGACTCTAAAGGCACAGCGCACACCATAAGATTGAACAATTGTATCCAAATCCGTATCAGTGTTACTGCATTCGTTTGACGCACAAGGTTTAGGCTTAGGTTTAGGCTTAAATTAAAACCAACGCTGACGAAGCGTTGAATCTGTTGTTTAGTGAAAATAATTTGGCTTCGGAACGATGTGTTGATAGGAATTTTAATAGTCATGAACTGGGGAAGTTTATTAATGTTAGGTCATGGAGTAGAACTGAAATCATTTCTTATGGGGTTTATAGACACATTATTGTTTTAAGTTTGTATAACTAAAACATATCCTAAAATAAGTATTTTTCTCCAGACAATAAGAAACTATGAATACTCGTACACTTCCGTCACAAAGTTAAGCGTAAGCCTACATTTAAGCCTAGGGAAATTGAGATTTTGGCACAAATTAATGCTTCAGATTACGCTTAGACATAAGCTTTGGACTCAGACTTATGCCGAAAAAAGTAATGCGCTGTCCAGGTTATACTGCGCTCGCCAATGTCACAAAAGGTACGACCAGTTTGAAACGTAGCTAATTTACGAACGCTCTCTAAAAATAATGTCCAGGATGTTAGCTAGCTATACAAATGACCCACAAAATAAACCGACCGAGCAAAATTAGTACGGAAAATCATCACCCTTATAAAATAGAGCACAAATTGTGCAGTCAATGCTCAGAAACTGCAGTTGTTTAATATTTTTTGTTGATTTTTCAAATTTTAGCCCCGAAATTAAATTTTTATGGAAAAATTCAAATGTTGCAGTAAAACTCAAATTCTGGCTGGAAAATTTAAATTTTGGCAGCAAATTCAAATTTTAGCGCGCAAATTTAAATAAATAATCACTTAGTGCAAAAAATAGCTGTAATTTTATTGCTATTTTACAATAAATAACATGGACATATTTTTGGCATTCGCGAGCGTAGTATAACCTAGATGTTGCAAAACCGTTTGTGACACTTTACACCTTTCCGCTAAGTGGTACGGAATACATCTTATGATAAATATTAGTGGATAATCCATGTATTTCCTATACGACAGTACCAGAATGGTAATTATTTATTTCCCACCCACGAAAAGTATCTTCCCACATTTATAGAGTAATGTGGCTATGGGGCATGTTTTACTTGTACTAAAAGTAACCAGTCCGTGCCCATACCACACTGCTCTACAAATACGCTGGAATGGGAAAGAACGTATTTTATTTATTAAAAATTATCACTCGTGTGAAGGTGCGAATCAGAAACAAGCACCGCTCTCTAAAAGCTTAAACTAACTTGATTTAAGCTTAACCTAATCCTCCAGTATTAAACTAACTTGATTTAAGCATAACCTAATCCTCCAGTATTAAACTAACTTTTCAGATTAACTAAACTAAACAGGTAGGTTTACGCTTAAACGGATTTAAAATCTTGCATATTACCAGTTAAAGCTAAACTTACTGAACTCTTAGATACACGACTGCACTTGTTACTTAATCTAAAAATAAGTTTACTTAATCTCGTGTTAAACTTAAAAACACGTTAATTTAAGTAAACCTTAAAATTCTAGTTTAGTTAGTCCGTCAAGCCATTTAAGTTTTACTTAAACTGATATTCAAGTTTAGTTAGGCTATAATTTAAGTTTAAGTTTTTAGAAAGCAGAACAGGTTATACGTGCTTAATTGCTAATTTGTAACCCGAAAATTTGACAATACAACAATTTGGGCTGTTATATTTGCCAAACTGCTCAACCTGATGCATTTCATGTATTAATTTATGCCAAATCAAACAATTATGCAATTATGTGTAAGTATTTCCAGCCAAAATCTTTTTATGGTTCCAAGTTTATATAAATAAACGAGAAAATTACAGCAATAATACACAAAAGTAAATGATATATTAGTCTATCAAGTGATATTATGGTTTCGCTAAGTCCGCGCGGTTCCAAGCTAAACACAGACGCGTATTGGCTTGCGTTAAATGACGAAAAAGTATTTATTCAGCACACGAACGTTTAGCTAATAATTTGATTCAGTCACGGAGGTATATTTGACATCAAACTTAATTTTTTTGATTTGTTTTTACCCGTTTCCGGTATTATGTACATTTTGAAGTAGTAAATTTGATATTAACCCCCCTCTAAAACCTATTCTATACCAAATTAGTAATTGTTGCTCATTGCCTAGTAGGGTTAGGTATTTTCTGATATTTCTTCGCCGAGTTACTTTCACTGGTCCGACCTGATATAAGGTAGAAATTATTTTCATTTGGTCAAAATATACTTCGTTCAATCAAGACTCGATAATGACTGTGAGACAAGAGTATGCAACTACAGCGGGATTTTGCATTATACACAAAATGTACCACAGCGCGTTGTGTTTTATGCCCTACCGATATCACTATTGGGTTTGGTCGGGTAGGTGTAATTTTCAATGCATGTAACATTTCAATAAATAAACTACGGTTTTGTTAGAATAATAAGAAGAGCAATTTAGCTGATCCAAAGCATCACATAAAATCACTGGTACCGTAAAATTTAAACCCCCATACCTGAGGGGAGTAAAAGTCCAAAACGCAAAACGGGCTGGGTAAGTTGCATTGTTGAGAGAAACATTATCCATATACGCGTGTCTAAGACAAAATCCCAAGTCTGAGCATATGCCTAATCCTAAGCCTAAGTCAGGTCATTAGTTGAACAATGCTCGTAAAAATTAAACTGGAGGGTGTCACCAAGTAATTCTATAAGGGTACGTGTAAGTATGACAATTTTTACACTGCTATATATTGCAACGCCAATCTGAGGTGCACGGGCCGAGTTTGGGCGCATCTGTGTCCATTGTTCCCCTGCCTGCCCCGATACTCAATGATCCTCATGGGTCGCTTAAGCTACCTATGTATTTTTCGGTCCATTTTAATCTAGGGCCCTACCCACAGGGAGACACGAACACTGAAACCGTTAGAGCTTTTAATGGTTAGGCTCCGGGTTTAGCCTTAAACTTTGAATTAAGCTTAGGTTCCGGCTTAGGCTTACTTTTAGGCTGGCGGAACAGTATTATAAGCATATTTAAGCGTAAGCGTAAGCTTAAGCCTAAGCCTAAACCTAAGCCGAGCCAAAAAATAAGTCTAAAGGTTAAGCTTACTCTATTACAGTCCCGCAGAAAAACGTTCCGCTTCTGATATTTACATGGGGCCGTTTACGCGTAGGCTTAGTTTTAAATATAGGCTTAGTTTAATGCTTAGGCTTAGACTTAGGCAATCTTCAAAAATAACAAAAATTCAAATACAAGACTTAAATAATAAAAAAAACCGCATACAAAGCTGTGTTCCACTGTACATTTATACGACAATTCGGTTTGTTTTTGCCTGTGGACAATGACATTAAAGCCCGTTTAGAGACTTGTACCGTAGAAAATTAATTAACTTGCGAGAAAATTTACTAATACCAGCTTCGCTTTAGCTAATGTTACCAAAATAGCGAAAACTCGATATATGTGGATACCAAAATGGGCGCGAAACCGTGTTTTTACCGCCTTTGATGGCACCCGCTTATGGCAGAGGCTTAAAACGCACCAATGTTCAAGTAAAAACCACGTTTTATTAATTCACATTTTTTGAAAATTTAATTGTATGAAGTTTGAATAGAAAAAAAATACGTCTGGCTTTTCGCTCGCTTCGATTGCGAACATTTCTTCTCTGGCGCTTATATAGAAACGCTTCGATTTGACTAATATCATAATTTGTGCTATACAACAAGCTTATTTACTTATTTTAACCTGAATAGTTCGAAGTTTAGGCTTGGAGGAACCGGGAAACTCTAAGCATTGCCCACGATGGAACTGTTAGTTGGCGATATTCGCTAGGAAGCGGTCTTCTGCAACATCAGAAATAAAATTTCTAACAAAAAATACTTTGTTGAAAACAGATCACAAGGATTAGAATTACGCTTAGGCTCAGACAAAGGCTCATGCTTAGGCTTAGGCTTAGGCTTGGTCTTAGGCTTAGGCTTGGTCTTAGGCTTAGACTTGGTCTTACACTTAGGCTTAGGCTTGGTCTTAGGCTTAGGCTTAGGATTAGGCTTGGTCTTACGCTTGAGCTTGGTCTTAGGCTTGGTCTTAGGCTTGGGCTTAGGCTCTGGCTTTGGCTTAGGTTCAGGCTCAGGCTTAGGTTTCGTTTTACGCTCAGGTTTAAGCTTAATTCATGACATTTGGCAAAGGTTTGAACCTTGGTTTGGGCTAAGATAAATCTTTTCTGTAACCAAAGCCTAAGATACAAAAGCCCAAATGGATGCTGCTTAAGAATTATTCGAAAATAGTTGCGAAAACATTTGAACCAGTTTTAAGTTAGTAAAATTTTAAACTTATCAGCAAAAAAACACTACAAGTAAATTTTAAACGAGTCAAAGAACTCCGTCACCAGGTATTCGTAGTGTATTATAACCTTTAAAGTTGTCTAAAGTGATTTAGGCACTGAATAATTAGTTAAGAATTGGCCTAAAGTTTTTAAAATTTAGGCAAAACAGGTACTGATTAATGAAAACGACCGTTAAGTATTTACAAACACAGCTTAGGACAACAGATGTTTAGTGTAAAATAGCTGAAATAGCAAGAAACTTGAATATTACATTAAAGACAAGTTTTGGGGGGTATTTCACATATCGGTTTAAAGGAACATTTTGTTATTTCGTTGAAATTTGCCCTTAGTACAACCAAGAGTGGATGATGCCCATTTGCAGAAGAGTGTGCAACTGATGCGGTAGTGCATGGCACAAAGTGTACCAGCACGCGTTGCATTTTTGCTCGACCCCCCTGATTTGGGGGGTAGTCCCCACTTAATCTACATAGTAAATATAGGAGTTAAAATATAATCGGAGCGACTTTAGCTAAAATTCAAAATATTGGTTCAACGTAACCCCCCCCCCAAACGGGGGTTAGGTCAAAAATACAACGTGCGCTGGGTACATTGTTTTGTGTCCAGAATGTACCCAGTTGCACACTCTTGTGAAAATCATCCACTCTTGGTATAACCAAGAGTGCATGATACCCTTTAACAAGAGTATGCAACTGGGTACATTCTATGTAGAAAAAATGTACCCAAGGGGGGTAGGACCAAAACGCAACGAATGCTGGTAGATTTAGTTCCATGCAAAACAAGGCGTTTTGCATACTCTTGTTTAAGGGATCATTCACTATTGGTATAACCAAGGGTCGATGATGTCCCTTTGAACAAGAGTGTGCCACTTTCTGAAATACGTGGGGCATAAAAACGGCCGCGGCGCGTTGCGTTTTTGGCCGTCTCCTTTTATTTTGAGGGGTCAACTGCAAAACTTGGTACTTAAGTACTCGTTAAGTTATTACTTAAACGTTTTGTCGTTTTTAAAAGCTGATTTATGTTAAGTAAATACTTAAGTCGCACACCAAATTTGAAATATTGGGTGGGTTTCCGAAACCGTACTAAAATACGAGTTAGTACTTAAGTACAGGCTAAGTAATTGCTTAACTATTTTGCCGTTTTTAATTGCGTACTTAAGTTAAGTAAATACTTAAGTCGCTGGCTAAATTTGATATACTACAAATTAACCGCTCAGGCATACTAACCTTGGTCTAATTGAAATTACTTAAATTTACTCAATTGCCGTTCCACAGAAAAGCGGTTGGCCCCTTATCTTCACATGGGCCTGATACGCTGAACATATGTGAATGTTACAAAATTAACCAACAAAGATATGTGGCGACGCTCTGAAGCAAATGAAATTTAAAACAATTTAAATTCTACATTTTTGGCGTTTATTCTCCAATCACCATCTTTACTACAATCGTGCTTAACGTAAAATTTTGTAAGCAACTCCAAGAATTTGCTAAAGGTCATTTATAGAAATTTTGAGACAAACTTTCCCCGTCCTAGACTCATTATTATTCTACCGTGCAAACTATATAATTCGGCCTGTCCCAGTTCTAATTTGCTAATTAGTATATTTCTAGCTAATTCGACAAAATTATATTCTGTATATATTCGGATACAAAATATGTTGGATTCGTGGACAGAAAGGGGAACACCGGATCTTGGCCTTTTCCCCAACGGTTGGGTCCCCTCCTGCGTGTTGATAACTTTTTCTTGCGGTCAAAATAACCATCAAGGATATGGGCACCGTCTGAACTTATACATGGTCCACTATATGTAGTGACCCCTCGATGGTAGGAAATTTCCAGCCATTCCGGCAAATTAACAAATTTATAAAATCATTTATTTCAATTTGCAAACTGAATTCTTAAAATTTTTTGATAAATTTACCAAATGATAACTTCCTCAAACAGTTCAAATTTTAAAGATCAAAATTTCCAAACTGAATTCAGTTTTCCACCACGGTGTCACTACTTATTGCTGAACCTGTATTATTTTTCCAGAGTCTTATGCACTGCGAAAAATGGTGAGTCAAATTCACTCGCTGTGAAATAGGCTTTTCCGGACTACACAAACTGAGTTAAATTGGACTCTGCCAGAGAGAAATTTTATTCGCCCTACTCGCTCATTGAGTCGAATTTGACTTAGTTTGTGTATTCCCAAGAAGCCTAAGTATTTCGGAGAGAGTCAATTTGACTCACTATTTTTGCAGTTAATTCAATAATTAAAACAATTTCGTTCGCTACGCTCGCTCGCACAAAAACCTTATAAATCAAGGTTCCGAAATGAAATTATTTCTACAACCCAAGTCTTTGGCGTCACTAAATACGTTAAGCTAATTTACGTCAGACAAAATTCTGCAGTAAACACGTTGTTCATTAATATAAAACTGTATTATATATTAGCAGAAAAAACATTTAAGCCGACTAAAAACATTAATATAGTCTGATTTGGCAAAAAATAGCTAATCTCTAAGCAGATGGTAATACATCTAAGCTACTGCTGAGTAGTATGCGGATAGGTGGCATTGTAGCTTTTCAGGTGAAGTTTTCTGTTGTGATTCTGTGAATAAAAATTTGAAAAATATGCAACACCAACAAAATGTTCTAATTTCATTAAAAGTTGCTTATTATTCACTAAAGAATTCATCTTCATCCTTATGCACCGGGTGCTCATTCTTATTAAAATTTGCTTGACAAATGAACGAATGCCGACGCGAGTCATTTGGTTATTTTTTACTATCATCTGTGGTTTCAACGCAAATTCAAAATTAAATTTTGTGATTTTATTTGGAAATTTTTGTTCGTTCAAAATTTGCCGGAGAATTTTGACGGTCTGGCGCTCTGCAGTTTATTAAAAAAGCAACTGCACTTTATGAACGCTTAACGGGAACTTGCTCCCTAATTAGGACCTTGAGGAATGTCCAAATTGCTTATATATATACAATATCTTATTTCGTATGCAGAGGCGTTGTGAGGACTTTCGTTTCGGACACCATAACCTCAGGTAAATAAAAAGGTTAGGCTTCTATGAGCCACAAGCTTGTTTAAAACCCGTTTAAGATGCAATTTTTGTGCCTGTCCCAAAATGTCATGGGTAACATTAAATCTACACCCCTCTCCTCATTACAGCGAAACTTTTACTGTTCGCTTTGATCTCAAAATTTATTCACTATTATACATCGCGTGCGCTTAGTCAAAAAATTTCTGGATCCGCCACTGTGTCGTTGATTTTAAAACTTAGCATTGCTCCTGAGGTTAAGCGTTCAAAAACTAGCATCTGTGTCTCTCAGTTAAAAGTAAAAACGTTTAATTTAACTTGACAATAGGCAATTGAACAATGCTAAATACATACTTTAATAGGTTTTTAGCTTCAAAAAATTAGGTAACACGTTTAAATTGAGTGGAACAAATATTTGAATTTAAAACGGGTTATACCTTATAACAGGTTTTACTGGTCCATTATATAAATTTAAATTAAAAAGTTTACCCAAAACGACCAACAAACACTTATTGTTCCCAATTTAGTCCTATTAATAGGATTATGTTAAACGTTTAGTTCAATAACAATGGCTGGGTATCTGAAACCTTTGAAACTTAAAGTGTAACTGTTGAACTGAATGGAAACAGTTTTAATTGCTGTCTTTAGCCATATTTTTTGGCAAATATTTAACAAATTTTATTGTTTCGAAAATGGTGCAATTTAGGAATATTGACAGTTTCGCGTTGCTAAGCAAAGTGCTGGCTCGTTCTAAGCCCAAACGGTATTTTACTCAAAATCAAACTGTAATTTATCAAATATGATTAAAAAATTTAACCAAAAATGACTGAAATCAAATAATTCTTTCTTAAAATTTTTTTGATTGAAATAGTACGAATTTGATCAAAAATTGTATCTTTATGTTCTATCCAGACCCGAAGCCAGCTCACCTTGCTAGAGGGGGTGAGGGTAAAACGTGTTTCAGGAGGGGCATACAAGGCATTTCGTTGACTTGCAATCAAGGTTAAAAATTTTCTACAGGGAGAGCGTAAAATTGTTCCGGGCAGACGGACAGAGTCCTTCCGGATCCCTCTATGGTTACGCGCCCGGTTCTATCTTTCCAAAAATATTCGAAAATAACCGAAATTAATGTTCATTTACAACTCAAAATAAGCTTGAAATGATATTTAAGTAATGTATTTTCAAATTATGCCGGCGCTTTCGGTTTTGTTCTTTGTTCAAACAGGTTTTAAGATATTTGAACCGGAAACGGAAACTGTAAGATATTATTGACATTTTGACGTTTTGTTTTTCCGAATTTAATTCTTAACCAAAAACTGTTCATGTTACAGCTTAAAGGTATTTAATTCAGTATCCAAGCCATTACGGGGAACTATTCAGCTTATTGGAAAAGGCGTAGCTAAGATTTCAGTTCAGAAGGGTGTAACTTCATGTAAAAAATTTTTTTCCAACTCTAAAATTAGTAAAATTGTCTTATAAGTCAAATGTGCTTTTGATACCTCTGTAGAAATTTCGGAACAAAATGCATCCGTTGTGTTCGGGCAAAATCCTGGCGAGAATTAGCCAAAGTCGAAGGGATTCTACTGGTAAGAGTGAAGCCAAAAAGGAGTTTCTAAAGCACTGCCTTTGTTTAACCTCCTGGTTATTAGGCTTTGAATCAAGAAAATACTGTATATTTAGTACCATTATTTCTAAAAGTAGGTTACACTGATAATAATGTAATATGAAATCGGAAACAGAGGGACGAGCTTAAAGATTGGCAGGGGGGGTTGATGTGTAATAGTAGGTCCAATCTGTACGGTTTGGTATCAGTTTTTTGGAATTAATGATATGACTTTTTAGCAATATGGACATACTTAACATCCTTTACCAGGGATAAGTTAGACGACCCCCTTTGAGGATCTACTTTCGTGTAGCAACTACGTGGCTTTTATGGTGATGTCTATTTGTCCAAAACAACAACAAATTCCACCACCGAAGCTGTGTCTTGCACGCGCGCATAAAGGCCTGTCAGTCGGAGACTGGGGGACTGATGAATTTAAAAATAAGGAAGCTTAAGCATAGACTTAGGTTTAAGCTTTAGGCTAAGGATTAGGCTGACGTCTAGCCTTAGTATTAGGCATAGACTTAGGCTTAAACATTAGGCTAAAGATTAGGCTTACGTCTAACGTTATTATTAGGCATAGACTTAGGCTTAAACATATGGCTAAGGATTTGGCTTACGTCTAACGTTAGCATTAGGTGTAGACTCCGGTTTAGGTTTAGCCTTATGCTTAATAGGCCCGCCTCTATAGTTTACAATGGTTATTTAGCCTAATTATTTCGAAAATTTGTGTATATGTACAAATTTCGTGCTTTTTCAAGCGTCTGAAGATAATTGAAACTTTCGGAATTTTACTTCGTACTTTACAAGTCTGTCTAAATATTTGTAGATTCCAATTGGACTGAGTTCCCTATGAAGTCGAGACCACCCATAGCGGGCGTAGTGGCTGCTAACCTCTGAACTGGTTAACTCCACCCTATCTAAATAACCCGAACCAACTACTTATCAACGCAAAAGCCCCGTTTGAAATTTAAAGTAAAATCTCTTCAAAGCGAATTTATTTTCAAAATTTATAAGTTACGAAACTGCACAGAACATAAGAAGTTTAAAACGATGCAAAAATATCCCTGCGAAACAATTTAAACGAATATTAATTTTCCATAATTCAATTATCATAAGTGTCACTTGAGTTTATAACCTGACAAACGCGAGTCGGTCGTTTGAGGTTGACCAAATTTAAACCTGTAAACTGGTAAACACAACGTTTTTCTAGGTTTCATTTTCAATCAACTGGCACAAGAAGCAGAACAAATTCATGATGTGACAAATTAAGTTGTGGTGATAAGCATATATTTTGGTCACGTATATTAAGTTTTGTTGCAACCTTCACGCCAAGATGATGCTACAGGGGTTTAAGGGTTCCTACAACCCACCTCCCCACATCCTTCCATTTTGAAATTTTTAATAACGGCCAATTCCAAAGGTTTATAACGCAATCGTTTTGGAAAATCCTGGCTCTAATCAGGAATAGGGGTGAATATTGTCGGCTTGCGCAGTGGGAAAAGCTGAGCGAGCAAAGCGATCGAGAAGCTAAACGCAATTAAGCAACTAAATCTTAATACAAAATTTTAGTGTCAGTACAATGTCGTATCCGATCCCGTTTGGCAAGGCTTAATCCATATAAATCCGAGCTGTGCGTCAATCGCGTAGCCAGCTCATCTTCGTATCAAGACGAGCTAAAAACGTTTCAACAGAGGCATACAAGGGTTTTCGTTGACTTTACAAACAAGGTTGAAAATTCTCTGGGGGGGGGGGGCAAAATTTGTCCAGGGAGGGTCTGAGCACCCACATTGGCCACGGGCAACACTGTGTGGTCGTGACGTACTTTAACACAAATGATTTTGAAACTTAAATTTAAAAATTTTCACGCTCAATATTATGTTTGCCAGCAGTTGATTGGTCAAACTGTCACTACGGTGGATTCTCATAGGACTTCAAATTCATCATATTTACACGACTCAAACTGAACCATTAATAAATACAAACAACGAAATAACAACCAAAGTCTATTAAATTGTGTATTATGGCGAATCCAGAGTGATCGCAGGACACATTGTTGCCATCCAACTCTGTTCTGCTATAAATTTTGAAGTTCGTCTGAAGGCTCACAATGTGTTTTCTAGCGAAATATGTACAAAAACGCGCACCAGGAGGAAAATGTTATGAAGAATAAAAATTTTAAGCAGCTATCGCTTGATTATTTTGGCCCCTATCGGGCGGCATACCGCGTGGGGCCGCCCAACTTGTGCCGTCCTATGAGGAAAACGCCCAATCCCATCTCTGGTCATACTTGTAGTTAGTATTTCTAGCTTTTAAAGCCCGTATTCTTATGTATGTGTAGCTCCTATTACCAGTTTGTGTTAGGTTTTGTAACTTGCGAACCAGCGAATAATGAGGTTTAAAATTCGGTAAATTTGTTGGATTCGATTAACTCTACTTCTGTGCAAAGTTTGATATGTGTAATTGCAGCAGTTCGTTAGTTTGAAACCGTATTACTAACTGGTGATAGGTGCTATATGCATTTGAGAATATGGACGTAGCTGTGAAGAAGAATGCCAGCATTAAGTTGAACTCAACAGATTTCTCGGTAAATTGAGCAAGATCCCTATAACTTCAACCATAACTTAAGAGTCAATTGTCTGATAAAGCAAAATTTAGCACCATTCGACTAAGCATTGCACACTGCGAAAAATGTTGTGTAACTTTTTAGCAAATTTTTTTCTTTCGAAATTGAAATATTTTAAAAACTCAAAAACTGTGCACTGGGTACATTTTTTTCTACATAGAATGTACCCAGTTGCATACTCTAGTTAAGGAGTATCATGCACGCTTGGTATAAGCGATGTAAAATTTGCTATCCATTTTGTTAAAAAACTTAGAGGGGGCAGTAAGTGGAGTGGGTTCGCTGGCCGAATCATCATAACAGACACTTCTGTGATGTCACTTCTTTTGAATAAAAGCTCGCTGGCCTTTTTATCAGAGGCATTTCGGGACGTTCCACCATCCGCATGCATGACCTGTAACAATTATTAAAAAATCAATATTTTGTCATTTTTCTGGGTGGTCTAAATTCCAACTGGACCAATTAGCGTTTACAAATAATTCATTAAAAACCATAGCTATGCACTTAGTTCACATGTGTTAATAACCATGCAAGTTCACTAAATTTATTGCCGCCGCTTTCTCATTGGGTGATAAAAAAGTGCTATTGCGTAACCATAAAATTCATAAACCAGCATAAGTTTAACAACAAACGAACCTAAACCAAATACATTTTTAAACCAGAAAATCAACCAATCACCTTAAACCTGCTACATGTTTATTAAACCAACAACTTTAGAGTTGAAGTTTCCCATATGACCTTGGCCATCAAGATTATAGTTAAATATGTATGGCGGAATATAATATATCTTACCCATTGCCAGCTATCTTTTATATTTGAAGTATGGAAAAATATACTCTCGCTTATAAAACAATGATCGGTTCAAACGTATGTAATCACGGCGGCGACATATATACCCGAGAGTGCCCGCATGCCATATTGCTCCGCCCTTGTAAGGTATCAACCAGTGGCCCAACAGCGAAAACAGGGCGGAACAAAAATCGCGAGCGGAAAGCCAAACAGCCGTGAATAAACTCAACGGTCAATTTGAATTGCGGCAAAGGAAGGTTTTTGGAACTCGCATGGTACATCGAGTTTGCCGAGTCCTTGGTGTTCGGTTCTCACCCAAGGGCATCGGGTGACGGTAGCGATTGCGCTGTGAGTAACCAATCACTGTCTTGCTCAACTAAGAAATCTAAAGAGTTTTGTTAGTTCAGAAAAATTTTAAATTTGTCGTTGAAATTATATGAGGTTGAGCAATAAAACAACAATTTATCCCAAATTATACTGATTGATACATGAAATTCCGATCTGAAGCAAAATCATTTAAAAAATCAAAACTGTTTAGCCATATTCACGTAAGCGGTAGGCTTGCGTTTACATACTTAGGTTTAGATTAAGCTTACACCTGAGCATTTATGTTCGGGACCCGTTTCATACTTTGGCCCAATGTATCGCAGTTTTTTACTCCACGAGATGCAGGACCGCAGCAACCACCCCTCATACCTCCTATTTGGGGGCCACAACCCAAAGAGGGTCGCTAACCCTAATAAAATTTAAAAATTTGAAACCTATTTTGATCAAAAGCAATGGTCTCCCACCCCAGAATTTTTTCGGGGGTCCCTACCATAGCATGCAACGGCAATGATGAAATGAGCAACAAAGTTCTATGGGGGGTTTCAAAAATACGTTTGTGCCTCAGTTCATCCTATGTGAACTGGGTTAAAAGTAGGATTGCAAAAAAAAAAATAAACCAACCAGAAATAAACGAACCTAAACCAAACTGGTTAAAAACATACCAGGTTGGTGAAATTTGTAGTTTGATTAGATTTATAAGATTCGGCAGAACCGACAAAGCTCATGATATGAATCGGTTTGGATACTGAAAACAGCGGCTTAGCCAGAATTTCATCTAAGAAGTTTCATGCAAAACGGTGTTTTGCGAACGAGTGTAGCGAGCGAGAAATTTTCATTGACCTTTACTGTCAGTTTGCAGTCTGATCTGTGATAGAATATCGGAACGGGACAAATTCCCATGTATCCCTGATGTTCTATTCGCTCCTGACCAACAAAAACATAGAATAGCGTTATTTCGTTGCCTGAATTCGACAAATTTACAATTATTCATCTGGTCTTTACAGACAGAAAAAATTTAGAAAATTTGAGAAATTTAATAACCCAAAAAATATGATTTCGACTACGCCGACGTTGGTTTTGTGAGTTGGTTTTGGCATTTTTTTTGTATTTTATTTAATGTTCGCTGATTAGACAGCCGGCGGAAATCTGATCTGATACGAATCTTTTAAGTCGGTGAGACAAACAGTAACACGACCCCACAGTCAGCAGCAAATTTTGAAACTGCTGTAAAAATAGAAAATTAAATCTCAGGAACTTTTGAATCTAAACTTTTCTAAAACATTCGCTACCTGCATTATTATATCAAGAGTGGATGATCACACTTTATAACAAGATTGTGCAACTGGGACATTCTGCGCATTAAAGAATGTACCAGCACGCGTTGCAGTTTTGTTCGACCCCCCTCAATCATGGGAGCTTTAAGCAAGAGATTAACAGTATGCTTCAGTACACCTACCCCCTTAAAAAAGGGGGGTTACAATTTGCTCCTAGCATTACTACGATATAAAAATGCATACAGACCCCCCTAAACAAGGGGGGTAGGCCCAAAACGCAACGCGTGACAGGTACATTCTTTAATACACAGAATGTACCCAGTTGCACACTCTTGTTATAAAGAGTGATCATCAACTCTTGTTATATGAAGTAAACTCCGATACGTTTTGGTTATTATCCATCCGGAGTTTACTCAACGATGGTTCGATTATAAATTTTTTTTTGCATATTTGAACTTCTCATGATCTCACATGATTATTTACGCCAAAATTTGTATTCTTGAAAAATTCGATTTTTAAGGTCTCAAGGTTCTCTTTTGAGATCCCACAAATTTTGCCAAAAAGTAGGACAAATTGTATATAATTTGACGCAGTTTGTGGCCCTGAACCAAATGGTGTTAACTGCAAGCTTGCTGTAAGCTCGTTTTAATCTCTTCTGCTTTGGGCCACAATGTTTCAGTTTTAACCCAACGAAAAAAATCAAGTCTACGCTCGCGCAAAACATCGGTATCTGGGGGTATCATTCGATACCCCTAGAAAATTTAGGGATATCGCTGACACCCCTGCAAATCCACTAAAACTAAAAGTTTTATGTTCGAATTTACAACTTAAAAGTAAAAAATGCGCTAGCTTGTTGCTCGTTTCTATCAAAAGGCTTTTAATGTAACTTATAAGGACCTTAATTTTCTGTCAAAAAACCAATTCCATTCCGAACCCAGCCATGACGAAACTTCTATGGACCGGTTTGACCCCCCTTGAAAAAACATCACCCTCATACGTCATTGTCTCATGTAAACAAAATGTTGACGTAACAATTTCAGTTTGACGCACGCTCTACAAACGTCAACTTACTGCTGGCAGACTACCAAAATTCGGAACCGAAGACCGAACGAATAAAAACACTTTATGAATTTCAAATTTCAAAATCCAAATGTTTCAAAAATTTAAACTTTTATACAGGGTTTTTTGAGATTATTGCGTGATCAAAAAGCCACATTTCATAATTAGGTTCCGAAATTGTACAGTGAAAATATATTTTCTCACCCAGGACGTCATTAAAGTCCACGCAACGCTTGTAATCATATTAGAATTACTCAAGTATATACAATAACAATTTTCTATCATCTATGGCTCATATTCTCAAATGCATATAGCACCCACCACCAGTTAGCGATAGATTTTCAAACTAACGAACTGCTGCAGTTGTTGATCTCAAAATTAATCGAATGCAATAAATGTGCTGAATTTTAAACCTCCCCATTCTCTGGTTCGAAAGTTACAAAACTTAACACCGACTGGTGATCGATGCTACACACATTTTATAATACGGGCTGTGTATCCCAATGTATAAAATTCTCAAATTCAAATCGGTTCATTTTAAGTATGGTTTGGAACAAAATAAGTACATCATCAGTTAGCGGCAGGTTTTCAAACAAACCAACGAATAAATCATAAACTTAACGCAGTTGCACGAAGCTTTTGATACAAAAATTGTCGGTATCTTTATTACGCGGTAAAGTGTATGCAAAGCCAAAAGATTGTCATACATGTGCTCATGTGCACATATACCGGTATATATCAGAAGTATAGCCTGGCTATTTTTGTAACCATATGTCATAATATATATCAGGGTACAACCGGAGGTCTGCCTCCGGCTCCGAACAACATATTGCAGGTATTGGCTAAAATTAACTAATTAACCATCATTTATACTACCTAATTTCGCCTCACCTTCGGCTTCGGCAAGCTTCGTTGATCTCCGGCTCCGGCATTATTCACCGCCGGTTGCACCCATACATATATATACATATATATGTATATATATACATATATATGTATATATATAATATGTTATATATAAAATTGTTTCGCATAGTCGTATTTGAACGTTTTATATACTATTTAATACCGAAACAAAGTTTGAGTCAAATTGAAACATTTTAACCCATCGACTGGTGAGGGATTTCATTTTAGCCGTCGTCTGATTAAAACCCACGCAATGTGTTGCCATTTTGCAATTAATCAAAATAATTGGTTCACACAGCACTGGTAGTGCAACAAGGCGTTACGGGCAGCAAACACTGTTTTGTTTTGAAAATTTCAGTTCTGTTGTGAAATTTTAAAAAAAGTAAAATTATATACACATGAATGTGGATAGGAACGCGATTTTTAACCTGCAAACGTTGTCGGTTGTCTTAAAATAGGAATTTGTGACATATTTTGCATTTTGTGTAGCAGTTATGCCTGTTATAAACACAAAAATGCTGATTTTCTTACATCAGTTAGTAATTGGTCTGAATAGCAGATTGGTGTTACGACAAATAAAAATGAAACAAAACTTACGTCGATAATATCCGGCAGCGACAGGATGTAACAGCATCATCATTGATACCAGGGTCGCACTTGACTCAACGCACAATACCGCCCGAAACGTTAATCGAATCAAAATAACAATCCAACTCAAAAAG
Organism: Enoplolaimus lenunculus; assembly: GCA_030248215.1. NCBI lineage: Eukaryota > Metazoa > Nematoda > Enoplea > Enoplida > Thoracostomopsidae > Enoplolaimus > Enoplolaimus lenunculus. The sequence continues at coordinate 388,812 of JASANG010001546.1, read as the reverse complement.
GCCGACATTAAGGATTGAACGTTACCGCCGTCTGCCGAAAAAGTCCTGATTTTTAAGGACTGCCAAAGGCCGCAGTGGCTCGATGAGCATTGGACTGAATAATCGGTCATGGGTAGGGATTTTGTTAAACGATACATGCTTAACGTCCACGCAGTTGCTTTGAAGTTTAGTTTTTAGGGCCAGCTATTTTTAAATTTAGCTGATTATGTTTTATATGTCAGTTCGATACTTAAAATATGATTGGTTAATCATTGACGTTGAGCTGGAATACCAAAAAACCCATACAGGAATATATATCCATTGCGAATAGGTTGTTGTTTGAAAATTAAACACAGAAAATGTAAAAATTTCATTTTAGAAATTTAGGCTTTTGTCCACTTTCCGATCGCCAAACAACAAATCAGAACAAATTTTAAAAAAGATTTGAAAAATTGTTGTAATTTTAGGCGTAAATGCATTTTGAGTTGCTAATTTTTTGTATTATAATCACTAATTTTCTATAATTTTACAATATCGGCTCTGTAAGTTAGTTTTGCCAATGTTAAGAACAGGGGCGAAATCGTATTATAAGCATAGTATTGAGCCTAAGCCTAAGCCAGGCAAAAAATTAGTCTGAACCTTAAGCTTTCTGTATTCTAGTCCCACAGAAAAACGTTCCGCCCCTGATCTTTACATGGGCCAGTACTTTGACCTAAAACCATAGTAAAAGTATTGATTTTCATCTTAAGCATATATCAGGGTATAACTGGATGCCAAAAATCTTAGATCCGGAGGCAAACTTACCTCCAGCTGTACTCTGTTAAGTATAAACTACCAAATACTCTTAACAGGAGTTCAATGCGTGATATTTTCAATAAAATCCAACTAAAATAGATTTCATTAGACCAATGTTCAGAGTTTTATAGATTAAACTCTCATTTAAAAAACAGTATAATCAACCGTTGAACTGAACACAGAAACCAGGTCGAAGACTCAAAGCCAAAACTGTCTGATTTGGTGTGACATTTATTCAGCCAAATTTTCAAACTGCAACCATTTGGTGTTTATTGGCCAAAACCGCGTCTAAATACCTTGAGTATTTAACGTGGTTTATAAGTCAGAGTTTTAGTAGGAAAACCAGATCTGAAACTGCTTAAAATTTAAGGAATTTGTCAGCTATGAAACAGTTTGAGTATGTTTGCTTGACCGAAACTCAGTAACTTATATTTAAAGGCCAGTTTTGTGCTTCCTGAGCAATTACTCAACGCTGCTACTGAGTACTTTGAAAAATTTGAACAACCTCCAGGCTTCTCAGGAACACCTTGCTGCACAGACTGACACAAAATGCAGATTGCACGCGGTTTATATACCCCCATTTACCTGAGATTCATTTGCCAGGTTTCTAGAATATGACTTAGCTAGCTTACAAGAAAAATGAGGGTCTATCTTGGAACCTGAATTATTACTTTTAGTCAAACGTGGGATAGAATTTCCGTAGAAACACGAAAACCGTTTAAAATAAAATGGTGTTTTATTTTTGACACAATTTATTAACGACAAAGATTGTGACCTATGTTACTTTAAGGGGCGTCCAGGTTTCTGGTGGGTCTATAAAAGAGTAGGTTTAGATTCTAGATTACATTTTTTGCTTAGGCTTAGGCTTAGGGATACGCTTAATCTACTGTTACGCGCCTAAAGGTAACATTGGCCCAATTTCTTAACCTTAAAGATTATTCATGTCAAAACATTATTTACATCTGGAAAAAAGTGATTATAAAAATAGACTTAAAAAGCTAAAAAATATTGCGGCAAATTTCTGCAAATTATGGTAAAAATTAGTAAATTAAACATCATTTTTACTACCTAATTTCATTTCAGCATTAGCTGCGGTAAAATTTGTTAACCTCCATTTCTGGTTATTTCTAACCTTCGGTTTCACCCTGCCAACAATAATGACGCAAAATGTTTTTTTCCATATTTTAATCACAGTATGAAACAAACACGCGTCCAAACACTCATTATCAAAGCCAACATTTTGCCTATAAACACAACTCGCGTGTACTCTCGCGTGTGTCGGACACAGTATGTGTCCTCGCATTTACTCACATTAGTCCTCATGTAACTGCTAATATTGTCGGATATAAATCCCCAAATGAGATTTCAAAAAAATTATTTTTAGTCTCTTAGGTGTCTACTGTAGGTTGTGGCAACAGATCATAGTTTTTGCTGTTTCGTTGAAATGTGAGTTCGCATACAAAATACAGCTTAATATTTTGTATTTCAATCAAATTTTGGAGGGTAGAATTCTATGGTTTAATGGTATGATTAGAGCATTAGCGTTCACGTTGTCAAATGTGTACAGCACCAGTCATCAGTTAACGATACATTTTCAAACTGATTTAACTTCTTCTGTAGTGGTTGAATCACAAAGTTTGCACAGAACTGAGACCAATCAAGTGCGAGAAATGTGCTAAATTTTAAAGATTCATGGCAAACAGGGGAATTTAAATTAACATTCAACTCAGTGAAATATCAACAAAGGTTTTGGCACAAACTTTTATTTTCAGAAAGAATAAAACTTCCCAAAATTCATTCGAAGTTTAAAACAAACTTAGGGCAAAGGTTATACAAAAAAATTTCACTATCAAAATTGCCGGAACCTACGACACAAATCCCACCGCGCCGGAGCCGGAATACGACTCTACGCTTCCAGTTGTACCAGGCGCCGATTCAATTATTTGACAGAGGCTTTAAAAAAGAATTGAATTTTTCAAAATTTCAAATGTATCCTTGAAATGTTCAGGGAAGATCATGAGAAGCCTAAGCCTAAGCCTAAACGTAAGAATGAGCATAATTCCTAAGCCTAAGCATAAGCCTAAAACGTAAGAATCAGCATAATTCCTAATCCTAAGACTAAACCTTAGATAAAGCAAAGCAAAAAATTAGTTTAAACCTTAAGCTGATTGCTGTTCCGAAGAAAAACGTTCCGCCTCTGATCTTTTACATGGGCCAAATTATTGAATGTATATTTCAAGGCTAAAAAACCAATACTTTATACCGACAGTTGTACAGTTCAAACACAATGGTAACCTTATATCTCACTAACATCCTTCCTGTATGCCTGATATCGAGTGGGTTCTACCCTATCCATAGTGTTTAATCTGATGGTATTGCGAAGATAATATATTTTTTGCCTAATTTCATCAAATATGGTTTGTTTGCATATTTCCGTTAGTAAATATTGCAGCCACGTTCTTTTGGTCAGTACCTACCCGATGGGTTTTTGGTTAAGACAGATGATGACAGCTGAAGAAAGGACCGGCCCAGGGGTTCTGCCCGCCTGGTACAGTTTTGGCCCACGACTTTTAAATGCTTAATCAGGCCTGTAGCCAGGTCACCTTGGCGTGGAGGTAACCTTTTTTCAAAAACGGCATACAAGAGTTGTCGATGACTTACAAGCAAGATTGAAAATTTTCTAGGATGGAGTCAAATTGTTTGTAAATATAACATTTATTAATAAACATTTTTTCGAAGCAGCAACAAATTTTTGGTTTACGCAGTCGTAAACTGAGAGATCGTCAGAGTTGGTTTAAGATTAGGCCAAACGTTTTATATTTTGACTACTAGAATTCGTTGGATATAATCAGGTAAACATTATACCTGTGTGAATGTTCATTATCAACACAGACTTTGCATATGGCGTTTGAACCATGAAAACGGGTCATGGGTTATTGCCAACAATGAAAAACAACAGTTTCGCATGAACCCCCACTGCGAGTGTTTATTAATTTCAAACCCAACTTAGCACAAATTAATCAAACGGCCATATGAGACAGTTTTTGTGGAACGTAAACACTAGAAACACTTTATAGTAAATTAATAACGCCAAACACAAGTTTATAGAGTTTACTTGTTTCCTGAGAACAGCAGAACAATGGGGGTTGTACGCTTGTGCCAGGGTTCCAACCGGAACTACATTTTGTTGGAACCGGAATCGGAATCGGAATCAAATTTAACTGTCGGAACCGGAATCAGAATCGGAATCAAGGTTTATATAGCTGACGGAATATATGTAACAACTCGGAATATTTACAAAGAAAAAACCAACAGAATAATTGCAAATGAACGAAATCAAACGAAACAAGCAAAATCTAAGTTCAATCATATTAAAAACTCATAACCGAAATGTCAGAATTTCGGCATCGGAACAGCAGTCATCCGGAATGGAAATTCCGATTGAACCCTGGCTTGTGCTATTGATTCTTTGAAATTGTTGCCCATATCCGTGTTGAAAATTTTCAAGCATCCATAAAAATTACTGATATGCCTAACAATAAGCCAGGGTTCCATCGGAATTTCGATTCCGGCGAAAATTCCAGCAAAATTTGACTTCCGATTCCGATTCCGGCTGACTGCTGTGCCGATGCCGGAATTGTGATTTTTCGGTTATGAGTTTTTAAGATGATTGAAGTTAGATTTTGTTTGTTTTGTTTTGTTTCGTTCATTTGCAATTATTCTGCTGGTTTTTTCTTTGTAAATATTCCGATTGATTACGTGTATTCTGTCAGATATATAAACAATTTTTGCTGAAACAGTGAACAGTAACGGAAACACGCATACTGCAACAAAAGTTAAAAGTCATACACCTTTAACTTTTGAATAGAATTACTAAAGCTTAATTCCGATTCCGCGATTCCGCTTCCGACAAAATTTAGTTCCGGTTGGAACCCTGTAATAAACTACTATCAGCTAAGAGGTCAAACCATTTTTCTCCGTTCGCTTCGATGGCGTGTTGCTAGTCAACACAGGTGCTCGAATGTGCAACTCTCATAACGTGCAGGACTACTGGTACATTATATGTTTTGCCAGGATTGTTTCCAAGCAAGTCCCAATTTTAACTGACCGAAAAACTTGGAAAAGATAGAAAAAGCTGTTCAACGTTGTTCAGAATACGTATGTGGGACGCTCCAGCTTTAATAAATATAAATTTGAATGTAACTTATCAAAAATTACATTCTGGTTAAAGCTCTAGAGGTTTGTTAGGGTGGCATGTATAGTAGACTTAACCAGGATTAGGTCAGGCGATCCTAAAGGTGCGAACATGGATTGATCCAGTCTGTGAATTTAGAAGATATTTGTGTATAAAATGCCTCGGGGAACTATGGATTTTTTTGAGTTTCACAACTACGCTAAAATAGTTTATAGGCCGGTTTGAAATAACTGGTACAGACCGAAACCGCTTTTACATCAAACCTTTTATGTCACGGTTACTTACAGCGGCTACGACTTTGCTTCGAGAGGAGATGACTGCGTCTATTTGCTTTTAAGATCGAGTGTAGCGAGCGAGAAAATGGGTTTGATCCCTGCAGGTGATTCTACTGTCTGTAAAACTGGCGTTTTTCGAGCCAGTCCAAACATTCCCATGGATACTCATCCAATACACCTGATATAAGCTTCCGGTTGTTTATCGCAACATATACTTCAATATCAAGCTGCAACAACTGTGAACTCTGAATATTAAATTTTAACTTTCATTGGCTGGGTTTCTGAAATCTTACTTAAGTGTTTACGTAAGTTATGCTTCAGTAATTACTTAAGCCGGCGACTTAAGTAAGTATTTAAATTTTCGACCACAAACAAAGAAACACCAAATATCGGCGGCCATTGCCAGGACAAGGAACCAATAGTTTTTGTTTTATATTAAACTCACCAAGGTTAGTATGCCTGAGTGGTTAATTTGTAGTACATCAAATTTAGGCAGCGACTTAAGTATTGACATAAGTTAAATACGCTTTTAAAAACGGCAAAATTGTTAAGAAATCACTTAGCCTGTACTTAAGTACTAAGTCGTATTTAAGTGGGGTTTCGGATACCCAGCCATTATGCCCTACGTTATCGTTGAAAACTTACAGAATGCAAGCTTATTTAATCGCCTTAGATCACCTACCGGTTCCTATTCCGTTACCGTAGGCTTAGGTTAATGTTTAGGCTTGTGATGCTGTACGAATATATATGTATATATTTACTTGCCTTAAATCACCTACCGGTTCCGATTCTGTTACCGTAGGCTAATCCTAATGTTTAGGCTTGTGATTCTGTATGTTTGTATATATATGTATATGTTTATATATATATGTTTATATATAAAGAAAACTAAAAACATATAAAAAATGCTATAAGACAAACACTGTTTTGAAATTTATAAAACATTTTGACACCAAAAAAAGCCCCCGATTTAAAGCTTTGACGGGTGATAAAATGACTTCAGTTTAATGATATCAGTCACGCGATCGTGTAAAGGACTCTCGCATTAATGTGACACAAATGACAATATTTCAAGTTATCGCAACACAGATTTAGAGATAACGATTTTGTGGAATACGAAGACAAAAATATTGACAAATTTTGAGTGAAGCGAAACAATTTCACCTTATGGCAGTGACGGAATATTGGCTGACAGCGTTCAAAGTGGGATTCAATTGCAAAAAAGCAAAATTGAAACAAACTAATGCAATTGCAAATTTTCTATTTGGAATGAGTAAAAGTATAACTGCTAGTCGGAAACTGTAGTGATCCAAATGAGAGGGGCGACTGATATTTATTCGGCCTCTGCAGAAGGTGCCCCCCTGTTATTCGGTTATCGACTGTTATTTATTGTAAACCCGCCCTTTGTTATTGATATATATTCGGTATTGCAACTATTCGTTGAATTTAACGTTTATTTTACCTTGCATCAAAACTATGAACGATAATGCGAGGTTATACTTAGGAATGTATTTTCAAAACTTCAGTACGCTTAAAAATTCCGAGTTCCCCTTTATTTGCTTCCTGGAGGGTATTTATGCGCTACAATTAGGGATAATTGACATTTATGGACTCTGATTGAGGTTTAGAAACTCTATCCGTTTACGGACTCTTATTAGCGATACGGACTCCTATTGATTGGACCTGCAAATAGGGATTTCCTCTAATTACCTGTCCCCTCTTATTCGGGTCACAACGGTATATATACCTACAAAACAATCAACAGCAAAGCAGTAAACACCAACAATTTGGCTCCAGACCTGTTCCTGCCTTCGGCCGCGGTTCACGCCAACACGGGGCCCGGATGTCCGGATGCCCGCATTACAATTTAGTATATGTTCGGTATCAGTAGCAAAACTGCTATATTTAATCATTTTTAAACGATTTTGATAATTTCATGCTACAAACGATTAATATTTGACTCGTTTATTTCAAAACCAACCCCCCTGTTTTCAATTTTGTTCGCAGACCAATGCTGTACTGTCTACAGTCAAAACCACCGTTGGATATAACGGGGACGCCACCCATAACAGCAACCTTGCCCCCCCAACAGCGATTAAAATCAAAATTCTGTGTTAACATTTCAGGATCAAATTGTGTTTGGCTTCGCAATGGGTTCGATCGAACCTTTTTTATGTGTCCTGTCGTCGCGGTTTTCCCGTTGCAAAATTGCTGTAAACTGCCGTTGGTAAAAACAATCATAATCAAACTTTTACTCGTTTACGCGCAACCAACCAAAATGCTTAAATACCGCAAACTCAACTTGTCACAAGTGAAAACCTGATTTGATTTAAGGCGAACCAGTTTTGTCTCATTGTGGCATTATTCATTCGGTTGAGCTGGTACCTCGTTTAGGAGACAGCCTGGCGAAAAAAAGCCTAAACAAACCAACGATTACGATGGTTCACTATAAGCAATCGTCGCAGGGCATTTGTTTGTACCCAAACACAAATTTGGGGTCTAAACGACGGACGTTCCGCAACAACGGGGGGGGCGAGGCGACCCCGGCGACATCTTCTACAAAATATTGCAATTTATGCTAAAGTTGCGGTTAGCTTCTGGATCGCTTCGCTCATGAAATTATTTCCAGTTTCATGTATGCGCCTCTTAGAGGGGTCCTTGTTGCTGGATCCGCGGATGTGCCCCCCCCCCCGAACTATGGTCAGTTAAATGACTGTGGTTTGGTCAGCCAACTGGTAGGGTGATTTTGTCCTGTTGTTGGTCCCATGCTGTCTGTGGGGAACCGAAAAAAATTGGTGTACATCCTTCACTGTTCACTAAAAGGCCCCTAAGCCAAAATTAAACAGTCGCGTTCAGTGATTGCACTGACAACTTGAGCCAGTACCGAACGATGCCAGGAATTTGGAAACGGGAGTTGCGTTCTATAAAAATTTAGGCCAATGTTACTTTAAGGGGCGTAACAGTAGATTAAGCGTATTCCTAAGCGTAAGCCTAAGCCTAAGTGTTGTTAAAATGTGCGCTTAAGCCTAAGCGTAAGCCTAAGCAAAAAATACAACCTAGAATCTAAACCTACTCCTTTATAGACCCATCAGAAACCTGGACGCCCCTTAAAGTAACATGGGTCAAACTTTAAGGGTTGTATTGTCAACTGAAAAAGTTCCTAAAATCCCGAGGATAAAGCACCTAAAAGGGGTCGGTTGGACCCCTAAAGCGACCCCTGGTTATACCTTCGGAACCAGCTACATTTAGACGGAGTGGTCGTTGTATCCGAAATATTCATTCTAAACGTAGAATAACGCTTAATTCGTCTGGGTCGACTGAGTCTGGCAGATGTTTTAGCGTTGGTACGTGAAGTATGTAATGGATTCGCCCGAAGTTCACTGGTGACAAGTTTAAGTAATTTTGTAGGTTTTACAATTAATAAACCAGCTGTCGGCCTGAAATCAATAATGTTTTCTGGTTCAATTTGTTCGTAAAAACCATTATTTCAAGTTATACCCTTCCGGGCCAATGTAAAGAACAGGGACGGAACAGTATGATAAGCGTATTCATAAGCCTAAGCTTAAGCCTAAACCTATGCCTAAGCGTAAGAATGAGTTTCGCAAAAATGAGTTTATTCCTAAGATTAAGCCTAAGTCTAAGCCTAAACCAAGCAAAAAAATTAGCTTTAAAGCTTAAGCTTATTCTATTGCAGTCCCACAGAAAAACGTTCCGCCCCTGATCTTTACATTGGCCCCCATCTGAAACGATATCCTGGCTAAAACACTGGTAAATAGGTTACACGTTAAGCAATTGTCGAACTATAGACAATTTAGCCAACGGGACAACATATCTTTTGCATTGCCAGTAATCAGTGGCGGATCCAGAAATTTTTGACGAGACAGGGGTGCGATATTTAGCAGGAGAAAAAGCAAGATTGCGGCCAACTCGACTGACAAGCCAAACACAAACTGCAAATGTTCTCATACAACACTCAGTTTGTTTGCAGTTGGAAACCTTACGCTTGGCCGCAGCCCCACCGTTAGAATCCTCCTGTGCCAGTGCTGCATTTCTCTGGTGAACAAACTACAAACACGAGACTTTGGCTAAATTGCTGATCTCTTGGGGGATTTTAGCCAGTCATTTAGTTTTGATGCGAAAGTTCTTTTTTTGAAAAAAAATCAAATCTTTTAAGTACAGTTGGTTTCGAAAGTTTCAAAATCTTTACTACGCAAAACAAACTTGGACATCAAATTATATAAAATGAATGGAAAATAAAATAATTACGGAAATACAAACAAAATGTCGGCGGAAACGCACTTTAGACGCGTTAACCAGCCACGGTCTGACTGGCGGAATCATGGATAATATATTTAAATAAAACACAAAACAACAAAAAAATAATAATTTAAATTTAAAAAATATTTCCAATTTGCATATATCAATCAAACGGATTTTTTAAGGTCGAATAAAACAAACTAAAATAGTTTACATTTTAAGCAAATTGAGAAATATTTTAGGTGTAAAATAGAGTCAATAATGACTCTTGACAACAGTGTGCAACTGAATAAATATTTCGTGGTGCTACATGTACCATACCCCCTGTTATTCGGTTACGGACTGTTATTTATTTTTAACCCGCGTTTGTTAATGATCTATATTCGGTATTACAACTATCCGTTGAAGTTAACGTTTATTTGTCTTGTATCAAAACCTCAAAGATAACGCAAGGTTATACTTAGGAATGTACGTTCAAAACTTAAGTACGCTTTAAAGTCTCGAACTCAACTTTATTTGGTACTGGAGTCATTTATGCGCTACAAATAGGGACAATTAACGTTTTGGACTCTAATTAGGGCTTAGGACGTCTATCCGCTTACGGATTCTTATTAGACATACGGACTTGTATTGATTGGGACTCAAAATGGGGACCCCCTCTTATCCCCCTCTTATTCGGGTCACTACAGTATGTGAAGAGCAACAATTAATACAATATTCGAATATTTCAACATCTAATATTAAGACAGTTATTCAACTGTATCTAAACAAGGGTGCAGGTCAAAGACGCAACGTGCGCTGGTTAGGTTCCTTGTGAAATTTCAACAAGAGTGTGCAACTGGGTACATTTTTAACAAATATTTCAAGCGTATAATAGTTCTCTCTCAAAAAATCATTTGAACGTAGTTTATTCCGTCCCGAAATGAAATGTTGGCAATGTCCCTACCACATACACCTGTGCTCTTCAATAATAATAATAATGTGTGAATGCAAGTTTAACGAGTTAACACATCGAAACAAATCAGGTTCAGTACAATAAAACTTGCTGGCAGAGAAATTTAGTGCCAGCCAATTTTGGTATATGAACCTAAATTCTCAGCAGTAAAATAAAATATCAATAAAGCGAGCCGCAATAGTTACCATTGTGAACCACGTGCGAATAGAATTAATAGATAATAAACTTAAAATATATTGCGTTTTATCCTGGGAATTGAGAGTTGTTAATTGAAAATTTTTTTTCAAAATGTAACAGTGATGCAGGACCGGAGCAGCCACCCCCATACCTTCATTTGCTGGGAGGCCCCACCCCCATACCTCCATTTGCGGGGAGGGCCCACCCCCATACCTCCATTTGCGGGGAGGCTCCACCACCATACCTCCATTTGCAAGGAGGCCCCACCCCCATACCTCCATTTGCGGGGAGGCCCCACCCCCATACCTCCATTTGCGGGGAGGCCCCACCCCTAAAGGTGCCCCCACCATAACCGGTTGAAAAAACACTTAAGTTTTAAAATGCGTCCGGCTTCTCGCTCGCGAGTTCGGGGGCCCTCACCCTGGAATTTGGTGGAGCCCTCACCCCTGCCTGCTCCGGCACTGCAGTGATGTCCTTAAGTTTGCTTAGACTCGCGCTTGGTTTAGCGCCTGGAATCTTAGAATTAAAAGATTTTTGTCTCATCTGGTTATATAATAGCGATGGGCATCGGATATTTTTTCATATCCGGATATTCGGCAATTCTTGCCGGATATTTGTTCGGACATCCGGATATCTGAGATTAAATTTTTTATTTCGGATATCCGAAATTTGATTTTGCGTTTTTTGGGTTTCCGAACCTCAATTTTTGTTTCTCAAGCACTTGTTTTAACTAGTTGATTCAAACAAAGTACCCTAACACCAGAAGCTGATTGCTATGAGCGTAACACACACAATTATAAAAATAGTTATATATTATGCTACTGCTTCAATAGTGCTGGGTATTCAGTTTACAAGATTGATACTGACTATAATAAATGTTTGCGTTGGCCACCTGAAATTGAGTTAATTTGGTTTGTCTCCGATTCTATCGAATGTCACTCTTCCCTCGAACTATACATGCATAAGTCGTTTTACGTTCCAAGACGAAACAACCACATTGAAATATACCTGCGTCAAATCGTACAAACATCAGCCCATGTTAAATTCTTTTAGTGGTTTCTCGCTTTCAGCAGCGGACCCAGAAATTTGTCACCGGGAACTGGTTGGTAAATGTTGTGAAACGCAATTTTTAACTAAAAAATTTTCTGAGGGAGAAAATTTGTCAGGTTGGAACCTTACCATTTTTGACATAAAATGTTCTGATGAGAGCGAATTGTACGGTAGGAACCATACCATTTTATCATTAAAAAATTTCTGACGGCGAAAGCGTACGCTCACCCGCCATCCTCTGAATCCGCTAGTGTCCGCTTACTCGCTTTTTCACTAACCGCAATAGAGTAGTTTTACATTAGGCTAATTTTTTTAGGCTTACGCTTAAGTTTTGTTTTAGATTTGCGTTTATTACGCTAAGGAGGCTTTGAACTTAGAAATTTACTATTAATTTTTGAATTATTTTGATTAAAACACCACGACTATTAATAAGAAGCTGTTTCTATCAAACGAATGCAGCTGCTTATTGTGTAAACGGAACAACTGTCAGCTAACATATCTGTGTTAACAGTTATCAAGTAAAGTTTGTATCCGATAGAAAAACACAGTAATAGATAAGGGCGGCACAATGTTTGTCGTACGACGACTTCCGGAGACGTACGTCGCCGGAAGTAAAAAAATTTGTTTATGAACTGTTTTGCGATGCCATGTAGAAATTTATGTGCTTTGCGGTACAGTACCCAACGGAGACGTAAGGCGCCGGATATGCATCATCTTAAGTATACCTGTAATTTATCTCAAACTCAAACCACGAAGCATTCGAACACTAAACTACTTTTCGTACACAAGATCCACCGCAGGACCGAGCTTACGACAGTATCCAACAAGATGTAGCAAAAAAAATGTTTTCAATATCATACTGAATTAGAAAAAAAACTTTTCTGGCAGTAACTGTGTTTGGAAAAAGACCAAAGTCACACAGCTCTAAATTTTACAAACAATATACACCGAAAAACACAAATCTGTTCATAAAAATCGTCAAGAAATTAGTTCAATATTCTGACTGAGGTTTGAATACAAAATTTCTTTTCGTCAGCTCCAGTAACTTTAGTGGTTAAACAATGCAGCTTAATTCCAAAAATATTTTACACAATAGCGTTTCGGATATGTGGCGGATATCCAAATACCCGGATATATCCGGATATCCGGATACATATTTCAATTCGGATACATATATGAATATTTTTCATACCCGTTTAGCCGGATATCAGGATGTCCGGTGCCCATCTATAATATATAATTAATTTTAAATGTAAAGTTTTTACACACCACAATGCAACATGACAAATTTATGTTGCGTTGCTTATTTACTCTTAACATTCGTCTGGCAAAACCATTTTTAAACCAACTTCATAAAAAAGTAAGAAAATAAATAAAAAAAAGAATTAAAGATAAACAAAAAATTATTTACAGCTACATGACGTATAAATGGGTACACAGATATTACCCCACTCTCAGAATTTTCTTGAAATTTCAATTACGGCCGCTTGCTCACCCTGTCGCTGGCCTTTTCCTACGAAATTCAATCTTGGCTTCGCTCCGTTGAAATAAATACGTTCATTTATGCTTTGGACCCGAATGGTCGTAGGAACTATCACCAGTTAGCAATAGGTTTTCTTGTATTACCTGTCAGTCTTTGAATCAAAAATTACGAATCTTCTGTCTGACGGATGTCTGCCTCCGCTGCGAGAAGGCAGTTTAAAAGTAGATGCGATTGTTTATTTGGAAATCAATTGCCAACTGGTGATAGGTGCTATTTGTTACTAAGAACACGGCCCCATTTTAAGAATTTCCAAGAAGGCCCGTAGGCAGCTCACTTTCTTGAGGGGAGCTAAAATTTCAGAAGGGGCATATTGTATTGACCCGAATAAGAGGGGGGTAATAAGAGGGAGGGTCCCCATTTTGTGTCCGAATCAATAAAAGTTCGTATCCATAATAAGAGTTCGTAAACAGATAGAGTTCCTAAACAACAAGAGTCCATAAATGTCAATTATTCCTAATTGTAGCGCATAAATGCCCTCCAGGAGCAAATAAAGGTGAACTCGAAATTTTTAAGCGTACTGAAGTTTTGAAAGTACATTCCTAAGTATATCCTTGAATTATTGTTCAAGCTATTGACACAACACAAACAAACGTTTAATTCAACGGATAATGGCAGTACCGGAAATATATCAGTAACGAAGGGCGGCGGAGCGTGGGTTAAAAATAAATAACAGTCCGTAACCGAATAACAAGGGGAGGTTCCCTTTGGAGAGGCCAAATAAATATCAGTCCCCCCTCGTATTCGGGTCAATACAGTGCAAGGGTTTTCGTTGACTTACAATCAAGGCTTAAAATTTTCTAGGGGGTTAAAATTTTACCTTGGGGGCTCATCCCTTACCGGTACCCCCCTTAGCTACGGGTCCACACCCAAGATCTCGAAATCACACACATTTATCGTTAGTTTAACAGTTTTCACAGCAAATGATTTCAGCTTCTTGAAAGCTTTTTAGTGAATTACATTCTATGATATAGAAACAACCATATGGCTTAACTGAGATAAAAAACAAACTTATAATTTATGAGACAGGATAACTTGTGAGTCGTGAGATATGCCGGAAGTGTCATACACTAAGCATATGACACACTTTATGGTAGTTTAGGGTCCGTAGCCACAGGCATCCATGGGGGCTCAGGTCTTCCTCCGACACTTTTAAACCCTGCCAGTAAGCGTATCATTTTAACCGTATGCCCATCCAACAATTGTTTGATCCACCCTTAGCAAGTTGAACTGGCTACGACCCTGGGTTAGTGTTTTTTAATAGATTGAGGTTACACGTGGGTAGCCATCGAGCAAGCCAAGGTCGGGTAAAGAACTTCACACGTGGGTACGTCCCATAGGCGACAAACTTGAAAAATGGTTAAAAATGTGACTAATTTAAGTGTTTTTTCGTTAAGTCGAACCGTGTATTTATCAGATAAATTTTACAAATAATGAAGAAAAATTATTTCAAATTAAAAATCTAAAATTTCAAGCCATGAAGCAGTACATGAATTTTTAAACAGGTTAACGACGACAAAGGCTGATTCGAAGATTAAGAACCGATTATGTCGTAATTGTAATAGTAAGAGAAACCCCAAGAGCCAGAGACCAATCATACTTTAACGATCAGTACAATGGTTTTCGTGTACCTTTCCCGGAGCATCCGGAACAAATACTGTAACCCAAATCGGTGCATGAGGCAGACTTTCGGTTGTACGGCCAATGTTACTTTTAGGGCGTAACAGTAGATTAAGCGTATTCCTAAGCCTAAGCCTAAGCCTAAACAACAAATGTAATCTAAAATCCACACCTACTGTTTTACAGACCAACCAGAAACCTGGACGCCCTTTAAAGTTACATGGGCCGGTTGTATCCTGGTACACCCTTTTAGGATTCATATTTCTAGAAATTATTCGCAGGTATTGCGACCGTCCTAAGCCAATAGCGTATGTCGTGAAACAACAATTTACATCTTTTAATTATAAGGGGCGGATTCGACGGTGGGTCATTGGGTGCCTGTGAGTGACCCCTTTTCCTGGTGTGTCCAGGATACAAATACTATTTGCCCGTATCTATTATTGCTTGTAATTTTGTTCCGTTTTTGCTGTGTATCCCAACCTGTGAACCTCCCCATCCTATACCTGTATCCGGTCTTGCTTACTTCAATACGTCACAAATCACTTGTATGACACTTGTGTGGCGATCAAACTTTGAAAACGTATATACAGCATATTTTAATCAACCAAGTGAAATTTCTTGCAAAACACATTTTAAGCACAACAAATTTGTCGCTGTAATTAAATCTAAGTACAATTTGTACCAGAGTCAATTCGGCAATGTTTTTCGTCTTTTTTAGCCTTTTTTCGCATGAATATTTTCAATTTCATATGAGATGTAATTTCAAGGTAAGATTCGATCTCCAATCTCACGGGTGGGAGGCGTTTACGATGACCACTGAGCTATAGGAGCTTGACGCTCGAGCCCGAGGGGGCTCTCACGTCTTGTGGAGATTTCGCACTGCGCATATATGTTATAAATGTTAGACACTGCTCACGATGTGTGTATTGCTCGTACATTATTGTTTTTAGTTGCTTATAGTATACTCTATGAGTGAAAGGGTTAATTTTTCGAACTCGGAATGAAGTGTTGATCATCGAGGATTGTTTTCCAACATTTTACCATGTTATTAAGCATATGTAGTGTGTAAGCTAACCAGTAAAATAAAACTTAGTCATGGTTTTTAAATGAAACCTGAACAAGTATTTGGTTACACCATTCTATTCTGGTTGTACAGGGATAAAACCAAAATGCCAGATACAGCAATGAATAACGATCCCTGTTTGAAAACGACGGGATTAGACCGGATTGAACCTGGACCGCCTTATGCGCAAAGATATTTGCTAACCAAGTGCACCACGCGATAGCGTTGAATATACAATTCGTCACCCGGCAACAAACCGCTCAACAGTGACTTAAAGCCTACTAATAAATTTAAGCATAATCCTAAAAGAAATCCTAAGCCTAAGCTTAAACTTAATGATGAGTGGCGAATAGTCGAGTTGATGAAATTTTGGATTACAAGTTGTCGGTCGACAAATTATCGGATGATCAACTGTCGCAATACCGATTGGACCCTTATTCGCCTATCATATGTGATGAAGAATGCACATGAAATAAAGAAAGAAGCTAACAACCATCTAAACATGTCCTTGCTGAAAAGCGGTCGCTCATACACAATACGCAGGCGACAATGAAACTCAACCACATTGTGGCAGAACTGTAATATCAGCCATGTTTTTCAAGATCAAAATGTGTCCGACCGCATCAAATTATACTAACCATCGACGGATTCAAGCGGTTACACCCTTTGTAGCCCCTTTTCTGCTCAGCACAAATCCTGCATTTCGCGTGGTACCCTCTTAGAAATTTTGGGATTTCCATTGTTGTCAGTGACTCAGGCTCGCGGTCACATTGAAACCAAATTGGCTCAGCCTCTTTTTCCCTGGCACAGTTTTGGCCCCTGATACACTGTAAATTTTACGGAGTTGATTTTAACTCAGAATGAGTTGAATCGCTGAGTCTGAGTTAGAAATATCAGAACTCAGTTTTTTAGTTGATTCAATTCATTCTGAGTTAATCAACCAACTCACATAGAGTCAACTCAACCCAGAGTGAGAATCAACTCAACTGAGCATGATTTAATGTTTACTGATATTAATTCAGAAAAAACCAACTTGCTAGCTGAATAGATTAGTCAACTCATTGGAATTTACAGTGTAGAATAGTTTAAACCTTGTTTGTAAGTCATGTAAAATGCTTGGACGCCCCTCCTGAAACATTTTTAGCTCTTCAAATATTATACGGCTAAAAACTAAGAAATTGCTTTCGGAGGTACATACAGCCCGTCAACCAATAAACATTAATTGAGAGGACTAAAATCTTTTTGCTGATGGAGAGACATTTCATTAATGGAATCGACAAAAATTGCTACTGGGAGGGACGGGTAAGACGAACAGTACCCCCTCAAATAATTCCGAACCTAACTGACGTCCTGAGTTATCCTACGAAGCTTGTAGTATAGTTTATAGTATTCACCCATGGGATCAACGTCAATAGTGCAATAGTTTGTACTCAAAAAACAAATTAAAGTTTCCTAAAATTCAGTTTTTCCACGCAATAAAAATTGAAAAATAACGCAATATTAAGAGACTGTTGCTGGCAAAATCACAATGCCACATCCCCCCATGAGAGTTGTAAGCTTCAAACTTTTACAGGATACTTGTATAATTTTTAGAATTTCTATACATGGGGGCACGTCAATTAGCAATTGTAGGTTCGCATCCACGAGGGTACGGTAGCTTCTCCATACACAAAATTTTGTTGTGAAAAAATTGAAATATCCTTCGTTGCAGTGTTTTACTTTTGACGGCAAAACCGCTAAAACCAACGGTGTACTTAAACCCTAAGGCGACCCAGGAATTGGAGGTCGCACCGAACCGATACGAACCCATAACTTTGTAACAGTGATTATCACTAAAACAGTGTTTGGCTTCTCGTTCGCTTTGCTTGCAAGTTTTCGCTTGCCACATTTTGCATGACATCCATGAGAAAATCCTTCGATCCGCTGCTCAAAATTTTGTGTCAAAATTTATTCAACAGAAAGCGACTTGCGTCACGTTTACTGTGAACTTCAATCAAAAGTTGTATTCTTTATTTTGAGGTACATACAGATTTATGCCAAGGGCACAAATGTAAACAAACAATACTGTCGCCTTTTGATTATCAGGTCAAACCCGTGTATTTATGGATCAGCAACATTAATTAAAATGGTCTACGGGTTGACTTCTACAGTGCCCCCTGAATAAAACCGCTGGATACGACACAGGAATATTTCTATATTTTCTACGCCCAAAATGATACGATGGGGGGTTACTCACACACCCCAAAGAACGCTCGTGGGTCGTTCTTTTGTACCCTGCAATTTTTCTGTTTTGGCACTGTGTGAAAATCAGTTATACAGTGAAATTTGAGTCGACCTGCAAGCGTACACTGAACTTTGCCGAATTTAAATATTTGAAACCTGCAAAAACAATCAGGCGAAATAAACAAAATATTTGCCGAAAATAGCGAACAGAAGACATTTTGTGGAAAAAATTTGAAATTTTAACAAAAGGGCAGTGAAATATACTATCTCTCGTTTTAATCCTTTCTCACATGAATATTTTCTATTTCCCTTGAGACCTACTTTTATGCTAAGATTCGAACTCCAGTGACTGGAGTGGGACGCGTATACCATCACCACTCAGCTATAGGAGCTTGACGCTCGAGCCCGAGTGGGCTCTCACGTCTTGTGGTGATTTAGTACTATGTATACGTGTTGCAATTATTAAACACGGAGCGATATACATTATTTAACGTATATACACTGCGCTGAATTTCCTATAGGCAACTCAATGTGAGAAGAGGTTAAAACCACATTCTATTTTGTGGAATTGAACAAATTGCCTTAACTGAGTGAATTGAAACATTGAAAAACCACCGTATTCTCAAATGTGTGCAACATCTATTACAAGTTGGTGATTGGACTTACAATTACCGAACGAGTAAATGACGAGGTTAAAATTCAACGAATTTTTCATATCTGAATTGTATTTATTTGTGTGAGAATTTTGAATTTCGTCATAGTCAGTTTTTATCGCTAACTGGTAATAGATGCTATACACATTTGAGAATATGGACCTTAAACGTTTTAAAGCGAGGTCGGGCAACTGGAACATTATGAAAGATTTAAGTCAAATATGAAAATGTTGTTTAAAATTTTTAATTTAAAAATTGCTAATTTTATGTCGTGACGTTCAAATTTAACTTTTGCACCCTCGACGCAGACAAATTGGTTTCAACAGAAAACTTTCTAATTGTCAAACAAAATTTGAACCCGTAACCTCAACTCGGTCCAGTAATCAAGGGGTGGCGGGGGCTGGGCTCAGTGCCCCTGCTAAAACTTTACCCGTTTCTAGAATATTTTCAACCTTGTTTGTAAGTCAACTAACAGTCATGTATGATCCTTCTCGAAAATTTTTCAGCCCTCCTAGCAAGGTGAGTTGGCTTCGGACCTGCAGCGATTTTTAAATTTGAATTTAAAATTAGCGGATTACAACGACTACAAATGTAACCAGTTTTTAACCAAATAGGTAGTTTATAAGTACTTTGACCGTTTATAACCAAAAAATACGTGAACTAAAAGCCAAAAAGCCAAAACTCCCCAAAATATACTAAAAGCGTCCCCAATAAATCGGTCTTGTAACCCTGAACCTCTGATTTTCTGTCTGCCGCTAGCAGAAATAACTTCCTCGCTTTATAAAGATTTACACCTTGGTATGTTGAATTTTTGGCCAATGTCGGGTTTACGGGGTACATTCTCAGTCATTAAGATGGTGCCCAATGATAAACGTTCCCTGTCTTAAATCAGTCACAGGTAAACAATTTGCGTTTCAAACAACTGATTTTACCATCTTACGCGTCTTCAGGCAGGGGTATATACTGAGGGTCGGATAAAGCGGATATATCTCAGGGGTATATACTAAGGGTCGGATAAAGCGGATATATCTCATTTGGAAATTTTTATTGACAAAACCACTTAGGCTTAGGAGTAACCTTCTTAATCCTAAAGATCAAAAACCTACCCATCCAAATTAAAATCCTGACGACGCCACTGCCTCCAAGGACAACCTCTATGTGTCATCAGGGGTGCCCTTACAAAAATTTGGACCCGTGTTACTTTAAGGGGCGTCCTTGTTTCTGGTGTGTCCATAAAAGAGTAGGTTTACGTTCTAGATTACATTTTTTGCTTAAACTTGGGCTTAGGCTTACGAACACATTTTTGCAACGCTTAGGCTTAGGCATAGGTTTATAGGAGTACGTTTAATCTACTGTTACGCCCCTTAAAGTAACATTGGCTAAAATTTGAAATTTTTTGTGTATGAAAACGTCAAAGGTAACTTTTGACAACAAAACGGACAGGATTTATCGTCAAAAGTGAGGCTTAATAATTTTCGAAGGCATTCAGTGAATGTTTTAAGTGATGACTTAGATGTCACTGATGGGGTTACCCGGAACCTAAAGGATGTCGCTATATTTGTGCACCCCCGTCCGTCGCGGTCCGTGATCGTACGTCACCGCGCAGTAGCGTCAACGAACAGACGGCGACGGGCGGCGCAAGATGATAATAATATTGCTAAAGCGTTTATCACCATCCTAGCGTGTCGGGGAAGTTGACTGCCCACAGTGTGACTCATGGTTTTTCATCTGGATTGGTGCCTAACGAAAAAAGAAAGTTTAATTTCGTATTCACTGTCTTATCTCAAACGTAGAACTGTGAAATTGCCCAAATTACGTATGGTGAGCGTTCTAGCTTTATTAATATAGATAAAGTGTTAAGCTGAAACTAATAAATATTACTGTAGTGACCCGAATAAAAGGGGGCACTGATATTTATTTGGCCTCTCCAGAGGGTACCCCCCTTGTTATTCGGTTATGGACTGTTATTTATTTTTAACCCACGCTCCGCCGCCCTTCGTTACTGATATATATCCGGTACTGCAATTATTTGTTGAATTAAACGTTTATTTGTCTTGTGTCAATAGCTTGAGCAATACAAAGTTATACTTAGGAATCTACTTTCAAAATTTAAGCACGCATTAAAGTTTCGAACTCAAATTATTTGGTCCTGGAGCCATTTATGCGCTACAGTTAGGGTGAATTGACATTTATGGACTCTAATTGGAGCTTAGGGACTCTATCCGCTAACGGACTCTTATCAGGATTACGGATTCCAATTAATTCGGACTCAAAATAGGGAGTCGTCCTCTTATTACACCTCCCCTTCTCATTTGGGTCAACACAGTACATACTGTTAGTTAACGCTAAAAATTCTATTTGGACCGTTTGTGTCTCTTAAGCCACAAACATGATTGGTAATTGTAAATTTTAGCCCCCACTCAAACCTGATTGGCTGTTGTAATCTTTGGCCCACACTCAAACATGATTGGCGCTTGTGAACTTTGGCCAGCAGCCAAACATGATTGTCTCTTGTAAACTTTGGTCCACAGATTAATTGTCATGCTTAGCCATACAGCCTGTCTAAGTCTTAAACCCTTCTCACATTGAGTTGCCTATAGGAAACTCAGCGCAGTGTATATACGTTAAATAATATATCGCACAGTGTTTACCAATTGTAACCAGGGTGCAACCGGAATTACAATTTACCGGAACCGGAACCGGAATTTGAAAATTTTACCGGAACCGGAACCAGAAAATGAAAAATGCATTTCACCAAAAATTTCATTTTAATCTTATTTTTTGCTCTATTATTTGTGAAATAACCTTAGTCGAACATAGGTATTTATTTTATTTGTTGTATTTTAGATTTTCATCATCGACTGAAGTGAAATCCACCATCAATGGCTTATATTCGGAGTACAAGTGGCTTTCAAAAGAGATTCTTAAAAATTAGCAAAGTTAAGAAAACGGCCAAATTATAATACCGGAATTTTTAAATCCGGTAAAAATTTACCGGAACCGGAAGGTGAAAAAATGCCGGAACCGGAACCGGAATTCCGGTTGCACCCTGATTGTAACACGTATACATAGTACTAAATCACCACAAGACGTGAGAGCCCCTCGGGCTCGGGCGTCAAGCTCCTATAGCTGAGTGGTGATGGTATACACCTCCCACTCCAGTCACTGGAGTTCGAATCCTAGCATAAAAGTAGGTTTCATGGGAAATAGAAAATATTCATGTGAGAAAGGGTTAAAAAGGCTCAGGCAATAACTTAGACTTTTAGGCTTAACTAAGCCTTTTCTGAAAAATAAGGTAAAGTCTGAACCTAAAGCCACTGTATTGATTTAAAACCGTGCAATTTTATTACTTACTAAAATAATTGTAAGAAATATAGAAGCCGTATCGCATCTGCCATAAGCTTCTAAGAAGCCATTTCGCTAGCTAGCAATGTTATTTAATAAGAGGAAATTAGTAAAAATTTAAACTAAATTTTTATGGCAAAACTCCAAACACACATTGATTCTGATTTTAGTCGCCATATCATCAGTTAGCAATAGGTCTTGCAGCGTTAGAACCAGTGAAATCAACTCCAATATGAAATTTACGTATATGTGTTCAGCAACTAGTGTACACAATGAACTTGGCTAACGAGTAATCAAAGTTTGCAGTAAGTTCCAATAGTAGAGTTAGTTACTCAACGCAGAGAACGCAATGAGTCGTTTCTGGTTATTTCTAAGTTAATAACAGTAAACATTAACTCACGCTGAGCTGATTTAACTGAGGGTGAGTTAGATTAATTAACTCATAATGAGCTTAATGAATTGAAGACTCAGAATTCTTAAAGTCTTATTTGAGGTTTATAGCTTTAATAAGTGACAGACAACTGTGACAAACATGGTACGTAATAACAATAGCTACTGTCAGTCTATGTAGGAACCGGAACTTCATTCCTTTCTACTAAGCAGCTGGAAAAGCGGGTTAGGGGTGGTTTCGAACTAGTGACCTGCGTGTCAGGCATATGCTGCTACCACTGCGCAACGTAACCCGCCTACCCAACTGCTTCTATCGTCGACTATATGTCGACCGTATACTGCTGGTGTGCATACTACACAATATGTATTGCATATATTGCATATGCATCAGGCCAAGCAAGTATCACATGCTTACATGCCCGAATTTTCCACAAGGTGGTCCCTCGACCATCCATCCTATATTCGGCTGGATAACGCGTCTACGGCGCGGCAATTTACCATTGCACTCGTGGCGTAGCCCCCATGCCAGTTTGGGTAGGAACCGGGACATCAAACCTTTAACTAAGCGGCTGGGAAATCGGGCCGCCAGGGCGAGGATTGAACTCTTAGCCTAGAGATCCTTAAGCAAACACTCTACCACACCGCCACGCAGCGTGTCTCTCCAATACCTTTTTCGTCGATTATATGTCGACCATATGCTGTGGGCAAACATACTATACAATGTGCATTGCATATATTACATATACACCAGGATAAGCATATCTCACACGCTTACAGCTACCGGGTAGACCGTCCTCTGTAAATAACTACAATTCTTGCGAGAGCCTTCCCCTCGACAGTCTGCAATGTTGAGTTCAACGACGGTCCTTAGTTCCAAAGCATAGAACTCGATATTGGTTGGGTTTCTGAAACCTTACTTAACCCCTTCTCACATTCAGTTGCCTATAGGCAACTCAGCGCAGTGTATATACGGTAAATAATATTTAACAATTGCAACACGTATACATAGTACTAAATCACCACAAGAAGTGAGAGCCCCCTCTCAGGGGACATAGAAAATATTCATGTGAGAAAGGGTTAAGCGAAAAATTTTCAGTTTACTATCTACAAGCAGCTACTTAGCTAACCGAATTTTCGTTGATTCGTATTTTAAGCAAGATTAGTTTAGAAACCCAGCCAATCAGAAATCAGTTCTCAACATGTTTAGCCAATGAGAAATCCAATTAAACCAATTATTATTAGCTATGTACTTACTTTCAGGAACGTACGGTGCGATAGCTCGCTTGAGTCGTTTAACGTCACGTCGACTAGCGTTCGGAAACGGAGATCGGGAACGAAACGTTAAACCGCAGGAAACTGCAGATGCAAATTGCAATGCGATTAATGCAATCACAAGCATGAGCACATTAACTGAACAAGCGTCCGGATTGTGTACGGACCACCAGCGAAACGCTCATACATTGTTTTGAATCAAAGTAATACACTTTTATTTGAGTAAGTCGTTTATTAATATTTATTACTTAAATTAATAAGCAATTTTTTCCTAAATTATTTTTTCTTAAAAAATTGTATCCGTTCAGCGAGTATTTATAGGGTTCGTTTCTGTAGAAGCTGGACGTAAATTTTTTGTATTAAATCAACTTGCGACAGTCACAAAACGTTTCTTGGGTCAAGGATTGGAGGATCCGCACCCTTTGACCATTCCCTGGCTACGGGAGTAATAGCTTAAATAGCGGCACGCGTTGAAAATCTTAAAGTTGTTTAAATTTCTTACACTGCAAAAGTCAAATTGACTGTCTCCAATATAGGCTTTTCTTGACTACACAAACGGAGTCAACATTTGACTCCGCAAGAGTAAAGTTCGACTCAATTTGACTCTGGCGGAGTCGAATTTTGACTCAGTTTGTGTAGTCAGAAAAAGCCTATTTCGGAGAGAGTCAATTTGACTCACCATTTCTTGCAGTGTACTAATTTTATCTAAACGAGCACAAAGAGCGAAAAAATTTACAATTGAAATAAATTAATGGAAATTAAAGATATATTTTTAAACTTTAATATTTATTTATCTTAAAAGGTAAATATTAATGTTTTTAAAGTTTGAAAAAATTTATTTTAATTCTACTGTTGACCAAAAAACAGGTTGTTTCGTTGATTAATTGCCGAACCAGGAAACCACCTGTTACCTGAATTTTCGTGGTTAACCTTTTGCACCGATTGACAAATTTATCATGAACGCTTATGAGGTGTTTTTTCGGTAAAGCAGAAAGGCATATTCTCTCAAACAATATAAATAAAAACCCCCATGCTTACAACAAGTACAAACCTAATCAAGACAAATCTATATATTAAAGCTGGAACGCTCCACATACGAATTTTGGGCAACTTTCCAGCATTACTTTACTCACACTGAATTCTAAAAACATAAACGTGATTGTTGTATAAAAAATAAAATCTGCATGAAGATGGCTGTGCATTCGCTAACTTTTGCGCATTACACAAAACCGGCCGACTGGTTGATATTAGACGTATTCCTTTTATATAACAGCGTTTGAAAGATGCTGTTCAAAAAGCGAACAACGTTCGCAATTGTTACTTGCAGTATTTGGTTTTGACACAATTCTTTAAGTCAGTTTCTTTACTTCAAAATTTTGTCAAATAAAGTTTCAATAAAATATTTACGCCTTGCGAATAGATAAATTACACTAACCACAGGCGCTCGTTGCTACAACTGCCCAAAATTAGTGAACTTTTTAGCCCAAAATCAACATTTGAGTATGTTAAAGGTTGCCTTATACAGCATATTTTTTTTGCTTTGTCGATTAAAAATTAATTTTGTTCAAAACCATAACAACAGTTTTTTCACATTGGACGCAATCGGAATAATTAAAAATTATAATTTATGAAAAATTAGCGTTGACCGGATATTAATATTCCGGAAGGTAAAGTATTTTTGAGCAAAACAAGCGTGAAATGCAGCAGGTTATTCTGAAACCAGTCCACTTCGTTTCTGCAGTAAATTTGAGAGAGAATATAACCAGCGTATTTTTCTTTCATACGCCCCTGATTAGAAAACTGGGCCCATGTTACATTAAGGGGCGTTCAGGTTTCTGATGGGTCCATAAAAGAGTAGGTTTAGATTCTAGATTAGATTTTTGCTTAGGCTTAGGCTTACGCTTAGGACCACATTTTTGCTACCTTTAGGCTAAGGCTTAGGAATACGCTTAATCTACTGTTAGGCCCATTAAAGTACATTGGACGAAAACTGGAAACCTACCAGAAATATATTACTGCATTCAGAGTAAAGGATTAATCTTAAAGCATTATTTTGACCAATAATTTTGATACGCCTTGTGCAACTTCCACAATATCATGCGTACACCAGGTAACTTATAATAGAGTAGTGTTATGGACACTGAATCCAAAAAGTTTCAATATCCAAAATATTGAAACCAAAAAAGTATCAGCGTCCGCAACCAGGGTGCAACCGGAATTCCGGTTCCGGCATTTTTTCACCTTCCGGTTCCGGTTCCGGTAAATTTTTACCGGATTTAAAAATTCCGGTATTATAATTTGGCCGTTTTCTTAACTTTGCTAATTTTTAAGAATCTTTTGAAAGCCACTTGTACTCCGAATATAAGCCATTGATGGTGGATTTCACTTCAGTCGATGATGAAAATCTAAAATACAACAAATAAAATAAATACCTATGTTCGACTAAGGTTATTTCACAAATAATAGAGCAAAAATGAGATTAAAATGAAATTTTTGGTGAAATGCATTTTTCATTTTCCGGTTCCGGTTCCGGTTCCGGTTCCGGTAAAATTTTCAAATTCCGGTTCCGGTTCCGGTAAATTGTAATTCCGGTTGCACCCTGTCCACAACACAATCCCACCGAAAGCTACGTGGTGTACGCATGATATTGTGGAAGATGTATTAGAGTAAAAATTTAGTTTTAAATTTCTAAACGATATTTAGTTTTTAAAATTAATAGTCTATGATGCCACATGGGAATTGTTATCGCATTATTTTAGCGTCAAAACAAGAAGTAATGAAGCGAATAAAACGTTCCGGGTAAATTCGATTGTTATATCCCATAGCAATGAAAAATTTTAACATATAAATGTATTTCTACACCTTAACATCCGCTTTTAGTTGATTTTATTTATAAAATTGTTCCGGAAGCTACGCAATACTGAAATTTAGGTTCGGTCTTACCGAAACAAATCAAAGCATGGGAAAATGTATCAAAAAGGGAGGCGACAATGAGACGGGGGGGAGTGGACAAAATTTTACCCGTTGTGATCAGTCTCCCCCTGGGTCATCTCTGGTTACGGACCCGAAATCCTGTCTGACCCGTTCAAACCAAAAACCTACCAGCTGCAAAAGAAGCCGAAAATGATCTTAAATTGATGTTTTATCTTCAATTAACCAGTAAAAGAATCGCATCGGCATCAGGTGTTTAACGACAGAAACTACCAGCCAATTACAAAACGTTTCAATAGAGCCAAAATACCACACCGTGATTGGCTTGTTTCGACTATTTTCTGGTGTTGCAGTATTCAGTGCGGTTGGCTTTTTTCTGATGCTCGAACTGGTTAAGTTTAGTCCCTTAAGAACCAGTTAAAAATGCTGGGACAAATATCAGAAAGAATATGCGGAGGTTTTGTGCAAGTAAGTTGCAGGTCAGTTTAAAATACTTAGAATGGACTAAGAGTACTCTAGAACCTCTTCGTTTCTGCCTGTTTACGAGTCCCTAGCAATAGACACTGCCATTTATAAGCAGGTTCACATACCTGGGATGGCAGGTGGCCCACGTCTGTGAAGGAAGTTACGGAAGGGCTCCAACAAATACCACTAGAACAGGCCTGTAGCAAACTCTTCCACCAGGTAGGATGAAAAGTTATCATTAGGCGCATACAAGGGTTTTCCATAGGGGTTTGACAAAAGTCTTCCAAGGTGGGGCGAGCTGACCCCCTCTGGACCTTTCACTCACCATCCCAAAAACGGGTCTCAAACGTTTACCCATATAAACGGTTATACACAAACCCGTTCAGTAAAATAATCACATAAGCTACTGGCGTTCGTACACAATAAAGTTAAAGCTTAAAATATTAATTAAAAACTTCGCTCAAACAACAACAACAACAACAATAATAATAATAATAATAATAATAATAATAATAATAATAATAATAATTAGCACCGACCTCGGCGAATGCTTAAAATGCTATTTTAAACTAGGAAATTGCTCGTCAAAACTTCCATACACTTTCATCGGTGTTATGTGTTGCGGCAGATCCAGAAATTTTTCATGGGAAGGCTGACTGGTAAATATTATCAAACACAATTTTTACTGTATACAATATATGTGACAATTTTCTAAAGTTGAAAAATTGAAATGACCTTACCATTTTATCACAAAACAATTTCTGACGGGGGTGCGTACGAACCCCATCGCACACTCTGAATCCGCTTTATGCTGTTAATAACAAAAGTTAAACCATTTATTGCATGTTATTGTGACGAACAGGTGATTAACCCTTAACGGCAGTTTAGGTTTTAGCCCGAGTTGAGTATAGGTGAAGGCTTAAAAGATATGTATACATGAGTACTACATATACACCAATACCTAACTTAGGTTTACTAAAGTTACGCTGAACCATGTATTTAAGTTTAACTCGTAAGACCAGTGGCGGATCCGGGCCGAGATGGGGGTATGTATTCCATGTCATCAGCTTTGTCCTGTCAAAAATTTGCAATGCATACACTGTAAATCCCGGTTTTAGTTAAGCGTAAGTCTAAGTCTAAACCTATGCCAAAGCAAATAGTCGAAAGCTTAAGCTTATTTCGTAGCAATCATGCGGGAAAACAGTCCGCCCCTGATTGATGGGCCAAAATTTCAAACACCGCCACTTCCAAGCGGCATCTTGCGTTCTGCAACCAGAGATAAACTTAGCAATAGTGCATCGATAATGTATTGTAATCGTAAAATCAAAAACAAGTTGCACTCATAAAAACAATTACAAATGTTGCTGTTTTGTTCTGCAATACAAAATATTCTCGTTGTAAAGTGCAAACTGCAATAAAACCATATTTGAAACCAGTGACAGGTGCAACAATTATACGGCACCAGCAAATCATGTGGGAGGAACCACCAGCAAATCCTGTGGGAGGAATCACGAGCAAATCCTGTGGGAGGAATCACCAGCAAATCCTGTGGGAGGAATCACCAGCAAATCCTGTTGGAGGAATCACCAGCAAATTCTGTGGGAGGAATCACCAGCAAATCCTGTGGGAGGAATCACCAGCAAATCCTGTTGGAGGAATCACCAGCAAATTCTGTGGGAGGAATCACCAGCAAATCCTGTGGGAGGAATCACCAGCAAATCCTGTGGGAGGAATCACCAGCAAATCCTGTGGGAGGAACCACATACGCTCCCACAAAACCGAAATTTTGTATTAAGATTTAATACTTGCGTTTGGATTCCCGCTGAATTACTCGCAGAGATTTGAATCGGCTTCCACGACACCCTGACTTTAAAAATTTCCAGATCCGCTGTATATGGAAATGCTTCGTGCGGGGGGAGGCAACACTGAACATAAAAACGGTTTTTTTGAGAGGGTAAATTTTGAAATATTTACACTCGGTACATTCACGTTTTAACCTTTTAGTGATCGTTAATGAACAAACTTAATCATTTCTGAACAGGGGTAGGGGCTGATCCAGAAAAAAGTGATACGATGCGTGTACTTGGATACCCGAAACGGTATTTTGACGCAGTAGGGTGGCGCAGACTCTAAGAATTTTTGAATCTTGATATTTGACCAAATTTTTTTACGAAAGAGGCTTATGAGCACATAATGACTGTAATGTGTGAGGCTTGGGACATGCAGCTGTTTTGCATATACAGAATAAATATTATGGATAGCTACATTTTAACAAGTATACAGGCAGGACGCTTTTGGGTTGTGAGTTTTGGTCAATGTTCTGGTTTTGTTTTTGCTGGATGTTATGAAAAATCTGTGGGCCATGTATATAACAGGGCCGGATCGTTTTCCGGCGGGGCTCAAATAGAGTCAGTTTAAGCTTTAGACTAACTTTTTTGCTAAGGCTTAGGCTAAGGCTTAGGAACAAGCTCAGCCTTACGCTTAGGCTTAGGCTTAGGCTTAGGCTTAAAACATTCTTGTACTTCTGTTCCGGCCCTGTTCTATACATGGGCCAATCTGTGTATTGCAGTTTATGTTTGTCGAGTGAATAAAAATCATTTACGGCGCTTCTAAAATTAGCTTTATCTGAAGCTACAATTACCGGCCCAAGGATCCACGTTTAGTGTAAATGTATCAGGTTTAAACACATATCCGATTTTTAACAAAAATTGATTACAAGTTTTTTAGAGATTTTCTACCAATTTGAGTCTTTTTTGGTGGCTTTTTAAAAGTTTAATTAGTATATATATCTTTATATATAAGTATTTATTTGTTTGTAGATATATAATATATATATTGGACAATATAGTATATGAACCGATTAGCGGAAAATATGGCATTATCGAAACACTAAACGAACCCGAATCCGTTCTGATGGTTGAGATAATCCGCCGAGTAACAAATTTCAATTTGATGCAGCGGAAATGTTTATTGGAAATAAAATCTAAATAAAATCTACAATACAAAATCGTTGAATTTATCCAATCGATATTAATAAAGCTGGAACGCATTAATTCTCAGATACGGCCCCACTAAATTTAAGCTGGTACGTCGTAATATTAATGCTAGAAACTATGGTGTACTGTAGAATTTGCGTTGTACCAAGATCAAACTTAGGGATGCGCTATACTCCCGGAGCGCCGCCGGACGCCGCTGCGAGCGGCCGCATGCCGGCGCAATAAAAAATTTGCCGCATGCCGCCACGTGCCGCCGGCGTCCTACTCAGTAAAGTATAGCGTAGACCTTAGGCTTGATTATTGTTACTCAGGTTTCAGCCTAAATTACTTTCAGGTTAAAGAAGAAATTTAGAATTAAAATGCAACAAAAATGTACGTCAAACAAATTTTACACAAATTTTCTGAATTTCAAATTTTCAAATGTCTCAAATTTGGTTGAATGCTACGGTTTGCTGCGAAACGCTGCCCGAATATGAAATCTACAACGCTGGTTTGAAACGATATAAAAATACAAGTTGTATTCAAATCACAGGTTTCAGTTGAACGTAAAATACAGATACCATAAAATCGCTTTTATCATTTAAAAAAATGACTCCAAAACAACATGTGAGCGTAGAAACAGACCCGGAGTAACAGATACAAATGGGGGAAAAACTAGAAAACTCTATAGCAATCGATGAATCATGGAACCACAGACCATGGCGGGGGGGCGAGTTATAAGGCTATTGCCCCCTCACATTTTTCTAGCCAGCTTATGTGGAGTGTATCCATATTTGCGTTTGTAGAGTATATATTTTGCAGCAGAGAAATGCTTGGGGCCCCCGGTGTTTGGAAGAGGCCTTGTGGTTCATGTAAATGACCGTATGACGAAACGGCCATTAATCAGGCACCACAGGTTTTGGAGCGTAAACACCGACAGAATGTAGAATGAATAAGACCGGTTGAAAAAAATACCCTTCAACAAACGGCACTGTGTACATATCGAGCAATAGATATTTGTCAGTTTAGGCACCCACATACGTGAATCAAAGGGTTCGATTGGGGAAAATGTCCCTTCCGGTCTTGTCGTACGTAGAATATAACATTTGGATCTTTTGGGAAATGCTCCCAGACGGCGTATGGCCAAAAATGGTTTGATTTTGAAAATTTTTGCATATCTGAACTTCTCTGGTTACTGCACCTGATCAGGACATGCGAAAATTTGTGAGTTTTGAAAAAGTCGATTTTTAAGGTCTAAAGTTCCTACTTTTAGAAGCCAAAAAAATTAGGTCAACAATTCATGTACCGCAGATTGCGGAGTTGGGTTATTTTCTGAGTCCAAAGATCAGCCTGGGACGTGGGAAATGGAATTTTTCAAAAAACATTAAATTGTGCGTGGAATGATCAGGAGAAGTCATGAAAAGTCGGAAGATGGTAAACTTTTCAAAATAAAACCATTGTTGGTTGGCCAACGCCAGCTGCAAAAATGATAACCAGAAAACCAGAAAAATTTTATATTATAATTTTATTACGGACTCACCGTTCAAGCACATAAAAATATTTAAAATATAAAGTGTGTTAATCGTACAAAATGAATCACTACGCACAACAACACGTGAGAAAACAAGTTTTGGTACATATAATATTATAGCAATTTCGGTTCAGAATAGCAAGGTACAACAACTAGTTGTTTAATTTATCCAAAAATGAAATTTTTCCAAAATCATTGTGAGACCATGGACCCCATCGCCATCCTGGCTACAGCGGTGTCACCATTACGTATTTTAAATAGCGGCCAACGTTAATTTGAACGGCATAGCATAGTATAAACATATTCCTAAGCTTAAGCATAAACTTAACATCGTCCAAAATACGGACGCAATACTAGGCCTAGAGCTCGTATTCTCAAATGTGTGTAGCAGCTTTACCAGACGGTGATAGGCCTTGTAACTTTTGAAGCAGGGAATAGTGAGGTTTGAAATTCAGCGCATTTATTGCTTTCGATTTTCTCTGCTACTGTACAAATTTTGAGATCTGTAATTGCACCAGTTCGTTAGTTTGAATACCTATTGCTAACTTGTGATAGGTGCTATATGCATTTGAGAATATGGGCCTAGGACTAAACCTAAACCTAAACCATAAAAATAGTCTAAAGCTTAAGTTTACTCTATTGGAGTATTGTGTAAAAACGGTACGCCAGTCAGAGTAACATTGATTATTTAACAGCTGTGGTGTATGTATTAAAAACAGTTATAATATGGCGTCACAATTAAAAACGTGCATTTATTTACAGCGTTCGAGTGGAGTGTTTTTGGCCCTTGCAGACGCCTCTCACCAGCTGAAACCTAAGCTTAAGCCTAACCAAAACCACAAACTCAATCATAAGCCTGTAAAGTTTTGCCAAAATCTGAAAATTTCTAGCCTGATAGAAAGTGTAAGAGCGTCGTATTTATGCTGTTTTAGCATAATGGGACTTACTGGCATCCGCGATTTTTAGCCATTCCATGGTTTCGGCTGTGGGCCTATGCTTTTCGACTATTGTAAAAGCTTTCCGCTCCGGTCCGGCGTCGCCCGGCTCCATGTTCCATCGTACGCTAATTTTAATAAGACGTCAGAACGCACCGCAAGTCAACAACGTCTTGCACCGTCCTATAACTTTCCCATCAGCGACAATTGTCCAAACGAGAAGAGATGTATAATTTAGGAATAAAAAATCATTTTTGTTGCATCTGAATTTTAGTTTAGAAAATCTTTAGAATTTAGAAGAAAAATTTTCAGTTTTTTGGCTATTTATATCAAAACTAATCACCCCATGTCACTTTAAGTACATGATGTTAAGGAGAAAACGGACCCTAATATTTTATAGTACCATTTGGGATGCATTTTAATGGTTGTTTGTTTGTTTGTTTTTTGTTTTTTGCTTGTTTGTTTTTGATTTTTTTGTTTGCTTGTTTGTTTGTTTGTTTGCTTGTTGTTTGTTTGTTTGTTTGCTTGTTGTTTGCTTGTTTGTTTGCTTGTTTGTTTGTTTGTTTGCTTGTTGTTTGTTTGTTTGTTTGCTTGTTGTTTGCTTGTTTGTTTGCTTGTTAGTTAGTCAGTTAGCTAGTTATTTAGTTAGTTAGTTAGTTTGTTTATTTGTTTGTTTGTTTGTTTGCTTGCTTGTTAGTTTGTTAGTTAGTTAGCTAGTTTGTTTGTTTGCTTGTTGTTTGCTTGTTTGTTTGCTTGTTTGCTTGCTTGCTTGTTTGTATGTTTGGCATTCTTTTTGTGCTATCTTGACACCAACATTTATGTTATAATCCGTAAACAAAATTGGACCAACTGCGGCTAATGTTTTCTAGTCAAATAATTGAAAACACGACAATCTTTGACTACCAAAGCTAATACTTCTTGGAATTAATATTTCATTTTATGCTTGATAAATGTCGCACAGTTTGTGAAACTCTGTTCTGAA
Source organism: Enoplolaimus lenunculus (assembly GCA_030248215.1). NCBI lineage: Eukaryota > Metazoa > Nematoda > Enoplea > Enoplida > Thoracostomopsidae > Enoplolaimus > Enoplolaimus lenunculus. The sequence goes on along the minus strand of JASANG010001546.1, from coordinate 355,204 downwards.
TCGCAATATTGGCCCGAATTGACAACTGGAGTTGCCTAAAATTTACAGTTGTTATTCACGACCACCCGAGCGACTTCTGAAAACCAGCTTTAATCTGATTGGTGGATGTATAAGCATAAGGGCATTTTTTGTTGCAGTATTATTGGTTGAACGGTTACTCTTCTTTCGGTAGTTTTAATCTGCACTGAACGACAGTTTGTTGGGCGGATCAGTTGTCAACTGGGGCAAATACGTGTTCAGGGCACGATATATGGGGCGATTTGTTGTAATATAATTGGATTCCATTATTAAATCATTTGGTTTAATCGTTTGGAACTTCAGACCTTTTAACTAAGCAGCCGAAACAGGTTGCGCAAAGCTTGTTTCGATCCCACGATCTCATGTCTCACATGCTTACAGATTAATTTGTTTTTGATAAATTGTGTTTTTTCAAAATAATCTGAATATACATATATTCGCGTTCACCTTGTATTACTATATTGCAGCCGTAATGCTGTATAAGGATTGAACCAGCTGTAAATTCCTAAGCCGAAGGCTAAGTGTACGAATGAGGTTATACCAAAACCGAAGCCTGAGCAAAACGAATAGTCTAACGCTTAAGCTTATTGCATTCCAGCACCAAAAAGTTCTAACCCTGATCTTTACACGGACCAAAATTTCGTCATACAGACAAGCAGCATATTTCTAAGCCTAAGCCTAAGCCTAAGCCAATCAAAAAAATTACTCTTAATCCTAACCTTATTCTATTCTTGTCCCACGGAAAAACGTTCCGCCCCTGATCTTGACATGGGTACCGGTTTGAATTAAAACATAAAATGCAAAATAATTCGTTGATTACTCGATTGCTTCACTCGCATCGGCAGTATCATGGTTAACCTGTAATGTTAGTTGATGACACTATCGTTTCAACCGATTAGGGCGGGTGCCCCTTTAAAGGTGCGCCCCCCTAATAGAAGTACGGTTGTGGCTGCTCTGGTCCTGCTCGCACTTATACACGACAATGTTCACTTATAGGTGCTATACACATTTGAGAATATACGTTTCGAAAATCAATGAACGTCCAAGTTTCACTTTGACTACTTTAATTCAAATTTTAATTTCATTATAAATTTAAATTCAAATATAGCAGGCGAAATATACAGTTGTACAAAAAACGTGACAATATTTAGTTAAAGCGGCTCCTTTGTGATTTAATTATAGCCGATGCTTATAAAACTCAAGCTACGCCAAACGTACAGCCAACTGAGGGGGTAACACGGCAGAATTTCTGCTCAGAACGGTTATAACTGTGAATTATTTCAAGGATTAACTTTAAAACCGGTAAAAATGCCCGTTTTTGATATTTCTCAGCGGTTTAAAAGGTAAATGTCGACCCATTTTCCGGCCAATCTACAGAATAGGGCCGAAACAGTAGTATAAGCATATTCCTGTGCCTAAACCTAAACCTAACCCTAAGGCTATGCAAAAAAACTAGCCTAAAGCGGAAGCGTACTCTATTACACCCCCGCCGGAAAACGTTCCGACCCGATTCTATACATGTTCCCATATGCCGATGCTCAGCCAATACTGATTGGTTCAATGCCTTGCGGTATGACAAAGCGTAAACAAAGCCAGGTCAAAACCTTTTAGGCTGTGACCGTGAAAATGTTATTTTTTAACTTATTTTTGCTAGTCACTTTTGTATCAAGTGTTATGGCGTGCAGCCAACGGACGTTTGCATGTGAGGATCAGATAACATCCGTTCACATCAGTACTTTGACCCGTGAGAATTAGAAAATTTACAAACCAAGGGTACGTCGTATACACATTAAATAGCAAAATTTCTAAATTAAAAGCATATCCTGCAAAAAATAATGTGTCAAATTGTCTCTCTCCGAAATAGACTCTACGGGACTACCCAAACTGAGTCAAATTCGGCTCCGACAGAGTTAAACATGCGATTCAGTGAGTCGAATTTGACTCCGTTGGAGTCGAATTTAACTCAGGTTGTGTAGTTCCGTAGAGCCCATTTCGGAGAGAGTCAATTATACTCAACATTTTTTGCAGTGTAGTTTTATAAATTAATCGAATATATGTTACATCTGTTATCAACTGCAGCTGAAGCCTGAACGGGCGTCATGGGGGGCTTAACTACTCTTAGGAAACATTTATCTACCTTGAAAGGTTTAAGCAATTCTTATTAGACAGGCGAAATGCCTGCATATCCCATGTGATAGTATTTGGTAAATTTTTAGCATGCAAAACTGGCTACAGATTTTTGCTTCTGTTACGAATTGTTTTTTAATTTTTAGTTCATTTCAATTACTAGTAATTGATTTCAATTAAGTTTTAAATTGAAAAACAATTAACCCCTTCACACATTGAGTTGCCAATAGGCAACTTAGCGCAGTGTATATACGTTAAATAATATATATCGCACCGTGTTTAACAATTGCAACACGTATACATTGTATTAAATCACCACAAGACGTGAGAGCCTAATCGGGCTCGAGCGTCAAGCTCCTATAGCTGAACGGGGCGTCCAGGTTTTTGGTGTCTATAAAAGAGTAAGTTTAGATTCTAGATTACGTTTTGTTGCTTACGCTTAGGCTTAGGCTTAGACTTAGGAACACTTTTTTGCCACGCTTAGGCTTAAGCTTAGGAACTCATTTATGCAACGCTTTAGGCTTAGCCTTAGGCTTAGGAATGCGGTTTAATCTACTGTTACGTCCCTTAAAGTAACATTGGCCACAAATGTTAACATCTTAAACCGTAAATATGCGATTTTCAAACTCAATATATTAGAAATAATATTTGAAAACAGTTTTACCATTAATAAGCACTTCGTTGTACCTGCAAATGTTAAGTGTCACTTGTTTTCGGAGCCATTTTTCGTCAAGTACTCGGCTACCATTGTTTGGAACTTAGTATATTTTTCCTGTCAGAAAAAAGTTTTCTCATATTCGAGGCGTATCTGATTTCGTATGCTTTGTTTAGTTTCGCAGTTATGGGTTTCGGTAATTGACAATTTCCTTTGAAAATGTGCAAAATTTAATGTTATTACTTAATATTCGTTTCATGGATAATGTCGGTTGGTATATATTGATTAACGCTGTTAACCCATTTAGTAGCGATATTGTGTTCCAAACCCTTAAAGACGTCATCCGTTGCTTAAAATAAGAATGAACAGGTTTTATATTCTTACCTGGAACACGCAATAACTGACACCTCTCAACCTAAGCCTCAGCGTTAATGTGCGATAGCCGGTGTTTATATTATCCCGTGTAAAGATCAGGGCGGAACGTTTTTCTGCTGGTCTGTAATAGAGTCAGCTTTAGCTTTAGACGAATTTTTGTTTAGGCTTAGATATAAGCTTATTGTTACGCCTAGGCTTTGGCTTAGGCTCAGGCTTAGGAATAGGCTCATTTTTCTGCCTACGCGCTGGCTTCGGCTTAGGTATTAACTCATTCTTACGCCTAGGCATTGGTTAGGCTCAGGCTTAGGAGGTATAAGCTCATTCTTACGCTTGTAGGCTTCAGGCTTAGCAATATGCTTATACTACTGTTACGGCCCTGTTGTCGACATTGGCCTTAATATTTATAGCCATTTAATGCAAACGTCATCCACAAGATACCAGCAATACGCAGTCATAGGGAACCATATGGCTGAGAAAGGGTGCAGATTTCGCTGTTTGTTTTACTGAAATATCTTGTGATTTGCTAGAATTTACATATGCGATTCAAATCAATTTGGTTGATTGCGTATATATGCCTTCATGGAACTAAGTATTAATAGGAACCGGTAATGTTTATAAAATGCAAAAATACTCCCTACTTTTATCAGCGTTACCTTTGTCTGAAACTAAGGACGGCATTTCCGCCCCCCCATGGAAAATTTTATTTTAAATTCCCACACCCCCCGCAATCAAAATTTTTGATCACACAATGGGACGTTTTTGGACTATCTTTTGCCAAATCAAATGTTCATATTATGATTTAAGATATTTTTAATAAAAGCTGTTCCTGAGATGTGCAGGGCGGGCGTTAATACAGTCAGGACCGTCCAACCAAGTCCGAGGGTTACCAATAAAACGTTTCGCAGCTCTATTACTTCTTGGTCCGCAAACAAATTGCCGATATGGAGCCCCATGGGTCGTGCTCCCCAAATTGAAGCATATGAGGGGCGCTTCCGCCGGCACTTGGGATGTGCCGGCAATTATTGCATTACGCTTACGGTAAAGACATAGTTTTAGATGAATTTAATAAAAATAAAAAAAAACAATATAAAAACATAAATTAATTATTTAAAACTAAAAACATAAATAAATATTTTAAACCATGCAAAAATTCAAAAAATATTTCACACATCGTGTGAACAGCGACAACAGTTATAGTCGAGTACGAGTCGAGTCGAACTGTTACTCAATGCCAATGATACCAATAACCAACAGTTATACGTCGAAAACCCAAACTGAACGCGACGTTTCATTGACACCAAATAATTTCAACTCGACTTCAGTTCAACCTCACTGCATGGATTCGTTCACCTCGTAAGTTTTTTAATTTTTTCCAACTTCGAGTTGAAAGATAAATTCGAAATGTTACCATGACGTAAACTAAGTCGTTTATGATAATTTGAGTAAATTTGTTTGTCAAACTGTACATTTTTGCAGTGAAATGTTGCTCTGTACGTAAACCGGACGGATATGAGTCTAAATGTTACCATCAGATTGACTCGTGGTAATAAATCGTTTTGATGATAAATAACGAATATGTGGCATATGTCATCTTAATATTTACGAAGACTCAAATATTGACACTTTAAAATACTGTAAAACGTGCAGGAGTTGAAAAAATTTTCTCCCTCCGTATGCTCGCACTCAAAACAATCATCGGGACTCGGCGATCCAAACTCGAAAATATATCCTTTCCGCTATCCTGGATGTATGATATACATGTCCTTATGCAGTCTTAGGGTTGCGCCCTACTTGCCACACGCCACCGGATGCTGCCGCCTGCCGTCGCACACCGCCGGATGCCGGCACAGTAAAGTATAGCGCAACCCTTAGGCCTCCAGAAAATATTTCATGGCAAACATACGAGCGATTGGTAGTGTTTCAGAAATATTGGAATTCAATTTTAAATGAAGCTTCAAATTTTGGTTCTGTCCGGTAATTCGCAAGTCCAAATTCGAAGGAGGTGTTCACGCTGCTCGTGCCCCCCGTTTTACGTTCACATACTGACATTCCTGCACTCTATTACTGTCCTTGTTATAAGGGACCGTCTACTGAACCTAACCCTAAGTCTAAACCTAAGTCTAAACCTAAGTCTAAACCTAAGTCTAAACGTCTCGTTTTTAAACTCTTTTATAATCCCCGATTGGAAATGTATTATCAGTCTGTAATTATACATTAACATTCCATGGTTAGCCAGTTTTAACCAAGTTAATACTGTAATCATGTAGGTATCGGTATGTGCCTGTGGTGTATGTGCTGAGAATTTGTTTAAATTTAAATTTGAGTTCAAATTTTCAAATTTTAAACCAGATGTGACATTCGGGGCGAACAAAAACCAAAATATTGTTAATTTTTTTTAGGATTTTGCCAAATTTATCAGTTAATACCTAATTGGTATGTTATCAGCATTGTGTTTTTGTTCGAATGGGACAAGATTTCAGAACCAGAATGACCTGGTGGGTTACTTTATATATGCCACGCTGGTATGCAAAATTCCTTCATGGTTTCGCTGTTACATCTCCAAGCACCATAACCAGCTCACCTTGGTAATGAGGTCGGCGGCAATAATTTTTCAGAGGGGCGTACAAGGGTTTTCGATGACTTTACAAGCAAGACTGAAAATTTTCATGAGGATCAAATTTTTTCCAGACGAAAATTTTCAACTTGCTTGTAACTCATTGAAAACTCTTGAATGCTTCTCCTGAAAATTTTTTAACCCCCATAGCATGGTGAGCTGGCTACGGGCATGCCATTAGGCAACACGTCCGTCACATGTTTGAGACATAACAAAGGGGGGAAGGGCAGGTTGGCTGAGGGCCCGTCTGGAAAAAATTTGATCCTCATGAAAATTTTCAGTCTTGCTTGTAAAGTCATCGAAAACCCTTGTACGCCCCTCTGAAAAATTATTGCCGCCGACCTCATTACCAAGGTGAGCTGGTTATGGTGCTTGGAGATGTCTCTCTCGATCTAAAATCTGAGAAAAACAAACAAAATGTTTCAATTACATCGTGATTGACAGGAGCAAATCACAAGGATGATGGAGAGATAAAAAAGCGCATGAGCCGTTTAAGGCCCTTTTCATACGTGCAAGTTTTTGCTGTGAGAACTTGGAGCTGAAAATTGCACGCAGAAATTGCATTTTTTTATCAGCCAATGACAAAGGAGGCTGCAACAAATTCGTTGAACTTGCATGATTATTCATACATGTGAACTAAATCCCTAGGTTTGATTTTTAATGAATTTTTTGATCCTGCAAGTTACTCGAACGGGATTTTGGCCAAAACTTGCAAGTGCAAGTTGCAGCTGCAAGTTTTCGCAGCAAAAAATTGCACGTGTAAATAGGGCTTAAATCAAATAAATTGTACAAACAATTTTTAATAGCAAAAGATTTCTGACCATTTTCCATATCAAAATCCTGACTATGTTCATGGTAATTGAAGTATTAATTTTCATAATTACCCACCGTTCCTTATTGCTTTTTCAATCATGTGTCCATTAAGCAATTCTCCCTCACTCGTTTACGGATCGAATCGAATGTTTTGTGCGGTTAAAAAGTTATTTCAAAATCACCGGAATCGCTCGCATTTCAGACCGTACTCTACAAAGTAGCTTCTTTAAATTTGAAATTAAAAAGGAATTTCAAATCATTGCTCTTCAACCGGACATAACTGTGATTCAGGTGATTTTGAAATAATTTCGACCGCACAACAACATTTTGTTCTATCCGTAAAGAACTGCACAAAATACGTATGTGGGGCGTTCCAGCTTTAATATATAGATGTTTATATACATATGAATACAAAGACATATATACATATATATTTAAATAGAAATTGTTTGGTCGGTTTCCCTGTTTCGATTTAAATTTTCTTTTGAGTTAAAAACATGGTTTGTGGTTCCTATTTAAACTCGTGAAATGACGTCAACGTGACAGCGAGTGTGCGTTTGTCTCGAAAACTAAAATTAATAAATTTACATTAAACCGAAAATATATCAAACATTTCAAAATGTAATTGTAACCCGAGTCTTATCTGCTCAATGCCAAGCACTAAATTTAAATTCGGATATTTCTGGTTTATCCTGACTGATACAACTTGTTTAACCTTTTGATAAAACAATTACAATCCGACGGGAGAAACTTTGGGACAGGGTATAAAATGGATAGTAAAAATAACGGAAACGGAAAACGGATATTGAAGTATAAATGTTTCGAAAAAATGTTTTATTTTTCCGCCAACCCAATGGAGACGAATATAAATTCGTCAATCTGTCAAAAAATTCAATGAAAAAAGTGCGGATGCATCGAAATTTTTAAGATTTTAGATGAATTTTGTAATTCTCATATCATTTCAAACAATTTCAGCATATCTGTAAAACAAAAGAAACCCGAGATGTATTCGTGGCTTAAAAATCAGCATTTAAAAATAAAAAATGTTTGTCGTTACAAGTTGATTTTGAGTAAACTTTCTTGTTTACGATATTCCGCATTTTTTGTACAGACTGCTCAAATAACTGATAAATTTTGATTTTACAATTTTAGAGGCATAAACCAGACTAATATGTGACTTCTAGTGATCAAATATGATTTAGTTCAGATAAATTACTCGCTTTGAAAGCTGGTATATTGGTTTCTAATAACACATAGCATTATTTACCAGGGACGCATACAAGACGATGAATAAATGCAGTGCCGGCAAAATCGCCCCCCCCCCCACGACACTCCAGTTGCGGGTGCGACCGTTTGGTAAACTAAAAACATTTTCGCCGACCGCGATGTTATAGAGCTGTAAAACATTTTATTGGGTGCTACCTCGGACCTGGTTCGGGGGGCCTCGCGTTGCGTAACCCCAGCCATGAATAAAAGGGGATATATACCTTCCTGAAATTTTGGAAATACAAGAAAAAGCCCGTTTCAGCATGATCCTTCTGGACCACTTGTGGGTAAAAATATCTATTGTTCTTAACTTTACTTCATAGAAAAGGTTTCATATTATGATATTCGCTTATTCGGCGTTCACATTAAAGGTCTGACCATAAAATGTGTCCCATCCCACGGTTAACGAGTGGTCGTTGACCCTGCTTCAACGAAAATGTTCCGTTTTGTCTACGCTATCGCGGTCTGTTATATTAAGCTTTGTAGCTCAAGGTGCACTGGTACTGTTCGCTTTAGGCAAACGTAGCTAAAACCAGATAAAGGAATCGTGTTAAACAATAAAACGCTATTTTAAACGTTTTTTGTGTTTCAAACAGTAGAATAACGGCCGGCTTCAGGTTCGCTTTACGCTCGTGTACATAAATTCTTAAGCTAAGATTTTCAATTGTATTTTCATCAGGGAATTTTAATTTTCTCGTTTGAAATATCATATCGAGTATCATATGATATTTCGAAGTACGCGAAAACACAATAATGAAACGTCAATGAAATTGTCTTATACGGACTCAGTTGTGGGTATAAATAATACAGACAAGTACTAATGTATATATTAAAGCTGGAACGCCACACATACGTTTTTGGGCAAATTTCCAGCATTATATATTTTGTTTACAATAATTGGTTAGGATATGTATACACATGATTGTTTTATGAAAAGAAAATTTGCATGAAAATTTTTATGCGTTCGTTTACTTTGTCGCATTGCGCAAAGCTGGCAGACTAGTATATTATCATAGTGCAAGACATTTTTACGTAAATATCTTACGATATTCCATTATTGCCTCTTTTCCTAATAGTAGAGTACGAAGTTTAACGTTGATGTCGAATCAAAATGGAACATATCTTGGCCCAGATGCGCTCTGGTTATATCGTGAATCCCGCATAATAAGTCAACGCTCTATTTAGCGTATGTCTAAACACAATGCTATCATTGATATAAACACAGCGAACCCAAATTAAATGCTTTGAGCAAATCTTAAATTCCTGGTTCCGGTTAGGCGTTGGGTAGCCAGGTTTGGAGGGCATCGTGTAAAAGAAAATATTTTGACCTTTAGAATTGCAGAAGGTTAACTTTCGATTTCCAATTAAGCCAGAGTTTTCTCGCCAGACAATTAACAACGGAATATATCCCCTCTATTCGCTCAAGTTGTATACGCTCCCGTCTCTAGTCGATACCTCTTGTCCAAGCTACACCTGTCTCGCTATACTGCAAAAACTGTTGAGTCAAATTGACTGTCTCTGAAACAGGCTCTACGGGACTGCACAAACTGAGTCAAATGCGATTCCACCACAGTCACGCGTGCTACTGAGTGAGTCGAATTTGACTCTTGCAGAGTCGAGTGTGACTCAGTTTGTGTAGTTTCGTAGAGCCTATTTCGGAGAGAGTCAATTTGACTCCCCATTTTTTTGCAGAAGAGTACAAAGGAACTTCAGTTAAGCTGGTTTACAGCTGATTTTGAAGAACGCAAAAGTCAGTTTTGAAAGTACTTCATTTTGGCTAAAGATTAATTGTAATTATTTTGCTTGCACTTTTAGTTCACGGTCATTCCAGCGGTGAATGTTTGATATTCCGACGGTAAAGAATACATTTTGTGTTCCGAAACTGTACAATTTTAACCCTTTATCACATGAATATTTTCTATTTCATCTGAGATCTACTTTTATGCTAGGATTAGAACGCCAGTGACTAGAGTGGGAGGCGTATACCATCATCACTGAGCTATAGGAGCTTGACGCTCGAGCCCGAGGGGCTCTCACGTCTTGTGGTGATTTAGTACTATGCATACGTGTTGCAATTGTTAAACACGGTGCGATATATACTATTTAAAGTGGTCTGAATGTGGGCCTAAGGGTCGAACGTTTTAAATTCATTATGCAAACCTCGTGATATTTTTCGTCTTGTAGAAAATAATTTGTGCGTTTCAGATGAACTATTTGCATCGCGAAATTTTCAAGCTCAGCAGGACCTGTGGAGACATCCACTCCGTTTGGATCCGTTACGGCATAACGAACCATAGCTAAAATTTTTATTAATTCTTCCACTGTACACTAACATTTGTTTCGACTGAGTATCCGTAAATCAAGTTCTTTCAGTTGACATAAGTTGATCACTCAATGACAGTTTTGAATTTATGTTGAAAGGGCTTAAGTGACTCCAACTTGACTGAATGAAGGTTTTGAACGCCTGTTGAATGGACTACATGGCTACAACCCAGCAAGTTCAACTCAGGTATGTCCGTGCTCGCGATCTTTGTACTCATCTATTTCCCACAACATAAATTCTACTCCTCAACACAAGGAACTCAAGGCGAAGCTTAAACTTGATGATACACATATGTTTAAGCCTGAGCCTAAACTTTAGGCTTCAGCCTAAACATAGGCCTGAGCCTAAGCCTAAGAATGCGATTATTTAATAATAAAACACTTTGTGAGGGGGGACTTTGGTCTTTTATTAAAATATAGCGTAGGCGTAAGTGAGCAAAGTATCGCAATTTTTTCGTGTTTTATTTTTTAGAAATTACAATTTTCTATATTTTAGACATTTTTAACTCAGCCAAAATATTTCACGGTGTCCACAGCCCCCCTTGTCAGTACCACGCCTCTACCCAGCTCACAATGCTAGAGAGGGCTTAAAAACCTTCCTGGAGGGACGTTCAAGTGTTTTTGTTGACATACATGCAGGATTGAAATTATTCAAGAGGGTGGCAAAATTATTCCACGGAGGGTTGAGCCCCACATCCCGCCCCTGGGCTACAGGCCCGCTTCGAACACCCGTACCGAGATCCTGAGAATACCGATGAGGGTGGTTACGAAAATGGTCCACGAAACGGTATTCCTTATATTCTTCATTTCGATGAAATAGTTTCAAATTAGTCAGACTTTGAACTTTTAAATTTTGTACTAATAACAAAAACAAAACAGACCGCTTAATAGGGCGGCCGAGCTGCGACGGATTCTACTTTAAAGCAAACTTAAACATAAAAACAAGACACAAAAAGCCACTTAATAATTTAAAACATTTAACAAAATGTTTAAGCTTAATTATTTTGTTTCATCAACGAGAAACGTTCAGTTTCATTTTTTTTACATTTCAATTGTTTTTATTGTTGTAATTTTTGTTGAATCTTACAAGTATACCCAGCCTATTTCGAGGGTGGCAAGATTGGACGGTGTGCCGACCCTGAAATGATAATTGCTGAACGCGGCAACTGGTACCATTTTTTGACCAAAATTAAGATAATATTTAAAATTTTAAGTTGCATATTGCCGTCTAAAAGCTTGTTCTCTATATTGAAAATTTTAATTCAGGGTACATATTCTCAAATCTGTATAGCAACTATCGTCAGTCAGTAATAGGTTTGCAAACTCACTCCTGTACGAATTTTGAACTCAAAACTCGTACAGGAGTGCAGCATATCGTATGCGTAAAATATGCTGAACTCTGAGTCTTAACGTTTCCTGCTTCGAAAGTTACAAGACCTATCATCAACTGGTGATAGGTGCTACACAAATTTGAGAATACGGGCCAAGATCTTAGCTCGTATTCTCAAATGTGTGTTGTAACTATCGTCAGTTAGTAATAGGTTTGCTAATAGCAGAACCACGTCTGCTAGGAATGTGAAATTTCGTATGATAACCTTACTGTAGTGACCCGAATACGAGGGGGAGGCGAATAAGAGGAGGTCCCCATTTTGAGTCCCAATCAATAGGAGTCTGTATCATTAATAAGAGTCCTTAAGCGGACAGAGTCCTTCACAGTTTAAATATTTATATATTTTTCATGTTTAAAGTTTTGAAAAACTACGAAATATACATTTTGTGACGTGAATTCAAACAGCGATTTCTATTGGATAAAAAATTTGTAATTATTTAAATTTTACTACAATTTAACAAAACGTCAACTTAACCAAGTTATGGACGATTTAAGTCCTTTAACATTTAAACCAGCCGTCAGCTGTGGAACTACCCGGAACCAAACGAACCTAGTCCCAGCAACTATAAAAGGTTCCAATTATGAGCAATTGCAACAACCAAAACAACAACAACAACAACAACAAAAACAACAACACTATTTATCACCAATAATGTATAAAAAGTACAACGAATTTAGTCACTGTAATGGTTGCCAATGTCATCAGGAAAAAATATTTCGACATCCGCCGGCGGCTTGTAACGCAGAAATTGTCTGGTACGTTTCGGCTTTTGAATGATGGCCGTCCCAGTGTGGATAAAAAAGGCGGAAAATAAGCCTAAGCTTAAGCCTAAAGCCTAAACTTGTAATAATGCAATAATATATACAGTCTCTGGGGGACTTCCGTCTTGTATTAACCCCTACTCACGTGAATATTTTCAATTTAAAGTGAGACGTAATTTCAAGGTAAGATTCGAACCCCAGTCTCACGGGTGGGAGGCGTTTACGATGACCACTGAGCTATAGGAGCTTGACACTCGAGCCCGAGGGGGCTGTCACGTCTTGTGGAGATTCTGCACTGCGCATATATGTCACAATTGTTAAACGCTGCTCACAGTGTTTATATTGCTCGTATATTATTGTATTCAGTTGCTCATAGTATACCCTATGAATGAGAGGGTTAATAGATGACCGCAATTGTGGGGGAGTACATAAGTACCCGGCCTGTTGTCCAGACCTTCAACACTCCGTCATCTTTTGTCTAACGGAATTCCCGTCCGGTGAACCGGAAAAAGTAGTTCGGCCAGAACAGACTGCCTCCGGATAAGGAGGAAATTGTGTCAGAAATACAAAACATTTTTCCGATTTTGAAAATACCGTATACATTGATACTAAAATAGCGTTTTGACTCAAATATCGCCTAAAAGTGTTCACTTATAAGCATTTTGCTGCACGAGTGTGATTTATTTTAAACTTCTAGTCAGTCAGTCGTAAGAAAATGTTTCAATTTTAGTTTAAATTTACTAATTTGAAATAGCGTATAATCACCCCAAGTGACTATAAGTGCGATATACAGTTGAGGGTAACTATTTAATGTGCCCCCTCGCACTTACATTAGTGTTAATTTAATACAAGGCGAAAGTTCCAACTAACAGTGGTTATAAAATTAGGCTAAGACTTAGGCTTTGGCTTAAGCTCAGGCTTAGGTTTGTTTAAACTCAGATTTTAGGTTTAGGATTTAGGCTTATTCTCAGAACGGTCATACTGTATTGATCCGAATAAGAGGGGGTAATAAGAGGGGGTCCCCATTTTGCGTCCGAATCATCAGGAGTCCGTATCCCTAATAAGAGTCCGTAAGCGGATAGAGTCCCTAAACCCTAATTAGAGTCCATAAATGTCAATTAACTCTAATTGTAGCATATAAATGACTCCAGGACCAAATAATTTGAGTTCGAAACTTTAAAGCATACTTAAATTTTGAAAGTACATTCCTAAGTATAACCTTTAATTATCGCTCAAACTATTGAAACGAGACAAATATACGTTTAATTTAACGGATAGTTGCAGTATCGGATATATATCAGTAACGAAGGGCGGCGGAGCGTGGGTTAAAAATAAACAACAGTCCGTAACCGTATAACAAGGGGATACCCTCTGAAGAGGCCAAATAAATATCAGTCCACCCCTCTTATTCGGGTCTATACAGTATGTCTGCCAGAGTGACATCTTCTATTGGGGGCTCTATATGATTCATTGTCCTAGAGCGACTTGTTATTCACCGAGGCTCCATGGCGTCCAGTAGGGCCGTATCCTTGATCGAAAATAATGATTAATCTGGTCGAACCTAAATTGTGCACTCCTACAAATTTGATTTTTAGAACGCGTGAAACTTTCACCCCGGTCAACATTTAGACTCATTTTCTGGCTTCTTTGTCTATAACATTCGTTGAGCCGCTCGGAGTAAGGGCCGCTCTGGCGGTGTTGACCCAAAACCAGAGTAGGATGGTGTATGCCTCTGCACTAAACCTGGAATATATAACCGTTAAGTTAACCTGATTACAATAATTTAACGTTAACCTTATTGTATACTTTTGTTTTATAAGTGATAAATTTTGTACGACTCTTTGACTTTTGAGTTGACATATTTAGGCTATGGTTCGTAGAAGCTACTAGGCCGTATTCTCAAATGTGTGTAGTACCTATCGCTAGGTGGTGATAGGTCTTCTAACCGTGGAACCAGTGAATACTGGAGGTTCAAAATCCAGCACATTTTTTGTACATGATTTGCTCTAATCCTGTGCCAATTTTGAGTTCAACAACTGCAATCGTTTGTGAGTTTGAATACCTATTACAAACTGATGATAGTTGCTATACACATTTGAGAATATGGGACTCTAAATACAGTTTCGGGCACACAACGGATTTTCTAGTTTAAATCAGTGATTAAATTAGACTAAAAAACTAAACCACGAACGTAAACGGATTTGTTTTTGTTTATGAAACTTTTATGGCATTTTTACCGATACGGTCAGGTTAAAAGCGTTCAAACTCGTTGTTTTTTCACTGAAAAATAATGTTTACAACTAAAGTATTTTATTGAAATCAGTCGGATTTGGGTAAAAGCTAAACTGGTACATTTTGTAATCAGCGTTCGTTTCGCCTCTGAAAATGTTTATCATACATTATAGTACAAGCTTGTAATAAGGATAAGCTTTGTTCCATAAAAATTGCCAAACCAGGTAACTCGTCTATCGCAATATCTTATAGTTATCATTATAGCCAGCTTTACGAAACGTTTATCGTAAACTTTAATAGAACTTAATGAACTATACTGTAAATTTCAATGAGTTAATTAATCAATTCAGCTAGCGAGTTAGTTATTTCTGAATTAATATCAGTAAACATTAACTCACTCTCAGTTGAGTTGATTCTCACTCTCAGTTTATTTGACTCTGGTATGAGTTAATAAATTAACTCAGAATGAATTGAATCAACTCAAAATTCTGAGTTCTGATAGTCGTAATTCTGACTGAGTGATTCAACTCATTCTGAGTTAAAATGAACTCACTGAAATTTACAGTGTAAACGGCTAACTTTTAAGTTAAGGATTACACTTAGACAAAATTTACTAGATTAAGAACAAACTAACCATTATTAGCTACATTTATTGCAATAAGGGCCGTGAAGTCACGCAAGACAGGCCAAGATTATTCCCACCGGAATGGCTGGAAGTCAATAAAACTGTGGATTTCCATATTTTATTATTATAGTAAATAATCATAGCTGATGGCATTTGTGAAACAGTGAGAAAAAACACGTCAGCCAAGCGGATTAAAAACCAAACACAATTTCAGTACTCAACCCCATTGGAAAATTTTGCAAGTTTGACCTGTGTTGGACCGGTTTCGGTACCCGTATCTGCGGGGGTAATAACAGTAATTTTTACATTATTTCGTTTCTGTCAATGACCCGTTTTAAAATAAATGTTTATAGGTAATTTGTCAGTCTGATCATCTAAACGCTAATTGGTCAACAACGCACACTAAAACTGGTAAAGACGTACAATTTAGGTTGAAAACTAATGGGTTACCGGTTGGTTCTCGTAAGAAAGTTCTCGGGTCGATCGAATCAACTGCTCGCATGATTGCGTAGCAGTAAATCTTTAATTTTTTTTATTTTTTATTACTGCAAAAATTGTAGTTTGTTTTTAACATTTACGCCGTTTGATCCAGTATATCCAAAGACGAAGTAAGGATAGGTCGTTTTAAATTTTGCAGAATAGTTGTGTGGCAAATATAAAAAAACCTTGCGCTTTTTCAAAATTACGGCCTATGTAAAGAACAGGGGCGGAACAGTATTATAAGCATATTCCTAAGCCAAAGCCTAAGCCTAGGCCTAAGCCTATAAGTTTAAGAGTAAGAATTAGCATATTCCTAAGCCTAAGCCTAAGCGTAAGAATGAGCATATTCCTAAGCCTAAGCCAAAGCCTACGCCTAAACCTAAGCCTAAGCCTAAGAGTAAGAATGAGCATATTCCTAAGCCTAAGCCTAAGCCAAAGCCTACGCCTAAACCTAAGCCTAAGCTTAAGAGTAAGAATGAGCATATTCCTAAGCCTAAGCCTAAGCCAAAGCCTACGCCTAAACCTAAGCCTAAGCCTAAGAGTAAGAATGAGCATATTCCTAAGCCTAAGCCTAAGCCAAAGCCTACGCCTAAACCTAAGCCTAAGCCTAAGAGTAAGATTTATGTTTTTCATAAGTCTAAGCCTAAGCCAAAGCCTACGCCTAAACCTAAGCCTAAGCCTAAGAGTAAGAATGAGCATATTCCTAAGCCTAAGCCTAAGCCAAAGCCTACGCCTAAACCTAAGCCTAAGCCTAAGAGTAAGAATGAGCATATTCCTAAGCCTAAGCCTAAGCCTAAGCCAAAGCCTAAGCCTAAGCCTAAGCCTAAGCGTAAGAATGAGCATATTCCTAAGCCTAAGCCTAAGCCTAAGCCAAAGCCTAAGCCAAGCAAAAAATTAGTCTAAAGCTTAAACGTACTCTTTTCTAGTCGCACACAAAACGTTTCGCACCTGATCTTTACACGGCCCTCTTGTTTGACCGAGGTGGTCTTAATGCTTTTTGCTGATACGCAACCGATTTATACTTAAAGGTAAATATTTACCAATTAATTAAGCTACGCTGTTTGTTTTCCGTACAGGATTTAGCTTGTAAACGCTATCAAGAACAGTGTGGACATACAATATTGTTGTAGCCGTTAGCTTGAATCTATTTGCTGGTACATTTAGACTAAACAAGCCGACTTATTAATATTTAGAGAAAAAAAACTAAGCACAAATTTCTGGCTCAAATTTCTACTAACCCAGAAAGATATTGCGTTAACTGTATTTTGGACATAAATATACTTTTGTAAAGTTGCTATTCTCAGCCAGGTGTCGATTTAGGATTTCTTGCTCAGAAAGATCCGAAATTGAAATATACCCATTTACCTTTGCATGTTGATTTCAGTGCGTAATTTTAGAAGATAATTTTCAATCTTGCTTGTAAGTCATAGAAAACGCTTGTATGCACCTCCTGATAATATTGGCCCATGTAAAGATCAGGGGCGGAACGTTATTTGTGGGACTAGAAAAGAGTAAGCTTAATAAGCTTTAGACAAACTTTTCTGCTTGGCTTAGGCTTAGACTTAGGCATAGACTTAGAAATATGTTTATAATACTGTTCCGCCCCTGTTCTTTACATTAGCCATATTATTTTAGCTCCCTATAGCAAGATGAGCTGCCTACGAGTCTGTGGACATTTGTTTCGCAACCATTACAACAGAAATAGAATAGTACAGGGAAAACTCTGTCAGTGAAGTGAACGAAGAGTAGTTGGATTCAAATTTAAAAATTCACGCTTGTAAGCCAAAGTCGAGATGGGATGGTGATGCCAAAAAATTAGGCAGGAGAGCATTAAAGGAGTTCACATTACTTTTAATATACGCCACGCTTCACAGTGTTGTATTACGTTGTAAACTAAAATTTTGGTTTTGACCCCTGTTGACGGGTACGGCTTGGGGGGTGCCTTACCTTGAATTCACCAATGTTGTACTCTTTCACACCCC
Source organism: Enoplolaimus lenunculus (assembly GCA_030248215.1). Lineage (NCBI taxonomy): Eukaryota > Metazoa > Nematoda > Enoplea > Enoplida > Thoracostomopsidae > Enoplolaimus > Enoplolaimus lenunculus. The sequence goes on along the minus strand of JASANG010001546.1, from coordinate 337,543 downwards.
TTTCAAAACGCTCATCACTGTTACGATTTACTCCTCAGCAGCATTTCCGATTAAGACTTAGACTCAGTGTTAGGATTTAACGAAAAGCTTTGATAAAAGTTTAGCCTTAGGCTTAGGCAAAACCTTTGTACAAAACCTTGACCTGAGCTTAGTCGATACCTATGAGGCGGAAAGTCTGCAAGTGTAGCTTAATCATGTGGTTTCGGTAAATGTACACTGCAAAAAATGGTGGGTCAAATTGACTCTCTCTGAAATAGGCTTTTCCTGACTGCACAAATTGAGTCAAATTCGACTCCACAAGAGTCAAATTCGATTCAGTATGTCGCATGTTTGACTCTGGCAGAGTCGAATTTGACTCAGTTTGTGTAGTCAGGACAAGCCTATTTCCGAGAGAGTGACAATTTGACTTACCATTTTTTACAGTGTAAGCTTCGTGCAACTATGCTGTGCATTCGCTTATTTAAATTAAATCTTGGTTTATGTTGTGTTTTCGCTTGCGTCAATTAATTTTCCGCTCAGATCAAACATCTGGTCATACCAAATGTGTAGAGCGTTGAATTAGAAATCTGGCTTGATAGGCGCCAAGAACATTGCCTATTCGCTCAAAGGCAGGCGGACTGAGAGACTTAAAGACTTTGATGTTTGGCCTAAGACTTAGGCACATATTCTCAAATGCGCATAGCACCTATAATCAGTTAGCGATAGGTTTCCAAGCTGACGAACGTCTACAATTGCAGAAGTTCAAATTTGTACTGAAGTAGGGCAAATCAAACGCGAACAATGTGCTGAAGTTCGAGTGTCACCATGCGCTGGTTCCATAGTTACACGACCTATCATCAACTGGTAATAGGTGCTATACTTGAGAATACAGGCTTTAGCCTCAAGCTTGGGCTTAGGATAAGGCTTAGCCTTAGATTAGAAGCAAATTTTCTGGTTTAAGTTTAAGCTAACGCTTAGTAGGTAGACTCTCCAACTGCTTACATGAGCGTTTTGGTTTGAAAACCTATTTAGTTTTGAGTGAAAACTTGATTCGAAATATTAAATGTTTACAGCCTTATTTACACCTGAAGCATTTTCTACCAGTGCCAAAATTGGTACGGCTAACCTGGTTATCAGAACTTCAGAATATTTACGAAAACTGTTCAGATCATATGACAGTATGAGCGAAATTGAAATAATTAGTATTTCCTGTTTGATCTGAAAATTAAGTAAGTTAGTGTACATTTCCTCGTTTCCGTTCTAGAAACGTTTGATAGTCCTATGACAGCCATGTAAATTTTGCAGTATTATATATACATATATATATAATACATGTTACCACTATTTTAGCATAGGCTTAATTTTAGGCTTAGGAATATGCTTATACCACTGTTACACCGTTCAAGGTAACATTTAGCAAATGATGTAAGGCATGCTTCACTTATACATTTAAATCTAAAACTTTACAAGGATTCTAACTTAGAATTTGATTACTCTCGCCGCCGAGACCCTCGTGACGTGAGAACGGCCAAATACCGCACTTGACGTTTCAACCAGTATTAATTGTTTTAAAATAAAATTTCTCTTTTATAAATTTGTTTAATTTTTAGGAAAATGGTCGATCGAACACAAGACGGTGGGATGCGATTTGCTCCCGGCGAATCGTTGTCAATCAGCTCTCGTTCCGGAGAAGATGACCTAGCGTACCTGGGTCTATCAAGGACTGAGTCCTCAAAGATACCATTGCAAGGACAGACCCATCGCGCTGCTACTACCTCATCTGCGTCAAACGATATAACTTCGGTTCGTACAATTACCAATCAAAACGCTTCTTGTTTCTCTCCACTAGAAAATACTGGGTCCACCCTGTACGCAGCGACTAATTGTGACTTGTCTCTCAGCCAACCTTACCCTCAACGAGCAGGAGGGCATGGTACACCACAAGATGAGGATGACAAGTTTTTGGACTCCTGTGATGCGTGTGAATTCTCGCAACAAACATTAAAAGATAACATTAAAGGAGTACTACGATTATTACAACTGTTAGGATTTTTCCCATCAACTTTTCCAAATTTAATTGCAACTGCAAAATTGCAATGCAGTTGTACTGCAGGTCGCAGTTGCGTGCATCAACGCACGTCTACGTATCGTAGCCAATGGTTACGATGCGCATGGCCTACGTTACTGTATCGTGCAGTTGCAATAATTGCAATATTGCTTAACGCAGGTATATTTGCGTTTAACGTACAAGTTATAATAACAGTTAAACAAATGTCAGGGTTTTTAAGTATGGACGGAATCTCGAGTGTTATGAACGGACTAAAACCGTGTCATTGTTTGTTAAATTTAACTATTTTTGCATGTTATCTTCAATCGCATCGTCGACTCTTAACTGCACTGTGGACTACAGATCAAGCTTTCCGAAGACATTTTCATCAAACGCCTCCTGTAAAATACAGAGTTGCAACGACGTTTGCAATCGTTGCACTCTTGTTACTAGGAACGTTCGTCACACGCTTAACGGAGTACATCAGTTCAGGGCAAACTCCTGGCGATTTTATTTTGAGCGATTTATCGTTACTATTTGTTCCGCTGATGGCAGTTTGGCAATTAACTCCGTTAATATATTTTGAATTTTTAAACGGAATCGTTCGAAACTGGCTTAGCGACTTACAACAACAATTACTCAAAGATAAAGCGTTGAAAAAGCGAACATTAAAATTTTACTACGAAAGATATTTACAGTTGACCGATGTTATTCTACTCACAGGTCAAACATTTAATCCGATCCTGTTTTTTTCACTGGTCATTTCAGTTGCCGTCTTGTGTTTGACCATATTTTTCGTCACAACAGCTCCAGAAGTTTTAACGCTACCGTCTCAGCATGAAAATGACAACGATTTTATGACAATTCTGTTTTATTTGTTATGGAGTTCGTTGCAAATTTGTATTGCAATTACGTATGTCATTGTCATTTGCATGTCTGGAACAATCACTAACGAAAGAGTAAGTTCGGGGGGACAGGGAGAGGGCAGAGCAGACGCTAACGTAAACCGGATCCTGCGGCTGATTTATGTTGCGGGATACTCGATCCTCATAAAAAATTGATGACGAAATGTGAGTCAAAGTATATTTTCCAATCGAAAATTTCATTTTTGAAACTCTTATCACAAGCAATTTGGGACCGTGAGACCGGGCACCACATTGGTCCTCCTTAAGATTCGCCATTTTGGCGATGGACCGACGCGTAGCGATGACTCAAGCATTAGGGCAGATAATCTGGTCTAAACGTTGTTCAACATATCAAGCATGTCTTTTTCGTGTCTTCCCCGAAATTTCGGGGGATATCCCACCAAGCACTCCCCTTATAGATATTCGCCCCTAGAAGATGGGGTGCATGATTGGAATTTTGTATCAGTATAGGGATTAAATTTGACTCAGTACAGACAATTGCCCGCAATAGTCTTCGTGAGTCTTATTTTCAACTGTATATCTATATATACAAGCTGGAACGCACCATATACGTATTTCGGGCAACTTTCCAGTTTTACTTTGTTTACAATAATTTCATACGAAATACAGTGATTGTTCTATGAAAGGAAAATTTGCAACGAAATTATTGTGCTTTCGCAACTTTTGCGCATTGCGCAAAGCTGGCAGACGAGTAGTGCTTATTGTCAGTTGAATTGGTTTTCAAACAAGCGAACTGCTGTAGCTTGTATATGTTTAAATGTACTCACAAAATATATAGCGCTAATCAAATGCAAAAAATGTGCTAAATTCCGAACCTCGATATTTACCGGTGTGAAATTTACGAGATTTATTAGTACTTATGATAGATGCTATACACATTTGAGAACATAAGCGGATACGAATTAGATGTTAACCGAATAAATAATTATCCAATAATATTGGCGTATGAACCAGGATTTTGCATCGATCCGAGACGTCTATAAAAATTACATACGGAGTGCACTTTGATTACGATCACTATAATTCAGCTAAAATTTCGTTACTATGAAACTTTTTTAGTCCTGGTGTCGTTATCCTATTGGCTGCTACCTGTCTTTCTTTCTACAATCAAGAACCAGGCTTTTATGGTTGCGTTATACATTACTGAGCCGGAGCCAGACGCCGCCGCACGCCGCCGGATGCCGCTCCCGCACGCCGGTACTTATTTGTTTTGCTTGGTTTAAGCCTTACGCTTAGGTTTAGGCATACGCTTATAATACTGTTCTGCGCCTGTTGTTTACATTGGCCGATTGACGTATACCTGCTATTTTAGGCTCGTGCGGTGGCTGGAACTGTATTATCGATTATACCAGAATGCGATCAAGATCGTCACGTGGTAAATAAATACAATTTTCAGGAAAAGTTTTCTTGTTTCAGCCAAAATAAATTGCGTAATCGAAAACTTTATTTGCACATTTTAGTCTTTTCTCACATGAATATTGTCAATTTCACATGAGATGTAATTTCAAGGTAAGACTCGAACCCCAGTCTCACGGGCGGGAGGCGTTTACGACGACCACTGAGCGATAGGAGCATGACGCTCGAGCCCGAGTACGCTCTCACGTCTTGTAGAGATTTTGCACTGCGCATATATGTTATAAATGTTAAACACTGCTCACAGTGTGTATATTGCAAGGCCGGAGGAGTGGTTAGGGCATCTATGGAAGACATTTGGCCGAAAAAATTTGGCCCCTACAAAATTTCCCACCTTGCTTCTAAGTCATCGAAAACCCTCGTATGCCACGCCTGCAAAATGTATACTTCTCACTAGTAAGATGAGCTGTCTACGGTCCTGGCCTAAATGTCCACAATTCTGAACCTTCCACTGGTTGCATTTGGTTTTATACCATCAATCTAGTTATTAATCAGGTTACTGGGACAATTAGGTATTAATGATAGGAAATAATAAAAATTATGCATCAGGAAAAAAGTGTATTTCTTATTTATTTTTAGTTTTAAAACTCTAAAAGATAGTCTTAATTTAATAGCAGGTTGTAGGCCTTGAAATGGCATCTATTAAAATATATTTCATTTTGGTGGTGCCAAATCAAAATTTATTATTTTAAATTTTAACTTTACCTGCTTGAAATTTGTGATAAAGTATTTTTGACAAACTGTAACTGTTGATTGCAGGTAATGTGTTTCTTACAAAAAACCGCTACGCAGCCGTCGTGGGGTCTGACTGTATGGCGTGCGTTTCCCATCGAGCGACACCTGTTGTTTACGGTAAACACCGTTCAAAGTTTAATTTTAATCCAATTTTTTTAGCGTTGGATTTTGAGTTGAAAGTATAAAATTCACACAAATTCCGACTGGTGTCTTAAACAAATTTGTAAGAGGCGGACGCAAAATTTGATTTCTGCTAAAAATAAATAATCTGTTTTCGGAACCGTGTGCCCTGATTTTGGTGACCAAAAATTTTTTATCGAAACATCACAGGTGCCGACAGTACTTCAAATCGGTCAGGGGTGGGCGTTTATAGGTTATCCTTTCTGACACTCGAGGAATTTTGCCAGGGCACAAAACTCTCTATTTCCATTTCTATTTTTCTATACCAGGTATGCGGTTCTTTTTGTAAATATGATTCAGTTCATATATATGGACTGTGTAAAAATAAAGGGCGGAACGCTTTTCTGTGGGAGTGCAATAGAGTAAGCTTAAACTTTAAGCTCAAGCTTAGGCACAAGCTCATTCTTACGCTTAGGCTTAGGTTTAAGCTTAGAAATATGCTTATACTACTGTTACAAGCCTGTTCTATACATTGGTCAAATCTTTTTTTGCACAGTGAGCGTAGTTTAATGAAAATGCAACGAACAGGGCAAACAGTAGTATAAGCATATTCCTATCCGTAAGCATAGGCCAAACAAAAAATTCGTCTAAAGTTTATCGTTACTCTATAGCAGTTCCACAGAAAAACGTTCCGCCCCTGATCTTTTACATGGGCTCAAGTTATATTGTCAAAGGAGCCATTGAGTTTAAATTGCAACTATTGTTTATTTTCAGCTGATGAGCATTATGGGAACGTACGCAGTTGTGTTATTAAAGCTAAAACAAACTAAATCCGACAAATGTGTCACACTTACTGATATTAACTTGCTTATGAATCAAACAGGCATCGCATAAACTATACGCAATAATGTAATTCGCAGCACCGCCCCATACCGCCTTACGACGCCGAACGCCGCTATTAGCCAAAATCTATTTGGTGGTGAGCGGGGGCTCGACTCGAGTATAGCGCAACCTTAAATCTGTAACATGAGTTCATGTGTGCAACTAAGAGCTTGCAGTTGCAATAAACATCGGTGATTCCTGCAACGCTCAATTATTCTCATTGGACGATGCAAATAAAATCAAATAAAGAATATATTTCATGCGGTATATAAACCGTACTCTCACCATTAACGGATCCAGAGGGGGGAGACAGGAGAGGCGTACGCCCACCCCGTCAGAATTTTTGTTTGTGTTAAAATGGTTAGGTCCCAACCTTACAACTTTTAGCCCTCAGAACATTTTTTGGTGATAAAATGATTTGCGTCTTATAACAATTGCCAGCCCGGGGTCCGACACTGAGTCTCACTTGGACAACGTCAAATTTGGCCAACAGTCAAATATGTCATGAATTAACTCGTTTGAAGCTGGTTGGGGTTATAGATGTGTTTGCAAAATTTCTGAAGAAATTAGCCAAACACCTTTTCACTCGCTTATATATAATATATGCCCTCTGCGAAGATAACAGAAAATTGATCATGTGAAAATCATGGCGGGTCGTTTGATCGCAGCATCGCAATAAAGTAAGCTTACGCTTCACACTAATGTTTTGCGTTGGGCTTAAGCTTAGGCTTAGGTATACGCTTATGCCAATTCTGTGTTTCGGAATAAAATGATTTGGCCGATTTAATGTGTTACGTATTGAAAAACCCAACTTGAACCAGTATCATGTGGCATAAATTTTAATTTATTAACGTTGTAATAAACTTTTTTAAATGTTCATAAAACTGAACCTAAAATTTCAAAAATAAATAATCTGGCTGGTATTTTTGTAATTCTTAAATTGGGCGAAATAGTACGTTTTTCCTATCATTTATGTCGCTCTTACAACATATGAAAGCTGATATACAATAAATATACAATAAATATACAATATATATATATATATATATATATATATATATATATATATTTATATTCAAAGTTCTCAAATATTAAAAAACCCGTCGCATAACAATAAGATGCCGCTTTGTACAACATTAATTGCACTGTGTTGGTATATAAATGAAACATTGTATAACATTGGCAAAAATTGGTCAAATTTAAAACTGCAAACCCTTACGAGTAGTTCGCTTAAAACAGGTGCTGTGTACCTTACCTCGGGTTTGGAAACACGGTATACTCTGCTCTGGCACCAAAAATAAGTTCTTAAAGACAAAAGGCTGCAACGAAATCATACGGCCCTTCACATACGGCATTTGAACGAATTTTGGGTTCAGTGTGTGTTTCTGTTTGTAGGCTGTATCAAACATATTTGAATACAATATTAAATGTGTATTATGACAACTTTTACTCATTATAAGAGCGAATCATAGACCCATACAGTGAGAATTGAGTTTTTAAATATACATCAGGTGTTTGGTAATATTTTTTGGTGTGGAATTTTGTGAATTTCACGTTCAAAATTGGGTCTTCGAATCATGCTACCAGTTTTGTTGGCAATACTTGTTTATGTACTACACTGCAAAAAATGGTGAGTCAAACTGACTCCTTTCGAAATCGGCTCTACGGGACTACACAAACTGAGTCAAACTCGACGCCGACTGAGACAATTTCGACTCACTGAGTTGGATGAGTGCCTCTGGCGGAGTGGAATTTGACTCAGTTTGTGTAGTCTCGTAGAGCCTATTTCGGAGAGAGTCAATTTGACTCACTGGGGCCATTTCAGAGAGAGTCAATTTGATTCGCCATCTTTTGCAGTGTATTCTGAACAAGCCTATAAATTATTGGACCATATTTTGTGCTAGCAATACGGGACGTTCGAAATTCAAATTTTTTAACATTTAGGACTGAAAATTGAAAAAGGTTGTGGCTTTGAGAAGTACTCCAACTGTTTGAGTTGAAACCACAACAGAATTCATTGCCGATCTTAAACGTATATGGCGCATCCGGTGTTATTTCAATACAATATTACAAAATAATTATGTTATAATTGAATATGTATTTGTATTGGTAGAAAATTGAATTTCTGCTATTTCGATAATGGCTCATGTTACTTTTAGGGCCGTTCCGGTTTCTGGTGGGTCTGTAAAAATGTAGGCTTAATATATTCTTGACTACTTTTTTGCTTACGCTTTAGGCTTAGGCTTAGGCTTAGGCTTAGGCTTAGGCTTAGGATAGGCTTAGGCTTAGGCTTAGTCTTAGTCTTAGGCTTAGGCTTAGGCTTAGGTTTAGGCTTAGGCTTGACTTAGGCTTAGGCTTGAGCTTAGGCTTAGGCTTAGGCTTAGGCTTAGGCTTAGGCTTAGGCTTAGGCTTAGGCTTAGGCTTAGGCTTGACTTAGGCTTAGGCTTGACTTAGGCTTAGGCTTAGGCTTAGGCTTAGGCTTAGGCTTAGGCTTAGGCTTTGTCTTAGTCTTAGGCTTAGGCTTAGGCTTGACTTAGGCTTAGGCTTAGGCTTAGGCTTGACTTAGGCTTAGGCTTAGGCTTAGGCTTAGGCTTAGGCTTAGGTTAGGCTTATGCTAAGGCTTAGGCCTAGGCTTAGGAATACGCTTTTGCATCGCTTAGGCTTAGGGCTTAGGAATACGCTTGATCTCATGTTACGGCCTTAAAAGTAACGTTTGCCTCGATCATGATCTATCCGCTTCTGGTATTTTTACTACCTGGTTACACCCTCACAGTGGGAGTTGCAATACCGTCTTGCCCTTTACATGGTTTATTTTGCGAAATGCAATGGTAAATGTTACTATAGAAATTTCCAGATTAGTACTTGGAACATTGATAACTCAAGCAAGAATTAACTTTACAGGCTAAAAAATATTTTGTTTCTATCAAAAATTCAAGTTTAGGCGATTTCTAGTTCGATGTTGATTTTTTAAATTCAAAGTTTGATTCTTTGAGGTCTTAAATTTTTTTGACTGAAAATGTTCAACACGTTTGACCAACAGTGTTTGTTTATCAACCATCCTGCAATCTTCGCACAGTTCCCACGATTTTGAATTGCGTCTATTCAGCAGTGTGTAAACGGATAGTAAAAATAACGGAAACTGTTAACGAATACTGGTTTTTACCAGAAACGTATATCTGGTTACACCCTGCAAATCAGTTGTTTCATATGATATGATAGACACAATTGGCGTATGTGTCAAATTTAAAACCACAATTGAACTCAATTTTAACCCGACATTTCTTTACTAAAATTGTCACTTTCCGTATTGTGGCTTCGTACCTAAACCGTGGGAGGGGCCGCTCGGCTAACTTGCTTTCCTCTGTTTAAATGCCGTGCGCCCCTCGCACGGTTTAAGTCCGAAGCCATAATCCGGAAGGTGATAATTTCAGTAAAAATGAAAAAATGTTGGGTCAAAAACTCCCAATATCATTCGTACACCAGGTAACTGTTGAAGAAGCCAATGATCGCTGCGAATCATTTTTCTAATTTTTTTGGATACTGAAGTTTTTTTACTTCAGCTGATAGCTGCTTACGTTTTAGACGCCAGTAGCCAGTACACTAAAGCTTCATTGTTGCAGACACTGCGTCTAATTTTGGCTTCAAAGCTTTTTGGCTTCAGTGCGACGGCTACGGAAGGTGTTTTAACCCCAGTGTCTATCAGCTCCCACGTCAAAAGTTACCTTGTGTACGCATGATATTGTGGAAGTTGCATTATGTCAATTATTTACTTCTACCCATAAATAGGAGCCAATTCCGAGCCACGACTTGTGGATACGCCTATATGATGTCGCAGATAAATGTGAATAGTGAAACAGAATAACGACGGGGGTCAGTTTTCAACCAATCATAAAACATTATTTTCCCATTCTGCCCCCCCCCCCTCGCCGAACTGCAACTAAAACACATTTTTCAGGAGCACATAATCACAGTATTTAAAATTCAAATAGATTCACTCTACTTAAACCATGTCCGACGACGAAGGTCACGTTCCAGAATCGCACGAACCCGAGGCAGAGCCCGAGCCTGAGCCCGAGCCGGAAGCGCCAGCCCCACCGCCTCCAGCTGCCAAACCGGCCCCGGCCCCGGCACCGGCTCCGGCTCCAGCCAGTGATTCGGGAGGATCAACTGCCGCAGCTCATCCACAAGGTGCCGAATACCATGGTGCTCCCGAAAACGCACCTTGTCGTGTCCCGCACGTCAGCTACGGCAAAGATTCAAAGCTGCCCAAAGATAAACTGATGACATCCGAAGGGATAATCCCAATATCAAGCGGAACGAACAAATTCGCAAGTCAAAAGCTAATGACGGGATTTGGAGTGCCGCGTGACGTCATCGACAAAATTAAATCACCCAATTTGAAAGATATCGAAGGTGATATGTTAACGAAAACCAAAGAAATAATCCCGTTGCAAATGGGTACCAATAAGTTCGCGAGTCAAAAGGGTCAGACGAGTTTTGGCGCAGTTCGAGACGTGCTGTACAAACCGAAATTTTTATCAACCGAACAAGAGTTGCCCGAAGATAAAGTGCGAATGTCAGACGGTATTATTCCGTTGCAAATGGGAACGAATAAGTTTGACTCACAAAAAGGTGCGTCTCATGGACGATGCCGGATATCCGTGTCGGAAGCATACTGCACTCCCCCCGCTTGCTTGAACCAAGAGTGGATGATGCATATTTCAACAAGAGTATGCAACTGGGTACATTCTGTGTAAAAAAGAATGTACCCGGCACGCGTGCGTTTTTGGCCCGCCCCCCTTATTTAGAGTGGGGTACAACCTACGCTAACCATGGCATTTTATGTATCATCCCCATCAAAAATGACCCACTTATAGTTTAACTTAGGGTTTGGCACGTGACAGCGACTCCTCTCTAAACAAGGGGAGTCGGTGAAAAACGCAACGCCCGGTGGTACATTTTGTACTATGCGGAACCCAAAGAGTTGCACACTCTTGTATCATGCACTCTATTGACCTAATATAAGTGCATCAGCTATTTTTTCTTTACTCTATTGTGTACAGGCAAAAAAGCAAAACATCTTTTAAACTTCTATACTTCAATATCCGTTTCCGTTATTTTTACTATCCGTTTACATTCTGATATGCACTAGCACATACATATGCGACATACACTCCGTGGCAGAACTTTTTTGTGATAAGATGGTTGCCGCTCAGAAATTATTTAGCAAAATTTTTTCTCGTCTTAAATTTTTTATGATAAAATGATAAGATCCCTACCTTACAATTTTTGACTGCCCATGGCATATATAGCATACAGTAAAAATTGCAGCTTCTTAACATTAGCCAGCTCGCTCCCGTCAGAGACTTCTGGATCAGCCACTGCTGATTAGCAGTGTTGAACGACGAGTAGCTATATTCAGCGCAATATCTCTACAAGACGTGAAAGCCTTCATAATCTTGAGCTTCAAGCTCTTATAAACACCTCCCGTTCCAGAATCCAGTGTATGAATTCAAGGTTGATCTTAGATCTCAGATGAAAGAGATAATATTCATGCACCAAATGGTTCTAAATGTGTTTAGTTATTTTTCATGTGTGATTATTTACCTATTGCTTTGTATGTTTATTTATACATTTTATTGTCTTGCTTGCCTGTCGGTTTTTTTGTTTGTTTTTTGTTTGTTTATTTGTTTGTTTGTTCGGGAGTTTGTTCGTTTATTTGTGTGTTTGTATGTTCCTTTGTTTGTTTGTTTGCTTGTTTGTTTGTTTGTTTGTTCGTTCGTTTATTTGTTTGTTTGTCTCTATGTTTATTTGTATTCCTTTTTTACCAACAAATAATTATTTCTTTGTTTTTTGTTTTTAAAACGAATTTCGCTACATCAAAATTAAAACAATCATCCGCGCCTGTCTCCCACTACAAAGTTTACAAATGTGAAGTCGGTTTTAAATTTAACCGGGCCTATCGCTAACTTTGATACCTGTATGCTATATATCCCCTTACTACTGGTGTTCATTTAAATAGGAAACATTATCATTGTCCTAAGCCTAAGCCTAAGCCTATTTTATTAGTACAGACATTATGTGTGGGTGTTGAAAATTAAAAACAACAACCCAAAATCAGTATTATACAAATATTGCCGATCATGTGTCACAAACCACTGTGTAGTTTGTTTTCAGGTATGACTCTATTTGGTACACCACGACCGGTATTTTCAAAGACAAATCTGGATCAAAAAGAAGAATCACAAGGATTTATCCATCTTCAAATGGGCACCAACCGATTCGCATCCCAAGCCGGCATGACCGGGATGGGAATGCCACGGCTCAATTTGACCCCGTACAAAGACGATGCGCGCGGTGTGTTGCCTCATGACGAAACCAATATTCCTAAACAGAGTATGGGATCGTCACAAGGCGATTCACAACGCGGCATGACGTCATTCGGAGCGTTTCGAATTCAAACCAATCCGTACGCTCCGAATCAGGCGCGGCCGAGCCAGGGCTTCATCCCGTACCAGATGGGTATTAATTGGGCTGATTCCCAAGCTGGCAAAACCGGTTTCGGTATGCCAAGGAATACCCTTACGGCGATGGTCGATGAAACCCGTGAGCCGTTGCCTGAAGACCTCGCCAATAATCCGAACGTGCCTCAATGGTCGTCCGGATTTGCGTTTGGTTCCAGCCAGCGCGGTATGACCGGAATGGGCACAATTCGTGATGTTAAAGGCAAATTTTTGCGTCGTTTATGGTAAAACCTGTGACGTTCAGTGTCGCTGATCCGCGTTAGAAAAACATTTTTTTTAATTTCCAAAATTACTGCAAGCATGAAAGACTGAATTTAAGTGAAATTTTAGACAAATTTCGCTAAAAACCAACAACAAAACATTTTTGTCAGCGATAAAAATTTGAATTTTTAGTTTGTGAAATTTGTAACCAATTTTTGATTTTTGTTAATTCAAAACTTTTTGAAAAAAGATTTTCTACAACAACAGATGAATATTTATCAAATGCACCGCACTGGTCATAAATTTTGAAATTGAAAAAATTTAATATCAAAAATAAGGAGGGGCACTGCGTTAAACGTCCCCATGCACTGCATTTTTTTAAGGAAAACACCTCCTGGCCATCATTCAAAATTACTAATTACTACTATTGCGGTATTTGTGCGTAGATGTACCTGAAGTGCCTTAATAATTAATTTTATTGGCCCAATAGACCCTTATAGCTCAAATACATCCCAATTTTTGGCCAATATAAAGAAGAGGGACGGAACAGTATTATAAGCATATTACTAAGCCTAAGCCTAAGCCTGAGCGTAAGAATGAGCATATTCCTAAGCCTAAGCTTAAAGCCTAAGCTAAGCAAACAAATTATTCTAAAGCCTAAGCTTACTCTATTCGAGTCCCACAGAAAAACATTCCGCCCCTGATCTTTACATGGGCTTCATTTTTAAACGAAAACTATTAAAATTTGTTTGAAATAGAGAAAATATTGGGTTTTATTAAAAATAAAGTTACCATCAGATTTGAATACAAGTTGAATATTTAGATTCACTAGCATTCTCATTTCTTTAAGTCTTGTAGTCTGTATGCAAATTGCGTAATTATACAACAATCGCGTCCATGCGTTATGAAACTATTGCGAACAAATTATGCTGGATATTTGCAAAAAATACGTATGTGGGGCATTCCAGCTTCAATATACAGATATAAAGTTCGGTTATTTTTCCACAAACCTGTCCCTTTCTAGCCAAGTCAAGTGCTATAGCTCTTATTGCCTTACTTTTTGCTATTTTATTCTTTTCACTGTAGTTTTATATGTGCGGCTTTACACATAAATACTTTTATTATTTCTGTATGTTTATTAATATGTTGATCCTTGTATGGTTTAGCAGCATTGGGACATTTAAGCTGTTTAAGAATACAATTTGAATACAGTTTTGGCATTGAATCTTACCGTTTTCGTAATATATTAACTGTTTTAGAATAAACATAATTTATCGTAGTTTTTCAATTTTTCAAGAAATAGAAATTACTTAAAATTAATGTTTACCCTTTCACTCATAGAGTATACTATGAGCAACTAAATACAATAATGTACGAGCAATACACACATTGTGAGCAGTGTTTAACAATTATAACATATATATGCGCAGTGCAGATTCTCCACAAGACGTGAGACCCCTCGGGCTCGAGCGTCAAGCTCCTATAGCTCAGTGATTATCGTAAACGCCTCCCATCCGTGAGACTGGGGATCGAATCTTACCTTGAAATTACGTAGCACCTATCACCAGTTGGTGATACGTCTCCTAACTTTCGAACAAGTGAATGCTGAGCCTCAAAATTCAACACATTTTTCGCATATGATTTGCTCAACTCCTGTACTAATTTTGAGTTTAGTGAGTTTTCATACCTGTTACTAACTGATAATAGTTGCTATACACGTTTGAAAATATGGGCCTAGGGTCCATATTCTCAAATGCATATAGCACTTACCACCAGTTAGTGATAGGTTTTCAAACTAACGAACTGTTGCAATTGCAGATTTCATAATTTGTCCAGAAGTATAGTATTTCGAACGCTATAAATGTGCTGAATTTCAAACCTCACCATTCCGTTGTTCGAAAGATACAAGACCTATCACCTACTGGTAATAAGTACTACACAAATTTGAGAATATGGGCTCGCTTCCAACCATTTCCATGAAATATGTCAGAAAATTAAGCGCTTCAAGCACAAACTATGATAATTTCACCGTCTTCGATTGTCCTGCGAGCCGATGTTCGCTCCAAAAATGGTTCGATTTTGAAAATTTTCACTTTCTTAACCTTCTCATAATCTCCTCAAATCAGTTCACACCAAAATCCTAAGTTTTGAGAAATTGGAATTTTTACATCCCACCCAAGGTCCCACCCATTTTGGAGCCCACAAGATCCTTTGTGAAAAAGTTTTGACGATGGAATTGATTTATTTTACGTAATTGAGGGGGGTGTGTGTGGTTCCGCTTACGATCAGCATATAATCACCTGTGGTATATTCAAAATAACTTGTGTACCGTAAACAATGGTAAAGTTTTTATGAAAGGTTAATAATTGGTGAAATTACCGAGGAAATACATGAATTAACGAATCTTTCCAAGCCGTTTTGGCCACTTCTATTACAACAGTCAACAACAAAGTGTGGCGGAGCGTGTGTTAAAAATAAATAACAGTCCGTAACCGAATAACATAAGGTATCCTCTGGAGACGCCAAATAAATATTAGTCCCCCTCTTATTCGAATCACTACAGTAAGTATTAGAAAATTATAAAAAACTGCGCTGTTCCTACGCTGGGCAACTTGCAATAAAACAACAAGAACCCAAGATTGGCCGTTCCAAAAAATAGGCCCATTGATTACAAGAAATATTAATACTAATGAGTGAATGCAATGACCCCAATTTAACAAAGGTGGATCAAGTAAAATTCAAGGGCGGAACGTTTTTCTGCAGTACTGCAATTGAGTAAGCTTAAGCTTTAGGCTAATTTTTTTTGCTTGGCTTACGCTTAGGTTTAGGCTTAGGCTTAGACTTAGGAAAATGCTCGTTCTTACGTTTAGGCCTAGGCTTAGACTTAGGCTTAGGCTTAGGAATATGCTTATTCTTGCGCTTAGGCTTAGGCTTAGGATTAGAAATAAGCTTATAATACAGTTCCGCGGCTGTTCTTTACATTGGCCACAAGCGTTAACTACCGTATGATTGCCGTAGGAATACGCCGAAATATGCCATAAAGATTTATGTTCAAAAATTTCAATTTACACTTGAACGACTATCGTCGCGGATAATTTTATGAGCAGACCAGGGATCGAACCCACAATAATCTAAAACGAGTTAAGGGGGGTTGGCACCTAATGAACCCCTCCTGGATCAGGCCCTCGTAGCGTCGGTTGCAAAACAGTCATTTAGTGTTAAAAAGTATATATACTCAAATGATCACTGAAATTGTGATGTTTAGAAAATCACATTTAAATGTAAAATTTTAAATTGAAATTTGCTCGTTAAATATTTGGTAAAATGTTGCAAGCATACAATTTAACTTTACTCTATAAACCAAGATTAGTAAAACCTTAAACGAAGGCTTAAAATTATAAATGCTGTCAACTGTTCATTGATTACTTATTATTTCGCATTTTTTCATAATTCTGGCCCATGTAAAGATCAGGGGCGGGTTGTTTTTTTGTGGGACTGCAATAGAGTAAGCCTAAGCTTTAGATTACTAATGCTTGGCTTAAGCTTAGGTTTAGGCTTAGGCTTAGGAATATGCTCATTCTTACGCGTAGGCTTAGGCTTAGGAATATGCTCATTCTTACGCTTAGGCTTAGGCTTAGGAATATGCTCATTCTTACGCTTAGGCTTAGGCTTAGGCTAAGGCTTTGGCTTAGAAATATGCTTATAATACTGTTCCGCCCCTGTTATTTATATTGGTCATAATTTTTGTGACAAATTTAACAATTAAACACCCTGAATTAATGCCACGTAGCTGCATCTTCAACTACTTTCATAGTCAACTAAATTTGTCAATACGTAAGTTTCCGTTTAGCATACAACACAATGTCCATTGCATATATTGCATAAGTACCAGGATAAGCAGGTCTCGCATGCTTACAACCCTAACTTGAAACCAACTAAACTTGACCAAATACTTAGAGAAATTTAAATTTAACCTATTTTCTGGTCAAAGTAAGAACTGTTATCTCAAACCCCGGTCTTTTATGCATTGCGGGTTAACCATACGACCCAAATCCAAATATTACATTCATTTCATGGTATTTTAAACCACTCACAAAACGGCAACACAAAATGTGATTTTCGTAATATTTCAAGACTTTAAACATTTTATCTTCGAGCAAAATTTTTTTCTAATTTAACCATAAAGTTCAAACCCGCGGCCAGCCCATCTTGTTAGGGGGTGGGAGCTGAAAATTTTACAAAAATTACCTACAAGAATTTTCGATGACTTAAAACAAGTAAAATTGAAATTTTTTCTAAGGGGAGATGCAATATTTTTCCGGGGAACGGCTTCCCTTCCCTGGTTACGGGCCTGACGAAAGCCGTACCAACGGTTATAACAAATATATCAAACATCAGTACACCTGCCGACCAATTGCACTACAACTAATATTGAATTCAACTAAGCGATACAATATGTAGAATATTGTTTTTGAACGGCAATTCAACACAAAACAGACATAACAACACACAACACGACACATTAATGTTCAACTGAACACAGATTGAAAAACTTACAGACTCCACTCTCGAGCAATTCTAAGTGACGGTTTGGATAGGCAAATTGTTCCAGTCTGAATACCCGGCCTAAAATTACATAGCTAATTGAATTTCGTTGCGATTTTGTTTTGTTTTTATTTATGACGCTGTATTTACTCGTATAGGGTTGCGCTATACTTTTGTTGACGTCCGGCGCTGTCCGTCACACAATCGACGCCGTCCGTCAGGTTAACGTACGATACCGTGTAGTGATGGACGGTGACGGACGGCGCCAGGGACGTCAAGTATAGCGCAACCCTAAAACTAAAACCGCGTACCGCAGTGGCAACGATTTGAAATATGTTAATAGTTGTGGATGTTCACCTGATTTGTCGCTGGTTTGTTGCTGTTACTATGTTATCTAAAAACAGTCTAGCAATATAGCTAATGTAACTTCAAGTAAACCATTTTCAGCCATCCATAAGGGTGGTACTGTACTTGTCGTACGGCGCCGTCCGATGCCGCCCGTCACCGTCCGTCACCTTACGTTATCGTACGTATATTATACGTCTACAATGCCGCACGGTGACCGACGCTGCTGACTTGCGGCGACGGACGGCATCGGACGACATCAAAAGTATAGCGCCACCCTAAACCATCTGGTTGAGACGGCTTCCATTCCTAGTAAAAGAAATTTTAGCGTCGTCACGCGGCAGCGTTCGGCTACTCGCGTCATCGCGTTCCAATTTGTTAACCATTTCGCCGCCCTGCCACGCCTGACGACGCGTAACGAGATGTGTTGCGTAACTTTAGGGTATATTTCGAGTCTAAAACATTATTACAATTTTGAATATTTTATCAAAAAAAACTTACTTATCATATCTCGATATCTGAAACGGCTTTGATACGAATAACACACGTTCATAATTAACAACTGTAATGAAATAAGTGAACAATTGATAAGATAAAGCATTATCTCGGACGGATCGCATTGGATAACGTTTGCGTCACACCAGCGCCGTCTGCAGAACCAAATTTAATTTTGGTATTTAAACCAGTCATATTCTTGCTGGCTAATCTTTGAACCAGATTTCAGGCAAAATTGCAATACTGAACGCTTGTGTTGCACAATTTGTAATTGCAATAAAAAAGGCTACCACTGCAGATGTATTTTTTAAATTTTACAACACAGCGAAGTGATTTGAAAGATATTTACGTATATACTAAAAGTTAATTATTCGCTGTAAATCAGACACAATTCATTTAAGCATCAATGTGAGACGTCAGCTCGAGCTGCGAGCAAGTAAACTTGGAGCACGTGTTAAATTTAAGGGCAGCCCACAGAGAGACAGCAAGCCTGTGTGGCTTAAACTTAGGGTTAGTACACCGCTTAGTCAGTAGGAATATTTAATTAAGATGCACTGTAAGCGAAAAGAATTCAGCCAGCTAAACTGTTTTTTGAGAATATTTTATTTTTAAGTTAAATATAAACATATCATTTAAAATAATTTTTCTTGAACTTGAATTGGAATTATGTTAAGTTTGAAACGTCTATTGGCAAGTAAAGCATTTGTAAAGAACAGGGCCGTAACAGTAGCATAAGCATATTCATAAACCTAAGCCTAAATCCAAACCAGAGCGTGAGAATAAGTTTAGACCTGAGCTGAAACCTAAGCGTAAACAAAAAATTAGTCAACGCTTCAGCTTCATCTGTTGCAGTCCTGCAGAAAAACGTTCCACTCCTAATCTGTACATGGGCCAATGCTTCAAATCATTTGCATATTAACTAATATATATATATATTGATTTTGTTTTTATCTTAAACTCGGTAAACTAAAGAAGTAGACAGCTCACAGGTCCAAGAGACCGTTTTAAAACCCACGAAACATAATTTGGGAGTCTGAGGTTAGGAAACTTCCAAACTTGAAAGTTTACCATGTCATTTAATACAAAAATGCGTCTGACTTCTCGCTCGCTTCATTTGTGAGGTTTCCTCAATTAAGCTAACACTTAGGGTCCTAAAAATTAAAGTTTCTATTAATAGGGGTTCGATGTCAGAGGGTGTCAAAAAATTGAAATTTCGTCTTGGGATCTAAAATACGGATAGGCGTCTAGTTCTACCTATCTCAGCTCGATCCGTTCACGAGGTTTACCAACCTCTGTGGTAACTCATGGTTTTCCAGACATCTGCAGTTTCTCGCTCGTTTTGTTCGCAAACGCTTCTTCAACTACTGTTGCAGTGGAGTGATCAAGTACACACAAAAAAACATTCTCTGATATTCAAGAAATCTTTTCTTAAATTCAAGACAATTATGTCTTAATCTAGACTTCAGACATAGATGTCTTGAATGCGAGACATTTGTTTCTGAAATTTTTTAAGAAATTTGTCTCTGCGATTTTTAACGCTGAAATGACTTAAATTGAAGAGTGTGTTTCATAAGCGATTAAGAAAAGTATATCTGAAATACAATACAAATATATATGCCTAAAATTTAAGTCACATATGTCTGAAATAAAAGTTTTACTTTGCTGATTTTTGAGTCGTATAAACAAGATTTGCCAGAGAAGTGTGCCTTCCAATATTTAAATTAACCTCAACCAAATTCCCAAATTTTACAACCTATGATACGTCCAAGACGCCAAAACTTAGGTTGGGGAGCCTGAGTGCAACCCGAAATATCTTTGAAATTCGTTTGTTTATATACCCTTATAATGATTTAAACGGAGCAACTTTTTTACGTACATAAAAAACCAGAAAATTAGTCTTGAATATAAGCCAACTATTTCGTGAAAGGGAGAAATTTACGTCTTATAAATTGGCAAAAGTAAATTCTTAAATGTACGACAATTTTGTTTTAACCATTTCGGACACATATTTCTCAGCTGTTTTATGCTATTAATGTCTGAAATACAAGACGGGGCCCACTAAGATGGGGAGGTTTCACCAGGCCACAACTCAGCCTTGCAAACTAAGCGCCTAAACATTTTCCTAAGCCGAAGCCTACGGTATAAACCTTAAACTTAAATACGGAAGTAGTGTACAAGGGTCAGCGTTCACTTAGTCATGATTCGTAATCCAAGAACTAATTAGCACAAAACATTGGCTGATTTCCCTGGAAACAACCGACGAAAAGTATATGATTATCGGTAAACTACCGCTTTACGACCGTTTTAAAGGTATAATTGTGAACCGAAACCATAGAGAACCAAAAAACTATATCCTTTTCGGAAAACCTACAAGTCAACCCAGCATGGAATATCTTTGATTACTACCTCACTGTTCATTTCTTGGAATTCGATTAGGTTATATTCACACGTGCAAGTTTTTGCAGCTGCAACTTTCAAGTGAAACCCACCTAATGTGTAATCTTTGACTAAAGCAAGTACTACACAGGGATGTGGGTAAGGGATTCGAGCCCCCGAATCCTGACAGACGCCCGACTGACAAAGTTTGAGTTTCGGCACGGCGCCATCCTGAGTGACCCTGCGAGTGGTCACTGAAGTATTCGAACGACTACCGCAGTCACTTAATCGTTTTTCTGTATCAGAGATAAGTAGCGATAAGCCTCAGGGATGGGCAGAGATAAGTAGCGATAAGCATCAGGGATGGGCAGGGATAAGTAGCGATAAACCTCAGGGATGGGCTGTCCCGGTTCAAAACGGAGACCGAAACTGAGTCCTGACTACTGAGAGTGGCTACGAAAAGACTCCATCTTGGCCAATGTTTGGTCATCACCGAAAAAAGTTAAAATTTTCAAAATAAATTGTTTTTAATGATTTAAGTTTTCTTTGTGTTTTTGTGTTTTTTTTCCAAAATATTTGTTCATAATTATTGCATAAATATTGAAATTTATAGATTCACCGCAAACTGTTATTCATCAGGCATCAATTACTTCAACAATACAGTCATACATTAGCTGAATCCACGGGTTCTGGTCTCGGTTCCAAAATATCGAAATAAATTCGACAACGACACCGAGACTTGCCAAATACCGACACTTGCCCGAGACCAAGACTCCCATTCCCGGTCAACATTGGAACATGAAAAAACAACTGAATGACATCAAAGGTGCCGCGAAGCTGGCAATGTGTTTTAAGTTTAACCTTATGAAACGCTTATTTTTAAGCTTAAATTGTTGCTAAACAAAGCCATAACAAAAGGTTAATTCGTGAAAAAAAAACTTATAGAAAACGGTGTTATTTTTCCCATCGAGGCCTACGTGGATCTTATGTTCTTTTTGTTCTGTTACCCTTCTCAGAAATCGCAGCCTGCTGGCTGCCATTCCTACGGTATATTAATTATGATGCAGTGGATTTTTCAAGGTATTCGCAGTTTGATAAGCCGTTGAAGCTTAAGTGAGGGTCGATATTCTCAAATGTGTACTGGAAACAGTCCGCGATAGGTTTTCAAGCTGACGAACTTCTGCAATAGATATTTGGAGCTGTATACTGAAAGTATGGCGCCTGTCGTTAGTGACTATTGCAGTGACCCGAATAAGAGGGGGACTGATAATTAGTCGGCCTCTCCAGAGGGTACCCCCCTTTGTTATGAGGTTACGGACTGTTATTTTTTATTTTTAACCCGGTCTCTGCCGCCCTTCGTTACTGATATATATCTAGTATTGCAAGAATCCGTTGAATTAAACGTTTATTTGTCTAGTGACAATAGCTTGAGCGATAATGCAAGGTATTACTTAGGAATGTACTTTCAAAACTTAAGTATGCTTTAAAGTTTCGAACTCAACATTATTTGGTCCTGTAGTCCTTTATGCATTACAATTAGTGACAATTGACATGGACTCTAATTGGAGCTTAAGGACTCTATCCGCTTACGGACTCTTATTAGGGATACGGATTCCTACTGATTGGGACTCAAAATGGTCCCCCTCTTGTTCGGGTCACTACAGTAACGTTTTCAAAAAAGCAAACTCCACTATCTGAGTATCTTAAAGTCTTGCGAAAACATTGAACAAATACAATGAAACAATTATCATCGATTTTGAAGTTCACCGGTTACCACCGGCTTGCAAATCAGTACCAAACCAGCAATCAACTGATGATAAATGCTATACACATTTGAGAATTTGTCAAAAAAGTCGTTTCACTGCTACGGTGATAAATTGCAGTGCAACTTCCACAATATCATTTTCAATATGAAACATACTGAAGTCAAAAAAAGCTTCAATGTCCATCACACTACCACCTTATGGAATTTGCAATAGTTCCGAGAGTGGCATTTCGTTGTATTGCAACTGCTGTCATCTGGGACGGATCATCCCGTAACCGGGCGCTGAAGCTGATTCTGTTTGAGGGCCCCAAAAAAGGTTAATAAAAAGCGTGGGTCGAAATATATGTTTCAATTCAAAACTTTCATTTTTAAACCGCTCAGCCTAGCTTGAATCCATTATGATCCGGTCTTGACGGTAATTCTAAAATCGAAACGATTTTACTTCAAAAATAAGCTAACAAGATAAAAGCTGATCATACGCCAACAAACACACTGTAGATATTTCCCTTGAGCTCCAGGGCCTGAATGAGGTAATTCAAAAACTACTTTTGTTGCAGTTTCTTTGGCGGACCCCAGGGTTTTTTGCAAACATACGGTGGCTAACAATATTATGACGAATCAACGGAATCTGAATTAAGAATTTGCGCCGAAGCACCCGAAACCGTAGTCAAAATTTCAGCTCACGAAGCAAAGGGGTCAGATGACTCAAATCAGTCCCCCCGTGTATTCTCTCTGAGTCTACAAACCAAATACCAATCTGCCCGTTAAATAATTTATCTCTACCGGCGTCTGTTGTTGGCTTACAGTCCGCTCAAAGCAAAATGTCTTCACCGCAAAATAATTATCGTGACGTCAGGCCGGTGATTCGAACTTTTTTTTCGCGTAAATGCAATCAGTGGTGTAGTCAGCATTTGATTTCGAACGGGAATAACTTTCTACTAAAGCTTATATCGAACGAGCAACGTAACTATCACCTAAGCTTTAATTTCTAGTATTCAAAACGGTTTAAGTTGTGTCTATTTTAGGGTTAATTTAGCAATTTTAACGCGGTACGTAGCCACCGTATACGGTAATTTACAAGGCTCCGAAACCAATCAACTTAGAAAAAAGCGGTTGTGTTTTCGCACTACCAAATCGTAATTTTCTTGTCTTTCAAAGCCTGTCTCACAGTGGTTCGCTCGTTCAGGTATTCGCTATTGACGCGACAATTGACCTTTTTTTGACTTCAAATGATTGGTTGAAATTTCGGCTTTACGCCGCTTGTGTGTTAGAATATATGTTTTCGGAGCTATGCGGTAAGCCTTATGGCTCAGAATTAGGGCGGTGTTATACTCTTGATCACTTGCGGCACCGTGCGGCAATGTCCAGCCGCCGCCGTACGTCGCAGTGCGGTAAAGCAAATTGCTTACGTACCGTGCGTTGACGGAAAGTGACGCACGGTGCCGCAAGGTGACGAACGGCGACGGACGATGTCGGACGGCGCCCTTCGACAAGTAATCCAAACGTCCGTGGGATAGAGACAAACGGGATCCGAAGAAAAATTTTCGTGAACGGTTCTTTGTGGTACTGCTGAACTTAGAAATACTTAAATAATACGGCCCATGTATAGAACAGGGTCGCAACAGTAGCATAAAAGCATATTCCTAAGCCTAAGCCTAAGCGAAAAAGTTAGTCAAACGCTTCCGCCGGAAAACGATCCGACCTTGTTTCTATACCCGGGCCAATAATTCTAACATAAATTTGCTTTCCTGCTTGCGACTACAGGAATTTTGCAGATGATTTCGGTGTAAAGGTACCATATACATATACCGTTTCTGTGTAGAAGTACATTAGCGGTTTGGCAAACCTAAACCTGTACTGAAAGTTCAAAATTTCAAGGTTCATTAAATCAATTAGAAAGAAATAGAAAAACATAAAAATAATTATATAAGGGTGGTGGCTATACTTGGCGTGTGGCATCGTCCAGCTTGAATAGCCCCGTAGGGCAACGCAAGTTAAAATTTTTTGTTTACAAAGTGATTTGCTGTGCCATGCGGCAAAATACTGTAGTGACCCGAATCAAGGAGGGGGTGAAAAAGAGGGGTTCCCATTTTGAGTTCCAATCAATAGGAGTCTGTATCCCTAATAAGAGTTCGTAAGCGGATAGAGTCCCTAAACCCTAATTAAAGTGCATAAATGTCAATTATCTCTAATTGTAGCGCGTAAATGACTCCAGGACCAAGTAAACTTGAGTTCGAAACTTAAAACATACTTAAGTTATGAAAGTAACATTCCAAATATAACCTTGTATTATCTCTCAAGCTTTTGATGCAACGCAGAAAACGTTTAATTCAACGGATAGTTGCAATACCGGATATATATCAGAAAGGAATGGTGGCGGAGGGCGGTTTGAACATAAATAATAGTCCGTCACCGAATAACAGGTGGTTACCCACCGGTGAGGCCAAATAAATATCAGTCTCCCCACTTATTCGGGTCACTACAGTACGCGTGCGTTGCGGTGCGGTGTTGAACGACGCCGCACGACATAAAAGAGTCGACAACAATACCGCAACCCTAAGCTTAAACGGTGGTATTGCGAAGACAGCATGTGTCTGATAGCAACTTTGGCTTTAATCTTTTAGTACAAGCTTATTCTTATGGTTTAGACTTAGGTCTAGGAATAGGGTTATACTACTGGTACGGTCCTGTTCTTTATATTGGCCTTGAAGTTACAAAATTTACTAACTGTTTGAATATGTGTGACTCCAAAAATAAAATTCAAATGGCTCATGGACGATGAATTTTGGAAAGGTCGGAGTTTAACCTAATTCTAACAATAACTTAAACCAAAAACAGATTTGTTCGATTTGGTTTAATTTTAATGGAAATAGAATTTTCAATTACTGTCTCAAACAAATCTCTGTTCATGTGGATCTATTTGAAAAATACCACGATATGATTGGCTGTAAAGTTGAATAAAGTTGACCAATTACGGGCTTTTGAACTTGAAATGTGAGGCTTTATATTTCGGGTTATCATGAGTCATGTATACTCACCAGGGTGCAACCGGAGGTGAAGTATACCGGAGCCGGAGGTCAACGAAACTTGCCGGAGCCGGAGGTGAAGCGAAACTATGTAGTAACAATGATGGTTAATTAGTTAATTTTAGCCAATATCTGCAAAATGTTGTTAAGTTGTTTGGTTTTACACTAATTTGCTGCGAACGTTCGGAAATTCTTTCTTGAAAATTGTGACGCAAGTAAAACGAACCGCGCTCAACAGATAAGTTTGGCAAAATTATGCTAAATGTTTTATACCGAAATTGCCCGACCGAACCTCTGGTAAAAATTCTACCGGAGCCGGAAGCCGATTTTTTGCCGAATCCGGAGCTTGAGGCAGACCTCCAATTGTACCCTGATACTCGCTTTACGTCAACGGTTTACCGTTTGGCAACTTTAACAATTCGGGTTTGCATCAAAAATTTATAACCCAATTAATACCAGATTCACAAAGTTTTATCTGTTACCTTCGCATATTTAAATATTTAAACGCATGGGCGGTGCTTGAAAATTGAGGCATGGTTTGCAAAGGGGTCCATTTGAAAAAATTGATATAATTTGCCTGCAGCTACGAATTTTTTAATATTTTACTATACGTAAAATTATTTTGCTTCAGGGAACCCGAGACGGGGGTCCGAGTTGTACCCTTTTCGCGTAGCTAATGCCATCCAAGTTATATGTGGTGCATTTAAGCTTATTCGAAGCACGCACGGTAGATACAACCATACGAACGTAGGCGACGAAGTACTCGAACTGTTCAAATTTGAATTTAGTTTGCAAAAATACACTGAACCAATAAAGTTCAAGATATCCGCCGACGTGGATCTGGTTTTTGAAACGCGAAATTAATTTTGCAGGGGTGCAACCTATATGCTAGTGATACCCCCTTCTTTTGAAGCAATCGGTTTCCGGGCTGTGAACACACCTAAACGTAGGTAATTTGCGTAATTCGTGTATACTGGTCAATAGCTGATATGCAACGATGATGTATTATTCATAATCACCCAGAGTTATTAGGTTTTGTTGATTTTCATGCGCTAGTTATATCAGGCAATTTGTCGAAAACCTAAACCAGCACATGTTTTAATCTAATTTATTGCCTGATTGGTTGATACAAAAATAACTACAACAAAATCCAGTTCCGGATCCGTTGGGATCACTAGGGAACGGGTACAACGCTCCTTGGAATGTTTGAGTTTGTGTTGAAATTGTTTTAACCCGATTATTGCTACGGTATATCTTCACGTGTGCGAATGATCGAAATTTAGGCCAATGTATAAAACAGACCAGTAACATTGGTATATGCATATTTCCAAGCCTAATGGTTGTCCTATAGTTTACCAAGCCGGATGCCGCTGCTCGCTGCCGCACACTGCCGCACGCTGCCGCACACTGCCGCATGCCGCCGCAAACCGGCGTGCGGTAATTTTTAATAAAGTTTTACAGCGCCGTGCATAGGCGGCCGACAGCGTGCGGCCGCACGTGCGACGGTGCGCGGCGAGTATAGCACAATTTTAAGCCTAAGCGTAACATTGTGCTTATACCCAAAGCCTAAGCCTAAACCTGAGTCGAACTTAAGAATTTAGCGTAACGCTTAAGCTTACTCTATTGCAGTCCAACACAAAAACGTTTCGCCCCTGATCTTTACATAGGCCCAAAATTTCTAATAGTCTACAGCATAAGCTAACTCTATTGAAGACCCACAGAGATGTTTACTTGGGCCATAAATTTGTAACCCAGTTAAGCTGGCTACTGGCAAGTGTAAACTGTTGATTTCGGGTGAGAATAATTAGGTTTGATTAGGCTTGATTGATCAATAGGGAGGTAATTAATTTTTAAAGGCTTTTGTTTTAGGTTACTTTATTAATAAATTTAAAATTTGTTTCGTTTTATGTTTTGAATTAGGCTTTTAAACGCTTAGGAATAAATTTATTTAATTATGTACATAAAATAGCATTCAGGCAAGTACAGTTTAGAGATTTCTCAATTCAGATGTTTCGGCTGATGTAAAAAAAACAGGGGCAGAACAGTATTATAAGCGTATTACTAAGCCTAAGCCTAAAGCCTAAAACCAAGCAAAAAATTGTCTAAAGCTTTAGATTACTCTATTCTAGTACCACAGGAAAACTCTCCGCTCCTGATTTTTGCATTGGCCGATGTCTCGAACAAATGCAAACAAAGAACAACCAATCAAAATCAGTTTGCGGTTTAGGGCTTGTGAGCTGCTCTGAACAGAAATACAAAATTGACATTAATAATTACTTTTAGAGTTTAAATCGGTCAAATATTTTGTTTTCTGCGATTTTTTGTAAACTTTGCCTTCAATAGATTTACGCCGATAATCTCCTAATTCAAACCGTGTCTCTGGTTGGCGGTCGTGGTCCTGGGCCAAGATATGGACCCAGTTTAAACCTCAAGTCTTGACCCATGCATAAATCTGGGGCAAGCTGTTTTTGCATGGTACTGCGGCCCATATAAAGAACATAGCAGAACGTTTTTCTGTGACACAAGAATAGAGTAAGCTTAAGCCTTAGACTACTTTTTTGCTTGGCTTAGGTTTAGGCTTAGGCTTACACTAAGGAATATACTTATAATACTGTTCCGCCCCTGTTCTTTACATTGGCCGATACTGCTATGGCGTAAGCTTAAACTTTAGACTATTTTTTTGTTTCGGCTTAAGTTTAAGCTTAACACTATGCTTATACTACAGTTAATACGACCCGTGCTTGAACAGAGATGACCAATTAAGTCCTATATTATGCCCCCTTTGTTTGAGAGCACCGTACAATAAAAACACAATTTTCCGGTTGATATAATGTTTGAATAAGCAAACAGTTCAATTATATCCGGTAGGCTGCAGGGCAAAACACACCATATTATACGCCTAAATTTGTTGGTTACCAAAAATAATGATTAAGTTGGCTTAATACTGATATTTAATGAATGTTAAAACTGTTTTGGCATTGGCGGATACGCCCCATATATAGAACAGGGCCGGAACAGTAGTATAAACATATTCCGAAGCCAAAACCTAATAGCCTAAGCGTATGGATGAGCCTATTCCTACAACTAAGCCTAATCCTAAGCTAAAAAATGAGTCTAAAGCTTAAACTGACTCTATTATGGCCACTCCGGAAAACGATCCGGGGTTGTTCTATACATAAGCCGTGGATACAGTGAACACGAGGTGACCATGTTCATACCTGACAGTTATTATAGATTATGAAATCTTCAGATATAGCGTAAAATTGCTTGTGGGTGTTTTCGATTTATCCACCACCCCAGCCGACATTTGCCCAAAACTGGTTAGATTTTGAAAATTTTTGCTATTTTTGAGCTTTTTACTAGCTCACCTGATCATTCGATTCCCAAATTTGAATTTTGTCAGTTGGTTAATTTTAATTTTTACGCTAATTTCGACGCAGTGTTTGGTGAAATATTTACAACTGTGGCGCTTTTGATGAGCACAACGTTGAAACACAAAGTTTATTTAAAAGTAAAAGTGAAACATTACACACAACTCACAACAAAATTATTCTTTAAGATTTCGCGACAAATCTTAAATTGAAATAATGGTTGAAGAATTATTTTTTCGAATCACAATTATATATTCAAAATGTTCAATGAGAAAATGACAACCTTGTTTGAAATTCAGCCATCAAAGGCTACACTGCAAAAAATGGTGAGTCAAATTGACTCTCTCGGAAACAGGCTCGCTCAGTGAGTCCAATTTGACTTTTTCGTAGTCAAATTTGACACAGTTTGTGCAGTCAGGAAAAGCCTATTTCCGAGAGAGTCAATTTGATTCCCCACTTTTTACAGTGTAAAAGCACTGAATTCGACAACTTTGGTTCAAGCTGGCGCTCACAGTTGGGCTAATTTTGTACTGTCTATACGTGTAATAATTGTTCAAAATTGCGTACTGTATTATTCTGCAAATAAAAGTGTATGTCAAATATTTAATATTTGAAATTTAGTAAATATACTTATTCTTAATATACAAAAATTATATTTTGGACCAAATTCTAATAACAAAGCCGAGTAAACTGAATTTGATTTACCGAAGGTCAGGGTTTCTTTATATTTTCGCTATGTTCAAATTGGAAAACATTGTCGAACTGGAATTTTCGACATAATGGTGTAACTAAAATTCGTCAGTACTATTTTCAGGGCCCGTGTTACTTTTAGGGCCGTCCTGGTTTCTAATGGGTGTCTAAAATAGTAGACTTATAATTCTATTTGGGAAAAAGGTCGGGTGACGCTATACTTTTCGTCCGTCGCCAAAAGCCAAAATAATATTTTGGCTTGCAAAATTAAGTTATGTGCCATGGGGCAATACACGTGCGTTGTGGTACGGTGCCGAACGGCGCCGACCGGTGACGGATGACGTCGGGCGGCATCAAAAGTATGCCGCCCTCAAAAGTAAATATGCCGTCATCAAAAGTAAATATGCCGCCCTCAAAAGTAAATATGCCGTCATCAAAAGTATATATGCCGCCATCCATAAGATTCCTAGAACCGGGCGAATCTTTGTAACTGTGGTATCAGTTAGAATCAAGCAAAAACAACGTTATGGTAAAGTGCAGAATAAATAACAAAGCGATATCGGATAGCGAAATAAGCGAATTTAAACACAACTATTAATAACATATGATTAAATGAGAGAAATTATAGAAGCTTTTCTCTTATAGGATGTGACCACAGCGCCCTATGGGTACACGAGTCATTGTTTAAACGAACTTTATTTAAGCTTAAGCTAATCCAGCAGCGTTAAACTAACCTTCTAGATTAACTAAAGCTGTATTTACGCTTAAATTCATTCATAATCTTGCATATTTGGCTATACGAATCTTAATTGTAAAGTATTGATGAAAACTAAGAATAAACAGTTTTTTGACAATAACTTGCGTAAACCGTGCAAACAGTGACCAACTTTAGAGACAGCTGACGTCAGGCCCATAACCACGAGGGCCAGGGTGTCTGAGTGCCAATAGAAAGCCTTTTGTCCCTTAGAAATGTTTTAGCCATTCTTGTACACATGTTATTTCAACCGCATGCCTCTCTTAAATTTGGTCTTATCCCGAAAGCAGGTTGACCTGGCTAAGGTCGTGGGCTGGCCACGGATCTCGGATCCATACTGCATATAGGTACAAAATACATTAATTCACAAATACACAACGCTTTTTATAAATGTATAAATATTAATAAAATCATTCGTGGAAAACGCAAGTTTTCAAATAAACCGTTGGAATTGTTGGCATTCGCTTAGGCTTAGGATTAGACTTAGATGCGTGTTTAGGCTGAAGTATTCATACTTTGCTAGCGGCATATTATTTAACCATAAACCGATAGTAAATTATAATATATTAAGTACAGGCTTAAAGTTATATACTTTAATGAAAGAAAAATCCACTAAATTATCAGTCAATGTACTTGAATTTGATATTTGCAAAATTTATTTTTCCTTAATTTTATATTCTCAGAATGAGTTCAATCAATTAAGAATTTTCAGTTCTAAAGACCTAATTCAGAGCTCAAAGTTCTGAGTGGATTCAACTCATTCTGAATTAAAATCAACTCACTGAAATTTACAATGTTTAAAATAATTGTATTTTTCGTGTCAACAAAATGTTCCGTATTAGAACCAGTGATAATATTCAATGTATAGAATATTAATATTTGTTATTATAGGTTACAACCATATTAAAATTAGCTTAATTGCCACTGCAATCACATAGGAATGCAACAAATGTCACAAAATATCCAAATTAGGAATCGTGTCAAAAATACGTAACCCTTCTCTCGTTGTTGTAAAAAATGTGCTAATATTTATGCTAAACCATGGTTTTAAAATGATACGCGGGCCCCATGCCAGGATGGACTCAGTCCACCAATCTTGAACGGATTTGCATTCCCTTAGAAACGTTTCTGCCCCGCTTGTAGGTAATCTCAAATTCATATAAGCCCCTATGGAAAAATTTTAATTTCCCTAAAACCGACCGTTGGCTGCTGGCTTTAAGGCGACGAAACATTAGCGCTTTGATTTGATGCTCAATCAATGCATTGCAATGTTTATTTCAGTTTGAAACGAGAAAAGCATTTAAAATAACGTTTTTGACACGGTTTGTTACACTGCAAAAAATGGTGAGTCAAATTGACTGTCTTCGAAATAGGCTCCACGTTGACTGCACAAACTGAGTCCAATTCGACTCCGCCGGACTCAAATTCGACTCACGTAGTTGCACGTTTGACTCTGGCGGAGTCGAAATTGACTCAGTTTGTATAGTCCCGTAGAGCCTATTTCGGAGAAAATCAATTTGGCTCATCATTTTTTGCAGCGTAACAGTTGAATATTCACATACGCATCACACACTTGACATAAAGCACCACAAATATATAAACGGAAATTTTGTTCAAAATAAATTTTTGGGTTTCAAATTGACAAAGTTTTCAAAAAACTTAAAATTCAAAATAAATCAAACAGGACTCATTGCAAGAATAACTCAAATGTTCAAAGATCAAAATTTTCCCAAAATTCTATTCAACACAAAAAGCCAACCCACGATCTAACATTTGCAATGTTGCCTAAAACTTGTGATTAGGTCAAGAAGCCTTCTTGTACCCTTTTCCCTATATTTACACTTAGGTTTAGGCTTAGGCTAAGGTTCAGTTAACCAAATTCATGAGTGAATTGTGGGCTTTGAAAATTACATCAGAGTTTCTAGCAGTCAGGACGATATACAGCCCTTAGAGAGTGCTTTTTCTTGTCTCTCCAGAAATTTCCGTCACAGATATGTCCCTTCTATTCCTCGTCTTATATATACGCTCTTAAACACACGTTGGTGATAAAATGAGATATCCCAAATGTAGTTTTTGTGTCTAAGATTACTAAACTAAATTCACTTTTTGCTATGGCCCCTATTCTCAAATGTGTGTAGCATCTATGACCAGTTGGCGATAGGTCTTATAACTTTCGAACCAGTGATTACTGGGGCTTAAGATTCAGCACATTTTACGCAATAGGATTTGCTCTGCTCCTGTACCAATTTTGAGTGCCACAAATGTAATAGTTTGTGAGTTTGAAAACCTATTACTAACTGATGATAATTGCTATACTCATTTGAGAATACAGGCTTACAAAAACAACTATTTCAAAGTCATCTAATATTAGCATCGGACTCATTTGCATATCCATGTCCGTTGGTTACCGCAGTCATAATGTCTCCATTCATCGTGATGTGACCATTGAACGCCGCGTGGCCGTTTAAAACCGGATGCTCACCGGATCCGGCTCTGGATGGATGTTGAGCTTCGTTCGCGGCGTAACTGTCGCATCCATGACCGTTGCAAGCCCCATCGATTTGACAGATTATTTCACCAGTTATAGGATTTCGATCTGAAATAGAAAAAATAAGCATATTTTGTATCAAATTTTTAATTTGTTTGAATAAATTATTTTCTGGTACGCTTCGCTCGCGAAAATACGGAATGGTTGGCTCTCTATTATAATGCTTGTTTGCTTCAACGTTGTAGTTTAATAGCTATTCCCTCATACGGACCCGGTTCAAACTCA
The DNA here is from genome assembly GCA_030248215.1 of Enoplolaimus lenunculus. NCBI lineage: Eukaryota > Metazoa > Nematoda > Enoplea > Enoplida > Thoracostomopsidae > Enoplolaimus > Enoplolaimus lenunculus. The sequence continues at coordinate 304,576 of JASANG010001546.1, read as the reverse complement.
TGGATTCAATGCTGAAAATCGGTTTGGTTACTCGCACGCTTCACTTGTCGAATAGTTACTGTCAGTACTTAGCGTCGGATCCGTACGGGACGATAATGTACCCCCAACTCTGCTGAGCTGCCATTTTTGCAGTGTAAAATTTTTATTTCAACCTCACAGTACGTTCTGTAGCCACACAGGAGAAAAATATGGCGAAGTCATATCAGGAATTCAAAATTTTTTCCGTCTTCAGCAAAAATGAGAAATGTTTTAATATTAAAAATTCGATTAAAAATGCGATTTTAAAGTTTAAAATTTCGCAACACAAAATATATCCTTGCGCATCAGGATTCCATGGATCCGCGACTGACCTATTTTTCACCAAACCCAGAGCAGATTTTGGATTGGTCAGTAAAGCATACAGGACTTATAATGAAGTTGTACAGGGGGACAAGGTATGTTTGACTTTGAGGCTCCCTCATATTGACTTTAGGGGGGAGTCTTCACGTTAATTATTTGACTTCATATTGGTTAATTCATTTTATATTTAGCATAAAAATACAGATGTACCCCCTTGGATTTTTTAAACACTTTCATTATAAGTAGCATGTGCGCCAATGTGTCTTCAAACAAGGGGTCCGATTCATTAATATAGATAAACCCGTCAATTTTTTGTCTTTTATAAATGAGGGGGGTCAAAAACGCCCACAAGGATTTATATTCAAAAAATGGGGGCAGACCTTGGCCCCCCTCGGGATTGGAGCCCATAATAGGATGACGTATAAAATAAAAATGATACTGATTTGTATATTCAGCGGCATATGTCGAATACTATCGCATGAATCTCAGTGGCACATCTCAGTCCAATATTCGGGCGGCGCCCATGTTAAAAATATACAGCCTTACTTAATCGGCCGAGGACTTTTTTCTTTGGCGTATTCGGAAGTGAATCTTGCCTGCCGGTGGTGACATTATTGGTTGCTTCGGCCGCTGCAAATACATTCGAACGAACAGTGTCTGTTATCCGGCAGCGGCGTGGCGAATCGTCCGGGCCTCCAAATAGCCGGTCTTTGGTGCTATCAAATCGACGAGGTGAAACTGCTTTCTGAAATTTGATAATTTTTAAAAATTTAAAATTTTTTGTCTTAATTTTAAACAAAAAATGCCCTCAGAAATTTTACAATTTTTTAAAATTCAAATTTTTTCTGTTCATTTTAAAAAACTTCTTTTTGAAATTTGACAATTTTTAAAAGTTTAAAATTTTTTGTTCTGTTAATTTAAAAATTTTGAAATTTCATTTACAAAAATTCGAAATTTTTTTCAGTTCATTTTAAAAAGCTGCTTTCTGGAATAATTTTTTAAAATTCAATTTGTTTGTTAATTTTATAAAACTGTTTTCTGAAATTTTTTACAACTTTTAAAAATTCAAAGTTTCTTCGGTTAATTTGTAAAACTGCTTTCTGAAATTTTACAATTTTTTTAAAATTCGAAAGTTTTTCCGTTCATTTTAAAAAAACTGCTTTTTGAAATTTGTAATTGATTTTTCAAAATTCACATTTTCTTGATAAAACTTTAAAAATATGTTTCTAGATTGTTCTGCGTGACTTACGCCCGCAGCAAATCCAATTTTTAGTGACAGCTAAAAATTTTGCAAACAAGATTATATTCGCAGTTTTGCATTCTACCAATTATTGCTAAATTTTTTAAGCAACTTATTGTTGAAATCAGCACATTCAAACGATAGTCAGACAAGATCGGGTGAACCCAAATGTCTCTAGTTTTCTAAGGAATTTTAAGATCTTGCAGTTTACCCACGAACAAGGCCTCATTGCAATTACGAGGGTGCCGGATGCCTCCCACGATGTAGAGATCGTTGCCGAGACTGAAACTTTTAGGCAACCTAGGAAAAAATTTGGCTCCCACAGTTTTTTTGCGTTTGCGTAAATTTTCTGGTACAATTCTTGCCTGCCAGGGCTCAGGCGGAAATATAAACGAAATTTTGAATTTTTTTGTATAACATTTAATAAAGTCTACTACAAAGTATGTGATCCATTACTTTTCGAGGACTTTGATTGACGGCGCCTTCAGGATTGCCAAACACTTCCGTGTACGGTACGTGCGGCGAGTCGAGGCTTGGATTTCGAGTTTTGCTAAAATTTAAAATTTATTTTTTAAATTGAAAATTTCCAATGTGACAAAAATTCATATTTTGAAATATACTACTTGTGTACACAACGTACTAGTTTGGGACCGTGGGAAAACTATAATTTCTAAAATTTAGGCTATTATTTCTAACTGAATGTCCTAAGAGAAAGAGTTTAAAAAATAGTATTTTCAAACATCCATTGAAAATAACGAATTTGAACGCGTATACTTGTACAGACATGAGCTGGTTGAATTGAAAATGATACAAAATGGGACAGACGGTAAACGACTATAACCATTTAAGGGCACATTCTTGAGTTCAGACAACAGTAATGATTATATTCTCAAAAGTGTGTAGCATTTATCACTAATTGCTGACAGATCTTATAAATTTCGAATTTCAAATATGTCAGCTTCAAAATAAAGCCACATTTTTCACATACAGAATGTTTCCAGTTGCATACTCTTGTTTATGTAAACACTATCCACTCTTGGTTCAACTGAAATAATATTTTACCCTTTTGGCGAAAAATTTTCACGAAAAAACCGATCTGGTTCTGTATTCATAGTTCAACGAAGCCGGAATTTATTTGAGCACTGAGATTGAATTAATTAAACTGTGAGCTATTTAAATTCAAAAGATTGTTAACGTTGATATTTATTAAGTTACTGGTTATATTTCATAAATATGCCCTAAAACTTTAGTCAAACTTTAAAGTTTCATATTTTAAGTTTAAACTACTCTAATCGCAGCAACATCAACTCCTAAAAACGGAGCACTGCAAAACTGGTGTGTCAAATTGATTTCATCTGAAATAGGCTCCACGGGACTACACAAACTGAGTCAAAGTTGACTCCGCCAGAGTCAAATTCGACTCACTTATTTGCACGTTTGACTTCGACGGAGTCGAACATGACTCAGCTTGTGTTTTCCCGTAGAGCCTATTTCGGAGAGAGTCAATGATTAAAAAACACCAAAAAACAACAGAAAATTAATATTAAATTTTAGAAAAAACTGAGAAAATCGAACATTTCTGAGAAATCATGGCCAATGTAAAGAACAGGGGCGCAACCGCATTATAAGCCTAAGCCTAAGCCAGCGTGTAAGAATGAGCATATTCCTAAGCCCAAACTTAAGCGTAAGCGTAAGCGTAAGAATGAGCATATCCTTAAAGCCTAAGCCTAAGCCTAAACCTAAGCCAAGCAAAAAGTGAGTCTAAAGCTTAAGCTTACTCTATTGCAGTCCCACAGAAAAACGTTCCGCCCCTGATCTTTACATGAGCCGAAGTCATAATAAAATTAAAATTGACATTTTAGCATTTTAACCGTTGATTTTAGATTTTATATTTAATGTCGACTGAGGCACAAACCAACTCATTAGTTTGGATAACCTGTGAACTGCCAAAATAACGAAAAAAAATCTCTAAAAAATGTTCGAAATCCGAAAACAAACATTATAAATTGGTCTCTTGATTAGAATCTTAAATTTGAAATATAAACAATTTGGGTAAAAAAATTTTCAAAGATAACCTTGCTGCAGTTTGAATCTCAAGCGATCAAACACGGTGATAAAAGGTCAAAAACAACATTGAAATTGCGTAATACACGACTGTAAAATAAGAAAAAATAGTTTTTTTTTCTTAAAACGAAAATTTAAAATTTGCAAAAAAGTATACATTAGAACCAGTGAGAAAAGTTCTAAATTACACGGCAGTACAAACATGGGCTCAAATTTAGAATCAGCCTTTATTGTAGTGGCAAACCTTAATTGATTCGGAACGAATTGAGAAAAACACGAAATATTTGTAGAAAAATAACTATTATTTTAAGGTATTTTCACAAGTTTTGGTATCCACTTGTACTTGATCAGGACCCTAAATTTCTAAATTTTTAAATTTTCGGCTGTAGACAACGAAATCTACGGAAAAGTTTTAGAATGTAATTTGTTTCAATGATTTACCGAAATGATAAAATATTAAATTTTTTGGAAACAATTATTTAAAACCAAAAATGGTTTTTAAATTTAAACGAAAATCATATAACATAAACAGACGTTATAAAGTGCTGGATAGACGGGCTGCCTATAGTTCAGTGGTCAATAGGTGAGATTTTGAACCAGGAGGTCGTGAGTTCGAGCGCACGTTTCCGCTTGTTTTTAAGTATTTCGATTAATTAAAGATTCGATGCACCCAGCTAATTTTTTTGCCCCACTAAGAAAAACTCACACTATTATTAGGGTGACGCTATACTTTGAATGATGTTCGGCATTGTCCGTCACCGTACGTCACACGGACGGCGACGGACGGTGACGGACGCATCCGCATCACAAGTATAACGCCACCCTAAACGAATTAATATCTACGAAAAATACTGTATATCTCACCTTTACTTACAAACAACTTGTAATGTAAATAGTAACACTAATACGAACCGTTCAAGTCAGGTATGAGTAAATGCTTACAAATCTATATTCCAATTTGCGCTATACACCCAGGTTTATTCATAGTTTTGGTTTCGAAAAAAGTTCACTAATCCTAAACCAACAACGTTTGTCTTAAAAGTTTAACCTTAACCTAAGCTTTAAACCTAAAAGCATTCATCTTAAATGTGAGAGGAAGTGTACGAAAGGTACAATTTGAAACTTTCAATTTGAGAATTCCTTAATTTGAGAATTCCTTAATCTGAGAATTCCTTAGTTTGAGAATTCCTTAATTTAAGAATTCCTTAATTTAAGAATTCCTTAATTTAAGAATTCCTTAATTTAAGAATTCCTTAATTTAAGAATTCCTTAATTTAAGAATTCCTTAATTTAAGAATCCCTTAATTTAAGAACTCCTTAATTTAAGAATTCCTTAATTTAAGAATTCCTTAATTTAAGAATTCCTTAATTTAAGAATTCCTTAATTTAAGAATTCCTTAATTTAAGAATTCCTTAATTTGAGAATTCCTTAATTTGAGAATTCCTTAATTTAAGAATTCCTTAATTTGAGAATTCCTTAATTTAAGAATTCCTTAATTTGAAAATTCCTTAATTTAAGAATTCTTATTAAACTGCAAAGCGAACGCGGAAGTTAATCAAATAACATTTTATTTTGCCGACTTTATTCAGCTTAAATAAAAAATTGAATTGAGAAAAACGTAAATAATAAAAACACATTTATGTATAAACAGCAATACTTCGTCTAAACCCATGACATCATACCCTTAGGGAGCATAAGTCGACACGTCATTCAAATTCGAACCCCCCTCCGCTCTGCGTTTCGAACACGACTCAACAGTCACAACTGGTCAGAAAAGCTTTTATCCGTTCCCAAAAACCCAAAGATGGATGATACTTGGCAAAATTTCTGCAAAAAAACCCTTCAACTAAACCGTATAAGCTTCGTTTGTTCCTAAACTAAAAACACTTAGCTGGATACCGTCCGGTCCAAAAAACCGGCATCTAAAAAGACTTGTCGCTGACGCAGTGGCGGAAGCTGAAATTTCAGCTTGGGGCCGCGCTGAATGGAATGCTAAAAACATTGCAACCAAAGCGAGCGAGAAGACAAACGCAATTTTAGCACTAAATCTTAATACAAAATTTTGGTTTCGATTCCTGCTCAAGGGTCAAACTTTGGCAGGTGCCCCGTTGGATTTGCCAGCGGTGTAAAGCGGCGATTTGCGTACAGCCGCTTTTTTTAAATAATTGTTTGTTGTGGCTCCATATATTTGGGGTTTTCTTTAAACTGTTGTTGGCTTTACATTCCGCGAAAAGTCGGTAGCTAAAGTGGTGATTTTGTTGCAAACGGGAATTACTTTTTTATTGCTAATTGTTTCAAGTGTCCGTATTTACCAGTTTTCACCTCGAAAATTCAATGAGATGTGGTATCATTCTGACACACAGCAATTTGCAGTAAACATTGAATTGTTAACGCAAAACTTCGAGTTGAAATGAATCAAAAACTTTGCTCTTGTTCACTTTCAACCACAGTAAAGATTAAGGGTTAAACGTAAGCTTAAACTTGGGTTTGGCTTAGGATGAACTTAGGCAAAGGTTTAGGTTTAGGCTTTAATAATCCTATTCCAAGCCTACGCCTTCAACCATTTTTTCTGTGAATTTTAACTTCGATTTTGATAGTTTCTATGAAGTCGAGTAAATGAAAAAACACAACCAGCGCTGGTACATTCTTTTCAACACAGAATATGTTCAGTTGTTGGCCAGGAAACAATCATAAACTGGCAAAATACGTAAATAACCAAGATATTGAAATTGTTTGATAAATAATATTAACCAATGCTGTGCATAGCGCCGTGTACCCTCGAATAGGATAAGCAATTCACCCCTACGGCGTCTCTCAAAATTTTAAAATCTTCAATTTTAACAGTAAATTTTTGGTTTTTAACACTAAAATGAAATTTGTCTCTTTCGCTTGCAAACGCTTGTGAAAATAATGATATATCTATATCTTAAAGCTGGAATGCCCCACTTACGTATTTTTGGGCAACTTTCCAGCATTACTTTGTTTACAATATTTTCTTAGAACTGAAAAGTGATTGTTCTGTGAAAAAAATTTTCATACATATTGCTGTTTATTCGCTAACATTTGCGTATTGCGCAAAGCCGGCTGACTAGTTGTATTTATATAGCAAACTATATGGCCACATTTCTTCAGCTTTCGTGGCATTTCACATTAACATTTGGGGTCATCGCTTCAAACATTTGACCAATCATTGAAATTAAATTTTAAAAACAATCTGCAGCGGCATTTTTTGTTCAAAACAATTTTAAAATTTAAAATTATTTAAATGTTTCCAGTATTTCAAAACCAATTTTGTCAATTTCTCAAACTGACACAACAGTCAGACTTGACGACGCTTTTCGATCATATTTTGGTGACAGTTTTACTCAAAAGGAATTGTCTTAAAACTGCTTGTGAGTTTCGAGGCAAAAATTTAATTTCCGGTCCAGTCCGAAATGTGCAGTCAAAATTGGATTTTAAGGAAATGGAAAACTTTAAATTTTACACTGACGATCCGAGTGAGTTAGGTAATTTTTTAGAAATTCTAAAATCAGTCTATATTATGCTAAAGGTGTGTATAAGTGCCTTTACTCGTATCTTTAGAAATTTCAACAAGAATATATCCCAACGCCCCTTGCGCGCTGGGTACCCGAGTACCAACTAAAACAGGTCCCAACGGTACACTTAATATCATCAGAGTTGCTGTCACAGACACACAATTTCTTTATTATCAATTCAATTTCGGTCTGTTGGTGTTGTTTGTGAAGATGTGGGTTTGTGGTGGTCGGTCTTATTAACGGTACATGTTAAATTATTTTCTGTACTATAGGGTTATGGGCGGTTTGCCGGGCTGTAATATCATATAAACTTAAGCTTTAGACTAATTTTCTGCTTAGGCTTAGGCTAAGGCTTAGGAATATGCTTGTACTACTGTTCCGGCCATTTTCTATAATTTGGCCCTACGATATTTCGAGGCTTTCCTTGTTCCAGAATAAAATTAATATTTTACTCTTGATACACCGTCCGCGTCAGATTATAGGTAAATGCTTCGGTTTAAGCTCAAGCTAGGTAAAGATTTCGTGCAAAAATTTTAGGCTTAGGCTTACGAAAGCATTCTACTAAACCTAAGCCTGCATTCTGTTGCTGTGTGGGGAAGTCTAGACAGCCGTTACCAGGATTTGGAGATAGAATTTTCAGCTTTGGGTATCACCAGAATACAGGTTTCAATGTACAAGTACATTCTACTGAAGCAAATTTTTAAATTAAATTGATAATTTGGAATTTTTTTAATTACGTGTCTACAATACCGGAGAGACAGGGGTGGGGGCTCCCGCCAAATTCCAGGGTGGGGGCTTCCAAACTCGCGAGCAAAGCGAGCGGGAAGGCAGACGCATTTTAAAACTTAAGCGGTTTTTGCTTCAAGCGGTTAGGGTGGGGGCCCCTTTAGGGGTGGGGGCCCTCCAAATCGGGGAATGGGGGCGGCTGCTCCAGCCCTGCGTGTCTATATAAAAATGGTTTGATGAAACCCCAAGATTTACAGCTCCTGCAGCTGGCGCCTCTCCTAATTCTTAAAATCGTTTTTTGTTAATATAATTTTGCCTGTTCACAATACTTAGATTTTTCATTAGTCATTAATTGCTCAAATTCTTAAAATTCATAAAAGTCAAAAATATATACAAATAAAAGTTTCTTAATAAAAAATAGTTTTTTAAATCGAAAATATTGCTGATAAATTCCTAAAATCAATTAATTGTTAAAATTGTTCTTTTTTGTTGATATCATAATTTTTGCCTGTTTACAATGCTAAGATTTTCCATCAGTCATTAATTGTTCAAAATATTGAATTTGAGAAATAAAAGTTTCTTAATAAAAAATAGTTTTTTTAAACTCGAAAATATTGTTGATAAATTCCTAAAATCAATTTCGTCTAAAACTTTAATAATACCTCAATCATAATATAGTTTCTAATGGCAGCGAGACAATAGATCGCGGAAAAACGCACGTGCCAGGATTCGAGTTGTACTTCGACTAAACGCAGAAACTCAGATGAGTCTAACGATTGGAAAATGAAAGTTTAGCAAATTTTGTTTAGCGGTTTGGCAAAAAATGAGTTGCAGCCAGTTTAAAGATTGATCGGTCGAACCGAATTTATGCACCGGCTGCTATGAAACACCGGAAATGGGTTGTCCTTGTAAAAAAATGCACCCCCATCCTGAATATTTATCCGAGATTTTGCAAATTATACGTAATCTATACATGATTCCTGTTCAAATTTTTTTCGTCTTCTTATGTTGATCGGACTGCGAGCCAGCAAACGTACCGTGGCTAACCGGATACGGAACCGCAATTAAAATAGTGTTAGAACTAAATCTGTCGCTACGATTATTACAAATATTTAAGGATCACAACTTATAGTTCGGGTTCAGATAATCCCACTGAATCTTAGCGTTGCGCCACAAAATAATTGTTAATGGTGTGCCGTGGAGTGCCCGTATCCATTTCCGACGACTGGAGGTAGGGAAAAGCAATTTGGGTTTTTTCGGTTACCCCCTCAACCCGCGTTTGCCCAAAAGTGGTCGGATTTTGAAAAATTTTGCCTATTTGAGCTTCTCATGGCCGTCCCTGATCCAATTTTAAGAGGTGCCTGCAGTTAAAATAATTCACGTTCAAAGGTGAAGTTAAAACTTATCCAGGGAGGCTGAGCTGCCATCGCCCCTTTCGGATCATTGACTCTATGCGGTGACGAACGGAACCGGACATAAAACAGAGACTGATGTCGGTTGGTTTTTAACGTCATCAAAAATTATCTGGACCCTATAGGTACAACAGTAGTGCCATTGTTTTTAAAATTGTAACTTGTGGTATATCATATTTGTAACCTGGGTTGTTGGTCAGAAAACAATTACCAGACAAAATGTTTTTTCCATTTTTTCTGCTTTTTTTGAAAAAATGGAAAAAAATTCATTTTTTCGGCTCACAATTTTTTCCGAAAAAACAACTCTATTTTAAAACGTTTCCCAGCAATTATTATATGGATGCTACGAACGCTGAGGATTAATAATTTTTAAAATGTTCTCATCAAACTTTCGTAGGTCCGCAACTACTGTAGTCCGTTGAGAATTTTGATATATACCAGCTCAATTAAAAATGTTAAAAAACAGATTAAAAAATTAAGTATGCGGCTTCGAATTCGAATATTTGAGAGGAAACAATTGAAAATTTAAAAACTTTAAAGTTCAGGTGCGAAAAAATTCAGCGACACGCGATCAAAGCGTCAAAACATGCAAAAATGTTTCATAAATTATTGCAACTGTGGTATGCAAACTGCGAAACCCCAATTTAAAAGTAGCGTTTCATCTGGTAGCTATACAACTGTAAATAAATCGTCAATGAAAGAATACCCTCAGAGCCATCCTTAGCGCCATTCCTGGACCCCCGGTGGGAGCGGGATTGGGCTGAAAATACCCGGCATTAAAAGGCAAGCCCAACGACGGATCTGGAGGGGATCCCGAGATCGATCCCCCCGCGCCAGATCCCAACGAAATTAAATTTTTTTTCGCAATTGAATACAAGGATTGCGTTTAGCTTTTTCGCGTGCGAGTATTTATTTGCGTTTCAACTATTATGGACTTTGAGCTCCACATGGTCCCCAAAACTTAGGGATTTTGAAAAAAATTTAAGCACAAACACATGACGTCTCGTTTCAATGACAAAATAACGCTATTTTTAATCTAATCCGAAGGGATTTTTGGCAAGGATGCTGAACGTACCGGAATCTTTGCCCTCCTGGATAAATTTACATAATGGCATTAATAAAGTAAAGCAAGCAATGATCGAAATAGATTTTAAACAATGTCTTTTTTGAAACATCTCGATAATTAACAGATTCAAAATTGGCCTAAGGGCTCAAATTTAATCGCATAAACGTTTTTCTACGGTCTGATGCGGCCTTTCGCTTGAGAACACAATTTTCAACATGGACTAAACCCTTCAGTTCTTGGATTTTTCAACCAGAAAATCCTTTATTCGTCGTTAAACAGTGTTCAAATTGCAATTTCCGCAAATTATGTATATACATAAATAAATAAATAAATAAATAAATATTTCCAACAGGAACCAAATTTTACCGGAACAGGAATTGATTTTTTGCAGAAACCGGACCAGGAACAGGAACCAGAATATGGAATAATTTTCATGACTGAGAAATATTATTGGACTTTTTAGAAAACTTGCCAAAAAATGCAAATATTCAGCTATTTCATCACCAAGTTTTTACGAAAACACATCAGAACCAGTTTATTATCAAAATTGAACTACTTGCAAAAACATTCGTTTCGAACTACAATTTTTTGAAAGACAAAGTTTCCAATATTCAAATTTGAATAATTTGCCACAAAACCGTTGAAATTTCCGTTCCTGCATCTCTGAATGCAGGAACAGGAACAGGAACCGAAATTGATTTTTTGCAGGAATTCCGGCAGGAACAGAAATTGCGGTTGAACCCTGATATATATGTATGTATATATAATATATGTCTATATATGTATATAATAAATATGTCTATATATGTATATATTTGCGCTGAAAACCTCCAATATTTCGATAAGCGCAAAACTGCATAACACTGTCCTGCAAATACAGCTGATAAAATGTAACCATTAAGAATGAGAGCGCAGAACGCGTTTTACATTAGGCAAATATCATACAGCAGCCTACTTGTCTAAGCAAATTTATTTAGCATTCGTGGCGTTGTTTGAGTTGAAATTTTAGGTCAATTGCAAATAGATTGAATAAATACTTAACTGGCTTACGTTTTGGCTTTATAAACGAACCGAACTAAATGCCTTTACGATTGAGTAAAAAAAGTGTGTTTAGACACATGGCTGTAGAATAAAACGAGGGCTCAACCGAGTGTTTTTAAGTAGAATTTGGCTAAATGCCAAATTTAATTTGCGTCTGTGAGAAATTTGTTTCGACTTTCAAATATTTTAGTCTCAGGAGCTGTAACTACAGTCATTTATGCTGTTTTGGCTCATGAAATAGTTTAGCAAACAGGAATTAGAAAAAATTTTCAGATTTTAAAATTGCACTAAAATGCAATAATATGTTCAACCGCAGGTCGAATTAAGAATTTACGATACAAAATTGCTCAAATATTGCATTATTAAACTGCTCAAATCATATATAATTAGATTTGAATATATGTATATAATATATGTAAATATATGTATATATTAACGAAAAATACTATTTTTACAACCATAACATAAAAACAATTAAAACGCGTTCAAATACAACCAAAAATTGACATAATACTCAAAAATGAGACAATTTCCTTTTGAAAATTTGATAAAATTACCAAATTTTGTGATCAAAATTGTGTTTTTTTCATCAATTTCCTTGTGACCAAAATTATTTTTCATTTCTCAATTTCCCGAGTAAATGCGGCGGACAAAATATTTTGGCCTCATTAAACACGCGTTTATTGCAGTAATTCAAACAAATTGTACCGACAGGCTAAAATTTTACACTTGTACACATTGAAATATATATGCAACCCTTTTATACAGACAGCGGAAGCTTTGATTTGTTTTTAATTTTAATACAAATTGTCTTACAGTCACCGGCGAATTTAGCATCGGGCACTTGATATTTTGATCAGGAATCAAATCCAAAATTAGCGATCACAAGCAGCACTAAAATTGCGTTCAGCTTCTCGTTCGGTTCGCTCGTGAAATTGTCTAATCATTCGTACAACCAATAGTGGATAATCGCTATTTACACGAGTGTACAACTGGGTACATTCCGTGTAGAAAACAATGTACCCGGCACGCGTTGCGTTTTTGCCCAACCCCCTTTATTTAGAGAGGGGGTTAGAATCGATGCGAACCATTGCATATTATGCGGTGTCAATCATTGTGCCATTATAGCTTAATTTTGGGGTATTCATGTGATAGCGACTTCCCTCTCATGGTACATCCGCCCCTGAACGGCCACTCCGTAAATTTTCAAAGCAAAAACTTTCGAAATGCGGATTCAAATTTAAATTATACTTCTTCGAGACAGATATATCTCCTACGCCCCTAATGACATTTTAAACACGCCCGTAGCCAGCTCACCTTGCCCGAAGGGGAGGCCCAAAATGTTTTTAGGAGGAGCATTCAAGGGTTTTCAATGAGTTACAAAGAAGGTTGAAAATTTTCTAGGAGGGACAAAATTTTTCCAGTGGGGGGGCTCAGCCCCTCTCTCCTGGTCCCCTTTTGGCTACGGGCCCAATTTTAAAACTATATATGTTCCATAGCTAAACGTATTTATTAATCCAGTGATAATCCATGCATTAATTACGCTTCTATTAGATTTTTGGACCACAGCTGCGTGATTGTAATGGGTTGTGTATAAAGACAAAATAATTGTAATCTTCTAACAGAACTTCATTAATATACGCCGTATCCATATAGAGATATCCGGATTCAATGACGTATTGAAAATAAGAAACATCTGGATAACTGGACATTTCCACTTCACAAGCTTATGCGGGGTTCACGCTATAATTGAGGCAGCTTGGAGCACGTTTTGTCCAAGTTGATTCGACGTCAACATAAAATTTTGTGATCTGAATAGCGGTTATGTAGACCAAATGTGAATGTCACATTACATTGACTTAGAAATCACTGCTCTCACGCGATCATCGTATACAAATAGCTGTTTGCCATATGGTACTGCGGGACATTTATGTGAATATCATCTGATATTCCAAAATTCTACTAAAAATTATATGATATTATGCAGGACAATGGAATTTGTGCGCGCTAATAAAACAGTAAAAAGTCAGATAATGCAGCATTAAATGGTTTCGAAAGTTGACTTAGATTCTACGTTTCTGGTTCTCGCTGAATTTTCCCCAAAATATATTCCTAAGTACAAATAATTCAAATTTCAAATTTTAGTATCATATGACATTCTACAGGAAAATCAAGCTAGTTTACCACAACTTTGCAGACATTTTGAAACATATCATATGATACTCACAGACCATATTTGGAATATCATATGATACTGCAGTACAAACAGAAGATGTCGGATCAGGTTAGCAGAGAATTCAAATTTTTTGAATCTGATAGCGGATAAACGGTCCGACAAAATGTTACCAGCTATAGTCATAGGAACAAAACGTGTTCCAGGCTGCCCAAGTTATAAACATGAACCCCGCATTAGGCCAAATTTTAAGCTTAAGCTTAAGCCTAAAGCCTAAGTTGAAACGTCAGCCTACGCCTAACAATAATATGGTCCAATGTTACTTAATGGGCGTAACAGTAGATTAAGCGTGTTCCTAAGCCTACGACTAAGCCTAAGCGTTGCCAAAATGAGTTCCTAAGCCTAAGCCTAAGTCTAAGAAAAAAGTAATCTAGAATCTAAACCCACTCTTTGATATGCCCACCAGAAACCTGGACGCTCCTTAAAGTTACATGGACCATAAGTTTTATGCCAAAGTTTGAAAATTTCCAAAGGGAAAGTGTATATGAAATAGGACTGGGTGATCTATTGTAAACGTGGTTTGGTATTTAAATTCCTTGTGAAATTTTTGGATGGAATAAGATTAATTACACCGAACACTGAATGTTTTAAAGCTTTATTCACACGTGCAAATTTTTGTTCTCATATATGCAGTGTTGAAAGTATGAAAAAATATTGAGATATACGAGCTTTGATGCTCAATGTCCCTATTTGTCTGCAGTTATATTATCTACAAAGATTTAGTATAATTTTAGATTCTACTAAATATTCGCAGCCTAGAACAGCATTCAGTTATATATCTTTTAGGTGGGTGCCAATTCCTGTCACCAAATAACGCAAAATATCCACGAACGCTAGCGGAATCAGGCGGCTATGACCAAAATAAGACGGGGGGTGAACTGCTATGAATATAGGTAATATATATTTTGAGTAATCAAAATTCATACTGAGCTTTGATTTGATTCAGAACCGATTTATATAATTCAATTAGGATAATTGACATTTTTGGACTCTAATTACGATATTTTGGAGTCTGCTCGTTTTTGGAATTTTATTAGGGATACATGCTCCTACTGATTTACGGATCCTAGACTCTTTCCATCGCTCAATATTCATATAACTTCAGTAAAACAAAATATACAGATGATTCTGAAAAGTTATTTAAAAGCCCAAAAACTACAAAATTGGGACTATAAATCGTTCGCATATTCCGCGTCGTAAACTCTAATACACCCCCCTAATAGTTCAAATCGTCCAAACAACCAAAATCAACTCTCCAGCGTTGAAAAATGAACCGTTTTTGTTTCTCAACTCCACTACAATCATGTCAGACAAAACTGTGTCAAATGCTTGTGTTCCGGTTTGCTGAATATATTTCGTTTGACTCAATCAAGCTACAGCACACGCACACCATGGCTTATTCCGCGTTCGATTGGTAGCTAGCTTTTATTTGATGTGACCTCGTATGGAATTAAACACGGTTTTATCTTGGACGTCACCAAATCTTGCTTGCATTGTTTAAGTATGGTTTTATGTATTCCTCGATTGTTAATTATATCGCTTTGCTACCCTTTATCTCATATTGGCTGCAGTGGCTGATCCAGAAATGTCTGACGGTATCGAGTTCTACTATGCTAACCGAGATGCAAGCGAACGAAAAGCCAAACACAATTTTAGTACTAAATCTTGATACAAAATTTTGGTTTTGATTTCTCCGGGGGGACGGGCTGGGTGGGGCCCCCTTTAATTCTTCTGAGAAGCATATTCAAGGTTAGGCTGCATGACAGTAGTCGAAGACGTATGCTGATTCTATATATTTATTGCGAAGGTCAACTTATTTAGTCAGGAGTCTGTCTGCGATATTTGATACTCATCAGATAGTTGATCTCTAAAGGTCACGGGCACCGCTTGGATATAGAATTAATAGGGAATGTCTCCAAAATCTTAAAATTGTGGCCCTTGTCGGCATATGTGGACGGTAAATGAATGTAAATCATAGATTGCCATATATGTGCACCAAGGTGCAACCGGAGGTGAAAAATACCGGAACCGGAGGTCAACGAAACTTCACGGAGCATTAGGTGAGGCGAAATTAAGTAGTATAAATGATGCTTAGTTAATTTTAACCAATATCTGCAAAACGTTGTTAAAGTTGATTGATTTCAAGCAAATTTTCCGCCAAATATCGGCAACTCTTTCCTGAAAATGGTGACAAAAGTCAATGGAAACGCGCTAAACAGATAAATTTAGCAAAATTATGCAAAATTTTACAACCGAAATTGCCGGAACCTCCGGCAACGATTCTACCAGAGCCGGAGGCCGATTTTCTGCCGGAGCCGGAGGCAGACCTCCGGTTGTACCCTGATGGGCACAAATAGCGGAATATAAAATTGTTGCAATCGACGCCATGGTATAGTGATAGCATGTTTGACTCGAAATTTAGAGACCCGAGGTTCGAGTCCCGGTGTGGTCCTTGACTTTGGGTAAACCTGTGAACGTCGGTCGTGTGGACCATTTTGTTTAAAAACCCTACAGTGATACACAAATGATAATTTTCATTTGCTAAATGTCAAGCTTGCTTGAATTTGTGTATGACCGTCATATGGCATGCGGTTTTTGGGCTATCCGCCCTACATTTTTCAAGATTTTCAAATTTTGGTATAACATGAAGTTTAAGCTTTACGCTACGGCTAACACTGTAAATTCTGATCAGTTGATTAATCAAACCAGAGGGAAACGAGGTTATTTCTTGTTATTTCTGAGTTAATAACAGTAAACATTAACTCACTCTGAGCTGATTTAATTTTAGGTTAGTTAATTAATGAATTAACTCAGAATGAGTTCAATCAATTCAGAATTTTGAGTTCTGAAAGACCTAACTCAGAGCTCAGATATCTGAGTGGGATCAACTCATTCTGAGTTAAAATTAACTCACTGAAAGTTACAGTTTAGGCTTAAGTTTTAGGGTAAGAGAAGTTTGGAAACCTTTTGCATGCTACACAGTAGGGTATTTTTGAATTGAAATTAAGTATCCGATCTGAAATTCGGATTTTGACACAGTCTTAATTTCCAAAATTCAAAATTTGACAAATGTTTTTGACTCAAAATTGTAAATTACATCGCGAGTTACTGTGAAAAATGCTTAAAATGAAATTTTCATTAATGTTAATTTTAACTAATATATATGTATATATAATATATAATATATAATATATATCATATATTTTATACGTATATACATATATAGCACCTCCAAAAGTTATATATGTGCACTTGATTGTAGTGCAGCTGGTTAAAATCAGGTTACATCAGCATTGGTGAACCAGACAATGCCTGTTTAGATAACTAGGTCATCTGGTCACCATAGTTAGCAGATGTCCGAAAATTACATCTGGCAAAAGAATTAATTATTTAACCTAAAACTATGAGTTTCCTAATTCTGAACGCATCGGCACTTAATGATTACTTTTAACGGCTTGTATTCTCAAATATGAGTGGCACCAAGTCAGTTGGTGATAGGGTTTCAAAGTATTAAACCAGCGAATGGTGAGTTTCGAAATTTTGAATATTTGTTGGAATATGATTTGTCCAAATATTCCAAGCAAAGCCTAAATTTTGTAGCTGTTACCTTTTGGTTCAAAAATTTAAAAATACACTCGAAGATGATATTCAAAATAAAACGCAAGCAAAATGTTTTAAATAATATTTCCGTATGAGAAAAATTTTTATTCTTAGTTGAAATGTGCTAAATGGTAAAAATTTAGAATAAAAAAGCTTTTGAGAGGTTGGGTCGTATATTTTGGATTGTCAGGAGCAAGAAATTAGAATGTTTCGCTAATGTTAAGAACAGGAGCGGAACAGTGTTATAAGCATATTCCTAAGCCTAAGCCTAAGACTACGCCTAAGCCCTAGTCTAAGCGTAATAATGAGCATATTCCTAAGCCTAAACCTAAGCCTAAGTCAAGCAAAAAATTTAGTCCAAAGCTTAAGCTTACTCTATTCCAGTCCCGGTGAAAAACGTTCCGCCCCTGATCTTTACATGGGCTGAAGAATTTATAATTTTTCAAATACTTGTTTCTCAATAAGACTAATTTTTTCTATTGATTTCATAGATTTTAAGTAAAATGTATTTCAGATGAATGAAATATAAAATAGCGATGCGTAAACTTAATGCTAATTATAAATCTGTTTGCTACCTGTAGCGGCGTAGTCAAGATTTGAAAACTTCAAAACATTGTTGTCTTTGACCTGTTATAACCTAATTTTAAAACCTGTGAAAAATAACCTCTCTAACCTATTTAGGGACGTCCGAGGGTACGTACCTC
Source organism: Enoplolaimus lenunculus (assembly GCA_030248215.1). Classification (NCBI taxonomy): domain Eukaryota; kingdom Metazoa; phylum Nematoda; class Enoplea; order Enoplida; family Thoracostomopsidae; genus Enoplolaimus; species Enoplolaimus lenunculus. The sequence goes on along the minus strand of JASANG010001546.1, from coordinate 286,614 downwards.
TACGTATATACGTCATTTATACAACCGTAGGCTTATATAACGCGTAATTTCAAAAACAATTAAAATAATTTATGAATATTGTTTATTTTGAAAATTTGTGAAATTGAGTTATAAATCAATTTTTAAAATTAAAAAATATTTTTTACATTCCTAATTGGAATGGATCTCGAACGACCTTTTGACCCACGGTCCTGGGATTGGAGCCGGGACTCCTCATAGGTTAAACCAAAACATAATTTGTGTCATTTTACGCACTGATCGCAGTGGCGGATGCGGGATTTTGTCGTGGGACAGGATAGATTTTGTGTTCTGAAACTTTACAGTTTGAAAGCGCATTTTTAGTAAATTCCGGAATTCCGGTTCCGGTAGGTAAATCCGCTATTTTTCACTATCCGGTTCCGGTAATAATTCCGGTATTTTTTCAATATATGTATATCTATCAATCTATATAGTGTGCTGGTTCTCAGTAGCCATTGTACGCTGGAACAACTTATAAAAACGTGATTTATGAAAATTACACAAACCACAAATGCGGTCACCTATGTAAAATGGTCATTCCATAAATAATTTATTCATAATTTTGAAAAACAACTATATTTATCAGTCTAAATGTTAATTTTAGAATTTTAGCAAAGTGATTTAATGATTTCGCAAAAAAATATTGTGAAATAGTTCATTTGTGCGGCTAAAGCCGGATTCTGAACAGCGAATTTTTTTGACCAACGTCATTTTGTTGAGATCCAGGCGGAAAGTGGACTGAAATATCGGGTTTTAACAAAACTGGCAAATTTGATTTAAAATTTCACGTGTCAACTGTATACTTTGTTTCCAGTACTCAAACGGATCGATCGTTATCCCAAGAATAATGGAGGTGTTATGATTTTTGATAACGTCCGGCGCCGTCCGTCATCCGTGCAGCGCCGTCCGTCATTCGTCCAGCGCCGTCCGTCACCCTGCATCACCTGTGCGTCGCCTTCCGTCGCCGTGCGTTGCGTCACCGTGTGGTATCGTACGCAAATTACTAACCTATGATACCGCGTAGTGACAGACGGGACGCACGGCACCGGACGGCGACGGACGGTGCCGCACTGACATGTATAGCACTACGCTAATAGGGGCAGATCCCAAAATTTCTGACAAGGCGTTGAGCGATATACAAATTGCGATCGAGAAGCCAAACACAATTTCAGCAAAATGTTTTCTAGGAGGGGCACAAAAATTTCACAGACTGACCTAGAAAATATTCATTTTGAAAAATTTATATAATACAAAAGGAAACTTTTCTTACATGTTTCCAACCTCCCACAGTGCAAAAAATGGTGAGTCAAATTGACTCTCTCTGAAATAGGCTCTGGTGAGTCAAATTCGACTCAATTTCACTCTGGCGGAGTCGAATTTTGATTCAGTTTGTGTAGTCAGAGAAAAGCCTATTTCCGAGAGAGTCAATTTGACACACCATTTTTTGCAGTATATCCCCCTATCGAAATATATTTAAATCTTAGCTACACGTCTCTGTGAAAGCTTAGACCATCATAAACTTTAATTCTAGCAAAATTCGTATGATTCCCAATGCTAATATGCAAGCTTATCACCAACTATTGACCAAACCGCTCGCTAATGGGTCTTAAAGACCGGTAGTTTAGACCAGAAACTACGAACAACGCTAGAGATATTTGTGATTTAGACTTGCATTTCCTATATTGTTAGACTTTTATCCAAGCATAAAATGTAAATGTAGTTTCGAGCAAATAGACGTCATCCTGTGAGTAAACTAATCGGATTGGATAACTGCTGAGAATATCACTTATACGGCTTTTATGCGAGGATTTGACCTCATTTCAATGGTAACTATGCTACTGATTGGTGAATAGTTATCACCCGTAGCTGGCTTTTGCCTGAAAATGATTAAATAAAAAAATTTAAATATGGCTATTTTTTAACGTCATTCACTGATAATTTCATACTCAAATTTAAATGCTTAAACAATTCATTATTTGTGCTCCTAAACCCCGTTTGAGACCCAAAAAATTAACCAATCAGTATTTTTCATGCATTTCTTGGATTTAATTCAACTTCCGTAACCAGGGTACTCATACAAAGGACCAGATAGCAAAGTGTATACCCCCTCCTGAAATCTTGTGCGAGACAAGAAGTAAACAACTTGGACAATAAATATTTACCTGACGGTGTCGCTTCTCAAAACGAAACCGTGGCTCCACCCCTGATCTTATTGCGCCGTTCACAACAATTTTGTCAATGGTGCCACAAAATATACTATGGCCCAGGGCTATCACGAGGTCATACTCAAAACGAGCACGTGATAACCCTGGGCTATAGTATATTTTGTGGCACCGTTGACAAAATTATTGTGAACGACGCATAACTGCAAGAAATTAGGCTAGACCACTCGGAAAAACTACAGAAAATGTATATAAATCAAAGGATTACACAATTAATAACAAAAAACCAAATAATGTTAACAGTGTGGGTGGTTATATGACAAATACAAGTTAACACCGTTAACATTGATAAAGCCAATGTTAAGCTTATTAACAAACTTTGGCTTATGTAAAGATCAGGGGCGGAACGGTTTTCTGTCGGACTGCAATATAGTGAACTTAAACTTTGGACTAATTTTTTCTTGGCTTAGGCTTAGGCTTCGGCTTAGGAATAAACTCATTCTTACGCTTAGGCTTAGACTTAACCCTTTCTCACATGAATATTTTCTATTTCTCCGGAGACCTACTTTAATGCTAGGATTCGAACTACAGTGACTGGTGTGGGAGGCGTATACCATCACCACTCAGCTATAGGAGCTTGACGCTCGAGCCCGAGGGGGCTCTCACGTCTTTTTGGTGATTTAGTACTATGTGTACGTGTTGCAATTGTTAAACACGGTGCGATATTACTATTTAACGTATATACACTGCGCTGAGTTGCCTACAGGCAACTCAATGTTAGAAGGGTTCAAGCTTTAGGCTTGGGAACACACTTATAATACTGATCCGTCCCTGTTCTTTACATTGGCCCAAACTTTTAACCCAATAAAAGTTTCTAAAAAGTGGGGGGATGAATCTTTCCGAGAGGGTTGAAACCCGCTGGCCCCTTCTAATTGCAGACCCGAGTTGAGCTGAGAAACAATTGTCCAAAAAATTGAGTTTTGTCCCTCATCAAAATAAGTTGTAATGCGTAAATTATTTGGGAATGCAAGTTCCAAACCTGCACATCGAGTGACGCGCCTTATGCTTCTGAGTTCAGCGCCCGTATTGTCAAATGCGAATAGCATTTATCACTCGTTAGCGATAGGTTTTCAAACTGACGAATTTCTGCAATTGCGAATCTCAAAATTGAATCAGAGTTAAGACAAATCAAATGCAAAAAAACGTTCTGAAATTCAAACCTTATCATGCGCTGGTTTGAAAGTTATAAGACCTATCACTGACTGGTGATAGGTGCTAGACACATTTGAGAATACGGCCCCAGAATTAAGCTCCAACATTCAACTTATAATTTTTTAAATAAAATAAATTCAAATGGAAAACATTTAAGATAATTAAAAAGCCTCATTCACACGTGCAAGATTTTCAGCGAGAACTCTGTTGCAACAACGAATACTTGCAGCTTCAAGTATTTGCAAAGAAACATCATTTTCATTCTGAATCTTGATATGAAATTAGGTGTATGAATAATTCGCAGACGGCTGCAATAACTATTATACATTAACTGATATTTTATCATTTCAGTCAGTAATCATAAATTAATTCGATTTGCAACGCTATTGACACGCAAATAAATTCTTTGTGTATATTCATCATGGAAAAGTTGCAGCTGTAAGTTCTGAATCTTCGATCAGCGCTTGCAGCTGCAAGTTTCGTCTACAACAAAGCATTCACACATGAATAAGGCTTTGCTCGAAATTTCTTGACTTGAAAAACGCAATCAAATCCTACACCTAATCGACCAACGGCTGGGTTTACGAGTGCGAATTAGCTTTAAAAGCATAAATTCCAGTGAATTATTTGCATCTACGAGAACTTCAAATGTGTTCTGTGACTTCAATACTTTCACTTGCAAATTGCACGTTCAAGTTTAGGTGCAAAAACTTGCACGTATCGCAAGACTTAGGGTTGCGCTATATTCGATGCGCGCCGGCGTCCGACTCAATAAACAAAGTAAATTCCACTGGGTTGATTTTAAATCAGAACGAGTTGGATCAACTCAGAATTCTGAGCTCTGAATTAGGTCTTTCAGAACTCAGAATTCAGTATTGATTTAACTCATTCTGAGTAAATTAGTCAACTCACTCGGAATTAAATCAGCTCAGAGCGAATTAATTTGTACTGCAAATAACTCAGAAATGACCAAAAATTACTAATGCCCTCTTTGAGTTGATTGATCAACTCACTGGAATTTACACTGAACTATTGCACAACACTTTGCGTATCTTCTATTTTAAACTTTCACATTCAACTTTAGTTTCCACTGATATTCTAACATCGATAATAGGTTCAGTCTAAACAACACTATAAATTCGTTCCTTTCAACTTCCATTTGTGCTATTTTGAAGCCTTAGAATGAACCAGTATGTACCATTTGGGAACTTGGCTGGGTTCAGCCAACGTTCGGGTCAAATCAACCGAAGCAAACAACCTCATTAGGATAAAGGAAACAAACAAATCGAAAGATTCGCTTTTAGATAAATCTGGGTTAAACGAATTTGAATGTAGTTTTGAATGAATGATATATACTGATTTTGGCCAATGTTGCGTTCAAAGCTGTAACAGCCTCTTCTATTGCAGTCTCGCGGAAAAAGACGAGCACTGGCGGATCCAGAAGACGGGAGAACGCCGCTTCGTCAAGGAAAGTTTTTGTGATAAAATGATAAGGTCTTTGCTTATTTGCAATTTTTGACCTCACAAAATTGGCACATTTTGCATACAGTAAAAATTGTGTTTCAGAACGTTTGAAAGCCCGCGTTTCCGGCAAAAATTTCTAGATCCGCCGTTGGAAACGAAACGTCCGTTAAAGTAACAGGGGCAATGATTGTAGTTGTGTTTAAAAGTTGCGTTGTTGTCTCGTGTTATTTTAAGGGGCGTCTAGGTTTCTGGTGGGCCTATAAAAGAGTAGGTTTTAGATTCTAGATTACATTTTTTGCTAAAGCTTAGGCTTCGGCTTAGGCTTAGGCTTAGGAATACGCTTAATCTTCTGTTACGCCCCTTAGAGCAACATTGACCGAGTTGTTTATGATTACAGCAGCTTAAACCAAGAAGATAACTTACCTTTCAAGACTAAAATACCATTTCCAAATTTAGGCTTTTTTTACCGGAATCAGCAAACTCAAACGAAATTTGGTTTATTAATATTTCTCTGTTATTCTTCCTGATCTTAAGCGGTTTCCAACGTATTTCAATGTTTACTCTCAACACCGAAAGCGACCAGTTTCACGAAATTTACTTAACTTTTTTCGACCTCATTTGATACAACTGAATCGTGCAAATACGTAATTCATTGGCTGCGTTTCAGAAACCGTACTTAAACCCTTCTCACATTGAGTTGCCTGTAGGCAACTCAGCGCAGTGTGTTAAATAATATATATCGCACCGTGTTTAACAGTTGCAACACGTATACATAGTACTAAATCACCACAAGACGTGAGAGCCCCCTTGGGCTCCAGCGTCAAGCTCCTATAGCCGAGTGGTGATGGTATACGCGTCCCACTCCAGTCACTTGCGGGGTTCACGTTATAACTGGGGCAGCCTGGAACACGTTTCGTCCCTATGACTATAGCTGGTAACATTTTGTCTGACCGTTTATCCGCTATGAGATTCAAAAAATTTGAATTGTCTGCTATCCTGATGTGACATCTTCTGTTTGTACTGCAATATCATATGATATTCCAAATATTGTCTGCCAGTATCATATGATATGTTTGAAAATGTCTGCAAAGTTGTGGTAAACTAGTTTGATTGTACTGTAGAATGTCATATGATACTAAAATTTCAAATTTGAATTATTTGTACTTAGGAATATATTTTGGGAAAAACTTAGCGAGAAACAGAAACGTAGAAGCTAATTCAACTTGCGAAATCATTTAATGCTGCATTATCCGAGTTTTTACTGTTTTATTTAGTGTGCACAAATTCCATTGTCCTGTGTAAATATCATATGATATTTAGTAGAATTTTGGAATATCATATGATATTCGCATAAATGTACCGCAGTATCATATGACAAATGGTTATTTGTATACGATGATCGCTTGACATCAGTGATTTGTAAGCCAATGTCATATGACATTCCCATTTGGTCTACATAACCGCTATTCGGATCACAAAATTTTATGTTAACGTTGAATCAACTTGGACAAAACGTGTTCGAAGCTGCCCCAGTTATAACGTGAACGCCGCAACTGTAGTTCGAATCCAAGCATAAAAGTAGGTCTCAGGGGAAATAGAAAATATTCATGTGAGAAAGGGTTAAGTAAATAAATATTAAAATTTCAGAAACCCACTCAATGTTCGTGCCCTTCCGGTCCCACACGCTCGCAATCTCTTACCAATAGTATTAAGAAGACAACATTTATTATTAATACTGTTTAACCCCTTCTCACACTGAGTTGCTTATAGGCAACTAAGCGCAGTGTATATACGTTAAATAATGTATATCGCACTGTGTTTAACAATTGCAACACGTATACATAGTAGTAAATCACCACAAGACGTAAGAGCCAACTCGTGCTCGAGCGTCAAGCTCCTATGGCTGAGTGGTGATGGTATACGCCTCCCACTCCAGTCACTGGAGTTCGAATCCTAGAATAAAAGTAGGTCTCAGGGGAAATAGAAAATATTCATGTGAGAAAGGGTAAGTAAATAAATATTTAAAATTTCAGAAACCCACTCAATGTTTGATATATTTAAAATATCGCACCAGGATTTCATTAAGCTTATCTTGAAACAATTCAGCTCGGTGTAAATTTGAACCAGATTGTGATAATCAGATTTTAATTCAAATGAATATATTCCGACAATATTGCTTGATTTTGAAGCATTGACAAAATTCGCTTCCATTACCCACCGCAGAAATAAGCTGAAAATTAAATTAAACCACACAGCACACATTTAAGATATTGTTTAGATGGAGTTAACAACTACGGCATCACCTACAACGAGAAATGGTATATTCAGAAGATATACAAATTCTGGTGTCACGAAAAAATTTATCGACCATAAAAATAATATGTACAACAGGGTAAATTTTTATATAAAAATGTGCCCCCCTTGGTTCATAGATCACGGGGTTTGGACCGTCTACAGCCCCGTCTCCTTGACTACTGACATTTTAAAGACAACCCCCTGAACGAACAAAAAATGTTATATTTTCACTAAACCACCCCCACGCAATAAATGTTTATATCAGCGTAAAGAACGTCAAATTCACACGATTCCGATTTCTTGTCTTAACTCATATTCTCAAATGTGTGTAGCACCCATCACCAGTTCGTCACAGGTCTTGTAACTTTCGAACCAGTGAATGCTGAGGCTTAAAATTCAGCACATTTTTCGCCTATGATTTGCTCTGGTCCTGTAACCGTTTTGAGTTCAACAACTGCAATAGTTAGCAGTGGCGGATCCAGGACCTCAAAATGGGGGGACCAAAATTTCACAGGTAATAAACTTACTTTTGTACTCACACACAAACCACGAACTATTGTCACAAAATTGCTGTATAAGTTTTGTCGAAATGCTGTTGGGGGGCACGGTCGGGGTGGCCCCCCATGGATCCGCCATTCATAGTGAGTTTGAAAACCTATGACTTTACTGATGATAGTTGCTATACACATTTGAGAATATAGACCCTTGATTCAACGCATTTGTCGAAATATTTTTCTCAAACAACGGCCAAATCGAAAAAAACCTGGTTCAACCATTGAAACATGATTGATTATAAGTCATTTAAATTTGTTCTACAGGATCATCATAACGGAACGCAATGAAACCGGTCCCATCAATAGAATATATTGACCAGCGGTGTTGCGAATTTGGTCGAGTGTAGAAAATTTCAAATAAACCTGCGGCACCACTTTTCATCTCTAGAGACATTTTTCAGTTTATATACATACATATACATATATAAAAAATTGCTTATGAAACGCGGTGGGGGGCAGCATATCTGTACCCCCTTTACACATATTTTTACGCTAGGAAGATAGTAGGGCCGGTGTACCAGATGTTGAAGTTGTTGAAACCCATGACTTGAGAGCATTTGTCACATTTCTCACCAAGGAAACGAATTTGACATTTTCATATGGTTTCTGGTTTAGCCACGAACCGGTAGGTTTCGAAAATCAAGTCGTTCCAAATTGTTGTATACGTTTAGTTGGTAGAACGGGGATGATATGTGACGTATATATACAAACATACTAATATACGAGAGATGTTTGTCAAAAATTCAGTGTATTTTATTCTAGGATTTTTAAAGGATAGCTACTACTCATATGGGTACTTTTTACGTTTGTAGTTATGGTTAACTAGTCTTTGGTTTGTTACGATATGGGTACCTTGCGATTTTTAACAATATTTATAGATAGTGTAATTCGTTATATTTTTAGAAAGATATATCGTAAAAAAGATTGAACCAGACTTGTAAAATAAAACTCACTGTACTGAGCCGTTTTAATGTGCAAGCTTTAAGGATCGTTATGTTGACATCTATATAAGCAACAAGCAGACATTTTGACTCTAACTGTATGGGAAGGTCAATATTTCGCAAACCTAGCTATATCTGTATAACATATTATTTTCTGTTTGTGGCCATATGGGTAGCATAAAAATTAGTGTGTACCGCTATGAGCATAGCGACAAAACAGGTACCAAGAGCACAATTAGTAGCGTGAACCCACGCAAAGGTCATTTCTAAGACATCAAATAAAGTTTTTACCGTCGTCGGCGAGTCCGAATGTGAAATGGGTCCAAGCTGAAATTTCTTTACGCCAATGGGATGGGTATGATCATGCATCTGTTCAGCGCTAAACCTGACTTATATAAACTAGCGAAATGGTGTCTATAAGGGACACAGAAAGCCTGTCGGAATCTGTTAGAAACTACTCACGAAGGATATACACAGTGGGTTACGTGAGTTGATGGCAATTTTATTTGAATTCATGTTGAAATGGTTACTGTTAACACATATCAGGGCATAGTTTCTGAGTTTCCTAAAAAGGCTTTAACTATCCATTGTTCTCGGCCCATGTACAGAACAAGGCCGGAACAGTAGTATAAGCGTATTCCTAAGCCTAAGCCTAAGCGTAAGCGTAAGAATGAGCCTATTCCTAAGCCTAAGCCTAAGCAAAAAATTGAATCTAAAGCTTAAACTGACTCTACTACAGCCCCTCTGGAAAACGATCCGGCCCTGTTCAATACATGGGCTTTACATTTTATTTCCTTATACAACTCAGCCAGTTTCAACTACACCGCATCTAAGACTGATTGAAACCCCACGCCCCCGTGCACCACAACGTTTAAAATTTAATTACAAATTGACCTTGAAACTAATTTAAGCGGATATTTTATTGAAATTTAAACCCGAATGACTTGTAAACACGCATGGAAGCCGGTTCTAAAATTGGAATGCTAAACTAGAAACACTTTCATTAAGACCGTGTCAATCAAACGTAGTTACCGTAGTAAGATTCTTAGAACACTGCGTCGTGCCAATTATAGACAGTACGAATAGTCCACAAAACGTAAGACCCTCTAAGCGTCGACCATTAAGCTCATAAGCCAATGTAAAGAACAGGTTATAAGCATATTCCTAAGCCTAAGCCTAAGCCTAAGCCTAAGCGTAAGAATGAGCATATTCCTAAGCCTAAGCCTAAGCCTAAGCGTAAGAATGAGCATATTGTTAAGCCTAAGCCTAAGCCTAAGCGTAAGAATGAGCATATTGTTAAGCCTAAGCCTAAGCCTAAGCGTAAGAATGAGCATATTCCTAAGCCTAAGCCTAAGCCTAAGCGTAAGAATGAGGATATTGTTAAGCCTAAGCCTAAGCCTAAGCCAAGCAAAAAAATTAGTCTAAAGCTTACGCTTATTCTATTACAGTTTCACAGAAAAACGTTCCGCATCTGATTTTTACATGGACCAGCTCCTACAGTAATATTGGTGATTGAAACGCCTACCACCCAAGAAGAGTCCGGGTTTCTAATCTTTAGCTTGAAATTAGATCTCATATGAAATAGAAAACACTTTTGCTTAAATTTATTAAAACATAAAGTCTTAAAAGTTTAAAACTTTATTGTTTTACATTTACTTAAATATATTTTTGAATCCAGCATTGTTTGGTGAAATTTGAGACATTCTACCTTGTCATTAATATCAACGACTACGTTTGTATGCTTCAAAAAGTCTTTTAGCCTTGAATGGTTTTTATTACAAATTTCAATAATAAATTGTATTTAGAAAACTAGAATTACTTCAGGTTCAAATGCAAACTATAAACTCGTAGAAGTTTTTAACTTTTAAACAAAATAAACCAGCGAAGCCATATTATGATATTAAAATAGCGTTTCAGGCAAGGGTCCGTATTCTCAAATGTATGCAGCACGTTTCGCTAATTAATGATGATAGGTCTTGTAACTATGGAATGTTAGTAAATATTGCGGTTTGAAATCGGACAAATGTTTTTTTGCAATTGATGTATACCGGAAGTCTGCAAAATTTCAAATACGCAGCTGAGGGAATTTGAACGGTTCAAGGTTGTTTAAAGTGGCAGGGCGCAACCGGACGTACAAAAATACCAAATCTGGTGGTCGACAAAACTTGCAGGAACCAGGGGGTGAAAAATAGTATTTAATATGCTAATTTGAGCAATTATCTGTAATGTTTTGATTAAATTTTGGTTTAAATATTATTTTATTAAGAAATTCGGACAATTTCTTCCTCAAAATTGTACAAATGCTTAAATTGCAACGAACGAAAAAAGTTTTGTACAACTACACGAAATTTTACTGCCAAATTCCTAGCGTCTGCGGCACAAATTCTACAACACTGTTAATTCCAATAAGTTAATTAATCAATTCAGACGGAAAGTTAGTTATATTTCTGAGTTAATAACAGTTAACTTTAGCTCACTCTGAGTTGAGTTAATTCTCACAGTGAATTGAGTTGACTCCGTAGGAGTTAATTAATTAAATCAGAATGAGTTGAATCAACTCAAAATTGTCACTTGTCATAGTCGTAACTCAGACTGAGTCATTTAATTCGTTCTAAGTTAAAATCAACTCACTGGAATTTACAATGAAGACGAAACCGGAGATCGATTTTCCGCTGGAAATTGAGCCGGAGGCAGCCCGTCGATTGTACACTGCAAACTGATGATAGATGCTATACACATTTGAGAATATTGATTTTGTTTTGACGATAAAAATATGCAAAATTTGCACCGAAAAACTTACTACCATCTGTTCTGAAGCGACACCGATCGACGCTTCATTGACGGCGAATTCCATTTCGGATCTTGGAAAGTGCATCCGGCCGGAAGCAGGGGTGCGTTGTCGCAGTATGAGTTTCTATAATTAAATCTATTAAAATAATTATATTCTTTGTGGGGCTGAAAAACGAGTTTTTGCTCAATTTGGGCTCATGTACATATTACCCCACAAGCTTAGGCTTAATCCTTGGCCTGAAAACTGAAGCCTAAACGTAACCCTAAGGGTGGTGCTATGCTGGTTTTGCGACGCCGTCCGCCATCGTCCGGTGCATACGATACCGTACGGTGACGGACGGCTCCGAACGGCATCAAAACTATAGCACTACCCTTACTAAGGCTAAGCCTAAGCTTCTATACCAATGTCTGAAAATTCGAAACACTACAAGTCAAAAGATCACAAGAGCCGAAAATTGTTTCAATTTTTATTTGCAGTTAAAAAATTTCATAAAATTGAATTCTTGAAATGTTGTCAAAAAATTCAAAAAATTCAAATTTAAAAAGTTCGAAAATTCTGAGGGGAAAGTGTACAAGAATCAAAAAATTGCCAGTCTTTTAAGCAAAAAACCAATGAAACAAATAAATTGTTCCAGTCGGAACCTTAAGCTTACTCAATTCCAGACCGGCAGAAAAACGTTCCGCCCCTAATTTTTACATGAGCCAAAATTTCGAATAGCAGTTTTCTGTGTTACCAACTGAAAAAATTCATAACCCCCTAGAAATCACAAGCGAGGTTGACCATCTCTGTAACACGACATGAATATAGGAAGTTATTGCAATTATCGCATGATGCAATAGCATGTTTGACTCGACTGCAAGAGGTCCGAGTTTCGATTCCCGGCATGGACCTTAATTTTAGGCAAAATCTTCTAAAAAATACCGTATAGACAGTGCATTTCCCACACTCAAAATAATATTTCTGATATTTAAGAAAGCATTTCTTTCATTTAAGAAATATAATTAGCAACGTGCACTTGAAAAGTATTTCTGTTATAAAACAGAAAAGTTTTCGACAAAGTTTTGAAATAAACTTTGAAAATAAACATTTTCGTGTTGTTTTTAGAAAAAATTGTCTTAAATATCAGAAAAAACGTTTCAGATTTGCCACACTAATTACTTTTCTGCATACATTCAGAAATACTTTTTTGTGTTCACAACCATTTGGGGCTACATTTGTGGATTTACCGATAATTATAACACGTAGGAAGGGCAGTTGATTTCCACGTATCGGTGTTATGCGGAACGCCGCCAGGAGGGCAGTAATGGTTCCAATTGGCATACGTAAATCGTCCTTCCTGATCGCAGATAAATCTCGCGTCGTAATAAGGCCCCGTTCGATTTGAGTCTACCACCGGTGTACCAACAACGGAACCGGAAGGTTTTTGCGGTTGTGCGGCTATGCCCGGTTTTGAATGAATCTTCATTTGCAGCGGTATTTTGGGAGATTTGGGTGGTCTGGTTGACGGCGGAAGACGGGTGGATCTAAAATTTGAAAATCAATAAATATTAAAATTTGTAATTCTCAGTTTACCAGGCATGTAGGAACAGTTGTGTCTGGGGTGTCAGTCGACGTCTGTGCTGAAAAATACCAAGGTGTCACTGACGCCTCTGGGGATTCACCGAAACTACTGTTTCGTGTTGTCGTATGGCCCATTTTACTTTTAGGGGCGTCCAGGTTACTGGTGGATCTATAATAGAGTAAGTTTAGATTCTAGGTTACATTTTTTGCTTAGGCTTAGGAACTCATTTTTGCAACGTTTAGGCTTAGGCATAGGCTTAGGAATACGCTTAATCTACTGTTACGTCTCTTAAAGTAACATTGGCCAAATATTTAATGTAAAAAAACTGCGCTGTCTTTTCGGTCGCTTCACTGGCGAAGTTTTGTAAAAACTACACTGTTTACCTGTTTAGTTGCCTACCGAAGATCAAATAGCTTGCCGCATTTGATGTCCCCTCAGATAAAAGAACAGGGGCGGAACAGTATTATAAGCATATTTCTAAGCCTAAGCCTAAGCCTAAGCCTATGCGTTTGACACAAAAATCATTCCTGCTTCCGTGTCTTTTAGTATAACCAGATTGGATTTGAATGTAATTTTGAACTTAGAATCATTGCTAAAATTTGACCAGGGTTAAAATGTGCGTTGTACTAAAGAAGTGGAAAGCTAAATTTGAGTTATTTAAGCTTAGATGTCAAATATAACTATTGAGCAATCAGCTAATTTAACAGGTTGTACTGTGGACTTTATTAACCAGTATTTATCACGCGACTCGCAAACAACGTTCGGCTCTTGTACGCTTCTACTGCAAATGCTGGTAAGGTTTAAGCTTAGGTTCGGGCTCAGGCTTAGGTTTAAAGGTTCGAGATTAAGTTTGGAAAATCGATATAGCGCAAAAACTTGGCTATTTCATTAGGAATGGTTCAATTTTATAGTAAGCCTAAGCCTAGGCCAAGCCCAAAAATATGTCTAAGCGCCAAAATATGATTGGAAGAGTACAACAGCCCAACTGTGCAGTTCACCAGGGGCTGCACTTTTTACTTAAACCAAGAGTGGATAATCGCTATTTAACAAGAGTGTAGAACTGGTCACATTCTGTGTAGAAAACAATGTACGCGGCACGTGTTGCGTTTTTGCCCAGCCCCCCTTTATTTAGAGGAGGGTACAACCGGTGCGAACCATGGTATTTTATGTACGCGGCGTCAAACATGTTCCCGTTATTGTTTAATTTAGGGGAATTCATGAGATAGTGACCCCCCTCTAAACAAATGGGGGTCGGCCAAAAACGCAACACCCGGTGGTACACTTTGTACCATGAGGGACCCAGAGTTGCACACTCCTGTAACATGCACTAAAAATAAGTTTAACTTAAACTTGTGTAAGTAAAACTTAAAATTTTAATTTAGTTAGTTCGTCCTCTATTTAGGTTTACAAGTTTAGTTAAGCTATAATATAAGTTTAAGTTTTTTGATAGTACGAGTTTACTTATTTCAAAAATCAAAAAACATAATCATAGAGCATTTAAATGAACTATTAAACGCTAACGACATACCGTTTAGTTTCCTTATGACTTTGATGTTGTGTTATTTCAGAACTCATTGCTTACGAATTATGATGAAATATTAAAATAAACTTGGCAGCTGAAATATATTTCAACGAACAATAGTAAAAATATCATTAATTTAAAAAAATAAAACTATAAGCATGCAAAAAAGAAACATTTTGGCTGAGTTGAAGACACATCTCTTAAATTAACCATTAATTTAAGTATATTTAACTCTTAAATTAAGAAACGAACTTCAGATTAAAGCATGAAGATTTTCATGAATATACGTTGTGCAGTAGTTGAGTTGTTTAAATTACTGTAAAGTCACTACTCTCAGCTCAAAATATCCGCTGAATAATATATCTCTATAATTAAAACTGGAATACGCCATATACACGTGTTTTGGGCAAGTTTCCAACATACTTTGTTTACAATAGTTTCATAATTCATAGTGCATAATCGTATTTGTTCTATAAAACAATTTGTATACAGATTTTTTTGCATTCGCTAACACTTTTGCGCGTTGTGCAAAATTGAACAACAATCATCATATTAATTTGATAAGCAGCAATGTTTGTTGAAAACTGCTGACTTAAGTTTACAGCTGCGAAACTTCAAATTGAAATTTCGACTAAAGTCATAGATTGAAAACGTTAATGGTTCTAAAACAAAGCTATATGTTAAAATTAGCTCACAAATTAACAATTATTGTTCTAAAAAGATTAAATTGAAAAAATTCTAAAAAGTTTGAATTGAAAAAATTCTAAAAAAGATTAAATTGAAGAAATTCTAAAAAGTTTAAATTGAAAAAATTCTAAAAAAGATTAAATTGAAAAATTGTAAGATTAAATTGCAAAAATATTTCATAATGAATCTCGCACAATAACCTTGTCAGTTTCTTACAATAAATGTAATCTACATATGGTAAATTTTAAAATTGCCTCTCGTTAAAATTATGCAGCACGGGTTTCAAATTTTTACCCCTGTTAACAGAAAAAAACTGCAGAACCGAACATTAAGTTATGCAATGTGTTTTGCAATTACAATCGATATAATTAAAACTGGAAAGCCACACATACGTTATTTGGGCAACTATTCAGCATTGCTTTGTTTACAACATTTTCTAAAGATCAAAAACCTGATTGTTGTGTGCAAATACAATTTGCATGAAAATTGTTGCGCATTCGCTAAAATTTTACGCAATGCGTAAAGCTGACTTACTAGTTTTATTAACCTTAATGATGCTTTACTTGTTTAAAAATCAAATTAAGATAATCTTATTCAGCTAACATTTCGAATCAATATTCACGTTTGCTAATTTGCAGCCAAAGGTCCACAAATGCTTAAATAACGTTTCACTCATTAACAGCGGATTCTTTTAGACTTAAAAAATTAACTTTTAGTTTTCCATAAATAAAGTTGCGATTTAGTTTAACGAATTTGCCGACAGATGGAGTGCGCACAGTTAAAAAACCAAACAAAACCAGAAAATTAACGCTTTCAAATCGGGACCTGTATTAATCAGGGTGACCACCTTAATGAAGCGATAAGGGGGGTCGCTCTCTATGTAGACATTTTTAGTTTTTGGCTAGAAATCATTTTCTGCCAATGTAGAATTCACTGTAAATTGCAATGAGTTAATTAATCAACTCAGACGGAAAGTTTGTTACTTCTTCGTTTAAATCCGGGAGAGTTGATTAATTAAATCAGAATGAATTGAATCAACTCCGAATTGTGAGTTTTGATAGCCCTAACTCAGACTGAGTGATTCAATTCATTCTGAGTTAAAATTAATTCACTGGAATTTACTGTTATGTCACAACATAGAAATGTTCGCGCTTCCTGTGACAAATTTAGAAATTAGTGTCTGGAAGCGCGCGCATTTATTGTGACAATATGTCGCGAACGAAAGTGAGCAAGAAGCTAAACGCAATTTTTGTGACACAAAAGTGCAATATTTGCAACGTAGGCCCGTTACCATTTTATCCTAAACATTTTCTTATGCGGTGCGCGCTTCGTTCTCCCCCCCCAGCCCCTGCTCGCTCGCTCTGTCTAGTTACAGGGCTGTCTGTGGTTATATCCCAAAACTTACCAGTGGACCAGAATTACTTTTTTAAATTATTCACAGCAGAATGTGTCAATTAATGTATTTATGCAAATCACCACTAAAGGCAACTAACAGTTTGAAGGAAAAGTCTTGTTAAGCTTCATAGCAAACTTCGAACCCATAAAAATCCCAGACACTTTGAAACCCCGATAGCGATCTGGGAAAATAAATGACTATTTTTCAAAACAAAACACTACCGGTTCAGCCTTTAACCGCTGGCGATAGGCGCCGGGCCTTAACGGCCACTGCAGCTGCGCCAACAGGGTTTCAAAACAACAATTACGCCAAACTTCGGTATATAAAGCATTAATTGCAATATTTAAGGATGGAAAACTGGTTAAAAATTAAACCTCCGTGTGCATACTGCACTGGCCAGCCGGCAACGGCAAACCAGAAATTAGAATGCAATAAAAATAATAAAAAATAGCCAGACCCTACACTTTTCGCCATATCAAAGATATTAAAATTACCCAACGAAACATGTAATTTAGGTTGTTTTTGTAAGCATTTCAGGGTAAAAGTCAAGGTAAAGGCTTAACCCATGGGTAGCGAGTAATTGTGGGGTTAATTAAACCGTGCAGCGGTAATACAATTATTTTGATATATTTAATGGCAGCGTGAGCCGAAGGTTTAGCTGAGAACAACGAAACCGAGAACTAGCGAACTTGGGTACACGGCATATTCAGGGGCGGAAAGTTTTTCGGCGGGACTGCAATAGTGTAAGCTTTTTACACAATTTTTCTTTAGGCTTACGATTAGGGTTATTCTTGGGCTTTGCGGCTCTGTTCTATAAATTCGCCGAAACAAGTATTAGTACATTATCACGGCTGTCTTCAGAAGACTTCATTCTACTAAACCGACCCGTTGTCAAAAGGGGGTCAGGGAGGCTCAGCCTTATCGTGGAAGGACTTTACCCCCTAGGAAACTTTCAACCTTGCTTGTAAGGCATCGGAAACCTTTGTATGCCTATCCTGAAAAATGTTTAGCTTAAGCAATGTGAGTTGCCTACGAGCCTGCTACCGAAGACTTTGTATAGTTCACTATCCTTGCAATAGATATAACCAAAGCTGTTGGTTACTTTACCCGACATTTGGTTTGAGGTTAGGCGTAGAGTTTGATTTTAGAGAAAACATACCTATGAATAGTCTAAGCGTTTGCTTGAGCCTACTGTAGTGACCTGAATAAGAGGGGAGGACTGATATTTATTGGGCCTCTCCAAAGGGTTCCCCTTTGTTATTCGGTTACGGACTGTTATTTATTTTTAACCCACGCTCCGCCGCCCTTCGTTACTGATATATATCCGGTACTGCAATTACCCGTAGAATTAAAGGTTTATTAGTCTTGTGTCAATAGCTTGAGCGATAATGCAAGGTTATACTTAGGAATGTATCTTCAAAAGTACGTTTTAAAGTTTCGAACTCAAAGTATTTGGTTCTGGAGTCATTTATGCGCAAGGTTAATTGGCATTTATGGACCCTAATTAGTGCTTAGGGACTCTATCCGCTTACGGACTCTTATTAGGGATACGGACTCCTATTGATTCGGAATCAAAATGGAACCCCTCTTCTTACCCCCTCGGGTCAATACAGTAAGCTTCATTTAGTACACGTGGGGAGAGTATACAAAAGCTAGAAGCTCATCAGCTGATCTGAAAACGAGGCTGGTCCATACGCCAGCGTGCAATACGGTGGTAAGAAACCTCGGAAGCGAAGTGAGCGAAAAGCCAAACGCAATTTTAATAATTTATAAGCTGAAGACCTGCATTTTTCATAAAAGTTCCATTCTATGAAATCCAAAATTTTCCAATGTCAAAAATATCGCCTTAGCCAATCGCTGGGTTTCAGCGCTACGTAGAACAGGCGATAACGTCTACTCTAGCCAAGAACATCAGCAAAAGCTTATATTTGGTGGGCACCAACTAATTTTGGGATCGTCCAACAATTGCAATTCAAGATTGGTAACAGTTTGACAGAGTCTGTTTAGGGGCAACAGCCAAATTTGGGACGCACGGCTTCCCAATGCCCATCCCCCACCCGAGCGGATGCCCTTGGCTCCACAAATTTATCAACCCACCCACATGAATCGCTGTTGAGATCGGAAACGAAAATTAACCATTAACCATAGCTTAAGCTTATGTATGTATGGTATCAAATGACAAACCTGGAAGTTTAAACAGGATAAACCGCCTGCAACCACGCCTAATTTGTTGAGAGAAATAAAAAGTTTCAAAAGGGAACGCTGCAGGGTACAACCGAAGGTGAAAAGCACCGGAGCCAGAGATCAACTAACCTTGGCGGAAGTGAGGCGAAATTAGGTAGTAAAAATGATGGTCAATAAGTTAATTTTAGCTAATATCTGCAAAATGTTGTTAAAGTTGTTTGGTTTTACGCTAATTTTGTGCAAAATTTCGGAAATTCTTTGATGACAATTGTGACAAAAGTAAAACGAAACGCGATAGACAGATCCATTTTGATGCAAAATTTTACTACCGAAATTGCCAGAACCTCCAGCAAAACTTCTACTATAGCCGGAGCCGGAGCCGGAGGCCTATTTTTTGCCGGAGCCTGAGCCGGACGCAGACCACCGGTTGCACCCTCGAACGCTAGCTTTTCGCACGAACCGACCCAAAATTATTCCACGGCTGCTAAAATTTTCACGACGGTTGAACCACCGCACTCGATGGATGACTGCGGGTCTAAAAGGTCGATTTCCGGGTATAAAAGCAACGGAAACGAATCAAGATGCAAGTCTTTCGAGGTTGCGGAAATTGTGAAAAGATTGCAAAAAATACAATTCTGCCTTGACAAAGTTTTCCTGGTTATATTTGTTCGATATCATCGACGGTTAGAAACGAATCTAAGCGGCATAATCCGTTGCTGTACCCTTTTTTCCTTAATAATTATTTCGTTGGCGGTTGTGGGAAATATATAATAGAGAAAAACCCCTCACCAGCGAAACAATCGAGAACCCAAACGCAATTTTAGTACTAAAATCATGATACAAAATATTCGTTCGGTCGCGTTTGGGTAGAACCGGAGGGTGGGTGCGAGGCCTGGTAGTCTCACTTGAATCTGCCAGTGAAAGCATTTTCAAAATATACAAAATTTGGTAATTTTAAAAATTCAATTTAGCAAATCAAAAACCATTAACTGAAACGCTGGTGCCATAGGTTTGTTTTTGCGAGTGCCGTCCGTCACCATACGGTATCGTACATGAGTTACTGGCGTACGATACCATACGGTGACGTACGGTGACTGTCGGCGACGGACGGTGCCGGACGGTGCCGGACGTCATCAAAAGTATAACGCTACCGTAAGAATAGGGATTTGGTACGTAACATAAGCCTGATTAGTCAATTTAACGCGTTGCTCAAAAGTAAATCTTTAAAAAAACTGTCAAAATTGCTTTCAAACTGTGTTTATCAAACTTTGTTCACAGTAAAAATATTTACACTATCGTCTAGCGCCAGCGTCGATCCACAAAGCTGCAACCGGAGGTGGAAAATACCGGAGCCGGAGGTGAGGCGAAATTATCCAGTAAAAATGATTTGTTAATTAGTTAATTTTAGCCAATATCTGCAACGTGTTGTTAATATATTTGTTTCTACGTTGATTTTCTGGGAAATTTCGGAAATTCCTTTCTGAAAATTGTTACGAAAGTAAAACGAAACGCACTAAACAGACAAATTTTGCTAAATTATACAAAAATTTACCACCGAAATGGCCGGAACCTCCGGCGTAGATTCTACTATAGCCGGAGCCGTAGGCCAATTTTCTGATGGAGCCGCAGGCAGACCTCCGGTTGTACCCTGACAAAAAGGTAAGCGAAATGTCACATAACAGTCGTCAAAGTATCATAGATATAAGCAAATGATATTTGTCGGTTTCCACTAGTGAATTAAATACCAGTCGGTTCCCAAGGTCCCAACGAACCATTCGATCTGCCGTTGCTGTACGCAGCAAAAAAGCCATCACCTAATGATTATACGTCTGTATCAGTGGTGGAGTGAAAAATTATTCTTTGCTTAAAAACCTATTAATCTTAAGGTGTTTACTTTTGAAATCGCGGTTTACATTTTAAACCCGGAAGTAAATTTAGAAAATGATTAAGTTTTTAGATTTTTATTTTTGAACCGGGGCAAATCATGAATTTAAAATTTATGCGGCATCAAACATGCTTCCCATATAGTTTAATTTAGGGTATTCATGTGATTGTGACCCGCCCTATGAACAAGAGGGGGTCGGCCAAAAACGTAACGCCCGGTGGTACATTTTACGCCATGCGGAAGCCAAGAGTTGCACACTGTTGTATTATGCACTCTTGATAATTTGAATTGCATTCTGTAACGAATCTCTTAAGACCCAATACAAAGAACACGGCTGTGACAGTAGTATAAGACTATTCCTACCCATAAGCCTAAGCCTAAACCAACGCCTAGGCGTCAGAATGTGCTTATACCTAAGCCTAAACAAAAAATTAGTCTAAAGCTTAAGCTTTACTCTATTACAGTCCCGCAGAAAAACGTCCTGTCCCTGATCTTTACTTGAAGTAAAACTTTGAGACCATTTGTTTTGGTTCCTTTATTTTGGGACAAATTTCCTTAAATAACCGCATCGACTTGTTCGGCATCTCGCTCGCTTCGCCCATAAATGTACCATTATCATTTGCTCGTGTCAGTTGTTTCTTTTTCCTCACGATTGACGCCCCTCTATCCGAACTGGCTACGGACCAGTCCCCTGAACAGGTACGTATCCAGGAGGAATCTGACGGTCTTACACCATCGCCAATTTATGAATCTACAAATGTTTTACAGCAGTTGCACAGATTTCAGCCTTAAATGCAGCCACTGGGTGGCGTTAACCCCTCCGCAAATCCAGACTATATGTGTGACCCTAAACTTGCTCTTGAATACGTTTTCTGAGACGGTTCCAGTAGGGTACAACCGGTGGTCTCCCTCCATCTTCGGCTCTGGCTAAAAATCGACCTGCAACTCCGGCATTGTTACAATTTTTGCTGGAGGTTTAGGCAATTTCAGTAGTGAAATTTTTTAGCTTCAAAAAAATTTTATCTTTGGATGCTGTTCACTATAAGTTTTGATACAATTTTAATAACAAATTGTCGGGATATCTCAAAAAATACACCTAACATCAAAATTTTTGACAACACTTTAATAGATATTTGTTGAAATTAACAAATTAAACACTGTTTAAACTACCTCTTCGGCTACGGTTCCGGTATTTTTTTACCTCCTCTTACACCCTGGGGTCCAGCGCCCGTAACAACAGCTGAGAGTGGAAAATCGCGTGTGATTTTGAAACTATAAAATTCTACCCTAAAAGTGACACTCGGTATAAACAGTAACACGATTTCAAAGCAATTACTTGCTGGTATCTGATTTCAAGGGCGGTTTAGAACGACGTACCTTCAGTTTGGTGCATTTAGCACCAACACGAAAGTTTACATCAACCGCAACAGCACCCAGAAACGGGTAAAATACTCGTCTGTTCCTCTTAGATGCATTTTAGTCTCACAAAAGTTTCAGCCACCACTTGTAAGCCGTGTGAAGTTGTTTCCTAGCTTGAAACCCAAACATTCAAATTTATGAAAGTTGCGGTCAATGTAACAGAACAGGGGCGGAACAGTATAATGAGCATATTCCTAAGACTAAGCCTAAGCCTGAGCCACGCAAAAAGATAGTCCAAAACTTAAGCTTATTCTATTCTAGTCCCACTTTACATGGATCAAAGTTGCAAACGTAGTTGTATTCGAGTAAAAATTCAGGTTTATTAAGACTGATATTCCTTAGTCAACTCTGCCAGGTTATCTTAGGTTCAAACTTCGACGGGGGCATTGCTTACCCGTGACCTTCTTGCCCCCTCTTAAGTATTTAAAATTTAGCCAACAAATCGAAGAATGCTTCAAGTCGGCAGTTGAGTCTATGCGTCGAAGTACATTCCCTACATATAATTTCGAGAATCTAACCTTCATGACATTTTTTACCCAGAATATTCCGTTGGGAACCAACGTGGGGACACCATGTATATTTTTTTCTAGATGCGCCCCCTGTTCAAATTAGTCTTGAAACACGATAAGCTGATATTAAGCTACGACCATTTGGAATGTGCCATATATTGTAGACCTTATCGTTGATTTGAACTCTTTTGTTCAGAAATACCAAATGCATCTTAGACTGAAAGATATTAGCAATAATCTTGTAGTTGTAACTGCAGTTCATTTATAATCAAATCGCCACATTATTGCAAGTGTCAATAATGACATCAAGCAAATCGTCATTCGCAATCACGTCATACTGTCTGGGTCAACATAATTTGATTGGTTCACATGGCGTAGACCAGACACGCAGCTAGGGGGAACGTTTTAAACATCACCCCCCACGCGATGGCTTGAGATGATACTTTGAAAAGGTTTCAAGATAGTAGTTTGTCACATCCCCTTTCTTAGTTTTTTCATAAAATGTAACCCCTCAATTTCGTAATTTCTCTAGACCCATGTCACCGACGGATATTAAACATGAATATACGCCGGCGAAAATAGTTCGCAATTGGTATAAAATAGAGGCTTTTACAATGCTTCACAATAACCTACTGGTCCTTAGAGGGCGACATTTTTTTGCCCTACTGGCAAAGCTGACGGTCAGTCTTCTGCCGGAGCCAAATCCTCTGTGCCGACAAGCATAAAGCACCAATTAAGTACTGGTTAAGTATGCTTTTTCACAGCATGGCTGCAAGTTGACTTAAAACCATTTGATCCGTCAAAACAGCTGGTGATAGACGCTACACACATTTGAGAATACCAATTCGACCTTCAATCGACTTTGAAGCGCAAGACAAGCCACAGCGCCAAGCTAAACACTGTAGACCCACAAACTGGGCGCTGTGAAGCCTATCTTGCAAGCAGCATTGATCTATTACCGCTATTGAAACTTTTATTTGGTGTCCAAACCAAATAATATAACTAAAAACAATAGAACAGTTGTTAGAAATAAATCGATTTAGAACAAGAAACAAATTTTAGTTTAGGGTCGGCGAATACGTCAGGGGTTTAGTGGCTACCCTGAGGTTTACAGTAACCTCAAAACGGGCCAATAGGGTACGCTAGTTTATAAACTATGGGAGTGCTTTAAGAAATTTTTACCTACTATTATCTTGTGACCTGGTCGGAATTTGGTTTAGGTTCCCACGGCTGGTAAAATTTAGACATTTGCCTAAAAGAGCCAAAAACTTTCGATTTAAAAGTCGGCGTTGTGGGGAAAAAGTGGAATGAATTATGTACCATTGCGGCATTGGTATACGGTCGTTTACAGACTGTACTAGAGTGTATGGCATATGTAGGGATCAGGGGCGGAACGTTTTTCTGCGGGACTGCGATAGAGTAAGCACAAATTTTTGCTTATGCTTTAGACATAAGCTTAGGTTCAGGTGTCAGGTCATTATTGCGCTTAGGCTTAGGAATATGCGTATACTACTGTGACAGCCCTGTTCTATACATTGGCCTAGTGAATTGTGGTGTTTGGGAGCCTTGATAACGGCTAAGCCGAGTATAATGAACGCCGCTGAATTGTGGGTGGAATCGAAGTACACAGCAACAAAATGATCTTTTGAAGTTATGACCAGAAGAACAGGGGCGGAACAGTATTATAACCATATTCCTAAGCCTAAGCACTAAGCCTAAGCCTAATCCTAAGCGTAAGAATGAGCATATTCCTAAGCCTAAGCTTAAGGCAAGGAAAAAAATTAGTCTAAAGCTTAAGCTTACTCTATTGCAGTCCCACAGAAAAACGTTCCGCCACTGATCTTTACATGGGCCGAAGACTTGAAATGTTTTCACGGTTGGTGTGATGTTTTTGACATAAGATTGAACTTTTAAACTTATACATTGTTTTAGATGGTCAGCTGAATACATATTTGAGCAGGGCGCGTGGGAACGGGATTTCTCATAGGAAATCTATGGCAGATATTCTTTGTTAAAATTTCGGCCCATGTATAGGTTGTGGGCGGAACAGTTACATAAGCATACTTCTAAGCGTGGGCCTTATGGGTGCGCTGTAGTTTTGTTGACGTGCGGCGCTAGCGCAACACTAAGTCTAAGCTTAAGCGTAAAAATGAGTTTATACGTAAGCCTAAGCCTAAGCGAAAACCTTTGCCTAAAGCCTAGTTTACCCACAGAAAAACGTTCCGCCGCTGATCTTTACATGGGTCGATTAGGCTTAGGCGCTTAGGTTTAGAACACGGTCTGACGACGTATTATCGTAGATTCGGCCAATGTTACTTTTAGGGGCGTAACAGTAAATTAAGCGTATTCCTAAGTCTAAGCCCAAGCCTAAGCGTTGCAAAAATGGGTTCCAATGCCTAAGCCTAAGTCTAAAAGCCTAAGTCTTGCAAAAATGTGTTCCTAAGCATAAACCTAAGTGTAAGCCTAAGCAAAAAAAATGTAATCTAGAATCTAAACCCTACTCTTTTATAGATCCACCAGAAACCTGGACGCCGCTTAAAGTAACATGGGCCGTAGATTCGAAAAAACGCATGTGTTTAATTTTAAAAACCTCAGCGTTTCAAAAGTGTTTTTAAATTTGAAGTTGTTCTTTTTTCGCTTCACAAAATAAAATTTCTAAATGTCACTTGACAGTTTTGTGTATTCGGTTAAATCAAACGAATGAAACTTTAGCAAGTATATGTGTTGCTCTGTTCTGTATTCAATGAATTGGGGGCAACGTATATTTCAGCTAGTTGGCCCATGCCTATGCCTTACATGCAAGGGCCGGAGCAGCCACCCACCATACCCCCATTTGGGGGGTCCACCATCCCTAAAGGCCCCCCTAACCGGTTGAAACAAAAACTGTAGAAGTTTTAAAATGCGTCTGGTTTCTCGGTCGCTTCGCTCGCGAGTTTGGGGGGAGCCACCACCCCTGTCTGCTCCGGCACTGCCTACATTCGAGAAACTAACCAAATTTAGTATTTGCATACAAACCAGTTCAACAACTCGTTCCGATGTCCACTCATTGAAAACTGTAATATTAAACCTAATATAATACTTAGGCGAAATTAGAATCGCTACATAACCAAATAGAGTTTTGACCAATTTTAGACCAGACTGAGCAATAGCGGCTGTCTCTCGTTTATGGTGGATACAGAAATTTCTGACGGTGGCCGACGCGATAACCACAAACGAATCAAGCGAAAAGCCAAAACGCAATTTTAGTACTAAATCTTAATACACAAAATTTTTGGGATCCGTATTGGATGCTTCGGCCAGAATGGTACCCTTCTAATGCGTTCTTGCTAATAATGGCACAATATGCTAGGGTATACAGCGTTTCCTACATTCGTTTTGATTGCTTTATTCAGAAGAGCCGAATAAATTATTAAACGATTCTGATAGCAAAGTTTTCGGTTTTAGAATTGCTAATTTTGTATCAGTATTTTCCAGCGCGACCTTGCACCTGTCACGCATAATTTGCAGGGTGCGCGGTTGTCGTACACTGTGAGTACGAGGGTGCAACCAGAGTATACCGGAGTCGGAGCCGGAGACGGAGGTGAGGCGAAATTAGGTAGTGAAAATGATGGTTAATTTGGTAATTTCAGCCAATATTTGCAATATGACGTTAAGTTGTTTGGTTTTACGTTGATTTTCTGCGAAATTTCGGAAATTCTTTCTTGAAAATTGGGACACAAGTAAAACGACTCTGGTGAGTACTGGTAGACCAAAAGCATATAAGGGCACACCAATGTTACTTTGAACAAGGGCGTTCATACGGGGAGCATTGGAGGCCGTGCCCCCAAATTTGGCTGCTACCCCCAAATAGACTCCGTCTAAAAGTAAACAATCTTGAATTGCAATTGCGGGGACTCCCAAAATTATTAATGGCCCCCAAATATAATTTTCTTCTGTTGACGCCCCTGGCTTTGAGGGGTGTAAAAGAAGCATAAGCATGTTTGTACTTAGGCCTGCGCCAAAAACTCAAGATTAAACTTTCCCTGTAAAGATCAGGGATGGAACGTTTTACTGTGGAAATAAAGAGTAAGCTTAAGCTTTAGACTAATTTTTTGCTTGAATTTAAGCTTGGGCTTAGGCCTACGCTAAGGAATATGCTCATTCATACACTTAGGCTTAAACTTAGGCTTAGGCTTAGAAATATGCTTGTAATAGTGTTTCGCCACTGTTCTTTACATCGGCCCATAAGCCAAAACGCGGGGATCTAAGGGGATGATTGTTGGAATGCATTGTTAATTAGGCAGATGCACGAAATATGGGACCTGTTGAAAGGTACGTTGTCTTCAAATCTGTACGTGTTTGCAGTATAATTTCAAGAGACACAATCCTTGAACCTTTTGCCACACAGTCATAAAAATGTTACCGTTGCACACGGCTGGTCGAGACCTATAAAATGAACGGCTTAAAGGGGCGTAACAGTAGATCAAGCGTATTCTTAAGCCTAAGCCTAAACCTATTAAGCGCTGCAAAAATGTGTTCCTAAGCCTAAGCCTAAACAAAAAATGTAATCTTGAATCTAATTCTACTCTTTTATAGACCCACCAGAAACCGGGACGCCCTTTAAAGTAACATGGGCCAAATAAGCTATGGTTCATTTAATTCCTTGCGGAATCCACATTCCATAGCTTTGTCTATTATACGTTTTTTCAACCCTGTAAGGTGTGTAAAGTTTTCTGCTTTTCACTTTTAATTTCCCATCTAACACAAGACGAAACAAAACGTTTATCAAATTATTTTACCTCAGAAACTGCCCAATATTCTCACATCCTGTTTCCGAGACTTTGGCAAGTATCTAATATCCGCTATTTTTATTATCGGTTAACTGTATTACCGCACCCCCTGAGTATGACGTTTTGTTCATATCCTAATGGCATTCGGATATTCGTTTATGTTTACGTTCAAAATTAGTTATAAATTACGTAAATTTCTCGCAATTTTTCATTACAGATGTGCTACAATTGTCGGAACTAAAAGAAGAATTACGATATTCATCCATAATCTTAAAAATTTCGGTGCATCCGCCATTTTTGCTTCAAAATTTTCGAAAGTTCAGGGAACATTTGCACGTCTCAATTGTGTTGGCAGAAAAATAAAACCGACCGTAGATTCTGATGAGTCCCTGAAAAAATTGGTCTCTTGTATACTGTAGTGACCAGAATAAGATAACACGGAGGATAATTAATAGAGGGGGTCCCCATTTTGAGTCCCAATCAATAGGAGTCAGTAAGCGGAGAGTCCCTAAACACTAATTAGAGTCCATAAATGTCAGTTATCCCTAATTGTAGCGCATAAATGACTCCAAGACCAAGTAACGTTACGTTCGAAATTTTAAAGCGTACTTAACTTTTGAAAGTAACATTCCTAAGTATAACCTTGCATTATCGCTCAAAATTTTGATGCAAGGCAAAAACGTTTAATTCAACGGATAGCTGCAACACCGGCTATATATCAGTACCGTAGGGTGGCGGAGGGCTAATTAAAAATAAATAACAGTCCGTTACCGAATAACAGAGGGTACTCTCTCTCCACAGGCCAAATCAATATCAGCCCCCCTCTTATTCGGGTCACTACAGTATGTGAAATTTATATGCAAATATTCAACTTCCTAAATTAAATTTAACAAATTTTGTTATTTTTATTTCAAATGAATCAAATTTAACATATTTGCTCGAAAAACATGATTTTTAATCAATTTACAACTCAAACTATAAATAGAAAAATACCGGAATTTCCTGTATTTCTATAACGCAAACGTATATCTGGTTGCACCCTGCAATTTGTAAATCTTCGCCTGCTGGTATTCTCATACGGAACATTTTGGCCAAATTATATGATTTATTTTTGTATTTAAACGATAAACAATCATAAAAAGAATAATTCTTCAGTATTTTATTTATTATCATTGCCGAACAGTGAACTTTGAGGCGAAAACATCACAAAAGTTGAAATTCGCTGAATAGGTTTAGTATCATTTTTACGCATATAAAATTAGGCTCTTGGTTTAATTAAGCCCCCATCAACGGTATAAGTAATTACTCCAGGAGGATTGGAAAGGCACTGACCATAATGTTGCCGAGATATATTTCACCTGTGAAGGTCAGTTGCTGAGTAAAAAAGCGGTTGATGCACCCCAAGTGTAAATTTCAGTGAGCTGATTTTAACTCATAATGAGTTGAGTCACTCAGTGTGAGCTAGGACTATCACAACTCAGAATTTTGAGTTGATTCAATTGATTTTGTGTTAATTAGCAAACTCACCCAGCGTCAACTTAACTCGGAATGAGAATCGACTCAACTTAAAGTGAGTTAATGTTTACTGATATTAATTCAGAAATAACCAGCTCGCTAGCTGAATTGATTAATCCACTCATTGGAATTCACGGTGCCCTAAGTTTTCTAGATAATTGTAAAGCATAATAGCTGATAGTATCACTGTTATCTTACGACACATTTTGTTCTAAAATAGAAGCTTCTACAACCAAAACCAAAATCTTAGCGGCGTCCAATGCTTCCAGCTTGGATGAGCAATTGCTACCCTGTGTTTCGCTCCGGCCCATGTAAATATCAGTGGCTGAACGTTTTTCTCTTGGACTGCAATAGTTTAAGCTGTACCATTCTTTGCTTAGGTTTTTAGGTATAACCTCATTCTTACGATCCGGCTGAGGCTTAGGAATATGCTAGTACTGCTGTTACGGCCCTGTTCTTTACATTGGCCTTCACACATAGCAACGTCATTGGCATACAAGCGTAGTTCAACCTAATTAAATTCAATATTAATGCTTGCAATTTATTCTAATTCAAACTTCGCTGAGTTGAACTCCAGCTGAAATATAAAAAATTCAACTGAATATCTTTAAATTTTGAAGTGACACATATTAAAATATTGTTTAAAAAGTTACTTTTATACACTATTCACACGTGCAAGTTTTTGCTGCGAGAACTTGCAGCTGCAAATTGCACACAGAGCTTGCATTTTTTCATCAGGCAATGAGAAATCGGATGCAATAAATTCAGTGACCTTGCATGGTTGTTCACACATGTTCACTAAATTACAAAGCTATGATTTTTAATAAATATTGCAGCTCATGTTTTTTGAACGGGATGTCGGACAAAACTTACAACTGCAATTTGCCGCTGCAAGTTCTCGTAGCAAAACTTGCACGAGTGGATATGGCTTTACCATTACGTCAGAGTTATGTGAGGCATTTGAAAGTTAGTAATTTTGGATAAGTTTCTGTAGCGGAAATTTCTATTTTCAAAGGATATTTTTAATTTAACAACCTTTTTACTCAATATACCGACGCAACAAGCTCTATTCACACGTGCATGTTTTTGCTGAGAGAACTTGCAGCTGCAACTTTCATTTGCAAGTTTTTTTTCCAAAATCCCGTTCGAAAAACTTGCAGCTACAAATAATTCATTAAAATTTATAGCTGGAAATTTTGTTCACGAGTGTGCATGCAAGTTCTCTGGATAAATTGCAGCCGCTTACTCATTGGCAGATGAAAAAAATGCAAATTCTTTGTGCAATTTGCAGCTGTAAGTTCTCGCAGCAAAAACTTGTACGTGTGAATAGGGCTCCAATTTAAGCAAATTATTCCGACTACACAGTGATGTGAAATTGTACACTTTTGAACGCATCTGCCGGCGTTGTAGTATAAATTCATGTTTTTTAAATAAAAAGTTCATTAATTGTAAATATTAAACTTTTAAAAGTCTAAGACAAGCAATAAAAGGCGAAAAACGCTTCAAAACAAAGTTTATTTATTGCCCAAATTTAAATGTTCATTATTTTTTAAATTAGGAAATTTCTTATTTTTAAAATTACGTTATTTTTTATCATTTGTCACAGTTAAATTCCTTTGATTTTAAATCCAAATTTTTGTAAATATTTAAAAATTAAAGTTTCAACATTTAAGACATTTTTAATAAACGTAAAACTTACTTTCTTCATTGCTGTAACATAGCTGACAGTGTAATCGACCGCTTCGTACACGCACGTCTGTACCATGATCTCCGCTGCCTAAACTTGCGCCACAAACAAAACAACAAAAACACGATAAATGATAGTACAGCGAAAGCGATTCGATGATCATTGCTGAACCTCCACCTAAAATTAAAATATTAACCCTTTCTCACATGAATATTTTCTATTTCCCCTGAGACCTACTTTTATGCTAGGATTCGAACTCCAGTGACTGGAGTGGGACGTGTATACCATCACCACTCAGCTATACGAGCTTGACGCTAGAGCCCGAGGGGGCTCTCACGTCTTGTGGTGATTTAGTACTATGTATACGTGTTGCAACTGTTAAACACGGTGCGATATATATTAGTTAACGTATATTCACTGCGCTGGGTTGCCTATAGGCAACTCAATGAGAGAAGGGATTAAAAATAAAATAAATATATTTTTTAAAATAATTTGTGTAATTTTTTGAAACATTTTTTTCGGAGGACATAGACACTGAAAATAGGCTTAGGCTAAGACTTAGGATAAGCCTTATGCCAAAGCTTACGCCTACTTGGGTACGCACCTGATTCTTAACTGTAGTCACCCGAATAAAAGGAAGGAGCGATCTTCAGCTGGTACCCTTGTTATTCGGCTACGGACTGTAATTGATTTTAATCCAACCAATGTTAGTCGAACCTAACATCTTTCTTCTACATTATTATCCCGCGAAATGGAATAACTCACCGAGTTCTTTACGGCAATGAGAACAGAGTTGTTTTCTGCTCACTTGCTCGGGCGGCAATTCGTCTGAGTTGTTGTGAGTCTCATTTGTCAACGGCAGTTGATGTTGTTTGTTCCTTTTTGCTTTTGATTCTTTGCGTTTATTTGGCTTTGTTTGATGTTGTTCTTCTGTTGTTCTACTTTTTTCTCTCCCGTCGTTTGATTTGATGTCATGAAATGGTTTTTTCGAAGCTGCCATTTCGTTGTACGCTTTCTGTCGTTGAGGCGAATCATCAGTCCATATGATTCCGTGTCGGTTTGATTGTCCCCAGGGATCACCCATTGAGTTCTCGCACGGTCGGTCAGTTGAGTTTTGCCACGGTTGATCAGACGAATTTTCCCACGGTCGATCGGACGAATTTTCCCACGGGTGATCAGTCAAATTTTCCCACGGCCGCAAGTTTCCGTAATTGAAATCTGGAGGATACGAAGAATTCAAGTCATCTCGTTGACGGTCAACATAGTCGTGGTAGCTGTACGGCCGAGGTGCACGTTTTCCGTATCGGCCTCGTTTTGCGTGCGGAGGCGGCGGCGCTTTTGATTGGACGAACACCGAATGATCTTGAACAATGATACCGGATTCGACCGCAGCGATTGGTTGATGATTTAAATCTAGTCCTTCGATGCAATAGCTTGCACCAATCAGCGGCGAGTATTTTCGGTGAGGCATATTTCGACGGCACGCGACAAATCGACAGTGTTCTAAATGGTTCGTTTCCGGGTTTCGATGGCGATTACTAAAATTACAATTTTCAACGGGATTTTGTTTTGAATGGCTTTTACACGAGGAATTTTTGGATTTGATATCCTGATTTGAAATTCTTGATCCGGGACAATTATTAGCACCGGATATATCTTGGGATTCCTGCGGTTTATGGTCGCCTATTCGGTTGTTGTTCACATCGTGTGGAAATGATGGTTTTCTATGATTGTTTTCGATAATATATTCATTTTCGTCGCTGTCATTTAAACCCTCGACCTCTTGACTGCCATCAACTGAATTGGGATATACTTCGATATCATTGGCTGGTT
This sequence comes from Enoplolaimus lenunculus, assembly GCA_030248215.1. Classification (NCBI taxonomy): domain Eukaryota; kingdom Metazoa; phylum Nematoda; class Enoplea; order Enoplida; family Thoracostomopsidae; genus Enoplolaimus; species Enoplolaimus lenunculus. Next base: position 254,210 of record JASANG010001546.1, on the reverse strand, counting down.
GATTTTGGGCTTGCTGCAATAGCCAATGAGTTTCAGGCTGTGCTGATGGACTTTTACTTCGCGAATTTCGACGGTGAAACGAAGATTTGTGATTAGGTGAGCGCTTGCAAGGTAAATATGCTGTTTCGTTTCGGTTGTACGTTATCAAATGCTTTTGTACTGGGGCTCTGTCAAATTTATTCGCCGCTGCCGATTCTGATTCGTTGATATCAAGCAGACTTTGATTGCATTTAGTCACATCTGATTGGTTGATTAATTCAACATCATGCGTCCTTGATTGTGTTTGGTTGATGTCGACTTCAGTCCGACTGAAGTTTTCAGTTTCAGATTGTTTGGTTTGTTCGATGTCTCTTCTCGACTGTGACTGGTTGATCACTTCACAGTCATCTGTTCTCGATAGTGATTGGTCATTGCCGATCACTTCTGATTGGACCATCTGGTGCAATTCTACGTGCTCATCGCCCGTTGGTTGAAGATGATCATTGTTTCTATTGGACTCAGCCGCAAATTCAACCAAATTAGCGCTATCCAGTCGAACTTCTGGTGAGCAGAGCGAAATTTTCAGTGGATTTTTATGCTTTTTGGTTCGATTTTTTCGCGATGGCGCTAGAAATGTGGCAACAACTTTCTCGTTGATTTCATCTGCAATTACTACCACAGTGCCTTCGACATGAATTTGGTGATTTATAAGAGAGCAGCGACGTTCAACACAATTTTCAATTGAACTTTGAGTTGAATATTTTCTTTCGCTTACAACCTGCTCGTCTTCATTATCTGAGCTCGCAAGCTCGCTGCTCGAGTCATTGAGTTCTGAACTCAATGAGCTACTCAGATCACAAACGTGTCCATGCTTAGGTTTTAATCGATTTTCTAGTTCTGGCAACGTTTCGCTAATTCTAGATACACTATCTTGGTACAATATCGAATGATTGTTACCCTGTCGCGCGACATTTTGCCTATAATCATGTGTAATTGGACCAGCCAATAACGAAGCTTGAACGTAAGGCGTAGCAGGGTCATAATGAAATGTGATTGGTTCGATGCATTCAACTTCACGTTCCGAATCACAAACCAATGGGTTGACAACGATTTGACCTGTCGTTTCAAATGATTTATTTTGAGGTTCGTGTAGAATCAGCCGTTGAAGTGAATGGAAATTATTCGATTCAACTGAACTTGAATTTTGAATATCGGGGGTAAATTCATTGTCGGTCAGGTTAAACGAGCAATCGTTATTAGGCAAATTGATGTCTTGGGGAGTTTTCCTATCACTGTCACCGCAGGCGTGTTCCTGTGAATCTGTGTCAGTATTACAATTACGACTGTGAGAGCAGAACGTAGAAGGTTTTGGCAATGATAATAGCTTGCCAACTTCAAAATTTGGTTTAGGTGGCGTCTCTTGGGTGATAGAGACTGGCTCGAACCGAGGGATCGCTGGATCTAAATTGTTGTGGGATTGTTTTGAAGATACAAGAACAAGCTCATCGCGTGCAATCAATAATTGTTCTTGGCATTTGAGCAAATCCTGAAAATTCGCGTTTAAAATAAGAAAATCCTATAGCGTTCAGTGAAAATCCATCAGGGATCGAGAATGAATAAAGGGTGTCGCTCTGAGGGACGACCCTCTGGTGTTCTATGACCCTGTATTGCGCACTCTTCGAGGTTCCGGTTAAATTTGCTGACCTATTTGAAAAACGACAGTTTAATACAAATCAAGGCGCATATTCTCAAATGTGTATAGCACTTATCATCAGTTGGCGATAGGTTTTCAAACTGACGAACATCTGCAATTTCAGATCTCAAAATTGGTACAAAAGTAGCTCAAATCAAACGCGAACAATGGTCTAAATTTTTGAACCTCATCATGTTCTGGTTTCAAAATTACAGCACCTATCACCAACAGGTAATAGGTTCTACACACATTTGAGAATACGGGCTCAAGCGGATTTGGTGTTGTGTGCCCTTGACTCTTTATTTTTTGAACCGTTGCTCCGTTCAGTAGTTATTAATTCGAATTCAATATTCAAAATTTGAACTGGCTCTCGTAGACTCCATCACACGCGGGGTTAGGTTTAGGCTTAATAAACATGCCTAAAATTTAGAGAAAACTTACAGATTCAGCAGGGGAAGGTTGTTTTTGGATCAGATCTGTATCCTGACGGTGTGGATGTTCATGTAAGTTGGTTTTGCTCGATTCGAACAAACAGTCCTTGTTAACATCAGCTTTAGTCGATCCTTCGTTGTTATCTAGAAGCTTCGGTGGAGGCGGTGGCTTTGATGTCGGTGGATTGTATGGAATGCTGCTCAAAGTAGATTTCTGAAACAAAAAATAGTGTAATTCCTGTTGATGCAACCACCAGACTGGCGTTGCATAAAAAATGGTCGGATTTTGAAAATTTTTGCACATTTGAGCTTTTCACCATCTCTCTCATGTTTTTGATGCTCAAATGAAACTTTTCAAATAAATTACTTTTAGGGTCATAATGGTTCGTTCGAACCCAAAAGGAGAAAAGATCAGAAAAACATGAATGTTAATTTTAGACAAGCTTGAAACTTTTATTTGTTCTCCTATGATCATTCACCTATCAACAGTTAGCGATATTATATATATAGGGTGCAACCGGAATTCCAGTTCCGGTTCCGGCATTTTTTCACCTTCCGGTTCCGATTCCGGTAAATTTTTACCGGATTTAAAAATTCCGGTGTTATAATTTGGCCGTTTTTTTAACTTTGCTAATCTTTAAGAATCTCTTTAGAAAGCCACTTGTATTCCGAATATAAGCCATTGATGGTGGATTTCACTTCAGTCGACGACGAAAATCTAAAATACAACAAATAAAATAAATATCTATGTTCGACTAAGGTTATTTCACAAATAATAGAGCAAAAAATAAGATTAAAATGAAATTTTTCGTGAAATGCGTTTTTCACTTTCCGGTTCCGGTTCCGGTTCCGGTAAAATTTTCAAATTCCGGTTCCGGTTCCGGTAAATTGTAATTCCGGTTGCACCCTGATATATATATATATATATATGTATATTAATTCTTACACAGCAAAATCGACATCCATAAGGATGGTGCAAAGATTGCTGTTCCTGATTATCTGCTTGATTCCGCGTAACTCGCAATAAAAGTGACTGCAAACAAATATTCATTGCAGTTAAAATAATGGGAAAATATTCGTATACTGAAACGTTTAAATATCCAAGTGAAATCTGGCAAAAAATACAATCACTGAAAGCCGCAAACAAGAGTCACAAGTCTTACAAAGTTGCTTAAAAATTATCGCGAGCGACAATCCAGTGCATTTTTGCATTAAATGTTTTAAATTCCAATACGAAACTTTAGTTTTGGTACATTTTTAAGAGTATACAGCACCATCCGGTTAATGTCTTCGGGGTGTCGGATGACACCCCGGACGCCCGGTTTTTCGTGTGCATTCCATGAGTAGAAAGATCCGGTTCAAAGAAATGAAAAACGATATTTTTAGAATTGCTTTCAGAAAACCATGTTTACTATCAGGGTTGTTTTTTCCGGAAAAATTACGACCGAAAAAATGAATTTTTTCATTTTTTTTCCGGAAAAATGGAATAAAATCTAAAAATTTTAATATTGAGTATATACCTGTAGAATTCCGATTAATGTTCCGATTTCGGTAACATTTTATTTTCAGACAATGCTGAATTTCACGAATGTACGGCCAATATTTTCAAAATGCGTATAGCAACTATCATCAGTTAGTAACAGGTTTTCAATCTCACTAATTGCAGGTTTTTAACTCAAAATAGGTACAGGAGTAACGCAAATCATATGCGAAAAATGTGCTGAATTTTGAGCTTCATCATGCACTGGTTCAAAAGTTACAAAACCTACCGCTAACATTTATAGGTGCAACACACATTTGAGAATATACGGCTCAAGATCTGAAATGAAATTGAAAATATTCATATGAGAAAAGTTTAAAAACTTTGCACTTGTCTGTATATATTTATCTAGACTTTCTTAACTCAATATCCTGGATCTGCTACTGTTTCTAGAGTGCAATATATTTCGTGCGCTAGCGTACAGTATTTAGAAACGTTGTAATGTTTTAGATGCGCAAAATGTTCTAAAGCAAACCACTAAACTGATTTTGAAAATAAGGAAATATATAAAATGCGCTTAAAACTTCTCGAAATTATGCAATATAATTGAAAACAAACAGCTTTTTGATAGCGGAATCAAGTTAAATAGACAGCAGTGAGTTTGAACGGTGTAATTAAGAAATATTTTTGCTTAAAAATGCAGAAACATTTTGCCCAGACGCAAAAACCATTTCGACTACTGCACGATGTACGAGCGGAGTCAGCAATTTTTCTGCGGGAGTAAAGAACCACGGATCGACCGGATATCCTGCTCCGGTTTAATAATCGGCAAAAGCGACAACCGTATCCGGTTGCGGCATCCGGTATAAACCTACCAGATACCGAATATTTACGGTTGTAGTTCCAAATATTATAAAATTGCTTTTTACATGTCGAAACACTAGATATTTTGTAGCGACTGCAATTTCAACCAAGTCAAGAGTGGACACTGACATGGTAAAATTAATATCCGGTTGATCCCTGTGTGTACCCTCAAGGAAATTCTTAGTATAGAGAAATCTGAACGGGAGCTAAGATCATTAGACCACTAGGGTTTATGAATTCTAACCCGCTTTAGTGAGTTATTTTTAGTCTCGCCACAAAATTTCTAGAGTTGATATATCTCTCTATATCCTCTCTTGTTTACGCCCGTATCATTTGGTGAGGTTCGTTAATATTCAGCCTTTTTCTCGTACTTCAGTTGATTTTTGCCGTATTTCAGTGAGAGTTTTCAATTTCGCAACTGCAGAAGTTTGTCAGTTTGAAAACCTATCGCTAACTGGTTATAGATGCTATACACATTTGACAATATTGATCTTGAACATAAATTTCGAAATTGGAACATTTCCAATATCCCCACGACATCTTATACAGGCCTAGTTCAACTCACCGTTGAATCTTGTTGTTGACCACAACGGGTGCTTGGTTCCTTCAGCGGCAGAGATGGAGTAGGTTGAGCAAACGTTGTTACAGACAAGGGTCGACCCGGATGTTCTGCGAGGGTGAAATTTCGAATAGGTGGCGGGTTTACAACCCTGTCAGATGCGGGGAATCCATTTGCGATCGCGCTGTGAGTAGAAAGCACACCAATTGATGGAGGGCTGTCGTTATGGGTGACGCAGTTCCAACGAGGGTACGATGTCAAATTGGCTACGGTGATATCTGGCAAAATTGAAAATTAATGAAAAAATTTTAAGAATCCATTGTGTGACCAATCAAAATTGTCTAAATTTTTATCCAATCAACAACTGACACATTTCAATGGCTGGGTTTCTGAAATCTTACTTACGCATTTACTTATGTTATACTTAAGTAATTACTTAAGTCGCCGACTTAGTAAATACTTATATTTTTTGTCATTACATGTAGTATATCAAATTTAGTCAGCAGCTTAAGTATTTACTTAACTTAAGTACGTGGTTCATGCTAATTGTTGGCTGCTGCGCATTGGATGACTGGTGAACTAAGAGACTGGAAGGCTTAGCTTTGGGTTTAGACTTAGGATTAGACACAGGTTTCGGCAATGACTTTGGCTTAAGCTTAGGTTTCAGCTATGTTGGTAAGCCCTTAAAATTGACATGAACTCTAACCATTATTGGCTCCTGTTCACTTTTCTACGCGGCCTTAGGGTTAGGCTCAGGCTCAGGCTTAGAATAAACAATAGATAGAAGCGCTGTATTCTGTCCCGAAATTTGCAGGAACACGAAATCAGCATTGTTAACAGGAACTTAACTTTCTACATCCAAGACGTCAATAAAAGTATCTTTTGTGAAATTATACTCTCGTGAAATAAAAACCTGCCTACGCCTCTGCCAATCCATATTATTAAAGCTGGAACGTCCCACATACGTATTTTGAGCAACGTTGCAACCGAATTTTATATATGTATCCAAATTACTTGTATGGCGTTTGTTTTGTTAATATGTATGCATATTGTTTCAATGGGTTTCAAGTTGCGACGCGAACCTAAATATAGCGAGTAGAACCAGGTTAACTAGTTATTATTATTATTATTATTATTATTATAATTATTATTATTATTATTATTATTATAAATAAACCTTTTTCATCCACTGAATATCGATCGAGCCATTTTTCTGCCGGCCGCGAAGGCACCAAATCACAACTGCCAGGAGTGATACTTCCGGTGCTGCTACTGACGCCACTTCTCTTACTTGACCTTTCGGATTCGGGTACAAAATTGAACAATTTCCCCGGCAGACGTTCTGGTTCCAGTGACGAAACCGTATAAGACGCTATTTTGGTGGGCCCTAAATAAGGCTCTTGTGCCTTCTTAGAGCCTACGGCCTGATCTGGTTCTTTACAATTTAAAGGTTTCGAATCATGAGCTAAGCTCTCAGGCACAGGTTTAGAGTTAGCGGATAAATTAGACGGCTCGGCACTAAGGATCTGACAGACGGCATCACTTTCTGGATTAATTTTGCTGTTAGAATTTACAGTAATCTCGGGATTGGCTTGATCCAAACCGGTTGCATCGGCTTGTCCTAGTAAATTACATTTGCCCGTGGTTGATTCAATTGCAACTTTATCGTCGGAGCTGCCACCGCCCTTGAATTCGTAGCGTTTAGTCTCGGTCACCTCGGGAAACTTCAGATTAGAATATCCGGATCCCAAGTCTTTACCCCCACCGCTTCCGTTTGGCGAGGATGAGCTTTCAACACCGCTGGTGGTCAGTTGGGAAGACGGTGACGAGATTGGCGACAGTGTTGGCGAGCTTGTTCCACCTGGCATCGCCAAGGATCCACCCCCATCTGGTTTGACCGGATGATCTCGGTAGGAAATGCTCGTTGGCCGAGGGTTCGATACGTCCCCCAGTTTGCCGGCCGACCGGTACGGCGCCCAGTAGCGATCAGGGTTGATTTTGACGCTGGGGGCATTTGCTAAAATATAACAGCCAATCGTATTCAAGTACAAGCAATGAATTGTTTGTGATTGGCTGAATGATAACTTCATACCGGATTGTGTGGAAACAAGAACGTTCGCAGAAAATGTCAATTGGATGGACACCAACAAATTTCGACACGAAAGGCAAAATCACTGCAAACCATTTTCTGTATATTGTATTTTATAACGACTTGAGTCCTCCAATCAAAACCAATCCAGCGTACGTCTTAAACCTAACGCTTATCCCAAGCAACAAAATTAGTCAAAAGCTTAAGCTTACTCTATTGCAGTCCCACAGAAAGAAGTTCCGCGCCTGATCTGGCTAAATTTATATATTCTCACACTGACAGTTCGGGCATACTAATCTTGGTCTAATTGCAATTGTAGTCTCATGGTGCCTCGTTAATAAAAAGCAAAACTGCTACTTTCATGTTATAACAATTTCTCATATTTGGCGCTCATTTGATTTTGCTCAAAAAGGTAAGTAATTACTTCGGGCGAGTTAAGTAATTACTAAAGCATAAATTGGCCGGGTTTCAAAATTATACTAAAGTATTTACTTAAGTTGTGCTTAAGTAATTACTTAAGGTCGTACACCTAGTAAATACTTATCATTTTAAAAAAACAAACGCCGAATATGCGCCATGCTCATACAAGAAAGTAATAGTTTTACTTTATATCAAAAATGCACCATGAGTCTACAATTTCGACTAGAGCAACGTTGGTGTACCAGAACTGTTAAATTTGTAATATATCATATTTAGTCCGCGACTCAAGTATTCACTAAAGTTAAGTACGCTTTTATAAACGACAAAACGGTTAAGTAATTACGTAGCACTATTTAACTACTAACTAAGGTGTACTAAAGTAAAGTTTCAGAAACCAGCCAATATTTAAAAAGGGAACCCCGTCCCGCAGTCCCACAGACTTGGAAACCCAAGCCGTGACATTGCTTTTGAGTAACCATGTTTTCTAAAAGCTAAAAGTCTTATGGACATGATATATATACATATATATAGATATATATATATTGTGGCGTCAGCGGCAGATCCAGAAATTTCTGGCGGGCTTGCATAAGCTATGAAACGCAATTTGTACTGTATGCTATATATGTGCCAATTTTTTAAGGTGGAAAATTTGTAGGGACCTCACCATGTTATCACAATAAAGTTTCTGACGGGGGGCACACACCCCAAATCTGGATCACCTGGTGCGTGGGCTAAATCCGAATGTGTTGCCACAAGCGAATTTTCGACAATATGTTACTTTGAGCAAGAGGGAATAATAACAAGAGTGTGCAACTCATGCGGACCCGCTTATACAAAATGTACCACCGGGCGTTACGCTTTTGGCCGCCCCCCTTGTTTAGAGGGAGTCACTTTTACATGAATGCTCCTAAATTAAACTATAAGGGGAGCATGTTTGACGCCGCATACATAAAGTGCCACGGTACGCACCGGTTGTACCCCCCTCCAAATAAAGGGGGACCGGTCAAAAATGCAACGCTTGCTGGGTACATTGTTTTCTACACAGAATGTGCCCAATTGCACACTCTTGTTAAATAGCGATCATCCACTCTTGGTTTGAGTTACCCGCTAAACCAGATGCTGATGTTTCTACAGCTTTATATCGTTTAATGTTGAGTTTCAAGCATCCGGTTCTGACTGCTGCGGTTAAAATAACGCCATTTATTTCAGCGACGCTTTTTCCAAGAACAGGCTGGTCGTTTACTGCGACTAATTCGTCTCCAACTTGCAGTCCGTTTCGATCTGCCTTTGTACCTACAAATAACAAATAATTCAAGTTGCCCTGGGCGACAATTACACCTTTCCTGTCAGGCCAGAATCTATTGTTCTTTGCGTGTTCCACTTTTCGGATCAATTAAAGTTCCCCCCCTAAATATCAATTAAAGTCCCCCCAAGTGGTATCAATTAAAGTCCCCCCTAGTGGTATCAATTAAAGTTTCCCCTAGTGGTATCAATTAAAGTCCCCCCTAGTGGTATCAATTAAAGTCCCCCTAATGGTATCAATTAAAGTCCCCCTAGTGGTATCAATTAAAGTCCCCCCTAGTGGTATCAATTAAAGTCCCCCTAGTGGTATCAATTAAAGTCCCCCTAGTGGTATCAATTAAAGTCCCCCCTAGTGGTATCAATTAAAGTCCACCCTAGTGGTATCAATTAAAGTCTCCCCCCAGGGCTATCAATTAAAGTGCTATCTATTAAAGTTCCCCCCTAGAATGTTACGATATTAAAAATATTTGTTTATGAGATTCAAAAGGGAGCTAAAAATTTATCAGGAGGTGCATACAAGTGTTTTCGTTGCCTTACAATCAAGGTTGAAAACGTTCTAGGGAGGCCAAAACTATTCAAGGGGAACTGAGCCACCTGAAAGCTACGTTGGATACGTGCATGCTTTCAAGCGAACATCAATAGCACTTTGTGTCTCCCATTTTTCTATGTTTTTCACTTCAAGGGTAGGGCGCAGTTTCTGATCAAAAAACGAGTGAGCCCTTATACTTTGGGTTGGGGTGCCACATAGCGGCCCATGTAAAGATCAGACGCGGAAAGTTTTTCTGTGGGACTGCAATAGAGTAAGCTTAAGCTTTAGACTAATTTTTTTTGGTTGGCTTAGGCTTAGGCTTTGGCTTAGGATTTGGCTTAGAGTTAGGAATTAAGTCATTCTTACGCTTAGGCTTAGTATTAGGAATAAACTCATTCTTACGCTTAAGCTTAGGCTTAGGCTTAGACTTAGGAATATGCTCATTCTTTCGTTTAGGCTTTAGGCTCAGCCTCAGGCTTAGGAATATGCTTATAATACTGTTCCGCCTCTGTTCTTTACATTGGCCCACATAGCTAATGATGGAAAAAAGTTCGTAAGCCAATCGAGACGCAAATTTTAATATTTTGTAAGCTGGGGGAACATTAATATTTTTTCGTAAAATTTCCCATTCTATGTTATGCAAAATTATCTGGCTTCCAAAACCGAATGGGCCACGCCCTCTTACCCCCACTCCGGCTGCTGCGCCTCTACACCAGCGTCCATAAAATCAGTCAACAAGCCTAATTTTTCGATTTTCTATAAATTTCGGAAGATGAAATATTACCCCGTATCCCCTTTGTAAACACCCCTGGCCGTTCGGTATCTTTGAATGCTAAATTTAAAACTGTGTCTCATGTGAGCACTGGAACAAAATTTTAATTTCGTACTGTTTGTAAATGCGTTTAATCTTCAAATCTGTAAATATCCATGAACAAAACTATTTTTGGGCAAAAATTTATTAAACTGGAAATAACTCTAAACTTACAAAACCAATTTTCGTTGATGGGGGGTTGGCCAGTTTTAAAAAATTTTAAATTTAAATTTGAAACGCTAATAAAACTTTATCCTGCCCTGTAAATCTCAATGAGTTGAAATTTAACTTAGAATGAATCGAATCATTCAGTTTGAGTTAGGACTATCAGAACTCAGAATTTTGAGTTGAGTCAAATCATTCTGAGTTAATCAATCAACTCACCCAGAGTCAACTCAAATCAGAGTGAGAATCAACTCAATTCAGAGAGAGTTAATGTATACTGATATTAATTCAGAAATAACTAACTCGGTAGGTGAATTTATTAATCAACTCATTGAAATTTACAGTGTGGCTAAATATAACGATTAAACGTACCGACAATGACAGCGGAAATTGTGATCGGATCAGGCCGAGGCCGGCCGCCTTTAAGAGTGAATCCGAAACCTTTTTCGTTGCCCGGCCGTTGACGAATTTCAATTTGTACTCCTTCCACTTGTTTCTAGAATATATCGATATTACTAACCTCAGTTATAAATACGACAAATAAAAGAAACCAATCCTGTAGCCAGATCAGCCTGCAAGGTGAGGTTGGAACAATTTCAAGCGAATCATGCGGTGGAAATAACAAGCTTACAATTAAAACTAAAATTTTTCTGGGTTGAGGCAAATATTTTTAACGGGACTGAGTTCCCGTGACACACTTGTGGCTACTAGCACCCACGAAATGGACGTTGAACTTTGATCCTTAACGTCATCCTTATATTAGGCTCAGGGGTTACATTCTCAAATGGGTGTAGCCCCTATCACCAGTCAGCAATAAGCTTTCAAACTCACAAATTCTTGCCGTTTGCAAATTCCAAAATTTGCACAAAAATAGCACAAGTCAAATCTTTTGCTAAAATTTTTAAGGATTGTCATTTACTGGTTCGAACGCTGCTGGTTATTGGTATGCTTGGTATTCCGTACCAATGGCTGATCATAATACAGGTTATTGTGCCCACTTCCTCAGAACCCGCGCGCTTCTGACGAGTCCCCGTGTCGAATGTTTCAAAATTAAAAACATTACAAGAAAAAATATATTTTTTCATCCATTTTTTTACTAAACTCTAAAATGTTGGCCCACGTAACAAGTTGACCTTCAGGGTAGGTTAGGTCCAATGGCAGATCCATGGGGGGGCCACCCCGGCCGTGGCCCCCCCAACAGCATCTCGACAAAAATTCAATTGCAATTTTGTGACATAAGTTCGTGGTTTGTGTATGCCTCAAAAGTAAGTTTATTTTACCTGTGAAATTTTGGGCCCCCCCATTTTGAGATCCTGGATCCGCCACTGGTTAGGTCTTCATCCGCCTCTGCCAGGCCTAAATTATAAGGGCATTTTGAACTCTGAAATTAGCTGACCAGAACCCGTTTCTGCTTGTATTTCCACGTTGTCTGAGGTTGTGGTCCACACGGCAGGGATACCGATGAAGTTGAAAGCGAAGTCGACCCATGGCATGATCCGTACAGCCTGTGGGACTTGGTGAGCCATGGCGGCTGGATGCTGGAACAACCAGATAAGGCCGACCCACATCGGCTGGCGATAGCTATTTGTGACGGTCTAACAGGGTTCAACGAGGTGTCAGGACCGGTGTTATGCCCTCCAAGCTTAGAGCTCGAATGACCAGATTCTGACGAGTCCCTGAAATAAAATTGGTCTCTTGTATACTCGCTTATATACGTTGTTTAGGCTTAGCCTTGGGAAAAGATTTATTCACGCCTAAAGACTAAGTCGAAGTCAAAACTTGAATCTTAACCTAAACCTAAGCCTAAAACCGTAAATGTGGGATAAAGTACATAACAGCCACTTATCATATTCCCTTAGAAACAATTAAGTAAGACGCGAACGCGAATATTGAAGTTGTTTCAATTTGAATTAGCCAAGGTTAACCTCTACCTCCACTAAATTTATAATTAATATTTTTGAGAAATTTAAAAACAAGATGGGGGGTTACTCTGCCCGTTCGGCAAACTAGCAAAGTTATTTCAATCTAGAGTGCTTATAAGCAAGATTCTTGAACCGGTCGACATTGTTCTATTGAGTCCAAATTAAACATATCGTGAACCTAAACGGTCTGTAGTTTATTTTTCAGTTCGACTCAACGATAGTCGACACACTCATTAGAAAGGGTGTCAGTTCAAAACGGAGTCTTTTTGAATGTCACGTTGAGCTGATTTCAACTGATGTAGTCTGGTAATCGAATTCTAATTTGAATGGGGGCATACCCAATAATATTTTAATAGGTGTCCCCCCCTTGGAATTACCTTCGAACAGTATTGTGTTCAAGTTTCCTTTGACGCTCAAGGCATGAAAGACTCGAACTCTGAAAATAAACAATTACTTCAATCTGTAGCATTTATTAGCTGCCATTAAGGGTTGCGCTATACTTTTGTTGACGTCCGGCGACGTCCGACACCGCGCAGCACCGTCTGTCACCGTGAGGTACCGTATGCAAATAACTCACGTACAATAACGTGTGGTGACGCACAGTGACGGACGGTGCCGTACAGGTGACTCACGGTGACGGACGGTGCCGTCTGGATGACTCACGGTGACGGACGGTGCCGTCTGGATGACTCACGGTGACGGACGGTGCCGTATGGATGACTCACGGACACGGACGGGACCGGACGTCGAGTACAGCGCAACCCTAAAAACGAGTCATAAGTGTTAGTCGATTGGACTTGCATAAACGGACAAGGGCAACAGGTGAATCCGGTTCTAGTAAACATGGCAACAGGGTGATATCAAACTTGAGTTGAAATCTAAATTGAAAGCTCATGGTGTCGGCGGAACCGGATATATTTTCAGTGTTTAATGGCTGTGAGAAATTCAGTTCAATGCTGATTCGAAAATGATTTTGTTTCGTTATGTTTGTGCCGCGGTATAAGTTTTCATCCAAAATGTAACAGTTATTCAAATAAAAGTAGGCTCTGCAATTCGTTCTCGGTCGTTTTGTCAACAAAAACACAACGCTTGTTTAAATAATAATTTACAAATGTTTATAACTGATAAGTTGTAGATGCAATGTGTCTTTGATTTGAGTTTAGAGATGTGAACATCAATTGTGGTTCCGGGTACAATGCTGTAATCATGAGAAAATTTCATGTTTCGTTTTTTCAATCCTAAACCTAAACCTCAGCCTAAACCTAATGCCCTATTCACACGTGCAAGCTTTTGCTGAGAGAACTTTCAGCTGCAAATTGCACGCAGAAGATGAATTTTTTCAACAGCCATTGAGAAAATGGCTGAAATTAATTCGCTGAACTTGCATGGGTATTCACACATCTGAACTAAATGCTAAGCTATGATTTTTAATCAATTACTTGCAGCTGTAAGTGTTTCGAGCGGTTTTTTGGACAAAACTTGCAAGTGCACGTTACAGCTGGATGTTCTCGCAGCCAAAACTTGCACGTGTGAATAGGGCTTGCGTAGTTTTGGAGAAAATGTTCTGGAAATACGAAATTTCTTGTCGTAGGCTTGGAGTGAAGGTTATGCCTCGAATAGCTTCGAGTCTCACTGCGAAAACTGTGGCGCTGTTACCCATCGCCCCAAAGATTTGGCGTTAAGTCTCAGACCCAGGCGTAGTTTCAGTTTTAGTAAGGGTGGCGCTAAATTTGTCGTCCGTCACCGTCCGGCGCCGTCCGTCACCGTTCGACACCGTCCGACACCGTCCGTCTCCGTCCGCCAACGTCCGCCACCGTCCATCACCGTCCGTCACCGTCCATCAACGTCCGCCACCGTCCGTCACCGTCCGTCACTGTCCGTCACCGTCCGACACCGTCCGTCACCGTCCGACACCGTCCGTCACCGTCCGACACCGTCCGTCACCGTCCGACACCGTCTGTAACCATACAAGATCGTACGTGAGCGTACAAGTGGAGAAAAGTGAACAAGAGCCAAAACTTGAATCATCATTTATTCAGACGCCGAACACTGCCATACTCACACGTGAACTTTGATCCTCGCCGACAACCTCGTCTGAACCATAATGACCACTGTCGGTGTCGATTTTGCTCAATAGACACGGTGGTGCCACATTTGGACTGAGGGACCCTGAAGTCATCCCACAGACCCCGCGAGGATTACGGTAGCGGTCCGAAAATGAATCGTTCGCTGATTGGTCGCATTGATCATTGGATAATATTGCCATCGGTGATTGCTGAAATTGCGGTTTTGGTATATATTTTTCGAATCAGAAATCGGTGAGGGTCAATTTTGAGACAAATATGCAAATGACAGTAATTTTAAATATTAAGTGTTTCAAGTTAGTTCACAATGTGTTTTTTAGCCAAATATATTAAAAATATAGAGAAGTTACAACACAAATTGAAAATTTTTGTACTTTCGCTGCAAACGGTCAGACTTAAAACAAATAACACTGCTGCAGTACACAAAAAGTATCCGCTTCGACCGGAACATTCTGGATTTGCCATTGGGGTCAAGCAAACAAACAATCTACATTTCTTCCCCCCTTATAATTACAATTATTTTCAACAAAGGTTCCCCCATTTCGGGGAGTCACCGGTGCCAAACTCGCCGCTGTGTAAAATCTATTTTCGAAATAAGCAAAAACAAAAAAAGAGATGAAAAAATATATAAAATTAATAAAAGTGCAAACGAAAAAAATTCACAAACACAATAATTATTTCACAAACTTAATATTCCACAGTGTTCGTCTCCTCATTTATTCAAAATAAAAGCATAAAATGATATATTCAGTAAAAAAAGTATATTTTTTGCATCTTATTTTAATTCTATTTTCATTTACTTAAAAGTAGTTTTAAAAGAAAGTTTTCATCAAAAAATAGCTGTGAGAGACACATTTGCTCAACAGGCCACTTAATAAGTGAACAAGGGTCATTGAATTGGATTTCAATTGAAAGATATTTTTACCCTGGGGTACTGTACTCGACAACTCGTGCTTGTATTAAGCCATATTCACTCGTGCAAGATTTTACTGCGAGAACTTGCAGCTGCAAATTGCACGCAGAACTGGCATTTGTTCATCAGCCAATCAGTAAGCGGCTGCATTAAATTCAGTGAATTTGCATATATAGGTATTCACACATGAGAACTAAATTCCTAGCTATGATTTTTAATGAATTATTTGCAGCTGCAACGTTTTCGAACGCGATTTTAAACAAAACTTGCAAGTGCAAGTTGCAACTGCAAGTTCTCGCAGCAAAAACTTGCGCACGTGTGAATAGGGCTTTAACCACTGTACGAACATAAGAAAGTTTAGGCACACGGGGGTAATAAGTAAGTATAGTGATTAAATGTTTACATAGGTCTGTAGTTACTACCCACGACAAGTGACGGACCAAGTCAATCTTGGCAGCCCCAAAGCCAGCTGAACATTTGCTAAAAATTTATCAGGGGGGGGCATTTAAATATTTCAGATAACCCCTACAGACGAAATTGAAACTTTTCTAGAGAAACTAAAACTTTTTCTACCAGTTCGATATAATTTCAACTCACTGAAATATTGCATAAACGTATCCGTACTTTATATTCTGACATGCAACCCCGTGATTTACGGTTTATATAAATTATACGAGATCAGGGACGGGCTAGAGACCTCGATGAAACATGAACCCTTGGATGGGCCAATCGGGGTGTCGTCCCCACATCCCACCAACCGAACCGGCTCAGCCTTCAGACTTGCCTTCCTTAACGTTGATTGTTAGTCCAAAACTAGGATCAGGCTTAGGAATAGGCTTACGCTTACGTTACGTATACCAACAAGTAACGTCAACTGTTGAGATACGTATTCACCCTTATCTCCAAAAATTCCCAGCTGTCACCTCAAAAAGTGATAAATTTCGAAATTATGAAAAAAGTTTTTTTAAATTTACACTTGAAAACAAAACTTAATCGCAAACCCACGTCTCTAAAACGTTGGAGTAGCAAATATTAACGCGAGTCAAAATGATTTTGTAGTAGAAACTATTCTTTAATGGTAACTCAAAAAATACATGACACACGTTTGAAACTTTGAAGTGGATTACCTTCCATAATAAGACAGGGTAAGTGTAAGGTAAAGTTAAACATAGTATTTAGTACCGTTTAAAGTTTCGAGTTTGTCGCCAAGGTGAGAGCCAATGTAAAGAACAGGGGCGGAACAGTGTTATAAGCAAACTCCTAAACTTAAAGCATAAGCATAAGAATGAGTATACTCCTAAGCCTAAGCGTAAGCTTAAGCCACGCAAAAAATAAATCTAAAGCTTAAAGTTACTGTATTGCAGCCCCACAAAAAACGTTCCGCCCATGATCTTTACATGGGCCAAAGTTTCGAATTTGTCTTCTAAGGTGATAGAGAAATTTTTGACAGCACAAACTGAACAAACTTTTAACGTCGTACCTGTAAAACGTATGATGTTAAAATTAAAAGCAAAAACAATCAAACAAAATGAACAAAAATAAATAAAAAATACAATTTTAAATGAAAAATATTTAATGAAAAAAGAATGAATTATTTAAACAAAGAAGAACGTTCATCGAAGACGAGCCGCTTGTTTGACTTGTAATGCAAGGGTTATTGACATGACTACACAGCAAATGATTGTAAACTGCAAAGTTTGCAAAATATTCATTTATATTCGATACGCAGAATATTTACCTTCCACGCACAGTTGGAAGGTCCAAAGATCAGGCGGCGGAACGTTTTTCTGTATAACTGCAATACAGTCAGCTTATGCTTTAGACTAATTTTTTGCTTAAGCTTAGACTTAGCTATAAGCTCACGCTTAGCGTAAAGCTTAGACTTAGGAATATGTTTATACTACTCTTACAGCCCTGTTCTATACAGTTGCCATTAAGGTAAAAGTCCACTCACGACATAACTGACTATTATTTTTGTAAGTCAGTCTAAACCTAAACCAAAGCCTAAGCCTAAAAACTAAAAACCTATTTTGGCAATTTTACCGTTAAAATTGTTCACGTACCTGATTGAATGTCTTGTAAAGTGAGTTAATTTCATTGTCAAACACATGATCTTCATTGTCGAGTCTAAACAGCATACAATAAGCACACTGGAGTGTTGAGATCCTAGATTGCAACACGTTAGCAAGCCCGTAACCAAGGGGGAGAGGCGGAGAGACACAACCCCCCATTGGAAAATTTTGCCCTCATACAATGTTTCAACCTTGAAAGTCAACGAAAACCCTTGTATTCCCCTGTTGAAAAATTTATAGCCGACTTTAACAAAGAGAGTTGGCTTCGGGTATGTATTTTTAACCATTTTACGGTACCATTGCGTGCCAGTACAGTAGTCGCCAGACTCGTAGCCAGCTCAACATCCACGGGGCCAACACCACTCTAGAAGGAGCAAGTTGGTGATTTTGCATGGTATACCACAGGGTGCGAAAACTTTACCAAGGGAACCCATAGGTTTCTTGAGCCCACGGCGGCCTGTCTGCCTACGATCTCTCAGATAGCGCTATACTTTTGCGGTTTTTTCAATGGCTTAAGGGTTGCGCTATACTTGTCGTGCGGTGCCGTCTGTCTCCGTCCGTCACTTACATGGTTTCGTACGTGAGTTATTTATGTACGATTCCGCACGGTGACGGACGGCCGCGTACGGGCGGCGGACAACTGCGTACATATGACGGACGGCGCCGTACGGGCAACGGACGGTGACGGACGGCACCGTGCGGACGACGGACGGTGACGGACGGCGCCGTGCGGACGACGGACGGTGATGGACGGCGCCGTGCGGACGACGGACGGTGACGGACGGCGCCGTGCGGACGACGGACGGTGACGGACGGCGCCGTGCGGAAGACGGACGGTGATGGACGGCGCCGTGCGGACGACGGACGGTGACGGACGGCGCCGTGCGGACGACGGACGGTGACGGACGGCGCCGGTCAGGTGACGGACTGCTCCGGACGTCAAAAAAGTACAGCGCAACCCATAAGCGTCGCCGGAATGTCCGGCGTTGTCATTTGGCGTCGTCTGATGCCGTACGGTACCATGTATGATTTGCTGGACGGCATAGCAAACCTGCTTTTTATTCGTAAAAATTATTTGTTTTGCGGCGTTGTCCGGCGACAGACGACGCCAAACGACAAATATACCGACGTTCGCTAAGTTGATTCGTTTGTACACAGAATGTATCCAGTTGCATAAACAGAACACGTCATACATTTATTGTTAAACTTTTCCAAATTCGTAAAACTTACTTCCACCCATGTTTGCTTAACATTCGAACAAATTGACTTCCGGTTGTCTCATTTGTCATTTTAAGTAAATTTCAAATATTTCAATTTCTTTAATTTTAATGAAACCTAAACCAGAAAATGAACCACAATATTGAATGATTGTAAGAATGTAAGACATGATTGTCCATTATGTACACATGCAATATAGTACAGTACACTGTATGTATGCTAGCTGGCAGCATTTCAGCGATCTTGACTATACCCACTGTTGTGCAGGCGAGATAATTCGTTTGTTTCAAACACGCTGTTAAGTCTCACTACTGTGATTTGGTATTGGCAAATCCAGAAGTTTCTGACTGGATCCACGCGACAAATGACAGTTAAACAATTCGAGAGCGAAGCGAGCAAGAAGCAAAACGCAATTTAAGTACTAAATTTGCATGAAATTTTACATTTGCTGCCTGTTGGAAAGGTTTTGCTTGGATGGGGCCACCTTGCATCCCTGTCAGACTGATTTAGAAATTCAAATTCAGTTTAAGGTGATATAAAAGATGACTTTTCATCACTAGCAGATCCAGAGGGAGAGCGAGGAGATGCGTACGCCCCCTAAATTTTTGTATTAAAATGGTAATGTCCCTACCTTGCAATTTTTTACGAATTGTTCGCGAAGAACTTTTTGTGATGGTAAGGTACCTACCTACCTTACCATTTGTGGCACCCAGAAAATTTGTTAGCGATAAATGATTAGCTCCCTACCTTTCAATTTTTGCGTTTCATAATGTTTGCCAGCCCCCCGCCCCCCCGGTCAGAAATTTTTGGATCCACTTCTGCGTTTCATAGAAACAATAAAAATTAAATATTCTTAAAAAATTAACTCGCACTACTATTAACTTGAATAATTTCGAGTAGAGTTGATATCTGCGTACAAAGGTAGTACTTAGTACATTAGTATAAGGTTTTAGTGTTAATTGCAACATTGTCAAATGATTTATAATTTAATTCAAAGTGAGATAACTAATTTATCAAAAGTTGAAAAATCACAGTCAAATCGTACCGTACTGTAGTAACCCGAATAAGAGGGGGTAATAAGAGGTGGGTCCCCAATTTAGTATCAATCAATAGGAGTCCGTATCCCTAATAAGAGTCCGTAAGCGGATAGAGTCCCTAAACCCTAATTAGAGTCCACAAATATCAGTTATCCCGAATTGTAGCGCATAAATATCTCCAGGAACAAATAATTTGAGTTCGAAACTTTAAAGCGTACTTATGTTTTGAAAGTACATTCCTAAGTATAACCTTGCATTATCGCTCAAGCTAATGACACAAGACAAATAAACGTTTAATTCAACGGATAACTGCAGTACCGAATATTCAGTAACGAAGGGCGGTGGAGCATGGGTCAAACATAAATAACAGTCCGTGACCGAATAACCAGGGGTTCCCTCTGGAGAGACCAAATAAATATCAGTCCCCCACTCTTGTTCGGTTCACTACAGTACGTAACCTACTATAAACCAGGTCAAAGTCATGGGCATCAGGCTACATCCGGAGGTCTGCGTCCATTTCCCTCCAGCTTTGTCAAAAAACGACTTCCGAATCCGGCAGTGGCTCCAGTATTTTTCACCTCCAATTGCATCATGTTGGGCTCTTACTCAATCCGACCGCGTTTCTGACAAACGAGTCAACGAGCCAGCCTGGTTGTGTAACCAGAAACTGCTACTAGAGAGAGAAACAACATTTCTGCAACGAGAAGCTATCGCAATGTAGAATTCTTGACCATATCAATTTTTTCCAATTTTCTGAAGTTCGGGTGCAACCCTCATCCCATTCCGAATCCGTTCGTTCCTCTCGGACCAATTTTCGGTCCGGGTTTCGTTGTGTTCAAATAAACAAGAGATCGTTCGCAAAAGTTCTGAACAGACAAAACGGTGATTTTCAGGATTAAATATAATAACTTGTTGCCTTCCACAGTCCATACAATGACATTTTCTACCCCCCCTCCCCCCGAAATGAAATCTTGGTTTTGTTCTGGCGTGGAATTATCCAAAATGTTCCCACCCCCCTGATCCCAAAACGTTGTTGTTGAACTGAATACCACCGCAACGAAACGACAGTATCTAATCATGCCAATTTTACTGTGAAACAATGTTTTGAAGCTTAAACGACAAGTTAAACTGTACGTTCAATTGTTGTTCAATTTGCGTTGAAATTAAAAATAAACATAAAAATACATTTCAACTCGTACATTCCCATGTGATACTGCATATTGCATGCGTTATTTTGCACCAGATAATTGCAATGCATTAATTTAAAGGTTTTAAGCTCATTTATTGGCAAACTAAAACACATTAACGTAGGTATTTAGAGCTAATTTGTAATAAATAACACCAAAAACGTTCATGTATAATTTATCATGAAACGGTCTAAAAAGGTTCGTGCAGTATTTATATGAAACTGCGGTATTTGCTTAAATATCCTTGGGACCATGGCCCGTATACCTTTCAAATACAGCCCGTTTTCTCGAAGGATAATCCTAGAAGCAGGATTCGGAACACTTTATTATAATCGATCCCATTTTTAGATGAGCTATTGCGATCCTGGTTGATACCTTGCAAAGCATCTTATCAAACAGACGGTGGTTGGAATGGGCTGGGCCTCGAATACCCTGGAACCATCATCCTGTCTACTGAGATTTAGAATTGAAACGACGCCCCGGTTGTTTTTAAATCTTAGCTTTGTCAATTTTACCGCGAAAAAATCATCAGCTTCTAAAACGCACTATTCGTTGCTGTGTTTGGTAGCGAAAAGTGAAAAAAATAGCAAAATTCAACGCTTAATTTTTCACAAGTATTCCAGCTAATTTCGAATCCCTGAAAACTTTGTAGACAAAAAGGAAAATTTCGTAAAATCTCGGCAAGAAAATCGAAACAAGTAAATATCATTTTATACAAAAAAAAATAATTTTTTAGTCATGTATAACGGATGCGACTATATACATACATACATACATACATATATATACTCATGTATATTAATATAGATTAATACTGCAACATAGAAAAATGATATGAAACTTTGAATGTGACTGTTTACGAAGATTTCTGTACAAAACAAAAACATTTCTTACGCGATTTTTTTAGTCAAAACCAAAAATTTAAACTATGATTGCAGGCAAAAACAACAACAACAACAACTGCGCCGTTCGTCTGCAATTTTTCGACAAAATTGCAGTTGCACACGCAGCGATTTGCAGTGTTTCTGGCCGCTGGTCGACGCAAATGCATAATTTGGCAATTATTAATGATGCGTTGAAAAAGCGATTTTGGTTCGAAAGTTGTCATATTAATTGTATGTTATGTAACCAAACTTTATTGGGGAAAATCACTATTTTTCTATAAAGCTAACATGTATTTAAATATATTTCAGGAGTTCATAATTGCTTTGAGCAAATATATAAATGAATAAAAATGAATTTGACACAACCACTTGGGAACAAATGGTGTTTGCGCAGCGTCCAATGCGATGGTCGGGATTACTGATCCCTGCGGGTTCGGGCACATCCATTAAATCGTATTTTTAAACGGGTGCGGTCTGTCAAATTAATTTTGATGGCTACTGTACGCCATAGTCAATAATGACTCTTTTGACAAGAGTATGCAACTTTCTTACGCGTGGAATTAAATGTACCCCAGCGCGTTGTGGTTTTCGTATGACCCCCTCGTATGAGGGGTGTCGACAATAGATGCATTACAGACATAAAAAATTAACGGGGCTGACGTCAAGCACATAAGCGGAATATTTCTATTATGCATTTGAGGAGATATTCCTCTTAATTTTACGGTCTCAACCCATCGCCTCAAAGTGAGAGAATGCCGCAAAAACGCAACGTGCGCTGGGTACATTATTTTCGACTCGTAATATGCCAAGTAGTTAATCTGAGAACAGCTCTCATCATACTCAAATATACGCCATAATTAAAAAAGTCAATTCGACTGAGGCAATTTTGAGTATAACATCAAAACTAAATTTAGACCCTACATTATATAGCGCTGTGGTCAAATCTTGAGTTGAAATTATGTGTCTGATAAATAGAAAATACGAATGAACATACAATATTTACAACAATACTTGTGAAATTTTAAGTTTGCGTCGCAACTTGAAACCTATTGAAACAATCTGCATATATCATAACAAACAGGACCGGAGCAGCAACCCCCCATACCACCCATTTAGAGGGGGCCCCCACCCCTGAAGGCGCCCCCAAACTAACCGGTTGAAACAAAAACCGCTTAAGTTTTAAAAGGCGTCTGGCTTCTCGCTCGCGAGTTTGGGTGCCCCCCACCCTGGAATTTGGGGGGAGCCCCACCCATGTCTGCTCCGGCACTGATAACAAAATATACGCATAAACTTGTGAAAACTTCACCTTATAGAACAGTGTATAAACAAAAACTGAACAATTTCCTTGTTTTATAGCTATGTTAGCAAAACTGTACTATTATATAAGTAATTTGCATGCTTAACCGATTGAACGTTGTTCGAAATACGTATGTGGAGCGTTCCAGCTTTAATAATACAGATTTATGTTGATAATTGCTGAAATTAAACCTAATTTTAATACCAAACGAGTATACAGAAGTGTTTTAAAGACCAAAATTTCATTTTTTCTAGCCAGATGGAGGGCTGACGTGTCACAATCTTCATCCGAACTTTATACGGTATTATCTGATTTAAAAATCTTAACACATAACAAAATTTTTTTGATACTGCAAAAATTATGTATAACATAGCGGCGTTTCAAGGCTATTTTGATACTAATTTGTGTAAAATGTAGTAATAGAACTTTTCACGAAACAGTTACTACAGTTACAGTGACGATACGCCGGCAAATGTATAGAACAGGGCCGTAACAGTATTATATTCCTAAGCATAAGCCTAAGCTTAAGAATGAGCTTATACCAAAGTCTATTAAAGCCTAATACTTACGCCATACCAAAAAATGGATCTAAAGGAAGCTTACTGTATTGCTGTTCCGCAGAAAAACGTTTCGTCCCTAATGTTTACATGAGCCGAAACAGTCGTGAAATAGAAATGTTGCCCTGCCCCCTTAAACCTCCCAAACTGATGGTACCTCAAACCCCGCAAATCGATGGATCCCCTCACACATAAGAGGGATTCACAAAATTTCAAAGTACGAAATTTGAAAAGTGAATTTTTAAAATTTGTTTTTAATATTAAAATGAAAACTGTTTAAAAATTTTGAGTTCATTGGGAAAAATTTGAACGTTTCTCAAATTTGGCAAACTTTACATTGGCTTTGGATGGAGAGTCAGTTAACGCACTTAACACGCAACGGTTATCTTCGCAACTGTATCCACACTGGCAGTAGTTATAGTTCCACCCTCGGTGAAACATGACCCGAACGAAATTGTAGCGATTTTTACTGCGTTCAGGCTTACGCTTCGATTGGCAACTTTAAAAAACATTTTAAATTTGATTTTGAACTGACAAAACTTTTTGCAACCAGCGACACAGAAAACCTAAAAGAAGCAAAAATTCACACTGTGAAACGTACAATGTACTACAGTCTGAAATATGTCAACATACATTTATTTGAGTAGATACCACTATATTGTTTCCATTAAACTAAACACCACTCTGTACATTTCATTGGGGGGTCAAGACGGGTCGGCACCCCCCTTCCAATCAAAATCAGCTTCAATTACGTAAGTACCCCCTACCTCATATGGGTATCATTAACGATTTGTATGCCATAAAACCTGAGTCGTTTATTTTTCAATGCTGGCCCCCTGTAATGCAAAGTTCATTAGTTGGATCATTTGGTGTTATGTATGTTGCAGAATTATATTAGAAATTGCAAATAATTGCAGTTGCAAAAAAAACTAATATTCTACCACAGTTGCCCATAAGCAATAAAACACAATACGCGACTGTGGTACGGCATAGTTGAAATAACTGAATTTTATGCGACAATTTGTTTGTGTAAAATATTTTTAAAATTTAAAATTTTACATTTAAGAATTCATTAATGTGTAACCGCAACTTTAAAATCAGACAGCGATACATATAAAACAATAGCATTTCAGTTAGATTTTAATCGCCTACGGAATGTTAATACATTTTGGTTTATAAACTGCACTGTAAAAATTACACTGAGTTGATTAATCAATTCAGCCAGCGAGTTGGTTATTTCTGAATTAATATCAGTAAACATTAACTCACTAGACGATTTTCTTCTCTGAGTTGAGTTGGCTATGGGTGAGTTGATTAATTAACTCGAAATAAATTGAATCAACTCAAAATTATGAGTTCTGATAGTCCTAACTCAGACCGAGTCATTCAACTCATTTTGAGTTAATATCAACTCACTGAAATTTACAGTGTATGAACGAAGAACAAATATTAATTTTGAAATATATTTTGAAAAAACGATTGAATTATAAAAAAATTACCATAATTTGGCTATTCACGACTTTCACAAAGTCTAAATTACGTGCTTATGATTAAACAGGATCTCAAAGTTTTGGCAAACGTATAGGACACGACTCTTAAAGCGGTATAAGCGTATCCCTAAGTCTAAACCTAAAGCGTAAGAATGAGCTTATACGTAAGACTAAGCAAAAAATAGTCTAAAGCTTAAGCTTACTATATTGTAGTTAAAAATTGTTCGCTCGTGATCCTTAAGGTCTGAAACTGACCGTTACAATCGGCCAAATTTTCCCAACATATTTATTTCAGTTACTTTTTAGACAGGAGTTCGAAAGTTACGAAATTACTGTAGTGACCCGAATAAGAGAGGGTCCCCATTTTGAATCCCACTCAATAAGAGTCCGTATTCCGAATACTAAGACCGTAAGCAGATAGAGTCCCTAAACTATCTCTAATTGTAGCGCATAAATGAGTCCAGGCCCAAATAATTTGAGTTGGAAAATTTTGAAGGTAGATTCCTAAGTATAACATTGTATTATCGCTCAAACTATTGACACAAGACAAATAAACGTTTAATCCAACGGATAATTGCAGTACCGGATATATATCAGTAACGAAGGCTGGCAGAGCGTGGGTTAAAAATAAATAACAATTATTAACCGAATAACAGGGGGTACCCTCTGGAGATACCAAATAAATATCAGTCCCCCTCTTATTCGGGTCACTACAGTAGACGTTTCTTACAAATTTACTTTAATCTCGTCGCGAGCGAAGCTATAGAGAGCCAAGAAAGAGCTCAATACCTCCAAAAATTATTTTGGCCTCTTTAATACAGTTTTAGAGACCGTAGTAAGCTTGTTATGTCAACCGAATGCCCTGCGTAAAATTGTATTCATCCTACAGGCATGATGGCCTGCCTACAAGCTTGAATTACTTAAAGCATATTTTAAGATAATCACAGCTTTATTATATACAAATTAATATTCCACTTAAACAGTCTGAAATGTTACAAAATTTTAATGTTTTTATTTTTACGCTTGCAAAATATTTTTATATCTGAACCAGAATCAACTATTACAAGCCAAAAAAACAGGAAAATGTTTTCAAATTTAAGCAAATAAACTACTGAAAAACATGTAAAATAAAACATTATTTTTTCTTAATTTTGAAATTCGTAAAAAATATTTTGACTTAAATTACAAACATAAATTTAATTTTAAGATTTTTGTGTTCAATGCGCAACGATTTCGCTTGGCTTGTGCTGGTTCGATAAAAACCGCACCAGCCCGAATAAAATCAAACTTAAAATCACTTTATTGTATATCATTTTACTCAAAGTAGTTTTTATTTTGGTATTGTAAATTCGACCGGACTTTAGAATTTAAAATTTAGTGAAAAAACTTTCTCAAATTCACGGACTTGAATTCAATTTGAGCCAGTGGCCGAATCATGATTTTTCAACTGGAAAATCTGCTCTGTAGAAAACCACAATTTCAAGGAGGGTCGTGGACTATTTGGCCGAACGTCTTAAAGGGGTTTAAAATTTTGCTAACTTTACATAAAACCTAAATGACCGTAAATAGGATTAGCCGGATCCACTCCGAAAACTAAACTTTGTGCCTTTTTGATTAAAAATGACCTGTAGGTTACATTTGTA
Organism: Enoplolaimus lenunculus; assembly: GCA_030248215.1. Lineage (NCBI taxonomy): Eukaryota > Metazoa > Nematoda > Enoplea > Enoplida > Thoracostomopsidae > Enoplolaimus > Enoplolaimus lenunculus. The sequence goes on along the minus strand of JASANG010001546.1, from coordinate 227,584 downwards.
CTAGAGTGACATAAGCTGACTGGGTTCGGAGCAGGCCTGCTCCAACGTGTAACTTGAGAGTGGGCACGCCAAACACGGCCTTTTGGATCTCGGCCGTTTTGAGAACGTGTAACGTCTGACGAAGGCTTTTGAGAGCGAGCATGGCGAGCAAGAAGTATTTAAAACTCGAGATCAAAGCGAACTGAAAGCCAGTCGCATTTTTAGCATAATCGCGATGCAAACGTTTAATTGTGCCAAGATCTGGTAGGGGGTCTGATTGCGAGATCCAAACTTTATTTGCACATCTAGATTATTAAAGCTGAAACACCCCGCATACGTATTAAGAGCAGAGTTCCAGTAGACTTTTGCATATTTTTGTACCCTTACATGTAAAAACCAACTGAATAGTAAAAATATGACATTAAATATTTTAAGGTTGCAAATTTGCAACCACCCTGACTAGTTATGCGGGGTTCACGTTACAACTGGGGCAGTCGGGTCACGTTTTGTCACATGTTGATTCGACATCAACATAAATTTTTGTTACCATCATATGATACGGACAAGCAAAAGTCGAATATCATGTGATATTGCTATACAACGCACGGGTATTCATGTTATCTAAGCATACAAGTGTTCGAATGTCACGTGACATAATCAGACATATAGTTGAATATCATATGATGTTCCAAATTAACAGCATTTGCAGTATCATATGATATTCCATTATGTAGATTAAGACGTATACAATCCGCTAAAATTTTGAATATTCCCTCCCAAATTCGAATTTTTCTGCCAAAATTTGAATTTTTGCGCCCAAATTTTGAATTTTTGCGCCCAAATTTGGATTTCCCGCCAAAATTTAAATTTTCCCACCTGAATTTGAATTTGCCGCCAAAATTTGAATTTTCAGCCAAAATTTGAATTTTATCGCCAAAATTTGAATTTTCGCGCCAAAATTTGAATTTCCCACCAAAATTTGAATTTCCCGCCAAAATTTGAATTTCCCACCAATTACGTGTCGATTAGTATCATATGATATTCCAAACCTAGTTATGCAGCTGAATCAGTAGATATTTTAGAAATGATCATATGATATTGACAGACTACGTATGGAATATCATATGATATTGAAAGACAAAACGTGACCGATACGTGATGTTAGCAGACAACCACTCTTTTTTGACTATCAGATTGGGTTACATCGCAGACAAAATGTTACCCAATATATACAATGTGACTAAACGTGGCCCAGCTGCACCATTTATAACGTGAACTCCGCATTACTTTTATGTCATAAGAACAGCGACATTTCCTATGTCGGACAAATATACAAAATTTCCATTAAACCGAAACCAGAATGTCAAGATTCCAAGGTCCTGGTATGGTGGTCACGGACCCGTACCCAGACGGATGTGGTCTAAGAACAACTTATCATTGGATAGAAAAATGTTTTTGGGCCCCTCTCGAAATATTGTGGCCCCGTTTGAAATTTTATGCACATGTAATCCCTAAAGTTTTATTTTGCCCTCTAAAGCAAACAGCGGCCGGCGGAGGGGGAATAACGAAAAAAATGCAGCCATCCACTGTACGCCCCTCTTTGAAACTTGGCATCTGGCGATGTGAGAATATTAAAATTTTTAAAAAATTTCAAATCATACAACGTAAAAGATGCGTTGTGTATAAACACAGTTCAAAGACTTAAAATTATCACAAACTAAAATTTCATTCAGTGACCACCGGAAGTGAATTAACGGCGATGTATTGATTAATATACAGGATATATAAATATGTATGTAATATTTCGAGTTAAATTCTCATAGTATAAAAATACAATAAAAATATATATTTGACCCCCTGACAAGTGCAATTCATACTTTCTTCAGTGGTAAAAGATTATTGGATCGCGGAGCGGCTCATGAAATGGGGGAGACGGTCATAAAAGACGAAACCGACAGCTGCGGTGGCGGAACCGGAAATTTTTGATACCGGAATAAATTAAATTTTTAAAAAAGTCGCACCAAATATACCGCTGGACTTGCAGCAGTGGCGGATCCACAAGTTCCGGGCGGGGGGATGCACAAGTGAAAATTGTTAAGTTTTGGCACATGTTCAGACATATTTTTACACATATAAAAACAGCCACAAGTCACACACAAACTGACACGTATGCATAAGAAAATGGTCAGCGAACATCGAAAATTTGTTGTGCTGAGTTTCGGGACGAAGTACTTAACCAACTGTGAAATATTAAGATATTGGGACCAAAATTTGCACAACGCTTGCTTTTAACCCTGAAAAAATTTACACTCGCCAGCCGGGGTGGGGGGTACGCATCTCCCCCCTGGATCCGCCCTTGATATGCAGTGAAATGTCGGAAAATATGGTACCAAAGATGACAAAGTTATGTAGAAACAGGGGAAATCGCATTAAACCATTACATAACTTCATTTATGTCTTAAAGGTATTCGCAAATATGGAACCTTTACAGACCATCAAGCAGATAATATGAATGACCCATACGGCCGTCTCATTCCTTTACGTAGCTGTAAAAGAGTAAACTTAGAGTTTAGACTATAGTTTTTGCTTAGGATTACACTTTTTGAACGCTTAGGATTTAGGCTTAGAAGTACGCTTAATCTACTGCTACTGATCCATGAATAACATTGGCGGTGTGAATTATACGTGAGGCGTATAAATAATTAAAATCAAAAATTGATTAAAATTTAAAAACAAAATGTTTTACTCCATTCCGTTGAATTTTAAGACAACTGTGATAAACTGACATTTTGTATAATAAACGAGAGAATACCACATTTTAAGCCAAATATTTCAAATTCCAGTCCTACCAAGTGTCTGTTGTATAATTTGAATTTTAACCACCAAAATATTGTTTGATTTTTTAAGAAAATCTAAACTTTTGTTGAATCAATCCGAATTTGGATTCGAACGGGACAACAGTCCTTGTGTTCAACTTGCGTTGGTACTAATTTCAACATTGAAAATGAGCAAATAAGATTGTCATTTCGGCGAATTTTTATAATTTTCAAAATGGTCAGCAGGAAATAAATAACATAAAAGTTTTCGATCCAAAAAGTGTATAAAGAACATGGCGTCCACCCGCCCGACACTGCGGCATCTGAAGCGGGCCCGTCGCCAAAGGGGGGGACCAGGGGGCACAGCCCCCCTGGAAAATTTTCGGCCCTCCCTAGAAAATTTTCAAACTTGCTTGTAACTCAGAGAAAACCCTTGAAAGGCCCTCCTGAAATATTTTTTGTCCCCCCTAGCAAGATGAGCTAGCTACGGGCGTGTTCTGAAGGTCAGCCTGCGGCCATAACAGGAGTGCAAGATATTGAAAAACACCAGATAGGATTATGATAACGCCAAGGTTAGTCCCGCATCCGAATAATGAAGGTGGTCACTCCGGCAGGGTGCCTTAGTAGAATTGATACAGCAAAAAAATTTAAGCTACTTTAGCAAATATTTGGCAATTTAAAATTCAACCCACACCTTCTACGAGTGGAATCCGCCCGCAGTAGTGAGCCAAATTCTCAACAGTAAACAAGGGAGCCAGAGCTTTGTTTCGCTGTTGATTCCGTATTTTTGAATCTTAAATTTAACATCAAGTGAAAAATTTTAGAAATTTTAAAAATGAAAATTTTTTTGAAAAAATATCGTTTAAAATCGTGGGGAAACAGCTATCAGTTTTCTGTTCAGTATCTGCTGATATGCAAGGGAGTAAAAGAGGGGGGCATTGAGGAGACGTGCCGTCCCAAAAAATGGACCGGCGCCTCCCAAATAGACTTGGTCTAAAAGTAAACCATCTTAAATTGAAATTGTAGGCGGCTCCCTAAATTATTCAGTGCCCCCAAATACAATTCTCTGTGGACGCCTACGGCTGATATGCTTGGTTTCATTGGGGACTATGCCTGCAACCTAAACATGGGGGTTAGCCCTTGAAATTTTAGGTTTAGGGTAAAAAATAACTTAGTACAAAATTTGCCAATTTTTCCCCTCAATATATCTAACTTACCTTAAAAATTGCCTCGGTTAAGGTTCGGCAGCGGTATATACCCTTGTGTGCCCCCGTGCGAGTCCATGTTCAGTCCAAAGTGTTTTATATAATAATGTTCCCAAGAATATAAAATATTTTGCTATAAATTTTTCGGAAAAATAAAGAAAGTCAATGTTTCAAATTACTTCTTAAGTTATTTTATTCATTTTTAGTACAATTTTTATTGATTTTTCGGCCACTGTTTACTTTTAAGGGTGTAACTGAAGATTAAGCGTATTCATAAGTCTAAGCCTAAGCCTAAGCGTTGCAAAAAAGTGTTCCTAAGTCTTAGCCTAAGCCTAAGCAAAAAAGCGTAATTTAGGATCTAAACGTACTCTTTTATAGACCCCCACAAACCTGGACGCTCCTTAAAGTAACATAGGCCGATTTTTCAAGCACGTCGAAATTACAAGAGTGAGACCACTTGTGACCAAAGTTTCTGATTCGGTTTTAAACGGGTAAAAAATAATTGTTTGCAACTGTTTTTCAAAATTGTAACCAATGAATAAAACGACTATAAGCATATTCCTAAGTCTAAGCCTAAATCTAAACAAAAAAGTAGTCTAAAACTTAAACGTACTCTATTGCAGACCCGCAGAAAAACATTCCGCCCCTGATGTTTACATGGGACAAAGTTTTAATAATCATTGCCTGATGCAATTTGCGTCATATTCCCTGTTACGAATTGTCCAAATGCGGCGGGCGTTGGTGAGCAGATGCTCCGGTATTTCGTCAAAATTTAAAGTTGTTTTTTAAATAAAGTATTTTTACAGATAAAAAATTTCTACGTATTGCAAAAACTAAAAATATACTAAATTAGCAAAATGTACCAAAAAAAATTAAGTTACATATTACTGGTTTATAGATTTTCCCATTTATAATTCAGAACCAATCAGTATTCTTCAGTAATCATTGTATAAAGCGTAAATTAGGGGCGGAAATGGGCCAATCGGATCATTGGTCGTGGAATACAATCTAAGAATTATTTTTGATGGATTTTGATTGGTTATTTGGTCGTCATGAATTTAAAAAATTTTGATCAATTGAACAGATCGTACGTCAAATGTTAGATTCGTGGGTCACACGGGTCGTGACGGGTCGTGGTTCAGGGATAGCTGTCCACGGGTACCCGGCGGGTAAAAATAACAAGGACCATTATTTAAGCTGATCCTTGAGGAAACAGTCGAAAAGTACACATTTTCTAGTACGAATCATCTGTGGCATTAAATACGCTATTAAGACAACTGCGGTAATATTGATCAATTAAAACTTCCACCCTAAGGGTATTAATCAAACCAAGAGTAGATGATGCAAACTTCAACAAGAGTATGCAACTGGGTACATTCTGTGTATGAAAGAATGTACCCGGCACGCGTTGCAGTTTTGGCCGACCCCCCCTTTTATTAAGAGGGGGTACATCCGGTGCGACCCATGACACTTATTTACGCGGCCTCAAACTGGTATTCATGTGATTGCAACCCTCTCTGAACAAGGGGGGGGTCGGACAAAAATGCAACACCCGGTGGTAATTTGTAGCATGCAGAACCCCAAGAGTTGCACACTCTTGTATTATGCATTCTTGATCAAACCAATCTGGTTACTTTAACCCCTTCTCACATTGAGTTGCCTATAGGCAACTCAACGCCGTGTATATACGGTAAATAGTATATATCGCACCGTGTTTAACAATTGCAACACGTATACATAGTACTAAATCACCACAAGACGTGAAAGCCCCCTCGGGCTCGAGCGTCAATCTCCTATAGCTGAGTGGTGATGGTACACGCCTCCCACTCCAGTCACTGGAGTTCGAATCCTAGCATAAAAGTAGGTCTCAGGAGAAATAGAAAATATTCATGTGAGAAAGGGTTAAGTGAACCAAGTTGTACAATGGACCAAGCTGAAACTTTTCAGCCCCGATTAAAATTGATATGATCGCGCATCTGTGGATCACGGTTGGATTTCAGAGACCGGCAAAATGGTGAACCTATGACGAACACTCCGAGTATCCCTTTAAACTGCCATCAAATACTCACGGCAAGACAGAAATTTTAGGATTATTTCTGACCGAAATTTAAAATTCGAAAAGTCAAAAATCGTTTGTGACTCAAAATTAAAACTAATGTTTCACGGTCAATTGCTGCACTAAAATTAAAGTCTTAAAATCAAAGGTTTTGTTAACCCAAAGTTTTTCTGATGTTTTAAAATTTTAAGACAAATATATTGCAAAATGGTAAAAATTTGTTACAGTTTCAAAACGAAAACTGATGCCTGAAATGTTTGCGATTTGATTTTAAAAAAACCCCCAAAACTTTGAAACGTTTAGGCGATTTTGTTGTACTTAAAAAATTTATACTGGAAGAGTCGAAAGAACAGTTGAAAAATTGTTACTCGTAGCCCTTCAAGCAAAATGCTGACCCTCGCCATAATGGGTCACTGTGCGGGAATCTGACAAATAAAATTGAACCAATGTTTACAACACGGCCGTAACAGCGCTTTATACGCATATTCGTAAGTGTAATCCTCAGCGTAAGGATGAACGTATACCTAAACCAAAGCCAAAAATTAGTCTAAAGCTTAAGCTAACTTTGTTACAGTATGCGGAATATCGCCATCCTGGATCTGGGTCCAAAGGTAAAATATTTGAAAATATTCATACATTAGACACCGCCAGCTAGCCAGGGATCGTGTAACTGAAGCCCATGGAAAAAAATTTTAATTAAGCTGCGACAACTACAATGTTTTGATTTATAAAGCTTTATTTATATATGTTTATTTATTTATTTATTTATTTATTTACTTAATATGTATATATGTATATACATAAATATATTATATATATAAAGTTTAATGCCTACTTCATCTGTCCGCAGGCTATCAATATTGTACCAACTGTAGCTCATGATGTCATAATATAAAAATATTTCCTATTTCCTAAATTTAAGTGTGACATAAGGAATTGTTAAATTTAAGCAACAAATAATAAAATTTTGTCAATTTTCACGTTAAACAGACGTTTGATTGTAAAAGTTTACAATGTTAACGTTTCAGACAACGTCTGTCTCATATTCAGGAGTTGTTTCAAATCATGAAAATGTAAAATGTTTCAAAACAAAAATCAAAATAGAATCGGCTGTTAAAATTTGAGAAATTTTGCATACACGCAGGCTGTGAAGTGTGGAAATAAAATTTAGGCTGAAGGATTTGCAAAAACACTAGAATTGCGACCGTCTGGGAGCTAAAGAGGCTGGACAACTTAGAGACTCCGGAGGCGTAGGATTAGCTTTATATTTAGGTTTACGATTAGGCTATGGTTTAAGGCTTTAATTAGTTTACTATGTAATGGAATTTAATGAAAATTTTTTATTGTTGAAATATCTTCATGTAATTAATGGTGTACGTCCTGATTTACAACGTGGTTCTACTCCGTGTCTCCAATGTGTTTTCAGTTACTGATTGTCGATGGGGGTTAAGTTTGCATAAACACAGTTGCTAATTGCTTGATTTTCTTGCACCTGTATTTTAATTGCATGTGCCACTTGCATGTGCAAGTTTGGTCATAAAGTTGGTTTGAAGTTTTTGCAGCTGCAAATTATTCACTGGAATTTATGCTATTGAATTTAATTCGCACCTGTGAACGCAGTTGCTAATCCCTTGAATTTCTTACACCTGTAATTTGATTGGCCAATCGGAATTTGCGGTACTGTACAGTGGTGGATCCAGGATCTCAAAATGGGGGGGGGCAAAATTTCACAGGTACTAAAGTTACTTTTGACCCATACACAAACCACGAACTATTGTCACAAAATTGCTATATAATTTTTGTTGAGATGCTGTTGGGGGGCCACGGCCGGGGTGGCCCCCCATGGATCCACCATTGGGTACTGAGCACTTCTTGACTTAATTCACAGATTCTGATTTGATTTTAAAAAATTGAACTAATTCAAGCATCAAATTTGTTTGATATTGCGCAGTCGTTGACGATGGTGACAGTATTAATTTTGTATTTTTAAGCACTAAATAGAAACTGTCAGATATAAAAGCATTTTAAGTCATTAAATTTCAAGAAAAGCCTTATTCCCGTCCCTAAAAGTAATATTGGCCTATGTCGAACCACTGTATTGCATTGCAGGTTGTGAAGTCTTGTAAATTGAAATGCCTGTGTGACATTTTTGTAACAATTAAATTCAAGCGACGTTATATTCATTGTTTATGAATTTCTTAGTGTACAATTTATTATCAGCCATCTGTTTCGGCCCAGAACTGTTCAAGTTAACTAAATTTGACAGTGGAATAAAACGGGACACTATATGGATTTTTAATTTCTATATAAAATACAAGTATGCCAGAATCATTTTTTTGGGGTTTTTTTTTAAAAAGAAAAGGTGAAAAGTTGCCCAAAATACGTATGTGGGGCGTTCCAGCTTATATATACCTGTATGCGATGCCAGAATATTGAGTTGGGTATAGGAGATTGAATCACGTATAGAAAATGTTAACTAATCTGCTGCAGTTGAAAATTTTTAATTTCCAATCACATTTTTGCTCTGTATTCGTATGTGTATGTGTCGTAGGCCAATCTGCTAGTCAGGCCAATTACCAATTGGCCTAGGCCAATCTGCAATTTTGAGCAAATATCAGTTTGGCCTAGGCTAAAAAGCGATTATGAGATGTAGTAAAAACAATAGCGATGTAAAACTAACACTGATTGGTTAACGTTATTGCATCTGTCCCACTAATAAAATCTGATTGGTCTATATGTGCAATAACAGTTTAGCCTAGGCCAAACTGTTATCAGATAAAATAGCAGATTGGCTCAGGACAATTAGTAATGGGCCTGAATAGCAGATTAGCCTACGACATGTGTCAAAAAATTTAAGACTTGCTTAAATTTCAGCTGGGGTGCGACTTCACTGTTTACATGTACCTACCGGTGCCCTAGGCTATAGTACCTAATTATTGCTATCAAAAGTGGAAAAATATACGCAAAAAAACTTAGTGTTGTTTACAACTGATTTTTCATTTCGATGGAAATATAAAAGTGAATTAATCTTAGTGAAACACACGTTGTCCGTATTCTAATTGTCAATCAAATGATGACAATGGAGTAAAATAACAAAAAAAGAAAACAATAAAACTAAAACAAAACAATTCCTTAGACATCTGTTTACAAACAAATTAATCTGAAAATCATGCAAAATTGCACTGCAATCGTCACAATTTCATGATCAGAATGAAGCTTAGGAAATAGTCGGAGAAGAATACAAAAATGAAAATATTAATGCGTAGAATAGAATATTCTCATTGGTCTATTAATTTCTATTTTTTCAGGCCAAACTCCATTTTTATTAATAGTTTGTGGAATTTGTTTCGGTTTTTCAAATTCATAATAGTCAAGTATCTTTACCGTTTTGAGCCAAACAGCGCTGATGCACTACAGAGCATTAGATTTGATATTATTCATGTGCTTAGACTTAGGCTTAGGAATATGCTTATACTACTGTTACAGTCCTGTTTTTTTACATTGGCCAAGTTGTGGTTGGTTACAATTTCTTAAATTTTATAAAAAAGGTCAATTAAAACTAGTAACCTATCAAAATCCAGCTATGAATATCTCAGCCTACGGATCCTTAAGCGAATACTCTACCCTGCGCAAAGCAGCCCCGCCATTCCAACTGCAACTAAACGTCGACTATATGTCTCCCGTATGCTGCCGGCAAGTATACTACACAATGTGCATTGCATATATTGCATATGCACTAGGACAAGCATGTCTCACATGCTTGCAGGCCTGTCTAATCAAAGTTACCCTAAGCTGACGTCTCCCAGTCTCCAAGTCCTCCAGTCCTTGCTGTCTTCCAGTGACACGCCCGTATGTATAATCATGAGCCACATCCATATTATTAAAGCTGAAACTCCCCATATACGTATTTTGGACAGCGTTCCAGCTGTTGTAATGATACGTTCATGTATAAACAAGAGACAATATATGCGATTAGAACACAATCTTTGAAAATACAGTGTACACGATGTATCTCAAAGAAACAATTGAAAAGTGAACCGAAATGTAAACAAAAAGTACACCACAGTTTTCAGATAAGCATAAAAGTATGGCAATAAATTTAGAAGCATATTCATAAGCCTAAGCCTAAGCCTAAACATAAGCTTAAGCCTAAGCCTAAACATAAGCTTAAGCATAAGCCTAAACATAAGCTTAAGCCTAAGCCAAGCAAAAAATAGTCTAAAGCTTAAGCTTAGTTTTTTTCTAGTCCCACAGAAAAACGTTCCGCTCCTGATCTTTACATGGACCCAAAGTTGCAATCACGTTGACCAGTATAACTTGAATCTTGAAAAGCTGTGAATATTGAATTCTGAAAAATGTGACAAATCAAAAAAACAATACAGAAACATATGAAAAATAACCAACAATGAAAAATATTTCCAAATATTATAGATTTAAACTATTCAGTATAATATTTCATAATCTCTAAAATTCTGTTTTTTTTCGCAAGTTTTACTAAGCAACTCCTTATAACAGCTGGACGCCATATACTGCAATTGTGTGATTGCAGTGCAAAAGGTTATACTATTGTAACGAAATGTGCGTTTATATGAGGTGAGATTTGCAATAATTTGCATTATTTTTTTGTATTCTGATAACAAAATAATTGCACTCGTAGCTGTAAGATTTGAGATACTTTTTCTTGTTGATGTGAATATTTTCAAAAGTAACAGACAGGGAGCGGATTGATAGAAAAGTTCGCAGTGCAATTACTGTTTGAGACGTTAACAGACTTGGTGCCACCCTCAAAAATGTCCAAAGTATACAGACGGTGGTAAAGTAGTCTTAGCAGAGTGGTGAAGTACTTAAATTTTTGGTAAAACGAGACGAAATTACAAAATTTTAAGACCTTTAACCAGATTAACCAGTAAGGAAAAAACTGGTTTGATAAGCAAGACCACTATTGATGATATTTTGACTGCTGTAAACATCACTCACAGTTTTGTCAATCTTCATGTTTTGGCGTAGTCTAAGGATCAGGCTTAGGCTTGGGTTTAAGCACAAGGGTCCAAATACCCGATTGTGTACAGGGCCGTTTGCTGGTTCGAGTTTTACATACAAGGACTATCACAAATTGGTGATCGTTGCTGAACACGTCTGGGGATACGGACCAAGACCGATACTTGCAATATGAATATAGTTTTTGTTGAGTAACGTATCTATTAAAAGCTTTGATTTAGCCGCGCTAAAAGTAAAGTAATAGTACAATCCCTTGTTAATTTTAGGGGGTCCCTAGCTAAGCTTAATAATAAACCTAAGTTCAGCGTAAAAATAGATATATAAACCAAATCCTAACCTTAAGGTTTCGAGTCTCTAGGTTCGAGAATCTTGGTCGCCCAGTGAGCAACGCCCTTATATTTACAGAATGTGCGAGTTATTCTTAGGTTTAGACTTACGCTTGGCCTTAAGTCGTAGTCAGGGTGTAGCCGGAACTCTAGTTCCGATAGGGAAATCCGGTATTTTTCACTATGTGGCTCCGGTAATAAATCCGGCTCCCGTTCCGGTATTTTTTAGATATCCGGTTCCGGTATTTAGTTGTTCGTTGTAGTAGTGAATGCAGGGGAAGATACAGAGATGTATATAGTCATGAATCAGGTTTGCAGTGCTCAATAATTTCAATGCAACTGGTTTATGTCTTCTAAACAAGCGTTGAAAACTGTAAAATTCGAATCCCAAAAAGTAGGCTTTTACCAACGCAAAAACCCTGGATCCGCCGGCACTTTAGTTTAAATCTTAGGGCTTGGCTTAGGAAACCAGACACCTGATAGTTAACCTGGGTCCGTTAATTCCTAAAATTCGTTTTGAGGTTAAAAGTCAAAAATATCTCAAAATAGGAAATCTTTAAATTTTTCAACAAAAAACAGATCAGAATTGTAGAATGGAAATTTGTGCGTATTTAAGTATTTTATTAAGAGAATCATTTAATAAATTTACGTCAAAGATAAAAGTGGATAAACATTTGTTTGCCCAGCCTGTACCTTGACCGCTGAAATTTTATTTTTTACCCCCGGGTATACAATCACAAAATTGCATTTTCCGCGACCCACCGTTACTCACTCTTATGTTTTCGTAAGCATTTGCCGAAATCTCCAGCGAAATGCTCTCAGAGCCAGAAGTCAATTTGCTGCCGGCAGTATGTTAGTCGTTTGTTGCCTAAATTTCAAGTGGGTACTTACACAGGGTTCTATCGTAACTCCGATTCGGGCTAAAATTTAGGCAAAGTTTGACTTCTGATTCTGATTCCGGCTGACTGCTGTTCCGATGCCGGAATTATGATTTTTCGGTTGTGAGTTTTTCAGATGATTGAACTTCAGGCATACTGCAGCAAAAGTTAAGTCATACACTTTTAAATATTAATATAATTACTAAAACTTGATTCCAATTCCGGTTCCGGTTCCGACAAAAATATTTTATTCCATTTCCCAATTCGCTTCCGACAAAATCTAGTTCCGGTTAGAACCCTTGGGTACAGAACCATAAATGTTTAAGTACCTGCGCTTTGAAATTCTTCACCCACGAGAATACCCACGATCCAAAAAGCTATTGAGTTTTTCTATTTGGCTATGAAAACAAATGAATACAAAATACGAAACTATATTTTAGCGGCCGGGTTGAAAGTGAAACTTATACTCTGAACTGTGGTTAATACAATAAACTTTGAAAAACACTAAATATACAATTAACAACCGGCACTAAAAGATAGAGATTAATGAAAAAATTCTTACTTAGTATCTTAAAGGTGTATAAACCAATTTAATTTCTTCACAATTACGGTGACGTTATATTTTCCGTATGCCGGATGATGACGAATGGCGCCTGACGTCATCAAAGGAATAACGTCACCGTTAGAGTAAACTGTGCGCGCGAAATAATGCAACTGAGCAGTATTAAACAAATATAAGACCAAGGGCGGAACGTTTTTCTGCGGGACTGGAATAGATTGCGCTTAAGCTTTACACCATTTTTTTGTTTAGGCTTAGGCTTAGGAATGACATCGTTCTTGCACTTAGGCTTTGGCTTAGGAGTATGCTCAATGCTACTGTTACGGTACTGTTCTATACATTGAAAATGTTAAAATTTTATTGCAAAATCAAAATGCAAAAGATTACTTGAAGTAAAAATGTTAAAATTATGTCATAGTAACAAGTTTTGGCTTTTGTTCACTTCAAATCGCCGTTTTCAGAAATTTCAAATTTTCGCATAACCTCACAGACTTTTGGGATTAGGCTTGTGCTTAGACTTAGGCTTTGGCTTAGGATTAGGTTTAGGTTTCAGCTTATGAGCTAACCGGGGCCCTAAGTAGGAGGCAGGATGCAATCAGACGTTTGCATGCGGCAATGTGGCCAGTTCAATTTGATTGGCGGACTTAAACAATTTTTATCAGTGGCATGCGGTATATTTATACAAGACTTACAAACTGGGCTAAAATGGTTCTAAGGGTAGTATTCGAGAGGAAGAGCTGACCGGGTCCCTGGCCCGTTTTGGGCAGCGGGCCCGGATGAAACTCCGGCTGCTATATGTTTAACCTACGGTTAGACCCTGATAGATGACTTCAACAAACAGTGTTTAATACTCTTTTTACAAGAGTGCGCAACTAGGTACATTCTGATTACAAAAGAATGTATCCAGCACACGTTGCAATTGTATCTTACCCCCGATTTAGGGAGGGGGTCATGTTTACCATTTTTTTTCATTTTTACACGTTGAAATGTTCCAACTGTAAACTTATTTACTTTGCACTTTTAGAAAAGATGCGAATTGCACGTTTTAAACACCAACTGCCCCCCCCCAAATAAGGGAAAGTGGGCCAAAAACACAACGCCCGATGGTACATTTTGCGCAACATAATTTAAGTTGCCAACTTTTGTAAGTGTGATCATCGACTTGTGATTCAACCAAGAGTCGATTATGATAAGAGTGTGCAACTCTTGGGGTCCCGCATGGTACAAAATGTAGCACCGGGCGTTGTGTTTATGGCCGACCCCCCCTCCTGTTTAGAGGTGGGAAAGGGGGGTTGGGCAAAAACGCAACGCCTGCCGGCTACATTCATACTACACAGAAAGCACCCAGTTGAATACTCTTGTTGAAGTATGCATCATTGACTCTTGATTCAACTAAACACAACTCGTGTGCCGTTGAGTTCATTCCCGTGTGAAACAAGCTTATTAGCATTTTGAATCGAAGTTTCATATTGATTTTCATATTCAATCCGTTGATCTTCAAAGCGATTTGAGTCTGTTCTGATTGGTTTGGCGTCTGCCAAGTCTAATGCAGACGCGTGTGAATTGTTGCGACGTTTCGCACGCCAGCTGTCCAAGTTTGTCTGCCAACTAAGATCGTCCTGAAACAATTAATATGCCTATACTGGATGTTGATTGCAGCGTGGAAGACCACATGTGTAGTGTAGCGGTAGAGCGTTCGAGTTCATCAAGATATTAAGGTCGCGTGTTCGAACCTTACGCGCAACTGCTTTTCAACCAGAGAAAGATCTGATGTAATGGTATGGTAGATCCTAACTTAGCAACGCTTGAACCATTTAATTCCAAAGTTTTATCCAGGACGATGAATTCAACTGCTTAAGCCATATGCAAAGACTCATATTCTCAAATGCGTATAGCGCCTATCTATCCAGTTGGCAGTAGGTTTCGAAACTGACCAACTCTTCAAATATCGGATCACACAATGGGCACGGAAGTAGCACAAATCAAACGAGAAAAGTACACCATCCTGGAAAATTTTCAGCCCCCCCCCTAGCAATGCGAGCTGGCTACGGGTCTGAACAGCCCAATTTGAACACAAATCAAAAAAATTAAATCTTTCAGCGCAAGACTGCTATCTGATTCGTTGGCCGTTTCCATGTGGCTAAAGCTCACACAAGGATTTATGTTCCGACCCCTCCTTCTAACCTCTAATGGCATTAATTTGGGCGGCGGAATTTTGCTTTTGATCTGTTCACAAGTTTCCAGTTGAACTTTGGCTGTTTGTTTCAGCGACGACGGCCGTGCGGCGATAAACATCAAAGGATCAGTAGCCGGCGTTCCCACAGGTTTAGGACCGGTCCGGGTCGGAATTGAAACTTTATCTTTTGACTTGCCGCTTTGGTCCGCGGGCCGGTGAGCTAAGCTCGAACTGGTGGTGTCATCACGAGAAGATGCAACACTCGAGCATTCGTCTAAACAAGGAGTGGGTTTAGAATGTTTTCGGTAAATCGTTCCAGGGGCATTGTTGATACAGCAGGAACCATTTGGCAGTGACCCGGCATGGTTTAGAGTCGGGGTCAGCTCACAGTGGTGAGCTTCGAGGTATTGGCTCACTTTGTCGTCAGGCTCAATGTCGGGCAGCGGTAAACGCGAGTTCATTGCAAAATTTTCAACGGCAATTGAAATTTAGGCTGTATTAAGAGAGTTGAAATGACATTCAATTGCGTTTAATATTAATAATAATAATTATAATAATATAATTTTGAACTCTTTAAAACATATATGTCGTTGCCCAAGTCGTAATTCAGCCCAATTCCGAATTGGGCTAATCCACAGCGGAATCACGACTTTGGTTAGCCCAAGGCGGAATCATATCTGAAAAGCAGTGCGTTTTTCTGATTGGTTACTTGACAACGGCAAATTAGCTTAGCAAAACAAACTGTTTAACAGCCAACAGGTACTTAACGATTACTTAGCCAATCAAAAAGTGTATTCGCATCAGCTCATCGTATTTGAGTATGGAATTGAGATAACCAATCGTAAGGCGTGCACTTGTAGCAGAGAAAGAATTGCGCCGTGAGATAGCCTAACTCGTATTGGAACTGAATTAGGGCTTGGGCTAAGACATGTATACGTTTCCATAGTTTTCGTTCAGCAAAATTTTGCAAACCTAATACACTTAAACCCAGGCAGGTTAAGGATTAGGATTAGGCTTATATTTAGATCGTCGCTTTGACTTAGGTTAAACATCTGGTGGGAAAGTTTCCAAGTACAATTAATTTTGCTGAATTTTCCGAAAAAAAATTTAAATAAACATTTAGGACTAAAATTAGGGTTTCGCTTCTTGTTTAGTTTGTGACTCGCGTGCTTTTTGCCACCGTATCTCAAACGGCCTTGGCACAAATTTTGGCCCATGTTACTTTTAAGGCAGTCCCGATTTCTGGTGGGTCTATAAAACAGCAAGCTTACATTTTAGACTACATTTTTTTGCTTTGGTTTAGGTTTAGGCTTAGGAACACAGTTTTGCAACGCTTAGGCTTAGGAACACAGTTTTGCAACGCTTAGTCTTACGCTTAGGAATACGCTTAATCTACTGTTACGGCCCCAAAATTAAAATTGGCCGAAATTTCAGTATTTGCCACTGCTTCGACACCAAACAGGATACAAGAAGTATTGTGTTACTTAAAACCTTGCAACCTCAAAATCAATTCGACTGTTGTAACAACGAAACTTTTACTTCAACCTCTTTATAAAAAATGTTATCTTTGAAGTTACTTTCGAATATTTGTGAGTAAAAAATAACATTTCTCATAATAGTGAAAATAAATAGTAAATATTGACATTGCCGTTATATGAGTAGACTGTGATACGCTCACAATTTTCAACCAAGAATTATTCCTACAGAACGTAGAATATAAATTTGCACAGGGGGTAAGAAGGCTTTTTTTGCCACACAAGCAAAGCTATTGCCAGCTTGGCTTCCTAGGGAAGCTAGAAATTTTTCAGGATGGTCAAATACAACGGTTTGAGATGATTTACGAACGAGTTTGAGACTTTTCTAATGGCTCCAAAATATTTCCAGAGGGGCTGAACTATCTTTTACCCATTGGCTACTTGTCTGCAAAAAAGTGTTTGAAATGGTGTATTGACGTACATACGCTGAATGGGAGTGAATCGTCTAGCCCCCCCTGTAGTTGGAAACGCCGAATAGGGGTGAATCGTCTCACCTCCACCGTGTACTTGTTGCGGCCCACAATATACGGCTGACTTTGTACTCTGTAGAACTGAGTCAACTTTAGTAGCAAAAAAACGCAAGTAACGTGGAAGGATATGCGCTCTTGATATAGAATTATCACGGCAATTTTTTCAATATTTTTTAATATTTTTTCATTTACATTTTTTGTTGAAATTAAAACGAATTGTGAAAAACCACTGAAATTCGATGTATTTTAAGGCGACAAATATTAATGATCAAACCGGTAATAGACTTTTGTTTAGAAATGAGTTAGCTATCTGAGCTGGTGCATGAAGTATATATCAGGGTTTCAAGAGGAACTAAATTTTGCCGGAACCGGAACAGGCACAAGAATTGAATGCCTTTGAAGGAACCGGAACAGGAACAAGAACCGGAATGTGGAAAAATTTTCATGAACGAGAATCGCAATTGAAGTTTTTGAGAAAATTTGCCAAAAAAATTGCTGAAGTGAATTTTCAGCTATTTCATTATCAAATTTTGCGAAAGCACATTATAGCTAGTTTGTTTAACAGAATTAAACTATGCAAAAACACTCATTTCGAATTAACAAATTTTTAAAGACAAAGATTACAGTATTTAAATGATTATGAATAATTTGCCACAAAATCGTAAAAATTCCGGTTCCTGCATCTATGAATGCAGAAACAGAAACAGGAGCAGGAATTGAATTTTTGCAGGAATTTCGGTTGAAGTCTGATACATACGTATATATGCGTTATATAGCCCTGGATGCAAGGCGATAATTGTTATATTGCCCGAGGAAGTCATATGCAACGTTTGTACGCAACCAAGGGCTCTAGAGCAGTTTGAAAGTGTTAGTTAAAGACATTGAAGGCGGTTCCAACTGCTCGAGGCCAAAGGCCGAGAGCATGGAACTGTCCAAAGGACTTTAACTAATACATTTTAACTGCCTTTGGGCACGAAGCTCGAGGTTCTGCCGAGAGATGAGTATGGCTGTTATTGCCAACGCCCCACATACGTATTTTTGGCAGCCGTCCAACAAATTCACAATATGTAAATTAATAGAAGTTTGCATAGACAGGAAATTTGTTGTGTAAAATTACATCTCGTGTTCGAAAAAGTTAGATATGAACCCTGTAATATGTCAAATATGTCTACAAATAAAACAGATGGTTTAGGTTTAGAATTTGGATTAAAAATATTGCTTAGGCTTTATGTTATGCACGATATATCTGATAAACTGACACTAAAAAGATTGCAAACTTATACCGGTACTGTAGTGACCCGAACAAGAGGGGACTGATTTTTATTTCACTTCTCCAGAGGGTACCCCCTGTTATTCGGTTACGGACTGTTATTTATTTTTAACTCGCCTTTCGTTATTGATATCCATTCGGTATTGCAACTATCCGTTGAATTAAACTTGAGCGAATATGCAAAGTTTATACTTAGGAATGTACTGTCAAAATTTAAGTACGCTTTAAAGTTTCAAACTCAACGTTTTATTTGGTCCTGGAGTCATTTATGCGCTACAATTAGGGATAACTGACATTTATGCGCTCTAAGTAGGGTTTAGAGACTATCCGCATACGGACTCTTATTAGGGATACGGACTTCTATTGATTGGGACTCAAAAGAGGGGCCCCCTCTTATTACCCCTCCCCTCTTATTCGGGTCACTACAGTATATCGGTAAATAAGTTGTTGCAGTGACCCCGTGGTGTAATGGTAGCATGCTTGACTCAAAATCAAGAGGTTCGAGGTTCGTCGAAGGAGAGGTTGACCTGTTGGTATAAAACTTCAAAAGAAGCCGCGTGGACCGGTATTATTCCAACGCGATCATAAGAAATACGTCCGCCAATACTGCATAACCGTTTTTTACTGCACCACGTAAAAAGCTGAATTTAAATTTTTCAAGTATGACGAACTGAAATTTTGTTTAACTGTGAATTTTTCTCGCTTAAAAACATTTAAAATGAAAAAAATATCTCAAAATTCAAACAGTTTTAAAAGCTTTATGCAGTCTCTTTAGCAGTATTTTGAGGTGTTTTAGAAGACAAATAATAGCAAAATATTTCAAAAAAACATCGTCATTTCGTAAATGCAAAATGTAATATTACGCAAAACTGGACCTGCTATAAGTAGGTTTATACTCAAATTGATTTATGTTATATTTTTCATTTTTTAGTTTCTTGAAAAAAGACTTTTTTGCTTTTTAAAATATTCATTTTTTTAGATTTTTTAGCTGATTACTGTCTTATTTTTTATAGCAATCTTTACACAGACAGTTTAGCCATGAATGAATGTCATGAAAATTAATATGGCCCATGTAAAGATCAGGGGCGGAACGTTTTTCTGTGGGACTGCAATAGAGTAAGCTTAAGCTTTAGACTAAGTTTTTTGCTCGGCTTTGGCTCAGGCCTATGCTTAGGATTAGGAACAAACTCATTCTTACGCTTAGGCTTAGGCTTAGGATTTTGCTTTGGCTGAGGAGTATGATAATACTACTGTTCCGGGTAACAAATCGGTCAGCTTAGCTGAACACAGGGAATAGTTTTACCACCTAAATTGAATCAACCGAAAAAACGAATCCTGCCGTATTTGTGGAAAAAATCCGAAAAATTGGAAAAACATGTAGTAATGGATCAATATAAGCAAAGACATTAACGAATGCTAATAGTCAAAAAGGTCAGCGAGCGAAACTGACAAGTAGCCAAACGCAATTTTAGTACTAAATCTTAATGCAAGTTTCGGCCAATGTTACTTTAAGGAGCGTCCATGTGTTTGATGGGTCTATTAAAGAGTAAGTTTAGATTCTAGATTACATTTTTTGCTCAGTCTTAGGCTTAGGCTTAGAAACACATTTTTGCAACGCTTAGGCTTTAGGCTTTAGGCTTAGGAATACGCTTAATCTACCGTTGCGCCCCTAAAAGTAACATTGGCCCAAGCGTTGGTCTATTTGTCTGCTCCGGCACCATGAACATTTTGATACGAAAGCCTGGGTGGTACGCTTTGGTGTCGCAAAGACTTTGAAGAGTGCACAGAATATAAAATTACTGCCAAAAAGGTCACAAAATAAAGTTACTGTCGTCAAAATAATATTAAAATTAAGCAAAAAAATATTGCAAGACTTTGTAACATTAATAAATTGAAAATTTGTAAATTCACATTCAAACGATTGTATATTTTTCAGCAACACCGACTGACATCAGAATATTGAGTTATGGTATGCAACTGAGGCATTTGAGCCGATAAAACGTACTGCTCATGTTACTTAAAGGGCGTCCAGGTTTCTGGTGGGTCTATAAAACAGTAGGTTTAGATTCTAGATTACATTTATTGCTTTGGTTTTGACTTAGTAATTCAGTTTTGCAACATTTAGGATAAGGCTTAGGCTAAGGAAAACGCTTAATCTACTGTTACGTCCCTTAACATTGGCCAAACGTACAATAGGTTGACTGACATCCAAGGACGTATTCCATCGAGAGGATACTCGGGGTCCAATTTAAATTTCTAGACACAGAGACAACTGTGTTTTTAAAACATAGAATAGGGTCAGGGATGTTTGCCCATGGAGGGGATACTGGGGGCCATAGGCCCCCCTCGAAAGTTCTGGACATCGACTGCGCTTTTTGCAGGTTTTAAAATATGGATTTCTAAGGTACAAAACTGACACAGAAATTTTTATGGTTCCGAAATCGTGGATGTAACCTTGGTGAGAGACAGCTGCCATGTTCATTCTATCTTCCGGCCTATAATAATTGAGGCCAATGTATAGAACAACGCCGTCAACAGTAGTATAAGCATATTCCTAAGCCTAAGCCTAAGCAAAAATATTACTCTAAAGCTGAAGCTTTACTCTTACTGCGATCCCGCAGAAAAACGTTCTGTCACTAGTGTTTGGGTCGAAATTGTTTACGAAACAGACGGGAAGCGTCCACGTATACCCCCTAGCCGAACCCTGCCGGTGCCTGTGGCAATGTATGTTATATAGTTACTCATATACGAATATGTTGTATTGGTGGAGTTATAATAAACACACCAAGTGAACATAATTTGTTCAAGGCCAAGTTTGCGGGAATAAAACTCAATGGTTAAAGTTGACGATTGACTGCCCTGTACCGTAAAATGTTAATGTTTGTTGCAAAAAAATCTTGCGGTTGCAGACAAAATTAAAAAAACGCTGATGCGGGGTTCACGTTATAACCGGGGCACGCGGGACACGGTTTGTATGTCATGTCACGTGATACTGTGAGACATTTATAAGAATATCATATGATATGCCAAAATTATAGCGAATGATATGATATTCAGCGGGACAGTGTATTTTCGGATGCTAATAAATTAATGGAATGTCGGACGGCAGAGGCACAGCTGTGCTTAAAATACCAAATACACGTCTGCAAATTCATTTCCGGCACAAAACCGCTTAGAAAAACAGTGTCATATTTCAAAAACTCAAATTTCAAATTCTAGTATCATATGATATTCAACAGGACAATTTGGGTGTGTTACCTCAAGTATGCAGACATTTGAAAATATATTATATGATATTCGCGGACAATACCTCAAATATCATATGATATTGAAGCACAAAAGGTGACCCACACATGTCAATTTTGAATGAGTTTAAGCCTGAGCATAAAGCTTAGGCAAAAACATAGTTTAAAGCTTAAACTTATTCTATTGCAGTCCCGCAGAAAACCGTTCAGACCGCGGCACTTTTTTACTCAGTTATAAACGAAAAGTTTAAAAGCAAAAAGTGTTTCGTTGAACATTTATAGGCAAACTTTTTCCTAAACCTAAATTTGTCAGGGGTTTTTATAAGCTGCCGATTTTTTGAAATCGATATTACACTGCAACAAATGGCGAGTCTAATTGACTCTCTGCGGCACATGTAAAGATCAGGGGCGGAACCTTTTCCTGTGGGTGTGCAATAGAACTAGATTAAGTTTTAGACTAATTTTTTGCTTGGTTAGGCTTAGGCTTAGACTTAGGAGTTTGGTTATAATACTGTTCAGCCCCTGTTCTTTACATTGGCCCTTTCTGTGGAATAGGCTTTTTCGGACTACACAAACTGAGCCAAATTTGACTTCGCCACAGTCAAATTCGACTCACCCGAGTCGCTCTCCATCAAATTGGTAAATGTCTGAAAGCATACACTGTATAAAAAGGTGAGTCAAATTGACTCTCTCTCCGAAATAGGCTCCTAAAATAACTGGTCAATATTCTTATATATATTATCATTGGGGGGTTTTTTGTTGGGGGGTTCCGTTTTACCGGGGTAGGTGGGACACGTTTTGTCCCATGTTGATTCGACGTCAACGTTAAAATTCGGGCTCTTATATCAGGTCAACAGACAAAACTCGAATGTCATATGACATCAGCTTACAAACCACCGCTCTCAAACGATCAATGTATATGAGCGACGGTATGTTATGTGATACTGTGGGGTCAGACATCCTTAGTGGCACGAAAATGTTCCTTGAGGGTGGGGGGAGAGGGTGGTTTTTTTTTTTATGTTAATTTTGATATTTTATGAAATGTTGATATTGAATAAAAATAAACTGCCCGTTGTCGTGGTTTGCAAACTGCTCAAAGTGTAACATCCTTTTACAGTACATTTTAGTCGACAACATTACGAATACACGCAGCAGACTGCAGTATAGTAACACTTTGAAAATCAGCCGGAAACTAAACTTTAATTTGTATTAAATAAGTTTAATTTTATACTGAATATATATGTTCTTAAATTTCATATAATAATAACAATAAAAATAATACTAAAAATAAAAAGAATAATAATTAGAATAAATAATAAAAATAATAATACAAATAATCATAATAATAAATAATAATCATAATAACAATATAATAATAATTATGGTAATAACAACAACAATGATAATAATAATAATAGTAATAATAATAATAATAATAAACTAGTAAGAACACCTTAAACTAGCGGCTTTATTAAGCAACATCACGGACGCCGTCCCAATATTAAGGTGGAGAATATAAAATAGGGTCCACTGGAGAAAATTTGAAATAACGCAATGCATCTGTAATATATACACATTTAAAGACATAGCTAGCGTCGAAAATTATAGCATTTTTTGAATGCCAACGGGGTGTGTGGAGTTGAACCCCGTTGCTCAAACCTGCGCTCGTTCATGAGCAAGAATCATACTGTCGCGTATTAATTTCATCATTGCAACCCTCATACAGTTACCGCGTTTCGTTTCCCTGACACAAACTTGTACAGCAATAATGTATAAATGCGTAATATTACGTATAATTTCATAAAAGAAACATGAAAATTTGTGCTATTTCAAATTCAAACAGTATAAATATACTTTAAGGGGATGAATACCTTAAAGTAGTATATTGTTTTCGGCGCTTAGGCCCACGTAAACGATCAGTGGCGGAATGTTTTTCTGTGTGACTGCAATAGAGTAAGCTTAAGCTTTAGACTATATTTTTTACTTAGGTTTATGCGGGATTCACGTTGTCACCGGGACAGACGGGTCATGGTTTGTTTCATGTTGGTTCGACGTCAACATTAATTCGGGCTCTCAAATCGGGTCAACGGACATAGCTCCGATGTTATATGACATTAAGTTGCAAAACAACTGATGTTAGATGTTCAATGTATAGGCAAGAGCCGGCAGTGCCGGTGGAAATGCCCCCAACCCCCATTGGGAGGCGCCCGACCCTTGCGAGCCCCGCTTTGGCAAACGTATTTTTTCGCTGACCATGAGGTTATAGAGTTGTAAACTATTTTATTGGGGCTCACAGAGACCTGTATTGGTAACGCCAGCCCGGAGAGCCAGTATACCACGTAATACTGAAGGACATTTATACAAATATCACGATATTCCAAAATTACAACGAGTATCATATAATATTCAGCGCAACAGTGTCATCTTCGCATGCTTATAAATGAACAGAATGTCGGTCGACAGAAGTACAGAGACAAAATGTTAGCCATTATAGTTAATTTGCCGTAGGTTCCAGCAATTTCGGTAGCGCACTTCGTTGTACTTCGAGAAGTCTTTATTGAATGTTTTTAGCGATGCAAAAATACCAGTTTAACAAACGCCAAACCAAACTGAAATTGTAGTGTTGTTGGATCAAGCGAACTTTTAGTCCACGTATTGACTGTGTGGACTTGAATATGTGTCGACTTCAACTTCAGTTGACATTGAATCCAATGAACTAATGGATTGCCATCCAATGGTTGCATAACTGACTTTTGACACTTGTTTCCAGTGCCGGATTAAGGGGCGGCGGGGTGCCCGCGCTCCGGGCTCCCACCAACCGAACACCGACACCGACGATATGTTTCAGTGGATAACAAGGAATGGGATTTTTGCGAAGTACTGATTGCGTTCTCTGGGAACAGTTATATTTCTCGATGAATAGTAATCTGTACACGGCTATGATCGAATTGTGGTCTGTTAAATGCTAACAATCATTGTGTATTAGTGTTTAGCATCGTTACGGATTCTTTTGTTACACATTGTGCTTTGATTTTTACGTCAAACAATAGGGATTTGGTCAACTATTAATAGACGATATATTTGAAAATTGATGTGCTTATATCCAAAATGACTTGTCAAGTTTACTAGTATTTGGTTTAGCAGGGACCGAGTCATATCTCCGGCATGGCGTTGGCTTCCTTTCCGTTTTAACAACTGCATTCCAATTTGATCCAGTGGCGTATGCAAGGAGAGATTAGGGATACATACCCCTTCCTCTAAATTTCTAGAGACAAGAAATACCTTAGGCACTTTAAATTTAGCAGGGTTTAAAATAAACCTCTGGATCCCAAGAGTGAAAAAATTCTTTTAGAGATTATTGTGCTCTCCCAAATTGAAATCCAGGTTAACTCATTACTAAGTATCCCCACAGCACCCGGCGAGAAATGGTGGCGATGCTCATGGTGATCCCCGTAGGATATACCGATGGATATCTCTCCGCCGCCCCGCCAATTTTCGTCCGTCCTTGTAGTCATGTGAACCGCGCGACCCCAATCCAATCAGAATCCAGTACACTGTAAATTCCAGTGAGTTGATTTGAACTCAGAATGAGTTGCAACCACTCAGAAGTGGGTTTTTCGTTTAGTACAATGGAAAATCGTAAAAAATGACAGACACACAAATCGTACAAGGACTTGGGAGTCTGACGCGTCAAAGAGACGAAAACCAAAGGAAGCAGCACTGAACTTAGCAGTTGAATCGGCAAAAGCAAGAAAACAACGCAGGTTTTCACTGTTCAAAAAAGTGCAACAAACTGGTGATGAAATAGCTGATGATGTTCGATTCGACAATTCTTCAACGGAAGTAATCATGACGAAGAAGATGCATCAATGAATCATACTGAAGCAAACACCGTCGACAGTACCGGCACAAATGGGCAAATTGAATCAGAGGACGCGGCGCCCCCGTGGGCGGAATGACGTTGGACTTAGTCCATTCGTTATTCCAGGAAAAATGCGAAAATTCTGGGTAAAGAACGTCGCACCGGCAGCTCAGCGCAGTGACGAAAATTTGTTTTCCATACACTCGGTGAAGCAAGTAAGGAAGGCCGACGACATACCACGAATTTGCCCGGTATCTCTTTCGACGCCAAAATCATAACGGCGAAACCATTTCTAGGAACTGGCTATGTTTTTGTTCCTCTGAAGGATGTGTCTATTGCTTTACTTGCAAACCAATGTGTATTCATACTGCAAAATGTGACTCTTCAAAACTGTCGACGACTGGATTGTGCAATTGGGATGCGGTCACAGGAAAAGTTACACGACCACGAATAGTCAGCGGGTCCTTTAAAAGCTATTATTGCATTCAGTAGGCGATTAAAAGCGGCTGGTCGTATCGACACGGAACTGACGCAACAAGTCAACGCATTTGGAGAAGTATTGGAGAATAGTATTGAAGCGAGTTGTTAGTGTCATTACGTTTATGGTTGAACTATGCCTATTTCTAAGCCTAAGCCTAAGCAAAAAATTTAGTCTAAAGCTTAAACTGTTCTATACATAGGCCTGGGTCTTAATAAACAAGCGATTCACTTTTGAGTTTCTCCGCCTATGCAGGAATATTGTCTGTTAGTCTCATATGACATGTTTGATAATGTATTCAAGGTTGTGGTAAAGTAGCCCGAATGTCCTGTAGAATATTGTATACTAAAATTTAGAGTTTGAATTATTTGTTCTTATGTATAATATATTGAGGCAAAATTTCCTCCAGAAACAGACAAATAGTACCTATAATTCAGTATTCAAAATCACTTACAGTTACAATTGACTTTTCATAAATTATCCGTGCGCACAAATATATACATTGTTCTGCGTAATCTTGGGTAGAAAACATTTTGAACTCGATACTACAGTAATCCAGTTAGTTGACTTAAGTTCACTTGACCCGCGTTCCAGTTTGTGAACGTATAGTTTACTTCACCCACGTTTTGATACGCAAGCGATTCATTTTAGAGTTTCTCCGCTTGGGTACAAAACATTTTGAACTCGATACTACAGTAATCCAGTTAGTGGCCATAAAGTTCACCAGACCCGCGTTTTGATACGCAAACAATTCATTTTAGAGTTTCTCTACTTAGATACAACCATTTTGAACTTGATACTTCACTTGACCCACGCTTTTATACGCAAGCGATTCATTTTACAGTTTCTTCGCTTAGGTCACAACCTTTTAAGCTTAATACTACAGTAATCCGGTTTATGAACTTAAAGTTCACTTGACCCACGCTTTTATACGCAAGCGATTCATTTTAGAGTTTCTCTGCTTAGGTCACAACCTTTTAAGCTTAATACTACAGTAATCCGGTTTATGAACGTAGAGTTCACTTGACCCACGCTTTCATACGCAAGCGATTCATTTTAGAGTTTCTCCGCTTAGGTCACAACCTTTTAAGCTTAATACTACAGTAATCCGGTTTATGAACTTAGAGTTCACTTGACCCACGCTTTTAATATACGCAAGCGATTCATTTTAGAGTTTCTCCGCTAAGGTACGAAACGTAAAAGCGTTTAAAATAGCGTTCTATTTTTGACACGATTTCCAAGCTTACGTTTAAAAATTCATATGTTTACAGCCTATTCCCTGTTTAATTGCAATGATTTTAAATTTGAAGTTGTCGTACTTGCATTATCTAAATATTGCCTTTTAACCAAAAATGCCAATTTATATTATACACACACAACCAATCAGACATGAAACGTAACATTTTCGTGCCCCTGCAGTTTGTCTAAACCTATTAAAAACTGGCATTGACACAAACTAAGTCTAAATTTTAAGCGTTTTGTTAATATTTTATGATATCTTGTGAACTAAATCATCAAACACTTATTAGACATTAATAGATGGAAAAAATATTTATTGCGGTAAAATACAAAGCAAAATATACACATTATATATTTTATAATACTATAAATAAATACAAATATTTAAGGTACTGCACATTGAGCATCATTAATAGGTTTGTCTTTGCACTAACTCAACAAATCGAAAAAATGCACTATTATCTGCGAAATCTTGGCCACATATTCAAAAAACAGGACAAACCACAACAGCTGAACATTTAAAATATACCAAATTATTGGAAAAACCTTAAATTGTATACTAAACAACTAATCAAGTACCCTGTAAATTTCAATGAGTTGATTTTAACTCAGAATGCGTTGAAACACTCAGTCTGAGTTAGGACTATCAGAACTCAGAATTTTTAGTAGATTCAATTTATTCTGGGTTAATTAGCCAATCCATGCAGAGTCAATTCAACTCACAATCAAAATCAACTCAACTCAGAGTGAGTTAATGTTTACGGATGTAAATTCAGAGATAACCAAGTCGCTGGCTGAATGGATGAATCAACTCATTTAAATTTACAGTGTACTCCCTAAAACCTATTAAACAAATTTGATTTAAGCTTAAGCTAATTTAAAACCGTTAAACTAAATTTATAGATTAACTAATCTAACAAGTAGTAGGATTACGCTTAAATTCATTTAAAATGTTGTAAACTAATTCAAAACCTTACGTATTTTTAGTTTAAGCTAAGCTTAATGAACTCTTAGATACACATAGTTTTTGCGATAGATTTGTTACTTAAACCAAAAATAAGCTTACTTAAACTCGTGTTCTTTTTAAAAAATATTAGTTTACTTAAAATTCTAGTTTAATTACTCCGTACAGCCATTTGAGTTTTACTTAAACTAATATTCAAGCTTACTTAAGCTATAATTTAAGTTTAAGTTTTTAGAGAATAGTGTCTTTTCGCTTGTGTACAGAAGGTTAAGGGAGGAATGTATCTTTTATCCTTAAGCTTGTATATATATATACGACTTGACCATCCATTAAAACCAGCAAAACAAATGCATGGCAAGTTTTGGACCATCAAACAAAGTACTCTCTAAAAGCTTAAACTTAAATTATAGCTTAACTAAACTTGAATATTAGTTTAAGTAAAACTCAAATGGCTGGACGGACTAACTAAACTAGAATTTTAAGTTTTACTTAAACTAACATATTTTTAAGTTTAACACGAGTTTAAACTTATTTTTGGCTTAAGTAACAAATCCAGCTCAGAAATTATGTGCATCTTAGAGTTCACTAAGCTTAGCTTAAACTAAAGATACGTAAGATTTTAAATTAGTTTAAGAGTAAACCAACCTGTTAGTTCAGTTGATCTAGAAAGTTTGTTTAATACTGCTGGATTAGTTTAAGCTTAAATCAAGTTAGTTTAAGCTTTTAGACAGTACGCAAACCTAAATACACAAGTGTGCAAACGTTTAGGTTCTACCTTTTTAGGTGACAAGACCTGGAACCAAACAGTTCCCTGTCTGTACTGCCTTTGTTTAGGCTCAGGCTTCGACGTAGCCTTAAACTAAAATGGGGCCTTCGGCATAGATTTATACTTAGAATTCGGCATTTGTTTTAGTTGTGCTTAGGCTCAGGTTTAGGTATAGTCTTAAGAGCCCATGTACGTATGTAACACGGGCGGAACAGTTGTATAATAAAATTCCTAAGCCTAATCCTCGCGTTAAAATGAGCTTATACTTAAGCCTAAGCCTAAACAAAAAATTAGCCTAAATTTTAAGCGTACTCTAATCGGGACTCACAGAGAAACGTTCTGCCTCTTATATTTACATGGACCGGATTAAGATTTAGCCATCTGTTACATTTTGACTTGCGTTTAGTTTTCGATATCATTTCTATATATGGGCCGAAAGATCAATAAACCTCGGCTCGACGAATCAGTAGTTTTTCCTGACAGTCCACTTTGCGGATCGGATGACAATTTTAAAAGAAGTGTCCACCAAAATCTTGCTCGAATCAACCTGGAAGCAGTCCTCGAAAGACATCGTCGGATATTGACTAGGTGTCGCTTCGTGATTGGCCAGTTGGTTGCTTTACAACCAAGCTTTAAGATTGCATCTGATTGGACATTACATTACAGTAACCTTCCGGCGGTAGGACATCAGTTGGTTTAAATTCAACATAATGCGATGATTCGTTATTGAGAGCGGTTAAAAATTCACAAATCGATGCGAACGATGGTCGATCGTCAGGATTCTGTGACCAGCATTGAAGTAGAAGATTATAACTGAAATTACAATAAAACAATGTTACAGACAGCAGAGTTCTATTTTGAAATAAGGATACCTGCATTCAATATTATACAGAGAGCCACCCATGTTACTTTAAGGGGCGTCCATGTTTCTGGTGGGTCTATAAAAGAGTAGGTTTAGATTTTAGATGACATTTTTTTGCTTAGGTTTAGGCTTAGGAACACATGTTTGTACCGCTTAGGCTTAGGCTTAGGAATACGCTTAACCTACCGTTACGCCCGTAAAAGTAACATTGGCCCAGACAGCGATGCGTAGACATTAAACCAAATCAATAATAAGCAGAACGCGTCAACGTGGTTGCAAACTTGCAAACCCTAAATATATATAAACAACATATAGCCGTTGATTTGCATACGTACATATGTAAAATATTTGTCCAAAATCCGCTGAAATCCTACCAACTTACATCGTATCCGAACAGGAATTGGGTTTTTCAAGCCGGTTGCCATCACTTAAATGCTTTAGCAACGCTTTGTCCGACACTGTTGGATAAGGAAAACCGCCTGAAATGCGAAAATCAATTTTACAGCAAAATCTTACCGTATCTGAACAGGTTAAAACCTTTCACACATGAATATTTTCTATTTCATTTGAGATGTAATATTTCCAGCTGAGATTCGCAATGTTGCACTCTGCGAGAGACAATGTTTGCAATCATTGCTCGATTGTAACAAATTGTAGATATTTTGTACTGCGCATATGCGTAAAATAATTAAGAAGTTGAATCAAAATACCAGTGATATATAAACCAAAACAGCATTTGAGCGATCTTTATGTGAATTTCCATATTTTTTATACTCTGCAATAAAGCCATATTCACACGTGCAAGTTTTTGCAGCGAAAACTCGCAGTTGTCATTTGCACGAAACAGCTGCAAGTATTTTCAAAGGAACATTCCGATTCACCAATCAAACTGCAGGTGCAAGAAATTCAAGTGACTTGCAACTGCATTCACAGTTGCGAATTAAATTCAATAGCATAAATTCCAGTGAATAATTTGCAGCCTCCGAGAACTTCAAATCTGCTGTATGACCAAACTTGCACATGCAAGTGGCATGTGCAAGGTTTTGCTGCAAAAACTTGCACGTGTGAATAGGGCTTAAAATAACTCTTATCTTCTCGCGACTTTTACTTATTCACTACAGTTTTATCAAGCCACTCTACTACAAATTTTGAACTGCCATGCCTGTGAATCAACCCTTGACCGTGACGCTTACCAAGAGTACAAATTTCCCACAGGACCACCCCGTACGCCCAACGATCGCTTTTGTTCGTATACAAATGATCACGAATCGCTTCAATCGACAACCAACGCAACGGAATGCGACCAGACGTTGTTTTGACATAAATTCCCACGCGCGATAAACCGAAATCGGAAATTTTCAACATTTTCCCACGCCCGACTAAAATGTTACGTGCCGCCAAATCACGATGTGTAATACCCAACGATTCTAAATGAGCCTGAAAATAGATTGAAAGGGTAAAACCCGAAATTCGTTCTGCACCCAAACGCCGTGACGTCATATCTAAGGTCGACCTCTGGACTGTCATATCAACTTATAACTTAACGGTTGTTATTGCTAGCGGGGCGAATCAAGGGTCCAAGAAGATGTACTTCCAACATCGACTCTGTCGTGCTGAAAATTTTGCGATGCGAATGGTTCATTTTAAGCTTACAGTGTGGTTTCTATAGCCAAATTGGTCAAAAAATACGGTTATCCTGCTCTGTCAGAACATCGCAGATTCGATACTGATTGTTTTGTTCAATTTTCAGTTAATTATTGAAAATATCGCACAATACAAGTGTCCTGAAGCTTAGAAATTCATAAAAGTTTCAAAAGTAAATTAGTGCTACATGTGAAAAGCGAATTGTCATAAAGTACCGAATTAAAAAATTAAAATGTTTAGTAAAATTTTTTAAATGTCACTTGAAATTAAATTTGATGGGAATTTATTCAATATCGGTTCAAATTTTCTTAATTTAGTTTCGATCAGAAGCCCAACTTGTACACCGATACTTTCAACCCAATATTCGGATGACGCGGATGCTTAAACCACTTTACCATTCCAGACGCAACTTGAAGCGCAAACGATTGCAGTTCAAGTGAATTCAACGAATAATCCAAATGATCGGAGTCGCTGAACCCATAAGCTTCAGCATCAACAAACGGAATATCACCCATCACTTCACAAGTACCGCATTGACAGTCTGATTTTGAGCTGTCTGTAAATAAATTAAATAAAATCAGTTTTTTACATTCATATATTTTAAAATTTAAAAATCTCAACTTCTGGTATTGATAATAGTAAACTTGACCCTTGAACAGTTTCTAGCCGACAGTTATCGTTATTTTCAAACTTTATTCTATTAGTTCGGCTTAGGCTTAGGCTTAGGCTTACGCTTACGCTTAGGCTTAGGCTTAGGTTTAGGCATAGGCTTAGGCTTAGGTTTAGCTTAGGCTTAGGCTTATGCTTGGGCTTAGGCTTATGCTTAGGCTTAGGCTTAGGCTTAGGCTTAGGCTTAGGCTTAGGCTTAGGCTTAGGCTTAGGCTTATGCTTAGGATTATGCTTGAGCTTAGGCTTAGGTTTAGGCTTAGGCTTAGGTTTAGGCATAGGCTTAGGTTTAGGCTTAGGCTTAGGTTTAGCTTAGGCTTAGGCTTATGCTTGGGCTTAGGCTTATGCTTAGGCTTAGGCTTAGGCTTAGGCTTAGGCTTAGGCTTAGGCTTAGGCTTATGCTTAGGATTATGCTTGAGCTTAGGCTTAGGTTTAGGCTTAGGTTAGGTTTAGCTTAGGCTTAGGCTTATGCTTAGGCTTAGGCTTAAGCTTGGGCTTAGGCTTATGCTTAGGCTTAGGCTTAGGCTTAGGCTTAGGCTTAGGCTTAGGCTTAGGCTTATGCTTAGGATTATGCTTGAGCTTAGGCTTAGGTTTAGGCTTAGGTTAGGTTTATCTTAGGCTTAGGCTTATGCTTAGGCTTAGGCTTAGGCTTAGGCTTATGCTTAGGCTTAGGCTTAGGCTTATGCTTAGGCTTAGGCTTAGGCTTAGGTTTAGGCTTAGGCTTAGGCTTAGGTTTAGCTTAGGCTTAGGCTTAGGCTTAGGCTAAAGCCAAGGATAAAGCCTGTGTTTGTGGTTGAGTGTACAACTACTGTACAATTATTAAAGTGCGCATGCACCAGAGATGGCACCGACCAAGGGTTATGCCGGCTGCCTAATACGACTGGGTCGGTACCGGGTTCGGCCGGTGGCCTGTTTCACTTCTGGTTTATACACAACTGATGCCATTATTTAACTTTTCAAAAACATTTAGAAATGATTTTTAAATTAGACTCACTTGTCATAAATTCGACTGCAGACATTTTCATATTTTGATACTGTGGGTTGATTTTGAATTCTACGATTGCGCTTTGTTTACCATATCGATTCGAATACGACCAACCGCCGCTACTTGTATCGCCAGTTCGGTAAGAATTACGTTGTTCGTACTGAAATAAATGAGTAATAAATGAATTTTTTTAAAAAAAAATCAACACAAAAATGTTGTTTTTTCAAAACTTTTTCAACAGAAATTTATAGTTTTTCAGTGAAATTAAAATTGTTTTCAAATTTTACACGTACTGGAAACGTGTTCAATGCGAATTGCGACGCATATGAGGAGATTAAAAATTATTAAAAAGTT
The DNA here is from genome assembly GCA_030248215.1 of Enoplolaimus lenunculus. NCBI lineage: Eukaryota > Metazoa > Nematoda > Enoplea > Enoplida > Thoracostomopsidae > Enoplolaimus > Enoplolaimus lenunculus. The sequence goes on along the minus strand of JASANG010001546.1, from coordinate 194,251 downwards.
TAAAAGTAAAGATTTTACTTAAATTAGATTCCAAGTTTATAATTTACAAAAATATAAAGATTTCTGATTGGCTGTTTGCGTGTACGCTTAAATTAATTAAAAGCTTAAAACTTAACTATTGTTAAAAAAGTACTGTTCGGGTTCGCAGAGAGGGGTTAGCCCCATATGAAAAAATGCCCCCCTGTAAAAGTTTTAGGCTGCATTGAAGTTTTTGCGAAATTAACCGCATGGTACTCCTAAAACTGTTTGGCTCCAAATTTTGTGGCAGTAGCCCTGGTTGAGTAAACACTTGTTTATTCCAGTTGGCAACTGAGAGTCGTTGTTAACCCAGCAGTGTTTTAGACTACCGGAAAACCTTTGAGACCACGAGAATACCGCCTATTCAGAAACATTTTCATAAGCCCTAACATTAAGGCCTAATTGTAAAATGTGGGGGAAATGTACAACAACCTAGCCAGTGTTTGTTGCCGTCTGCAGTATCATTTCTTGTCAAATGTTATTTTCACTCAGGTAGTGGCTGTTGGTTCCGTACACTGCAAAAAATAGTGAGTCAAATTGACTCTCTTCGACTCCGACAGAGTCAAATTGACTCACCACTTTTTGCCGTGTATTAAACAACAAAGTATTTCTGAAGCGGCGCTATTTGACTATTTTAACGTTACACGGGTCGTCAGGAGCCGTCTAGCACCGCACGGCAACGCATTTCAATTTCCAACTGGCAACATATAATAATAACTAGAAAAATGCCCAGCACTTGAGCAGCAAGGGATATGTTTCATATTCCTATTAAAAGTATGGTAAACTAGATCAGCACATTCGCTTGATGTAACCGGGAAAAGTATTAAGAAACAATAGCGTCCAAAATCATGTTAGCTATTAATTTTTCTGAAACATCTTGCGAACAGCAAATCTGTTTCTAACTTTAAACTTTTTGACAGGATTTGTTGGGAATTTTCAGAAATTTCTTAGGGTCGGAGAGACATGGCTGAGGTATACCGCTCCTTTATTTTGCCACATTAATAGATGTTGCCAGAATACGGTGCGATTTGTGAGCTTCTATAGTCGTGACTATGCAGTGAAACAGATAACTCGGGTGGAAAATGCACATTTATAGAATTTGTCACTAAGGTCAAAAATCGAGTAAACTCAAAGTCACTTATGAGTGGAGCTTTTTTAAATCATCAATTGCGATTCGTTTTGTGACGTTTGTTTTAGAAAGTATCTAACAAAATTGATCATCAGGACTAACACAGCAATTATGTCGCCACACAATGCTCTTATGAAATTCAATCAACTATGGTAATACAAAGCCATAGGTAAATTTAATACGTTCTTGTAGAGAACTTCAATATACATTCATGGATTCCAAGCTAAATCTGTCTGCATTTCAGAAATTATTTCGCTTTGCATTCAAGAAAAGCATCTTTTTTCTTACAAAAAGAAAATTACAGAAATTTTGCTGTCCGCAATATGTTTCAGAAAAATTAATAATTAACATGATTTTGGCCGCTATTGTTTCTTAATACTTTACCAGGTTACATCAAGCGAATGTGCTGATCTAGTTTACCATACTTTTAATAGGAATATGAAACATATCCCTTGCTGCTCAAGTGCTGAGCATTTTTTCTAGTTTCAACCGCTTTACCAAGCTGCTGCTTTAATCAACCAATCCAGATTATGAAAAATGAGAGGACTGATTAAACTAAATACTGAGTTTAAATAGATCGCTTGGTTGAAAGAAACTATTGTCATGGCAACAAGGGCCTAATCAAAGTATTTGTATGAAACCAAGAGTTAGGGCGAAGCAAACGATGGGGGGGACATCGTCCGTTGCGATGAAGCTAACCGCTTGTGTGAAACCAACCCTTGGGCTTAAACCGACCGTTGGGGTGAAACTAACCTCGGGGCAAAATTAACCGCTGGGGTGAAATTATCAGCAGTGAACCAACTGTGGGGTGAAACCATCCGTTGGAGTGAAACCGACCGTTGGGGTGAAACCAACCGTTGGGGTGAAACCAACCGTTGGGGTGAAACCGGAAACCAACCGTTAGGGTGAATCCAACCTCTGGGGCAAAATTAACCGCTGGGGTGAAATTAATCGCTAAAGTGAAACCAACCGCTGGGGTGAAACTATCAGTTGTGGTGAAACCGACAGTTGGGGTGAAACCAACCGTTAGGGTGAAACCAACCGTTTTGGTGAAACCAACCGTTAGGGTGAAGCCAACCGTTGGGGTGAAACCAAGTTATGGCAAAACCAACCGTTGGGGTGAAACCAACCGTTGGAGTGAAACCAACCGTTGGGGTAAATCCAACCGTTGGTGTGAAACCAAGCGTTGAGGTGAATCCAACCATTCGGGTCAAACGCACCGTTGGGGTGAAGCCAACCGTTAGGGTGAAGCCAACCGTTGGGGCGAAGCCAACTGTCGAGGTGAAACCAACCGTTGGGGTGAAACCAACCGTTGGGGTGAAACCAACCGTTGGGGCGAAACCAACCGTTGGGGTGAAACCAACCGTTGGGGCGAAACCAACCGTTGGGGTGAAACCAACCGTTGGGGTGAAACCAACCGTTGGGGTGAAACCAACCGTTGGGGTGAAACCAACCGTTGGGGTGAAACCAACCGTTGGGGTGAAACCAACCGTTGGGGTGAAACCAACCGTTGGGGTGAAACCAACCGTTGGGGTGAAACCAACCGTTGAGGTGAAACCAACCGTTGGGGTGAAACCAACCGTTGGGTTGAAACCAAGCGTTGGGGTGAAACCAACCGTTGGGGTGAAACCAACCGTTTGGGTGAAACCAACCGTTGGGGTGAAACCAACCGTTGGGGTGAAACCAACCGTTGGGGCGAAACCAACCGTTGGGGTGAAACCGACTGTTGGTGTAAAACCAACCGTTGGAGTGAAACCAACCGTTGGGGTGAAACCAATCGTTGGGGTGCAACCAACCGTTGGGGCAAAACCAACCGTTGGGGCAAAACAACCGTTGGGGTGAAACCAACCGTTGGGGTGAAACCAACCATTGGGGTGAAACCAACCGTTGGGGTGAAACCATCCGTTGGGGTGAAACCAACCGTTGGGGTGAAACCAACCGTTGGGGTGAAACCAACCGTTGGGGTGAAACCAACCGTTGGGGTACAACTGACTGCTGTGGTGAAACCAACCGTTGGGGTGAAACCAACCGTTGGGGTGAAACCAACCGTTGGGGTGAAACCAACCGTTGAGGTGAAACCAACCGTTGGGGTGAAACCAACCGTTGGGGTGAAACCAACCGTTGGGGTGAAACCAACCGTTGGGGTGAAACCAACCGTTGGGGTGAAACCAACCGTTTGGGTGAAACCAACCGTTGCGGTGAAACCAACCGTTGGGGTGAAACCAACCGTTGAGGTGAAACCAACCGTTGGGGTGAAACTAACCGTAAGCTCTATAAAGTGGTGAAAGTTATAACCGTAAAATTACATAGCTAACGTGTAAAAAGTGTTGAAACAAAATGAAAAGTTTCGTGCACTTTCAGTAAGGAGTTTTTTGACCGTAACTATTGAAGACCACACTGGTTTGCCAAATCCTTGTGCACAAATATTCCCTACGTACCAGGATACCAATGTACAAAATTTGAACGATAGAGGTCTGATATTACTTGAGCACCAACATGCGAACTAAACTGAAAATACGCGCTTGAGATGCGCGAATCATATATGAACACTATCGTGTTCATATATGATAACAATAATAATAATAATAACAACAACAACAATAATAATAATAATACTAGTAATAATAATAATAATAATAATAATAATAATAATAATAATAATAATAATAATAATAACCAAAAAGAACCTTAGAATACATACTTCTTTGCGAATATTTCGTAAATAATGCAACAAATCGCCATGAGGCACATATTCCATAATCATACAATGCGGTGACGTCAGCGTACAGCATCCGAGCATATTTATTACGTTTGGATGTGCGCCAACTTTTTTCATCATTCCAATTTCGGCCAAAAATTCTTGTCGTTCAGAATCGGCTGCGTCGGCTAAAATTAAAAACAATACAAGACTGAATTAGTGCAGTGGCTATGATATATGTACATACTTACATACATACATGCATACATATATACTATTTAGCATATTTGCAAACATACACAAACAGTCACGTCAAGGGTTACACGGCGCCCCAAAAAGTAAATTCCGGCCAATTAAATAGGTTCGTTGTATACTATATCCCAAGTCGCAATTTAGCCCAATTCTGAACTGGGTTAGTCCAGCGTGTTATTACGACTTGGTCTAGCCCACGGCGTAGTTTTTCTATGCGACAAGTACACGTCTTGTGATTGGTTACTACCTTGATTCCATAATCACATGCGATTGGCTAATGCGAATACTCTTTTCTGATTGGCTGAGTAATCGCTGCATGTTGGCTACCAAAGCAGGATTAATGACTATCAAGTAACCAAACGGAAAACGCACAGCTTTACTAGACATGATTCCGCATTGAACTAAACCAATTCGAAACTGTGCTGAATTACGACTTGGGCTACGACATATACAGCGGATATTAACGCATCCATAGTCGGGGCCTTTTTACTCCTCCGGCTCCCTCAATCAGGGGTTTTTGGGCACTAAAGCACCCCTCTGCATGTACACGTCTTTATTATATAACGAATTGGTACAAAGCTAACGTAGAACAAAATATATCGCAAACTGGTCATAGATGCTATATATGCACTATTGAGAATTTATTTTCCATTGGTTCAAAGTCCACGTTAAATAAATATTTTTTACACGCGAATTAAAATACATAACGTTGGCAGAAAATATTTCGGCTGTAGTACAGCTGCCCCCCAAGTCTAAGCTTAAGCCGTTTGCCTAAGCGTTTACTTATGCTTAAACTATAAATGAGTGCGAAAGTATACATGATGCATAATTTCGCCCTATGTAAAAATCAGAGACGGGACGTTTTTATGCGGGACTGCAATAGAGTAAGCTTAAGCTTTAGACAAATTTTTTTCGCGTAGGCTTAGGCTTAGGAATATGCTCATTATTACGCTCAGGTTTAGGCTTAGGAATATGCTCATTATTACGCTTAGGCTTAGGCTTAGGAATATGCTCATTATTCCTCAGTTAGCTTAGGAATATGCTCATTATTACGCTTAGGCTTAGGCTTAGGAATATGCTCATTATTACGCTAGGTTTGGCTTAGGTATGCTCTTTTCGCTTAGGCTTAGGCTTAGGAATATGCTCATTATTACGCTCAGGTTTAGGCTTAGGAATATGCTCATTATTACGCTTAGGCTTAGGCTTAGGAATATGCTCATTATTACGCTTAGGTTTAGGCTTAGGAATATGCTCATTATTACGCTCAGGTTTAGGCTTAGGAATATGCTCATTATTACGCTTAGGCTTAGGCTTAGGAATATGCTCATTATTACGCCTAGGCTTAGGCATATGCTTATACTACTGTAACGGTCCTGTCCTATACTTTGGCCAAAATTTCCATCGCGAAATTGTTGCTAGTTCAAAATACTGTTCTATTTTTATTTATCACCCCCCACACACGCACACACACCGCCAGTGTATAATACCGTCAACTTTCTCAGAGTGAGATCAATTTGAAATACAACATTCTCACCACCGACCATCAAACAAACACATAACAAAAAAGACAAATGTTTAAAATTTAAAACAAAATTTTGCCCCGACTTTGGTTGAACATTAAAAATTTGCAAAATTCCCTCAAATTTAAACTCCGCCACCCCCCTCAAAATGTGTTTATACACAAAATTTAACGAGCAACCAACCAGTCAACAACACACCAAACAGGTGTTGTTTATTGCTCCACGTGTGAGGGCTCCCAACTACCATATAAAGCTAAAGCTTATGACACAACCGGTTTCAATAGAGTGCGGTCATGGCATTCACCATGGACGAAACCTAAAATTTTGTATTATGATTTAGTACTAAAATTGCGTTTGTTTCTTACTCACTTAAAAACGTGAGATTTTTTGACTATAATCTGTCGGTGCGGTATGTCGGGCTTTTGTTTTGTTTGTACTAAAAGGTTTGTTTCTCCATAAAAACGTGGGGTTTTTGCTTAATTGTATCAATGTTACCCTATAAGGCCGTCCCATTTTCACGAGACAATCTATTGTATGGGGGCCCCCACGTCCAGATATGTCTGTAAGCCTCATTTCGCTTATTAGTAGCCGAAACCGAGTGTGAAGCCACAACCAAAATAGTTGTTGAAGTGGGTTGTTTTTCAAAATTTAATTCGATTCGTTTGTGGTCAAAAAAAATCTACCGAACAAAATTAATTTGAAAATTTGTGTTTACCAAATTTAGTCAAATTAAACAATGTTATAAATTGAAAAAAGAAAACAATAAACAACAGCAATAAAAACAACAACAACAACAACAACAACAACAACAATAAAAATAATGGCGAATGTTTTACTGTATGGTATGTTTAAGACTAACCTAAACCTAAGCCTAAACCTTAGCTTCTCAGACTTTGTTCTCTTTTAGTGGACAGGTACCTAACATGGAATACCATAATTCCATCAAGGTTAGCAATAAACGAGCTTCAAGCTCGCTTAGTAACAATATCTGATGGCATTTGCAAGTTTCTTTCAGGATCAGCAAATTCACATTTGGACTGAGGTGACCAAAAAATATATTGAAATTGTTACATTTGGAACTAATGGGACATCCACGTTATACTGCACGCGCTACTGCAAAAAATGTCTTAGTGAGTCGGGACAATTAATAGCGTCTACGTACCTCAAGAAATTGTACCTACACGCTAGTTGCAACTTTTATTTGTACACAGATCCCTACCGGGTGGTTGGACAAATTTTTACTATAGCGCGGATTGATGATCTATAATATTTTGAACTACGCTTTGAATATCTGGGGTCGTTTGAATTGTCATCGAACTTTTCTTTCATGCCAAAATAGGAAGCAAAAATTATTTTAAAGAATTATAGTCAGCCAGGTTTGCACAACGTACAAAAGTTAACGAACCCACAAAAATGTGCATGCAAATTTTCATTCCACTGAAAAAGCACGCTTCGTTCGGAGAAAATGTTGTAAACAAAGTAACGCTGGAAAGTTGCCCAAAATACATATTGTGGCGTTCTAGCTTTAATAATATAGATATTAAAACTTACATTTAAGCTGCTTAACTGCGACTGTGATACTTCCAGCGACACCGCTGATCGATTCTGCGCGACCCAAGAATACAAGACCAAACGCACCTTGACCAATAATGCGGCCTAAACAATTAAGAAACATTTCAAATAAGCGCAGCCAGCCATTGGCGGATCCAAGGGCCACCCCGGCCTAACCCCCCAAACAGCAATCAAAACCAAAATTTTGTATTTACGGTTCAACACTAAAATGGCGTTCGGATTGTCGTTTGCTCTCGACTTACTTTCCACGATTGTATCTTGTCATCCTTACAGAAATTTATTGTATCCGCCGCTGTAATCAGCAGAGCGAAAACAAAGGCGTGCCGCCTCCTGATTCGGCCGAAAATAATCTCCGGATCTGGCAAAGTTTTCCAATTTTCCATTCTGATATTTTTCACCTCCGGTTGTTACCCTCGTAAAGTATCAAAGTAAAACACTACTGTCAAATGCGCAGCCAAAATTCCATTTCGGGACGGAGAGTATAATATCTGTAAGTGCGTTTCTGACAGTAAAGTCTTTAAATGTTTATTTGTCCCTATCGCAAGCCATAAATATGTCCCTGACACTTGAATAAAAAAAGCGTCCTTAATCGACCACTTGGGATAACCTTCCTGATCCGCGACTTAATGGTACATTGATACGTGTTGAGAATTTTAAAAATTTTGCCAAAAACCAAATTGGGAAGCTGTCGCGATCCGTCGTCATTGTTCATATCCAGGATCGGATCCAGAAAAGACACGAAAGTTCACAACATCACGGATCAACGGGACCAAAATGGATCCTTTGACGTATACACGTGATGGACGCTGGTCAGACTGGAAACAGATCCCTAATTGATTGAAAATCGTTTTGGTCAATGCAACGGTGGATTGAAGGATGCCCATCACTACGGATAGCGTCCAGTAAATCTGCCGTTGTGTTTCCGCTGACCAGCTCATCTTGCTTGATGGACCTCATTTAGGAGGGGCATACAAGGGTTTTTTCGATGACGTATAATCAATGTTTAAATTTTCTAGGGTGAGTCAAAATTTTCCCAGTAAGCTGAGTCACCCTGGCCCGTCTTTGGATATGGGTCCGCTCACCTAAGGTAATACGATCGTAGGCGAGCTCGTATTCGTCCACTAAGCCACGCGCAAGGGCGTCGACAATTTCTTTCTCCCGGTACAAAATGTTGGTTTCCATTGTTTGTTCGGATGTTGCCGGAACACTGAAATGACACAAAATTTGCTACTTCCGGTCTCGTAGCCATAACGGGCACACGGGGGTAAAGGTAAGCGACTCCCGTTTCAACTTATGTTATTAAATCTCAGCAACCGGTTCTTGCACACTTTTCGTGCACATTTATGTTTAGGTTTAGGATTAGTCTCGGTAGGCCCGAGCTTAGGCTTAGGTTTGTTGAATAAGCATATCCAAGCGTAAGGTCTAAGCGTTTGAATGATGCTTTTTTAAGCATAGCCGGCTCATGTAACAATCAGGGGCGGAACGATATTCTGCGGGATAGCAATAGAGTAAGCTTAAGCTTTACACTGATTTTTAGCTTAGGCTTAGGTTTAAGCTTATATATACGCTCATTGTTACGCTTTGGCTTCGGGATACGCTTATACTACTATTACGGCCCTGTTCTACACATTGGTCGCCTAGCCTAATCCTAAGGCATGACGTTAATCGTGAGCCGGTAAGTGTACAACAACGGCGCATAGCAAATCTGAGAAACGGTTGTTTGCTTAATACTGATATATGGTTCCGGGTCAAAGATAAAGGATATAGGAATATATACCCACCACAATAACCCAAACCCTTCAAAAAACGATGAAGAATACACACTAGAATAAGCATGCTGGATTCGTTCGGACCCAAAATTGTCTCAGAGTACACCATCCTGCAGTAAAATCATGACTACGCTTCTATGCCTATATTCTCAAATATGTATAGCATCCATCACCGAATTATAGATTTCCAACCTGAAGAGCTGTTGCAGTTACTGATCTCAAAATTGGCACACAATTAAAGTCAGATCACATCTGAAATGCTTGCTAAATTTGGCAACTCAACATTTATTGATTCAAAAATTACAAGACCTATCATCAACTGGTAATAGAAGCTACTCATACTTGACAATTCGAGCACTGGATAGACTTTAAAAAATTAGCGACTCCTGTTAATCTAAAGCATTTCAAACCCATATTTGAAATTTTAAAAAATATTTAAGTTGAGATTTCGGAAAATCGAATATTTTCAAAGTTTAAATTTGAGTGTGAAATGATTAGCAACGCTGATGAGAAGCTCAAATATGCAAAAAAAATTTAAAATAAAGCATTTGCTAACGTTACCTAAAGGAATGACGCCAAATACCCACATACCGTACCCTTAAGTACTGATTTTGAAACCTAAGTATTACAATACAGTTTTCTAAAAATTTCAAAATAGCCCTACCCCCCGTGACTTACTCTATAGTTCTTGTGCCCCCATTGACTTAGTTCTTGCGTCCCCTCATTGACTTAGTTCTTGCGCCCCCTTGACTTAAATCTTGTGCCAAACTTGACTAAGTTCTCGCGCCCCCGCTTGACTTAGTTCTTGCGCCCCCTTGACTTAAATCTCGTGCGCCCTTGACTTAGATCTTGTGTCCCCTTGATTTAGATCTCGTGCCTCCTGGTTGACGTACTCCATAGTCCTCGAGACGGTCCATGGCATCGCAGACAACCGGTCTAAGTAGGCTTTCTTTTGTTTCAACTTTTCACCACGCAAAGTGTACAAACGATAGATCGCAAACGCAACGATGACGAGGGAAAGTAAAAAAATGATCGGTAAAAATATCCACAAATAATCGTTGTGACGACCCCTGTGATTTGCAGTATGAACTGAAATATAAATACACACAGATTTAACCCTTTATCACATGAATATTTTCTATTTCAGCTGAGACCTACTTTTATGTGGTAATTTAGTGCTATGTGCACGTGTTGCAATTGTTAAACTCTGTGCGATATATATTATTTAACGTATATACACTGCGCTGAGTTGCCCATAGTCAACTGTATGTGAGAAGCGGTTAATATTAAGAAAACATTACAAATCAGCTTCTAACAAAGTTCGGCATCTGCGCAATTGGATAGGCGCATTTATGGCTGCCTCAGTGAAACTGGATGAGTGCTTTGTATGAAGCTATTTTATTGGTCAGAAAATTTATAAAAAACGATGTCCAATTATATCCGTTCAATTCTAAGCATACAGATTTCTTTGTCGCCCAATTGGACGTTTTCTCCGCTTGAGTATTTCAATTCATCAGGGGGTGCACAACTTTAATTTATACCCTTAGGTCATACAAACGACAGTTCGCCCCTATGGCTGGAGCAGAGGTCGAATCGTGCAAGACGCTTTTCATCTGGTGGGGTAAAGTTTCTCAGAACTTTCTTCAAAGACATCCTTGCAAATTATGGCCAATGTAAATAACAGGGGTGGAACAGTGCTAAGCATATTCCTAAGCCTACGCCTAAGCCAAGCAAAAAATTAGTTAAAGTTTAAGCTTACTCTATTGCAGTCCACAGAAAAACGTTCCGGCCCTGATCTTTACATGGGCCAAAATTATTAAACATCAATCGCGGATCCAATGTGCCATGCCCTGACACAAATGGGCAGCCTCGTGTTGCCTTAATTGTGTTGGTGTCAATGTGGATCCTTTGGCTTTATTTGTAGCCGCCCCACCGCGAGACCCGGGTTAGCAACCGGAAACTACTTAGAATTGTATTAATATTAACGATACCCTTGTAAACAAGCCAGTAGCCAAACAATACATTACAAGCGGTTCGTATCAAAGGATTTTGAATGTAACTTGATCTGTTTGGTCTGACTTTAGACAGCCTTTTAATTATTTTATGAAACGAAACAGTGATAAATATTTTAAATTTTAAATTTTTGTCTGGCACAACAAGAAATATGACCGTTTAAAACGAGTGATTTCAAAATTCGTTGCCGTAAGAATAAGATTCTGGAAATCGGTAGAACCAGTAGCTGAACCAGAAATTGCCAAAAATAGGCTGCACAGGACATAATAGTGAAAAAGATCACAAGCAAAGTGAGCAAGAAGCCAAACGCAATTTTAATACGAAATTTTTAACACAAAATTTGGTTTTGATCCGTGTTGAGGGGATGGGGGGCTTGGCCTGGATGACCCCCTAATTCGGAGAGTATACAGCCCGTTAGTGCATGTACTCGTTTTATTTTTGAATAATTCTTTAAATATATGCAAGTTTTTGCAGCAAAACCTTGCACGTGCCACTTGCATGTGCAAGTTTGGTCAAAAAGTAACTTTGAAGTTCTCGCATCTGCAAATTATTCACTGGAATTTATGCTACTGAATTTAATTCACACCTGTGAACGCAGTTGCAAGTCGCTTGAATCTTGCATCTGCAGTATGATTGGTCAATCGGAATGTTCGTTTGAAAATCCTTGCAGCTGCAAGTATTTCGTACAAGTTGCAGCTGCGACTTCTCGCTGCAAAACTTGCACGTGTCAATGGGGTTTAAGAGCCATTGCCATACGCAACTGACAATCCCTTTTCTTGTCTTGGATCCTCACAATTCTAACTTACCCTGGTAACCAGAATTAGAAGGATCACCATGACGGGTAATAGGGGTCTCTTTCGTTGCCAGTTGTTCCACCCCAGAAACGGACGTATTGTTTTCGGATCCGCGATCCGTACTTGAAGGCGTTTTTGATTCGTTTGATCCATTTGAAGTGTGGTTTGTGCGAGGACCTGGAGTTGTCTGATAGCTATTTAGGATGGTAGGATTCAATGTTATTGATTTTGGTGGCACTAAAATGGGTACTGTAGATGGTTTACGGTCATCTGAAATGAAATTTTATTAAAGTTTAAAAAAAATTATCAGTAGAATTTGCACATATGTCGTGCCCTGAACACCTGTTTCGTATCATATAATTTAATTGGCCATATATAGCGTTGAAAAGCTTAAATTATTCACTTTTAAATTTTAGTTCAAAATATTACAGGGTGCAATTCAAAACTAATTACACGTAAAACTATTGTACACTTCACCCCCACAGGTTCATAGGCGTAGGCGTAGGATTAGATTTCATAAACAGCTTACCTAAACCTAAAGCCTAAATCTAAAGTCTTAAATGAAATCGTTATCTAAGGCTAAAGCGTGAGACTAAGTCTGCGCGTTAACCTTAAATTTGAAGAGACAATGGTACAAAACCCAATCGAAACCCTGCGATGATATTCTAACCGTACCTGTAACAATGAAAATTTGTTCAACATCAGGACTTGAACAGATTTGTGGACTGACAGCAAAAATCTGAAAATAAATTGCAAAATTTTATACGATGGGAACAAGAGTTAAACCACAGAATGGTATATAATCAATAACGCACACAGGGTTGCTCTATACTTGACGTCCGGTGCCGTAGGTCACCCGCCTTTCGTCGTCTTTCACGTGTACGGTACCATCCGTCACCGTCCAGCGCCGTCCGTCACCGTGCGTCACCCGTACTGCGCCGTCCGTCACCGTGCGTCACCCGTACTGCGCCGTCCGCCACCGTGCGTCACCCGTACTGCGCCGTCCCCCACCGTGCGTCACCCGTACGGCGCCGTCCGTCACCGTGCGTCACCCGTACTGCGCCGTCCGCCACCGTGCGTCACCCGTACGGCGCCGTCCGTCACCGTGCGTCACCCGTATGGTGCCGTCCGTCACCGTGCGTCACCCGTACGGTGCCGTCCGTCACCCGTACGGCGCCGTCCGTCACCCGTACGGCGGCGTCCGTCATTGTCCGTCACCACAACGTTATCGTACGTGAGATATTTGCGTACGATACCGCACGGTGACGGACGGCACCGCACGTCAGAAAACGTATAGCGCAACCCTTAGATATGCAAAAATTTAAGACAAATATTGCAATGTAACGCAAGCAGTCAAAAAAGACTTACCCTTAGTTTATGCTCGTCACCAAGAACCAAATTATCCCATACCACTTCATAGTGACGTTGTTTCTAAAAATAAACAAAAAATATAATTTTTATTTTCATGTTATTAATATTTGACCATAAAATTAAAAAAACATTACAATCACTGGCGGATACGAAAAAAACGCATCTAAGCCATATTATTTCCAAACTGGGATAAATACCGTAAATTTTGCACTTAAATTTACGACTAAAAATCTGTTTATTTTCTCGATCGATAACTTTTTATTCACAGTAATTATCGCACGTCCGCGTTGAGTTAGAAATTTTTAAATTCCTACTGATTATAATTTTAAAATAATAAATTTCTACTTAAAATACAGCTAATTTGATTCAAAATTATTTGTGGACTATAGCGGACATTGTCCTTCAGTGGCTAGTCTTCTACGTTTGGGAGGTTAGGAAAAAGACTAGAATATCTAATATATAGCATATTTCAGCTTTTTTCTTAAAATAAACAGTATTTAAATAAAATAAATAAAATACTTAAAATACGCTTACCTCAGTTCCTTTAATCGGTTCACGGTAAGGAATTGCGTTTGTAAATATTTTCTGTTGTAATCTTGGATGCAGTAATTGAAATGCCTAAAAAAGTAAACAAAATATTGTTTAATTATGACACAATTAAAAATAAAAAGGTAAAAAAATTTAAATTCAAAATATTAATTTAAAATATACACGCATGCAACGATATTGTATGAAACTTTAGTTGAAATTGCCAAAATTCACATTTTTACACTAGAAACACCAGAATTCTCCGGTGAGTCCCAGTGGCCATAGGTGGTCAAATCATCATGCTGTTTGTGGCCTAAACATTATTAATCTATGTTTGAAATTTCAAATTGCAAGCTAAAAATAGGTGTCACGACGAAAAAGTAAAATTTTACATCCAACGTTTGGATTTTGTTTACTTTACACTGGCGTCTATTTTTCATGTAGGAATGAAGCAGATCAGAATTCGGCCCATGTAAAGATCAAGGGCGGAACGTTTTTCTATGTGACTGCAATAGAGGAAGCTTAAGATATGTACTAAGTTTTTTGCTTGGCTTAGGCTTAGACTTAGGAATATGCTCATTCTTACACTTAGGCTTAGGCTTAGGCTTAGGCCTAGACTTAGGCTTACTCTTAGGCATAGGAATATGCTTATAATACTGTTCCGTCCCTGTTCTTTACATTGGCCCAGGTCACCGCAGTCATTCAGGTCATTAGATGGAACCAGTCAGCTACCGTTGTTGCAGTAGAGTCACTGTAATAATCGGTGCCGTGGCTACGAACCCGTAGCCAAGGAGGGGCCAGGGGTCTCAGCCCTCACCCGGAACAATTTTAGCCACCCTAGCATATTTTCAGTCTTGCTTGTAAGTCATTGAAAACCTTTAAATGCCCCTTCTGAAATATTTTTAGCCTCCCTAGCAAGATGAGCTGGCCACCGGCATGCGTGGCTAACCATATTAGCATTATGGCAAATCTGGTACGGTAACCACACAGGGTTCCATCGGAATTTCGATTCCGGCTAAAATTCCGGCAAAATTTAACTTCAAATTCCGATTCCGACCGACTGCTGCTCGACCGGAATCCTGATTTTTCGGTTATGAGTTTTTAAGATGATTGAACTTAGATTTTGCTTGTTTCGTTTTGTTTCGTTCATTTGCAATTATTCTGTTGGTTTTTTCTTTGTAAATATTCCGAGTGGTTACGTGTATTCTGTCAGATATATAAACAATTTTTACTGAAACTGTGAACAGTTTACGGAAACAGGCATACTGCAACAAAAGTTAAGTCATCCTTCTTTAACTTTTTAATAGAATTACTAAAACTTGATTCCCATTTCGATTCCGTTTCCGGTTCCGACAGAAAAATTTGATTCCCATTTCGATTTCGCTTCCGACCAAATCTAGTTCCGGTTGGAACCCTGCAAAATATATACTGTTGTTTCCTTTTAATGTTGTCAAATGATTGCCTTCGGCTTTCTAGGAATATTTGATATTCTACGCTTATTTACGTGCCTCAAGTGCATGATACTCTTTTAATAAGACTATGCAACTGAATATATTCTGTGTGGAAAAGAATGAACCCGGCGCACGTTGTGTATTGCTTCCACCCGGCCTTAGTGGGTTAAAACGTTCAGAGGCTGACATTCATATTGTGTTGTACGCACCGAAAGGCCCATGTTACTTTAAGGGGCGTTCATGTTTCTTTTGGGTCTATAAAAGAGCAGATTTATATTCTAGATTACATTTTTTGCTTAGGCTTAGACTTAGGAACACATTTTTGCAACGTTTAAGCTTAGGCTTGGGCTTAGGAATATGCCTAATCTACTGTTACGCCATTAAAAGTAACATTGGCCCACCAAAAAGTAGTTCGTTATTTTTAATAAAATTTAACGTGTGATTGATGTAAAATTGATCCCTATAAGGCCCTAAATAAACGGATTAGAACAAAAAACATAACCAGTAAGCGTATATTTTGTACCACACACTACGTAGCGAGTGGTACATTCTTGTGATCATCCACTCTTGCTAATCCTAAGTTGCAAACAGGCACTACAGTCCGTTTGTGAAATTTTTCACTTCGTAAGATAAGACTCAGTAGATTTCGCCAAATTGTCAATTGACCACTTAGCGAATTCTGTGCGTTAAGGTAACATTGCCAGCAGTAAAAAGTACAAAATCGACCAACTTAAATTTCAAAAATTAAAATTTGTCTTAAATTGAAACAAAAAAAGTTTCTCAATATTTTATAATTTATTTGTCTTAAATTGAAACAAAAAATTCTCAATATTTTAAACTTTATTATGACTTAAATTGAAACAAAAAAATTTGTCAATATTTTAAACTTTATTTGTCTTTATATTGAAACAAAAAATTCTCAATATTTTAAAATTTATTTGTCTTAAATTGAAACAAAAAAATTTCTCAATATTTTAAAATTTATTTGTCTTTAAATTAAAACAAAAAATTCTCAATATTTTAAAATTTATTATGACTTAAATTGAAACAAAAAAATTTCTCCAATATATTAAAATATATTTGTCTTAAATTGAAACAAAAAATTCTCAATATTTTAAAATTTTTTTACGAATTTTCAGAACGGTGGTCCAGCTTAAAACTGCTCGCAACTTGAAGCGTTTATTTTTTACTTTTACCTTATTTAAACTAGCGACCGTCAAATAGAAATCGACTCGTTTTTCAGACTGCATTTTCAAAAATCGATATGACCATTGAATCCGGGCCGAATAACTTTCGCGTTTTGCATTCCAAAACGTTTCAATTTGAATATTTTTCGGCGTCGGAATCGGTGATTGATCTAAAATAGTTCGTATCCTTAGATTAGACAAACATTTATCGCGCAATCTATAGAACAGGGCCGTAACAGTGTGTAATTTGCTAAATTTTAGCAAATATCTGTAAGGTGTCGGTAAATGTTTTGGTGTTACGCTTATTTTATACGCGGTAATTTTTTTCTTAAAATTGTACAAAAGTTAAATTCAAACTCACTAAATGAATTAAATTTTGTCAAAATATGCAAAATTTCAACACCGAAATTGAGCACAATTTGTGATCAGCATCAGTGGTTTCCGGAAGACAAATTATGCCAAACTTACTGTGACAATCACAATACTGATTAATACATTCTGGAACGGTAAACATCAAAGACGCTGTGTACTCTGGTTGTCGGTAGGGGTATGGCTTGGAATGCATCTAAAAAAATTTAAAAATTATATTAAGTATAAACCCCTATTCAGACATGCAAGTTTTTGCTGCGAGAACTTTTAGCTACAGCTCGCACTAGCAAGTTTTGTCCAAAATCCCGTTCGAAAAACTTGCAGCTGCAAATAATTCATTAAAAATCATAGCTAGGAATTTAGTTCACATGTGTGAATAACCGTGCAAGTTTAATGAATTTATTGCATCCGCTTTCTCATTGGCTGATGAACAAAATGCAAGTTATGCGTGCAATTTGCAGCTGCAAGTTCTCGCAGCAAAAACTTGCACGTGTGAAGAGGGCTTAATTGAAATTAAAACACGGTGAATGCTGGATTATAATTTATTTAGTACAATTCCAGTTCAAAATGAAATAATACTTGAAATACCCACGTTGACCAATCAAATGCAAGAGATTTGACCTCATCAATATTTTGCGACTTAAGCAAAACTTTAGGGCTGCGTTATACTTTTTTAAATATTTTAATGCCGTACGGCACCGTCTGTCGCCGGCACGACTCCGTCCGTCACCGTCCGCCACTGTGCGTCACCGTCCATCATCGTGCGTAACCATACGGTATCGTACGGGAGTAATTAACTCATAATACCGCACGGTAACGCACAGCGCCGTACGGATTACGGACGGCATCCGTACGAATGACGGACGGTATTGGACGGGTGACGGCCGGCGCCGTACGACAAGTATAGCGCAATCCTATGGATTGACAGTGACGATATATTTTTGGACTGTTTTAATGTCGTCCAGCTGCGGACTAGCACCGTACGTCGACGCATGTTAATTGCCGCATGGCGCTGCATAATAATTTTTAGACGAACATTTTTAAGCACCAACGTAAAATAAGTTACTTACCTCAATTGTGTACGTACAACCATGATCTATTATCAGATTGACTTGATTAAACGTCACAGGTATCACTCTTGCTCGAGCTGTCTAAAAAAAAGAATAAAATTTGGTTAAACACAGTAGAAACATGAGAAAATATATGAAGAATAAAAAAATAAAAGGAACAAATAAAACAACAAAAACAAAAAGAATAATTAAAAAATTGGAAACAAAGAATGAACCAAATGAAACCAAATAACAAAAAAAACACATATCACAAAGAATTAAAGAAATAAAGAAAACAAAATGAAAGGTTTTAAATCGGATCCCTGGTTACAATATTTACACTGAAATGTTTTTTTAATTTTTTAGTTAATTTGGCCCATGTAAAGATCAGGGGCGGAACGTTTTTCTGTGGGACTGCAATAGAGTAAGCTTAAGCTTTAGCCTATTTTTTTGCTTTGCTTAAGCTTAGGCGCGTAGGCTTAAGCTTAGGAATATTCTCATTCTTAAGATTAGACATAGGCTTAGGCTTACGCTTAGGCTTAGGTTTAGGCTTGAGCTTAGGCATAGGCTCATCCTTACTTTTTAGGAGTTGGCCTTAGGCTTTGGCTTAGGCTTAGGAGTATGCTAACAATACTGTTCCGCCCCTGTTCCTTACACTGGCCGTTAATTGTATGCTTAATGATTTGAGGGGAGAAATTTGTGAAACTTTCTGAGTAACTAAACAAAATACAAAATTGGCTAAAAATGAACTTACCGGTGGTATATTCAAAACATGATATCCAGGAAAATTTTCTTGGCATCCAATATCAGCGGCGATCACAGTGAGCGTAAACCCTTGTCGATCGTCTGAAACATAACAATTTTATAAGATTTAAAATAAATTTTACAGCGAAAAAGAAATAAATTTTT
Organism: Enoplolaimus lenunculus; assembly: GCA_030248215.1. Taxonomy (NCBI): domain Eukaryota; kingdom Metazoa; phylum Nematoda; class Enoplea; order Enoplida; family Thoracostomopsidae; genus Enoplolaimus; species Enoplolaimus lenunculus. Next base: position 175,622 of record JASANG010001546.1, on the reverse strand, counting down.
CAAAATTTAATTTTTTTTCATTTTAAAATTACAACATCGAGTAAAATGATTCAAAATGAAAGTTTTTTACTTAAACCAAGAATGCATGAGACAAGAGTGCACAACTCGTGCGGTTCTGTGTGACACAAAATGTACCGACCGGTGTTGTGTTTTTGGCCGACGCCCCTTGTGCAGAAGAGGGTCGGTGTCACATGCAATAATCCTAAATTTAACTATAAGCGAAGCAATTTTTTGATGCTGGATACATAAAGTGTCATGTTTCACACAAGTTGAACCCCCTCTAAATTAGGGGATTGGGCAAATACGCAACGCGTGCCGGGTACATTCTTTTCTACACAGAATGTTTCTAGTTGTATACTCTTGTTTAAGTACGCATCATCCACTCTTGCTTTAACTAAGAGTGGATAATGACAAGAGTATGCAAATGAGCAAATTCTGTGTACAAAACAGTGTACCCAGCGCACGTTGCGTTTTTGCCCTACCCCGCCTTATTTAAACGGGGTATGTGGCACTAATCTTTTCAATTTAATCTCAAGTGGCTCCTACTATATTCTTCAAGCCAATGTTTACTGTGTGTTTCAAGTGGTGTACTATTGTCCATCAATCGGGGGCGGGGGGTGGGGGATCGGGCAAAAATATAACGCGTGCTGATACATTTTGTACCATGCAGAAGCTTCAGCAAACCAAATGTTTACATTTAGGTGTATTCATAAATGTTATTCATTGTACAGTATTTAGAATCTAAAGTTCCACATTGGCAGAGTCAGAATAAAATATTTTTAAACGACTTTTTATTATTTCAAATTTTTGTCAAAAATAAACAAATAAAAACAATATACCTGGTTCCGCATCCCACTTAATCTGAGCTTTAATGTCTTTGTAGTAACCTTCGACATGAACCGAAAGGCTAACAGTTAAATTTCGCGGAGGTAACGGATATTGTTTTTCTGAAAAAATGTACCAATTTGTTTATTTTCTAAAATTAATTGTTTACTTCGTAACCCAAGTCGTAATTTAGCCCAATTCTGAATTGGGCTGGTCCAGGGCGTAATTACGATTTGGGCTAGCCCACGGTGTAATTCTATCTGTGCTACAAGTGCACGCGTTGTGATTCGGTTACTAGCTTAATGCCATACTCAAATGCGATTAGCTGATGCAAGTACTTTGTTCTGATTGGCTAAGCAATCGCTACCGGTTAGCTACCAAACAGTTTGTGTTACTGAGCGAAGTGGAATCAAGACGGATTATGACAGTCAAATAACCAATCAGAAAACGCACAGCTTATCACACATGATTCCGCCTTGGGGCGGGCCAAGTCGTAATTCGGCTTTGGACTCGCCTAATTCGTAATTAAGCTAAATTACGACTTGGGCTACGACAGTTATCCATGACAAATGAATGACTGTGTTTTTGAAATCTCACTTATGTATTTACATAAGTTATGCTTACGTCGACGTCTGCGAGCGTCTTTAATAAATACAAATACTTAACTTTTTGAGCAAAAACGAATAAATGACAACTTTGAGCCTGGTGTTATAACAAGAAAGCAATAGTTTTGCTTTATATCAAAAGATGACAGCGTCAGCTTACAATCCCAATAAGTCTAAACTTAATAAAATTATGCGATACACAAAAAAGTTTTACTTACTTTGGTTGACGTTTTGTCTGTTATCTTTCAGTTGAGATTTTCGTTCGGGATTGTTCTGACAGCTTCGGAAACAGTCGTTGAATTCACGCTAAAAATATATATTAACAAAATATAATACATATTTATATTAATTTTGAATTTATACGAGGGTTTAAACAACAATTTGCGCTTAAAGTTAAGTTTTTAGCTTATCCTTACGCTGTGATGTTAGTCTTAGACTTAGGTTTAGGAATAAGGTTAATAGGTTGATGTTACGTTGTAATGTGACTGATAGATTAAGTCCAAAATTCAACTTGTTTTTTGCCGTATTTTTCCGTTGATATCCAAATACATGACTTTTTGAAACTAAAGTTTCCATTTACGTCAACATCGCTCAGCCGTCAGGCAGATATCATTAATTTTATGCCCAAATTATTCTCCAACCCCGAACCCCCTCCTCGAGCCAAATCTCAGTGTTTGCTAATTTTAGAACATATTTGTGCTGTCACAAGTTTACAAGCACCAAACATTAATAATTAATCATCGTCAAACTTCACCATTTTTAGCCAATCAAAATAAAGAAACGCGTCCAAAAAATTTGCTACCAATTTTACAACCAATCACAAACCGTTACATTTTGGTTCATCAGGTTGTGATTTAAGTTGGAACCGGAACCGGGGGAGGGGGCAATCGAATGTTTCGTGACAACCTCTGACGAGGGTTTCACTCAAAAATAATGTCTAGACAACAGATTTTAAAGCTGACTTTTGCGTGTAATTGAAATTTATGCCCTCAAAATAAGACATATCATATAAATATATATTTGTGTTTGCAATTTGCTGTTGTTAAGCTTCTAAATACTATGCTTATTGCTAGGGGGCGTAATCAGAATTATATTTCGGGATGGGATGACTACGTCGAAAAGTTTTTTTTGCGAACGGGCATAAACAAGAGAGACCTCTTTGACATATGCAGATTATTCCAAAACCTTTAAAAGTTCCCTTTTTTGAAGTTTTTCAGAAATTTCGGTAAATATGACCCCCTATCCTTCATATATACGCCCATGCTCATTGCTGATTTATATATTATTATTATTATTATTATTATTATTATTAACAGTTGCAGCACGACTTTGCATTCTTCCGAGATTATAATACATGCCAAATCGACACAATTAATCCTTTTCAAGTGTATTGAATAAATGAAAAGCTGAAAACGCGGACAATAAATTAATGTTTTTTAATATTCGAAGCCATTTCAAGATCTATAAAATAAAAAATATTAATGTCCAAGAATTTGTATATATATATATATAGACCAAATAAATGAACAAAAAAGAATAATGCAGAATTAAGTCACATTTGCAATTATTAACAAACTGCTGTTGAAAAACAATAAAAATTTGAAAACGCATGCAATTAATTTTTAAAAATCAAAACTTTTCAAAAACCCAATAAAATTAACCATTTTTTCATTTTTGCTGGCACCGATTTTCAACATTTATGGCCAATTCAGCGATTTTAATACAGAAGCAAAAGAAATTTCAGAAAAAGCGCATAAAATTGAATTATTTGTTATTAAATTTAAATTTAGTAAATTTACGTTTTATATTACGCGAAACGAAAGAATATATACAACGATGTTGGTCAAACGAAAAAAGTTGACTTCGGTTATACAAAATTAGCAAATAGCAAAACTAACAAATTACTTAAAATGTTTGGCAGTGCTAAAACAGACCAGGGCAGGGGCTGCCCCCATACTTCAGGGTGGGGACCCCAAAACTCGCGATCGAGAAGCCAGACGCATTTTAAAACTTCGGCGGTTTTTGTTTCAACCGGCTAGGAAAGGTTCCTTTAGGGGTGAGGGCCCCCCAAACGGGGGTATGAGGGGTGGCTGCTCCTGACCTGAGTATAGGGAAACCTCAACCACAGTAAAAAAATCATGAAAATGTTTTAATTAAAACTCACCAAACTCTTCAGGTCGTCACAAGTTGCGTTACAATCTCGACCAGTTATTTTGCCAGGAGCATAATAGGCTACGAATTCAATGGTCAAACACACACGGATGATGGTTGCAAACCACCCGGCGAATAGGAGACATGACACTGCTGATGATGACGTCATTGCTGTCCAATCAAATGTCAGTTTGCTAGTTTTAAAATGCCGTTCTCGATTGTGATTGGTTGAACGCGTTGAGTATACATGGGAACCGTGGGAAATAAATTGAAATCCGCTTAAACCGTGAGAAAAAACTAGAAGTTCATTGCGGGTTGACGTTTAATCCTGGGAACATTTCCCAATCGCTATTGTACTTTACTTATTTGAATGTATTCGTTCTAAAAATAAACGAAATATAATACTACATTATCCTCAAAATATAGCTGTAATCTTACTGAAATCTATTAAGAGATTAAAAATGCGTTTACTGAAACAATCATTTACGTAGGATCCGGAACGTTCGCCGCTCTTAAAAACTGGTACATGCGACTTTATGGCCAGCCAATGAAAAGCATTGAGCATCAAAGCCGGCCTTAAGATTATCGGGACCTTACCAAACAGGTCCGAAGAGTCCCTAATAAAATGATTCACAGCTCTATAACTTCGTGGTCCGCGAAAAAATTTACTTTGCTAAGATAGGGCCTTCAGAGGGTCAGGGTCCCCAATTGGGGACGTTTGAGTGAGTGGTTCCGCCGGAACTGCTGAACAGATAAGGCGGGACATTTGAAGGAAACCGTTCGTGAAACAAAATCAGTAGTAAGGTGACATAAGATTTACCAATTTATTTTTGGCAGGGTTCTAACAAAATTCCGGTTTCGGCTAAAATTCAGTCAAAATTTTTATTTCAATTACAATTCCGGATGAGTATGATTGCGATGCTGGAATTCCGACATGTATTCAAAGGGGAGCTGGGGAGGGAGCGAAGCACCCCATGAAAAATTTTCGGCCCGCTTAAAATATTTTCAACCTTGCTTGTAAAATCAACGAAAACCCTTGTATGCCCTTACTGAAAACTGTTCTGCCCCCTAACAAGGTGACCTGGCTACAGGTATGCCGTAAGCCGAAACATAAGCAGAAGTCGAAACGTCAAAGTCTCTAAGTCTTCTCAGTATCCTTGTCTCTGACTCGACTGGTTCTTATTTTAAACAGGTCATATTTGCAATATTTTAAAAGTATGTGATGTATATTCCGTGCCGGTAAACTCGGCTAAAAGTTTGGTATTGTCACTTTATTGTTTCTCATCATATTTAAATTTACTTACAAAATGATAGAAAATTTAAAAACAATGACGTATGCGTGCCGAATGATTAGCTAAACTGCAAAAAATGGTGAATCAAATTGACTCTCTCCGAAATAGGCTTTTCCTGACTACACAAACTCAGCCGAAATTCGACACCGCCAGAGTCAAATTCGACTCACTGTCGACTCGGGTGAGTCGAATTTGACTCAGGCGGAGTCAAATTTTGACTCAGTTTGTGTAGTCCGGAAAAGCCTATTTCGGAGAGAGTCAATTTGAGTAACCATTTTTTTGCAGTGTACCTACGTTGAAATTTTGTAAACAAGATTTGCTAAACCCCTACTCCGAACAGTACATTGCAGTGATTTTAGTCAGAGTGAGAATTAGTTATTTTTGGTTATTTCTGAGTTAATATTAACAGTAAATATTTACCCACTCTGAGCTGGATTTAAATCTGCGTTAGTTGATTAATTAACTCAAATCGAGTTCAATCAATTCTGAGTTCTGAAACACTCAATTCAGAGCTCAGACTTCTATACCGGGATTCAACTCATTCTGAGTTAAAAATCAACTCACTTGAATTTACAGTGCGTCCGCTGAAAGAAATTTTGGATCTGATATTGTCACTGACACACCCAAGCGGGGACCCATCCGGGCCTGGTCTTCACCCGAACAGGTATTAAAACCAATATTTTGTATTATAAGGTTTGACGCTTGTGTCTGGCTCGACGTCCATTTCACTTGCAAGTTTTTTCTACTATTCTATCTCGCATGTCCCTACTTTTAGAAATTTCTGGATCTGCCACTGGGTATTGTATTTCCAAGTCAACCAAAGTGAGTTCCGCTATGTCAATATATCATTGAAGTTTCTCATTGTACTTTTTTGTGAACGACTCAATCCTGTAAATTCCATTAGGTTGATTTTAACTCAGAATGAGTTGAATCCACTCAAAGGTCTGAGCACTGAATTAGAGTCTTACAGAACTCAGAATTCCGAATTGATTGAACTCATTGTGTGTTAATTAATCAACTCACCCGGAATTACATCCGTTCAGAGGGAGCAAAACTGTATACATTTAGTATTAGCAAGAGTGTATAATACAAGAGTGTGCAACTTTTGGGGATCCGCTTGGTATAAAATATACCACCGGGTGTTGCGTATTTGGCCGACCCCCCATTGGTCAGAGGGCGGTCGCTATCACATGAATACCCTAAGTTAAACTGTATGGAAAACATGTTTGATGCCGCATTAAAATAAGTATCATGGTTCGCACCGGCTATACCCCCTCTAAATAAAAGGGGGTCGGCCAAAAACGCAACGCGTGCCGGGTACATTCGTTACTACACAGAATGTACCCCCCAGTTGTATACTCTTGTTCAAGTATGCATCATTCACTCTTGGTATTAGTAATTGTCGTCAAAAAGCAGTTGTATTTGGTACAATCGTTTTGAAACAGTGAAAACAAAACACCATAAGCGCAGAGACTGGCGTAGTCGCATAAAGACAAAGCTGTGAGCACTTGATCAAATATATTTCTCTCCCCTGAAATGCATCCCCCCAAATTAGGGCATCGTCACGTGCGACAAACTCGCACAGCGTTTGGGGGTTTTTTCAATCAGTCGGAACAATTGAAGCAAATATTTAAAATTTTAAACCAAAACTTTATTTTTACTCAACGCTGCGCCTACGACGAACCAAAACGAAGGAAGCTTAAAAGGATCCCAGTTGCGGATCCAAAAATTTCACACCAAAAGGCTTCAGTGAAGCGAACCAGAAGCCAAACGCAATTTTGAGTACTCAATCTTTTCATGCAAAACATTTTTTGATTCCTGGGGTGAGGGGGCGATAGCCCGGGGGTGGCCCCCCTGATGAATCCGCCAGTGGGAGGGATGTATCAAACAGGCGCGCGTTAGGCTTTTGTCTTTACGAATAACGTATTTTTGGCGATATTTGGTAATAAATAAAGTTTCATCGAACGCGTGTGTTCTTGGCTCAAAAATATTATGCTCGTGTGTGTGGGGGGGGGGGCGAGCTGTATATGGCAGGACTGCCAGTGGCCAAAATCAAAGCAGGAGAAGAGGGTTTGAAAGAAATTAATATTTGTCAGCTCTGTGATTTTGCACTCAAAACGGTGCAACAGAAACGAAACGGCTCTCTCTTTATGGCATATATAATGATTGGACGGAGAATATACGGCAATTGCAACAGGTTGTTGTGTTATGTATGTGGACGTTTTTAGTTGGAGATATACGCGATTGATCCGCTACAGTGAGTCAGTAGGACGGGACCATGTCCAAGGGTCGCAGTCAGGATAATTCAACCCCGAGCGATCGCGGTGTAACCGGAATTACCATTTACCAGAACCGGAATTTGAAAAAATTACCGGAAATGGAACCAGAACCGGAAGGTGAAAAAATGTCGGAACCGAAACTCCGGTTGCACACTGCCAGACAATTTTGGTCATTTTGAATCGGTTGGCTTCGTTTATATGCTAAATCGCTTTCGCGTGTCTTCCGAAGTGGCATTTGGGGACACACTTCAATTTTTAAGTGACCTACGATTTGTCTTCCAGTTCACAGTGTGGATTTTCCGCCAGATATGCTAACAAGATCACTGAACAGTATGTCTGCAATACGAAAAATTTCACTACCGAAATAGCCGGAATACCAAACACAAATTCTGTGCTAAATTTTATAGTCGCTACGATACTGAGTCGGCACTTTATGCCAAAGACGGGTTTAGGGGGTTCGTGACAGTGTCCCCGTCCAAATGGAGCGATACAATAATTAAATTGTAAATTTTAATTGAAAACAAAAATAGGGTCCGGCTTTTCTCGTTCGTTTCGCTCGTGAGAATTTCCACCCAAACCTTTCAGGTTTGACTCTTATAATTGGCCTAAAAACGTGGCTCAAAACCGCCCACCAGTAAATTATACTTCAATTCCGATTTTACAAATCAACCAGTTTCACCAAGATTATAACGTGAAAAGTCAAAATATTAACGAGTGATTGGCCAGGTTTCTGAAACTGTACTTAAGTACGACTTAGTACTTAAAGCACGTGCTAAGCAATTACTTAACCATTTTGTCGTTGTTAAAAGCTCACTTAAGTTAAGCAAATACTTAAGTCGCGGACAAAATTTGACATATTACAGGTTAGCAGTTTGGGCATGCTGCCATTGGTCTAACTGAAACTGTAGACTCATGTTTCTTTTTTAATGTACACCAGAACTATTGCTATTTTGTTGTGACAGGGGCTCGCGTTTGGCATTTATCGGGTTTTGTTCGAAAAGTTCAGTATTTACTTAAGTAGACGACTTAAGTAAATATTTAAGTATGATTTCAGAAACCCAGCCATTGTTCAGTTAAACAGTGCGTTTGAAAAGGGAAGCTCAAATATGCGAAAAAAATTTCAAAATCCAACCATCTTTGAGCGAACGCCGGCTGGACAGAATAACCGAAATCAACCCAAAGAAATGGACATGAGCCATCGCCTTAGGTTCATCATATAACCACCCTCCTACACTCACACAACCCAGAGTTGGGCATCGGAAAAAGACCAACTCTGGATTCAAACCCACGTTCAGTACCCGAGTATAAAATAGATTGTGAATCAAATTTCGTAGTTTATAAGCCTAAGCGCAAATTAATGCCTAAATCAAACCTAAGCATATGCCATAGCGATTAAGCCAAATCAATCATTTCAAAGCCACCAATTTTGTTCAGGACCTGTGCCTATACATTAGCGAACGTAAACTTACCATTAATCAGGAACAATTTGGTCATAATCGTCATTTTTTCCTTACAAATAGGTTTCGGTTTCAATAAAACACGCTGCCTCCAATACTTTAGGTAAACGCGGAAATCGAATCAAATTGTTGCTAATATTAAGCATAAATATTGCAGATTATGCACAAAAGACATAATTCAATAAGCTTATTCTTCAAACGAATATGCTGTTTTTTGAAGAAAATATTTACTTTAAACCAGAATGAGCAAAATTTCCGGTTTGTACGGCACAAAACGGCAATTGAAGAAGGTTTGGACGGATATTAAGTGGATTTACACGTTTCAAACTGTCATAAGCGCAGTCAGATTAGTAATATTTTATTGTGTAAAAGTTTCAAATATTAATCGGTTATGTATTGCATTAACGTTTATATTGGTTGATTATATATTATTTCGAAGCTTAATCATGTCGCAGCTGTTATTACTTTAAATTCGTTGTTCGAATCAAATGAGATTTAAGGTATATGCTGAAATATATAGTAACATTAAATTGGTTAATAAATTAGAAAAACATTTATTCGCAAATTTATTACAACTGGTCGTCCAACTTTACGCAATGCACAAACGTGTTAGCGAAAGCTTAAAAATCTGTATGCAAGTTTTCTAATTGTACAACAATCACGTCTATGTGCTATAAAACTGTTGTAAACAAAGTATGCTGCAAACAAACCAAAAATACGTATATGGGGTATTCCAGTTTTAATTATGTAGATATGAAATAAATAAGTGCACCAACTGTTCATATTATATATTAACGCTGAAATACGACCGGATGTGAAAATTTCCGGATCTGGAACAGAAGGTGAAAGTTGATAAAATTTATTGGAACCGGAATCGGAGCATAAACTGAGATAAAATAAGGTACTTAAACCTTAATGTAATGCCAAAGTGCCGTTATTTTAAATAATGAACTGTGAAATATTCGTTTTTCTTTAAATTTTTTCTTTAAATTTTTTTCTTAAAATCTTTGTCCTTTAAATTTTTTTTAACCTTTTTTCTTTAAATTTTTTCTTTGAAATTTTTTATTTAAATATTTGTTCTTTAAATTTTTTTTCTTTAAAATTTTTTATTATTTTTTTAAATTTTTTTCTTTAAAATTTTTTATTAAATTTTTTTAATTTTTTCTTTAAACTTTCTTTAAATTTTTTGACCTAATCTCGACAATTAAGTAAAAAACGTAATCTAATGCGATACGAGTGGTTTACCTAAATCGCTGATAATGTTACTGCACGTGATACGTTAATATTCATTATTACAAATGATTCGTTTATCCAACATTTTGCTTTCTTATTCTAAACATCAATTTGAAACAACGCAAAAATCCCTTCACATCATACCTGCAGTCCCAATCATCTCCATGCCAAAGATTAAGCCTATGTTTAGGGCCAAACATTAGTTTCAAACCTAGGTTTATCCTAAGCATAAAAGAGCATACCTGGGACCATTCAGTCCTTATGTTATTAGGTGGGCGAAACAGTTTGCGGAGAAAAGTTAACAAGTGCCCCGTCATTGGCTAAAAATTTATAAGCACAATTTTAGTTAAAAACATATTTAACTTTAACTTGTATTCGTTCAAAGTTTACCATCTTGTCATCATTAATTAATGGGTTTTAATAAAACATTTAAAAATTAAAATCAGTAAAGTAAAAAACCTCTTAAAACTATATCATTCTAACCTTGGGCAAATTGAAATTGTAGACTATTGGTCCCTCCTCAATATAAAGCAAAACAATTATTTTCTTGTTTTATGACAATGGCTGACATATTTCGTTTATTTGTTTTTGCTCAAAAATTTAAGCATTTACTTAAGTCGGCGACTTAAGTAATTATTTAAGTACAATTTAAGTAAATATTCAACTATGATTTCAGAAACCAGCCAATGTGATTTAAACAACGTTTAAGTTGTTTCCATTTTACTTTTTTCCTCCGCTCTTTTAGAAATGAAAAAAAAAACATTTTTTACTGGTAATTTTTTCCTGGTAAGTGACGCTGAACGACGACACACAGCCAACCAGAGCCGGCTTCTTAATAACCTGCTAAGATTTTAAATGCCGAAAGTCTTCATCCGATAAAATCGAACGCAATTCACACCTTGAACAGCAAAATTTTATGCCAAACTTCTGGCAAATTTTTATATTCGTCTAAAAACTAACCAACTTTTGCCACGAAACAATTCACATAACAAATTTTACAGCGTCCAAAAACGCCAACCGGAGTTTGCACAATTTTACCAAAATGAAACGTATAAAAGTCAAACCAGGTTAATAAAATTAACCACTTGCAAATTCGGTCTGAAAATACATCGGAAGGGTTGTTATACGGCGCCCTTGTCGTGTTTGGGAATTTTCAAATTTGAAATATTAATGACAAGGCAAATTTTCGCAAAAAGGAAATACAAAATATTTCAAATAGCAAACATGCTTGTGGTTTCGATATGGCATTTTGAGATTAGATTTTATAAAGTCTTTGAATCGGGGAATGTCCAGAATTAGAATTATGTGCGTTTTGCCTGTTGGCAATCAGGTTGGTGTCAACGGGTTATGCGGGGTTCACGTTATAACTGGGGCAGCCTGGAACACGTTTTGGCCCAATGACTATAGCTGGTAACATTTTGTCTGACCGTTTATCCGCTATCAGATTCAAAAAATTTGAATTGTCTACTATCCTGATGTGACATCTACTGTTTGTACTGCAATATCATATATGTTTGAAAATGTCTGCAAAGTTGTGGTAAACTAGCTTAACTGTCCTGTAGAATGTCATACGATACTAAAATTTGAAATAATTGTACTTAGGAATATATTTTGGGAAAAATTCGGCGAGATACAGAAACGTAGAATCTAATTCAACTTTCGAAATTATTTAATGCTGCATTAGCTGACTTTTTACTGTTTTATTTGTGCGCACAAATTCCATTATCCTGCATAATATCATACGATATTTAGTAGAATTTTGGAATACAATACGATATTCGCATAAATGTCTCGCATGACAAATGGTTATTTCTATACGATGATCGCTTGAGATCAGTGATTTGCAAGTCAATATCATGTGACATTACATTTTGTCTACATAACCGCTATTCAAATCACAAAATTTTATGTTGACGCCGAATCAGCTTGGACAAAATGTGTTCTAAGCTGAACAAATATTGAAGAATAAAAGTGTCAAAAACGTTTTATTTTTGGCCAACACAAGTGAGGTGTGCATAAAAGACACAGATTTTTACGGGAAACGGATAGCCGGTTACACACTGGGATGGTATAAATGCAAAAAATGGTGAGTCAAATTGAGTCTTTCCGAAATAGGTTGTTCGGACTACAAAAACTGACTCAATTTCGACGCCGCCAGAGTCAAATTCAATTCACTGAGTCGATCGCTTGATCCGTTATTTCTGTAACGTTGAAGTTGAAACTCGCTGAACTCAAGCTCTGCGCTAAAAAGAATTATTGTTTCGTTTGAATTCCGCCAGTCGGCAACTGAAGGTGAAAAATCCAACGGTGAACATGGCAGGCTAAAAATAGATTAGATGAGGCTGCGTTCGAACTGCTGGTCTTCGCTCCATTTTCACTCTATTTCTATAAATTATGCATATATCTTGCAATTTTTCATTACAGATATGCTGCAATTGTTCGATATGAAATAAAATTTGCGAATTTATCCTAAATCTTAAAAATATCGGTTCATTCGCTATTTTTGCTTTGTAATTTTAATCGCAGGCGAAGTATTTGGATTCCAGAATTGCGTTCTAAAATGTCTGAAGCATTCATTCAATACCAGGGTACAACCGGAACCGGAATGTTAAAAGAATACCGGAACCGGAAAACAAAAACACGTGTTACCAGGGTGCAACCGGAGGTCTGCCTCCGGCTCTGGCAAAAAAATCGACCTCCGGCTCCATATGAATTTTTGCTGGAGGTTAGAGTGAGACAAAAACTGCAAATTTTTGCAACACAATGCCAATTCTTCTTTCAGGTTTTGAATACGAAAAATTTTCAATACCGAAAATACCGGAAAATTCAGGTGAAAAAATACCGTATTTATTGCCAGAAACAGATATAGTGAAAAATACCGGATTTCAATAACGGAACCGGAATTTTGGTTGCACCCTGTTCAACACCCGTTCTCACATATTTTGTTCACTATCCGTTTCCATTATTTCTAATACTAGTCGTCTACACACTGCAGTGTAGAACAACTCGGCCAATGCAAAGCACAGGGGTGGAACAGTATTATAAACATATTCCTAACCCTAAGCCAAAGAATGAGCATATTCCTAAGCCTAAGCCAAGCAAGAAATACTCTAATGCTTAAGCTTAGTTTTCTAGTCCTACAGAAAACGTTCCGGTCCTGATCATTACATGGGGCAACAGCTTGAAACCTGTATTCGGATGTTCCTAAACGAATATTAAACAGAAATAGATAAGTAATGATGGCATGCAGCTGTTCACAGGACGTTCTAAAATTTAAGAGATGGCAAACGCCCCGAAATTTTTACCATTATGAATGAATTTATATTACACAACATCTTAAACAAAAAATTGCGGGATAACATACGCGTAACTCTGCCTTAAATACTGGGTCTGACATTTACACAGCAAAAAAATGGTCAGTCAAATTGACTCTCTCCGAAATAGGCTCTACGGGACTACACAAATTGAGTCAGAATTCGACTCCGGCAGAGTCAAATTCGATTCACTGAGTCGCATGTTTGACTCATGGCGGAGTCGAATTTGACTCAGTTTAGCACCCAAGTCCTACATTAAAGTACGCGCTCCAATTACTATATATGGGTAATTTACTAAACAAAAAAGTTAACAATATTTGCATAAAGACAATAACATCAGAACACGTACTGAAATTTTTGATCAAATGTAAACTAGCAGGCAACTCTAATTTTTGAAACTTGCCAGCAGATTAACGTGCAGACAAAATGTTACTCGCTATTCAAATGCGTACCAAACTTGTTCCAAACCGCCTTAGTTTGAACGTGAACATCAGCATTATTTAGAACTAGCACAGATTTCTTTAGTTTTTGGAAAAATACACCTACTTTTGAACTGGTTTGGCGGATGCCTTAACATTTTTATGGTTCTGGACGAATTTAAAATTTTATTCAGTTTCAACCAATACAGCATATCTGCAACGAAAAATTGCGACATATATGTGATTTATAACTAGTTTTGAACATAAAAATAACAGCATTTCCATCATTTTTATATCGGAAACGAATACCGATGTTAACCGAAATCAAATATCTCGTTACAATCTTATGGCCATGTATAGAACAAGGCCGGAATATTAGTATAAGCATATTCCTAACCCTGAGCCTAAGCCTATGGATGCGCCTATGCCTAAGCCTAAGTAAAAATAGTCTAAAGCTTAAACTGACTCTATTATAGCCCCTCCGGAAAACGTTCCGGCCCTGTTCTATACATGGGCCCGATCTCCTATCAAGTATTGTCAAAAATTTTGGTTTGGGGCTCAGTTTTAGAAATCCCGACAATTTATACTTCAAAACAGTATCAATATTTAAAACCTCCGAACAATACAATTTTCCTAAAACTGTAAAATTTTACTACCGAAACTGTTGATGACCTCTATATGTGAACAGTAGATCGACGAGAAGTAAACAATTAGCTAAAATTGTTCGTGCATACAGTCACACAGCACAACCCTTATGGTTCCGCCGACAAAACTCAACTATTAAACTGACTAATTTAGCAAAATTTCTAAACAATATTACCATTGTTTTGAAATCTACAATAAAAATGTACACACAGATAAAACAATAACATAAACTAATATACATAAGCCAAAAAATAACAAAATAACCTCAATCTTGGTCTCCTCCGAACAAGGCCGACAACGCATTACTTTCAGCTAAACCCTCGTTCGTGGCCTCCTTTTTCCGGCCAATCTTTTTCATAACAGGCGGCAGATCATACCGCTTCAAACGTGCCGTGTCACGCCTAAACGCCTGTCCAATGTTTTCATTAATAATTGCGCTAACCAACTGTTGAAAATCTGCTTTTCGCAGCCTCGCCGCAACTACAGGCTTAGAATTCACTAATTTCTTTGGCAAATTTCCCGCTTTTGACCCGTCAGACTTCAGATTATTACGGTCAATGGTCGTAATATTTTTTCGCTCAAATTGTGTCAATTTTTGTTCAGAAATATTCGGAATTTGAAGCATAACATCACGTACGGCTGGAAATTTTGGACGCAGAAAAATGTACGCATCCGAAGCGAGAGTGACCAGCTGTGACAGAACGTGTTCATGTTCACCGTGCACTTGGAATGCATTAAGTATTGCAAAATATGCGCTGCATACAATTGTATTAATTGCATTTTCGTCGCAGTGATTGCTGTTTGGCGTGTGAACAATATATTGCAACAGTGGAGGAACAATTTTCACAATTTTGAGCAAAGTGTGCGTATCCGGCCATGAAAGCGCGTTGAAAATGCCAGAAATAGCAACATTGTAATATTCCTGATAAATGAATAACCAAACAAAATACAATATTTTGCCTTATGCTGGTGCTACAAGTTAGAAATTGAAAACTCTGACTCAGAAACAAATGGCTGAACCCTGAACACACGGATTTTGTGAAAATCAACACGTCCTAGTGAAACGGATTATTTTATACGCCCAACATTAGAAGTACAATGCCATCGGTCATATTCCAACGAATTCAATCCAAACATTGCACCGTAAAATCGAACAACAAAATTCCAATGACACTTTATTACAGACTTCTCTCAAAACATTTAACAAAAAACTACCGACATGACCCGCCCACAATTTAAACAAAATAAAAATAAAAAACAAACCGGATGCTTTAAAATCAAATCCCCAAGTGGCGATATCAGCTCACGCTTTTGTTCAATGTTATCAGTAGTTGATTCCGAATTCATCATTACACAATCACCGTCTTCCTGTGGCGTCTCCTGATCCTAAAATGTTTATTTAGTCAAACACATATTAAGAACGTGAGAATAAGCGAACGCCTAACGCGGAGTGGGGTGTAAACTTAACAATTATCCGTAAAATTACAACGTTACAACGCAAAGATGAAAATGCAAAAATTCCGACTAGAAAACTAGTTTACTGCAAACCAAAATAAAGGTGTACTGTGAGTGGAATATTCAGTGAAAATGCACACACGCAAACAGCATTAATGATTTTGATGAACGTCGAATTACAAAAATTAACGCACGAGCCACAAAGAGTAACAACAGAATATTTAAGCACAGAAAGATATCGACTAGACTTCAGTGAAAGTACCATAGAGTCCTCAAATCATATTGCTGAAATGCCTCAAAAACATATCCCCTCCTATCCTGCATTTACGAACGCAAAACTTTAACCTAAGAAAGTAACCAAAAGCCTATGCATTCCATCGGGAATATGCGATATCGGTTAGACCGCCCACCCCTGGCGGAGAGACACAGTATTATGTTTGCTTTGCTAAGTTTAGGTCTTGGTGAACCAAGACTGCCGCATCCCTGCCCTTCGCTCACCAGCTTGCAATTATCATCGCTCTGCTTTCCTTTAGTAGTCGGCGCAACAAACATCATTGCCACAGTATCGAAGACATCCCGTGACAAAGCACGTGTCATTTCATCAAAATAACACTCTTGAATATTATCTCCCCGGCTACCAGCGCTAGTTTCGTCAACTTTACCAATCGTGCTCCAATTTGAGTTAAGCCGAGTAAACACCAAACATAGAAACGTACCAAATGGTTCAAGCATAGCTCCATGAACCAAACGTTCCCTACTTATCGAACGAACCAAAACCCTTAGACACCATCTTATCATCATTCGAAGCCTATAGTCAATTGAATATTCCAGGTCCGCCAGTAGTCCAACTTGAATGTAGGTGGCTGCCTGAGGAAGCTCCCAAAATATCGTTTCCAAATCGGCCACTAAATACCCAATCGCTTGGGAGGTAACTTCAGTCAAACGCCACAAATACGATCGCATAAAATCTTGTGGGGTCCTTGTCCCACCTACACTTGTTTGTTGGTCTTCCGAATCCAGAAGGGCCACATCCTGGCATTCCGTTTCGTTTGAGCGTCTACCAGCGGAACCTCCGGCAATTCGAGATTTTTCCCACGGTCGAATATCGAGCACTGCAACCCCATACGTTTGGTGAATAAGTGTCATATTACCCGCAGCGTAAAGCCCATTCAAACACCTAGCTAGCGCAAACAACGTTGGCAACGCCTCTCGCAACCTAACGAAGAGAATTTGACTTCTCCGCTTATGTCGTGCACGCTTGTTCACCTCTGCTTCCTCCTGATTGAGATCCCCCTGGAGTCCTGCCGGATAACTAGGCGTCCCCTGCCCGGTGCCACCATAATACCCAGTCCATCGCCTTGCAACTGCGCCAAATGAGCTTACAACAAACCTAAGCTGAAACCTTCTTTCGGCAAACATTGTCCCTGATCCTGTAGCTTCATCAAGAAACAAACTGGCCGCTTGAGTCAAACCAATATATTCAGCAAACTTTTGTGTACTTCCAAGCTGCGATATGATTGGCTCTGATGTCATGGGAACGACAAACGACGGGACCAGCTTCGAAATGAATTCGTCATACATCACGTCATCAACAATTTTTCCACCCAAAACAATCAGTGCTTCAACGAAAAACGCTTTCAACAAATAATACTGAGGATCGTTGATTTGTGTAAAAGCACTATGTAACAGCTCAAAATAAGGCAATAAAAGCAGAGCGTGACTCACTGATACTCGAATAAGACGGTGGCCTGCGGTAAGACGAACATCACGTGCTTTCGGATCTAAATTAAACAAAAATTTGAGTTCGCCTTTCCAGAACATTTTCAATAAATTTCAGCAAGTTTTTAGAAAAAGAAAACCCCTATTTTACCCAAAAACAATCCTACAAATTCTACATAAAATATCGAAAAATATCTTACTCTCCCTCAAACGGAGATTTGGTACGGGAAACCGCTTTGAAACATCAAAGTACAATGTACAAATTCAATGTAAGACGGTTACTAAAGTGTCTCAACAGTTAAAGATCCGCTGCTTTCACAAATACTATTTTTAGCCGTTCAAGTTTTTGCTGAAATTTTAGCTTACCGTTTCGTTGTATTTTGATACGTTTGATTTCAAACTGTATTACATATAATTAAATTTTATTGGGCAAAATTAATTATTAAAAAAATTAAGCTCCAAAAACCAGCCAAAAATTCAGAAGATGTCAGTCAGCTATATATAGTATATACAAGCCTTGTTCACAGAAAACAACTTACGTAATCCATTCCACTCCATTGTTCAAATTCTTTCCCTCCAAACCAGTTAAAAGTCTATTTCAGTTTAAATATCTGGTTTTGTTTTTAAAACCCGGTTCCGAAAAATATAACTCACAGCCGGGAGCACTTACCGTCATCAGTTCCAATCGTTAAACAACTCAAATGCTTTTCGATCACTGCAGACGCCGCATTGGGTCGATCGTAACAAAAATGCAACCAAACCAAAACCATATCTAACACACGCTCACAGTGTCCTAACTTCCCATCGGCTCTAAACACGTCAAACATAGCTAGCAGTCGGTCAAGGGCTGTGATGAACACATCTTTCGAAGGGTACCCTGTAATATATGCCTGGCTATTGACAAATCCAGGCACTACATGCTCTAATGTTTTGCCAACCGCTAACAGCTCGCTCGCATTTACCTCTGCCTGCCTTACCACTAATTCCTCCAGCCAACTAATCAAAAATGTTACGACTCGTTGAGGTTTGTACTCCAATAGCACTCCAAGCATCGCAATTGCTTTTGCCCGAGCTCCGTAAAACTCTGCCGCGTACTCTTCTTCGCTTTCGTACCCGTTCACGAAATACGACTTAGCGACCACTGATGAAGCTTCTGGCTCGGTCCCTACACCAGAGCTACTTAGATCACTAAATGATCTAAAAATAAGCAGAGCTTTTAAGCTCCCAAAAGCTCTATCACAAATCATCGATATAAGCGTTTCATTCTCTAACAAACGGCGATATTTCAAAACTTTCAATATGGTACCCAGTGTAGACTGTCGGTAAGTCAAAAACGGATGTACTGCCACAGTAAACAAGCAATCAATATATTGATCAAACATCGTCGGAACTTGAGCTGCCTCCCCTGTTAAACTTAAACGCTTGTCAATATACTCCAAACGGTCACTCAAATTATCAATCATCGACAGCAAATTACAAACGACTTCACTCCTAACTTCGTCGTACTCTTGCGCGACTGCCCACCTGATATATCCCAATACAGGAGTGAGCGACTCTTGTTCAAAAATTACCATCAAACATTCGTGCTCCGGTTCGCTTTCTTTGCCACCTTTGGTCGAATAACTAAACGCAACAAGGACTTCCGAAACCAATTTGGTGATAGGCCGCATCTTATTCGCATCCATTTTATTGTTCCACGAAAGTAATTTTGATAATTGTATAAACCAAACGCAATCTCCGTACGCAGATTTTGGCGTGACTTCGAGCAAACGCGACAACAGAATTAACCCAGCTTCCGCGGTCATGAAATTAGCGTCGTTTGCAAACTCAAGTGCAGCATTACAAATCAATTCGATCGACTGTGAAGTTAACTGCGTAGATATCTTGATCAGAAACCCGTATGCATCTTTTAAGCCATAAAAACAAAAAAATAAACCTGGTTTCGGCTGGAAATTCAATTTCGGTTAAGCAGGTTCCGGTTTCATTATGATAAACACGAAATGGAACCGGAACACTTCGCTTTGCCTCTTTTTGTAACCACTTTCAGTAAATGTGTGCGTATTGCAAAATAAATACAGCTAGCCTGCATTTATCGACATGTTTTGACCAACCGGTTCCGGTTATTAGACAGTAGATTCTGGTCAAGCCTTGCAATAACCATATATTACACAATCCAAACTGTTGGACAAGAGGAAGATCTTCCTTAATCGTGAAGCCATGTTTTCAACTAAATCCTTGAATGCTCACAGGGCCAAGAGCAATTTGTCAAAAGAAATTTTTAGATCTGTTCTGTAAAGCATACAAAATCGGACAATAATCCAGATAACTTTAAACCTAAACCGGTTAACAATTCAACTTCAGAAAAAACAACCAAACATTTTCCTAAGTTTAGACAGTCTTAAATAGCAAGAACAGACGCCAGAATGCAAATCATACTGAGTATTTTTTTCTGCCCAGAACGCATTCAGTTGTATAACGAGTATTTTTTGCGTCGATAGACTACAGATAACCTCGGTTTTACAGAAATAAACTGACCAATTTCAAGTCATTTGAGCGTCGCTTGTCTTCGAATGTTCTCAACAAACATACGTCTTCAATTAGTCGTGTCCACGCCATTAGTACAACAACAGCTCCTGCAGACGTTCCTGTACTTGTACCAGGAACGCAAGCCATACTTTCACACTCCGTTAGTAAACTTGGCCAATTCTGAGGCCATTCCTTTTTGATCATTTCAACAACACATCGGGCAATAGACTCAACACGTAGTCGAATGTATGATGAATGTGTTACTGCTGAACTAACAAAGCAGTTGGACCCATTGTTCATAATCACTGATTTGATACGTTGTCGTGCGTCGACTGTTAGTTCAGGCCATTTGAATTTGATTATGTTTTCAATAGTCTAGAACATATACATATACTATATATACTTATACTATATATACAGAAAATAGAACTAACATATTCACACGTAATATGATATGATGAGTTCAAATTACCCGTTATTACATCGAGACCAAGATGGTGGACAGCATTGCTAAGCACGTAATTAGCACGCGCAATCAGTTTAAAAAACTAATACAAAAACAGTTAGCAACAGTTACGTAATAAAAACCTACTTCACCCTAACCTGTAGCGCAAAATGCCGGCACATTTCATTGTCCGCTTGCAACAATACAATAGCAGTACCAAGCACAGCATTAGTGTCTTCGTGACCAGCAAACTGATCTAACAACGTATGAGCAGACGCTCTGTCAAGTGCAGAAGTATCTGGAGAATAGATTTTGTTCAGCAACTGTTCTATTTCAATGCGTTTTGATTCCATTAAAAATAAAAAATTCTATAATTTACCAAAAATACTACAGCTCCGAATCGAAATCTCAACTGTTGAAACTAAGTTGGTTATGGTGATGACCGGAAATTACTTACATCGGACTAGCAAATGCTGACGGCAGCCTAGGTAGTGTTGGTATGCGTGGTGTAGCATTTCCAAACTTACTACAGTAGATAAGATATTGAATGAGGAGATTGATGCGTGTTCAAAGTTATTCAAGTTATCTAACGTCTCACAAACCGGAGGACATCCTATGAAACTCGAAAAAAGAAAGTTTCGAACAAATTTTTTAACTCATTTATTTTGTTTTAGAGTAGTTAACGTCTAGAACTCACTTCCAGAGTTTGTCTCAAATAAACCCTTCGTGGAGGCAAAGAGCGTATGATCATTTAAAACTCTTTTGAAACAGGTAGACCTAAAAGCATACCTTCATCACAATTAAAACTGGTGATTTGTCATTTTTGGATCAACCCCTTCCTCCAGCACTCATCACAGAATTTGCCACGTTAGATATAAGTATGGCATACTCTCTTTCTAACCTTTTCCTTTATTTGGGTGTATTGCACACATTCAATGATTTTGTCAACTTGGCTGTGTTTGTACTATTTATACTAAATGCATATTTTGTCGTGCTTTCGGTCCAAATAAACTTCTTGTCTTGTCTTGTCTATGTATGTACACAGTGTGTGTAATGCAAAAAGACATACATACACGTGCACGTACAGCGTTAGTGAAAATTAAAACATCGGCTGCCTGGCGTAATGAGTAGCGCGCTTGACTCGCGAGCGAGAGGTCCGAAGTCTAATTCCCGGCGCGGCCATATGTTTCGGAAAAAACTAAGAAGAAAAAACCATGTATCTTCGCAGTACCTCGGAGAAAGGAATCGTCCCGAACGTGCTGTGGTCAAGAATTAGGACATCTTTCTTATGTAGCTGAAAAAAACGGTTAAAGGGGATCTGTAGGCAAATGCTCTATTACACGCAGGAAGCCTCTCTTTCTGTCGAAATTTGGCTTGTTTTAAAACTTGGACACCAGGGATGGGCGGTCTCGGTCAAAAACCGATACCGAGATCCAACATACCGAGACCGAGACCCAACTTACGTACCGAGACCGAGACTTTTGGTCTCGGTCTCGGTCAATTTTTAACGGTACCGAAAACAAATATGAGATGTTTTTGAATATTTTTATCTGCTTTAAATTGTAGCTTCATACCATTAAACTAATAAATCGCCGCCAAAATTAAGTTTTTTGCTTTATTTTCCACTTAGCTACTGTTGCCATTCCCTTCGACGATGCTCGCTACAAATCATACTGTCTCAAAACACCCTCGGTACAATCCCTAATCCAGAGCTATAGTGTTGTTTTTGCTCCAGGCAAACCGAATAGCTTGGTAGCTTTTTAACATATCGTAACGTTATAAATGTGGGTGACCCATAATACTATTTGTGCATTGTCACAATAAAATCAAAGCGTTTTGAGTTTGCTTTCAAAAATAGAATTTTGTGTAACTGAAGGGATCATTCTGTTTCTCAAAGTGCTTTATAACGAGGTAGCGGTGCTACACAATTGTTCGCTGCCTGTGTTGGAAGGCGAAATGCACAAGTACGTATGGGCCAAAGCTGCGATGTAAGGAAAATTTTTGTGACTGCTTATCGTTTTTCACCTCTTTAATTTCGGTTTGCAATCGCCGAGGGTGAAAAAAGTGAGACCAAGACCGAGACCGAGGCCATCCTAGTCACGAGACTTGCCGAGATCGAGATCGAGATTGCCCATCCCTGTTGGACACAGCCGCTTTACGTAATTGCCAATATGAGTCTTTAATTTAACTTTAATTTCGTTGTCACGTACTAGCTAAATGTTTAAAATTAGGGAATGCTAATAGCAATCCATCATCAGTTAGAGACAGGCTTGTAGACTGTCGAGGTTTAGCAATTGAAGATACTAAAGTCGGGCTCAGACTTCAGCTTATTTTGGACTTAAGTCAGAAAAGAGACAACTTTTTTTATCGAATTTTTTGACAAATTGGTAACCCCTGGAGGGGCGAACTGTTACATTTTGCCGCTAGTAAAGGAACCTTGTTTAAATGGCGATGATGTGATGCTGGGTAATAACGAATTTAAACTTACAAGCAAATGATGTCTGTGTTCAATTGAAGTACAAAAGCATTATTGAATTTATTGTGAATTGACCGAAAGTTATTTCAGGCAGCAATTGCGTCTGTGATGATTGTTTAAATATTGGTTGGTTCGTTAGTTCTTTATAAAATGTGTGACAAGTCTGTAGTTTAAAAGTTTAGATTTGGACTTTTGCACGCAAAATTGAAAATTCTAGGACTTAGGAGCTTTCTTTTCCTGAATGGGTATCATAATACTTTCTGCACACTTACTATTCATAAAAAGTGTGGATATAATTTAACTACTCGGTGATATAGCTACTTGATTTTGTGGTATATGTGTTATTGGTTCGTGTTTGCATTTTTTAACTATAGCCTGGAGCTGTGTTCTAACCTGTGCGTAGCACCTATTTCCAATTAATAGATTTTCAAACAAGCAGACTAGTTCAGTTGCGAATTTAGTTGCGGATTTTAACATTACTCATTTGTTGAGCGAGTGCAAATATGCTTAATTTCAAAGTTTATCATTCACTAGTTCGAACAATACAAGACCTATGACCAGCTGGTGATATGTGCTATACTCATTTGAGGATACTGGCACCAGACCTAGCATGTCCAAAAAAATTTTGTTTTTGAGTTATCACAAAGGCGACACTACCTCTACGTCTGACGGTTATATAGGTATACAACTGCACTGAACCTTTAAAGGATGCACCGCGGATTGATATATAACAATTTATAGTTTCTATGATGTACTGTTATGTGTCACAGTGTTGCACCATTCATAACTTCATTTTCTCTCGTTTGTTTTAGAAGTAAGTGAAAATAGTATAAATACAATGTTGTGCGTGCAATGATTACTCGTAAGTACATATGTACCTAATGATCTTAAATGTCTTGGTCGTACTTATACAATATATGTAGTACTACAATGCTTGTATGTAATGCTAACGTGTAATATTTATTGGTTTAATGTCTTCCTTTCATAATATTTGGTTGTTTTTGCATTAGTGGCGTTGAGATTTTGCTTTTTCGTTCTCCCAGTGGAGTACGCACTTTCCATGATCAATGTTTGACAGCGCTACGGTAATATAGCCTCAAGAACGGTGAGTTACTTTTCTTTCGTTTTTCAGATTCAGCTTATTACAGTAAACAATTTTACACAAATTGCTGTTAAATTTTTGTGCAGGCTTTTGGTTTTTTGGTTATGACCGGCTTGTAGAAACTTAGAACTCGAAATCGTTGTCTGTATATGTACACGGTAAGTGTTTGTAAAGCAAAAAAGATTGCCATACGTGTGCAGAAGGGTGCCACCGGATATTATTTTGCCGTGAACCGCAATCGGATACGGATAGTGAATTATTTGCTGGAGCCGGATAGCATCTGAATATATAAATTTATGCACTGGCTGAAGTATTTGTGTCTCACAATAGTGTATATATATGTTTACTGAATTAGAATTAATGGTTAGCTTGTATTTTTCGTTTTTACTTCAGCGTATCAAAACTAATGATCTTGATTTGACCAGAAAGGCAATCATCGCAAGATGTTGAACACGTTCACGTGCAAAAAGCAAATTTGTATCGCGAGACCGGCACCACAAATACGTATCCGGCGTAACTATCCGACAGGGTGCAAAGCAGAACTGAATTACACCGGAAAATGAACAGCAAATTTACACCGGGATCGAACACGGAATCGGAACTAGAAATTGTGGCTATCCGCATAATTTCTATTACAAGTATAATATTGATTTGGGTATCTGTTGACTGGCAACTACGTATTCTCAAAAACATTGCATTAAATTGTCAATCATTTTTTGGTTCCGTAATGCTAAACTACGATCAATTATTGATAAGTTAACTCATCGAAAACAATATAATAGATAAATGATGCAGAATTTTTATGCAACCTATCACAACAAGTAGGCCTAAAATTAAAATGTCAAAATTTTAATTCCGATTGATTGTGCAATCAAAATCAGAATCGGAACTCGTTTTAAATTAAAATCGGAATTCCGGTTGGACCGTGTAATCGA
The DNA here is from genome assembly GCA_030248215.1 of Enoplolaimus lenunculus. Classification (NCBI taxonomy): domain Eukaryota; kingdom Metazoa; phylum Nematoda; class Enoplea; order Enoplida; family Thoracostomopsidae; genus Enoplolaimus; species Enoplolaimus lenunculus. The sequence goes on along the minus strand of JASANG010001546.1, from coordinate 150,744 downwards.
TAGGCAGGGTGCAACCGAAAATGCGATTCCGATTAGAATTCCGATTCAAAACGAGTTTCGATTCCGATTCCACATTCAATCGGAGTTGGAATTTTTAATCATACTTCTTGTGATAAGTTGCAAAACGTTCTCTCGATCCAAACACCCAAAACTGTCGTCTTATGTTGAACATAACAATAATTGATTGTAGGTTAGTTTTACACAAACCAAAAAAAACATTTGTAAGCCAACAGACACACTGGATGAATATTAGAATTGTTCATACATATATACCAGTTTCGCTTTGCACCCTGCCTGTAGCTCTATACCGGATACGGATACCGGATTTGCCGTGTATTAAACCGGATCCGGATATCCGGTCGCGCCCTGATGTGCACCTAATATATACGTATATATTCCAGTGTAAGGAGTTGTTTTAATTCAATGGTGCATTGTAGCATGCTTGACTTGAATGCAATAGGAAAGAGGTTACATTTGCCACGTGATCCCAAAATTTGTGTAAAACTTCTAACAGGGATCTTGAAGACCGTATCATAGTAGTTCTTTGTCAGTGAAATTGCTGCAGCCAAATTTCGCGTTTTAAGCTCATAGTCAAAAATTTTTTGACAACTTGATACAAAACGTGTTTTTTGTTTGCAATTGTAAAATTTGCCTTAAACGGTCATGTAATTTAAATTTGCACCAATGTTACTGTTATCGTGGTTACTTACGTATTCCTACTTTGTTATAAGCATTTTCGTTTCCGATAACGACTACCACCAATTTCATTGTATTGCAGAATAAAAGAAACAGTTTTGTAGTTTTAAGAAGCTGCTGCATGCTTCTGTAATACCGTCAGTTATCTCTAAATTAACAGTGTAAACAAGACCTTAGACATTTAAGGTTGTATATTACTGAAAAAAATAAATTTTCGTTTGCGACCCAGCGCCCGCGGCGGAAAAGGTGGGGGTTGTTCCCCAGAACTACTTTTGGCAAAAATTATATTTTGTATTCGGAAGTTTGTTTATTTCGATAAATGAATAGGCTCGTGTATGAAATTTGAAATAACCAAAATGCGTTTGGACTCCGAATGTTGAAATTCCGGATTTGAACCGGAACAGGAACCGGAATTAGAAATAATTTTCATCACCGAATTACTGCATACTTTTTAGAACTCTTGCCAAACAATAGTTTAAGCCAATTTTCAGCTATATATTTCATCATCAAGCTTTGCGAAAACGTATCAGAAACATTTTATAATATACCAAAATTAAACTTATATATTGTAAAAACACTCATTTCGAAAAAACAATTTTTCTCGAGGACAAAGCTTCCAAGATTTGAGTGATTACGAATAATTTGTTATAAAACTGTGAAAATTCCCGTTCTTATGTACATTGGTTCACCGAGAAATGTTCGTATTTGCATGAAACGCGATAGATTTTTCGGAACAAACTATCCATCAGCAATTAATGCAGCGAACTAAAAATCGACATCTGCACAGTAGCCAGGCCAACTGCCCATGTTGACACGTTGTTGGGTCACCATGACCCACTGCTTTTTCTAACCGCTGCTATACGTTGCTCAGCGACTCTCCATAACTTTGCTGGATCCGTTTTTGGGCTTGGCCGGCGCAACTCTAGCCACTAAACACTATAGGTACGTATATTATTATTTGTTGCTAGTCACTAAGAAAATAGCTAATTTATATTGTTCTTTTTTCGGTAAAAGTTTCCGAAAAACATTGTTTTTTCGAATTCGCGAATTAAAGATATACATATACTAATTTGGTGATGAAGCCGTACAAGTTTGTATATAATAAAATAGAACACAGTCTTCTACGTGCGTACTGGTAATTGCGTACGTATGCCTATCTAGTTTTGTTGTTTCGTCTAAAAATTACAAAAATTCTATTCATGTTTCTTTATTCGGGAACTACACTATATCGTTCCAACAACCGCATTGCTCAGCGAATGTGGGGTCAAGCCCCAAGGTCGGATTCCAAGTCTCGCCTTGACGTATTGAGTCAAAATAAGACATATAGCTCGCACATTTTTCTGCTGAATAATGTTTTGTTCAACATTGGGCTGTTGCTGTAAGCATGATATTAAACGACTTAACATATGAAGCATGCTTCAACCATCAAGTGTTAAATAATTTTACTTTAATGTCTTGTGTGTGTTTGTTCCTAAGCCATTCACCAATTACCGGTGTACGAATGGATATCCGGTTCCGGTTGGCAATACCCGATATCCGTATCCGGTTTCGGTTTATGGTATAAACCTACCACCAGATACCGGGTATTCACGCTTTGTGGTCTCGAATATATACCATAAAACTGATTTTGACAAGTGGACATACGTGTATGTTTAAAATCTTGATGCGATTTTTTCGAACAAGTAAAACTTAAGTTTTTCACTAGCTGAAATAGAACGAAAAATACAAGCTAGCAATTAATCAGGTTAACATTCGGTTCATTTAAAAATGCAATATTCAGCCACGGTTCCATGAATATCCGATCGCAGTGTGACCATTACGTATATATAATCCATTGTTTTTGTAACAGTGAAAAATATTATGGCAGTGTATCAGGGTGCAACCGGAATTCCGGTTCCAGCATTTTTTCACCATCTGGTTCCGGTTCCGGTACATTTTTACCGGAATTGAAAATTCCCGTGTAAAAAATTTGGTCGGCTGAAATTAAGATATTTTACCAAAACATGACGATAAAAATTAGATTTCATTAGCATAGTATACAAACCTTGACAATTGTCGAAAATAAACCATCCAAGTTAGATTTCGCTTCCGTGAATTATGAAAATCTAAAATACAGCAGATAAAGTGAATACCAATCTCCAATTAAGCCCTATTTCACCAATAATATTGCAAAAAAGAAAATTAAATGAATTTTCCAGTGGCATGTGTTTTTCATCTTCCGGTTCCGTTTCCGGTAATTTTTTCGAATTCCGGTTCCGGTAAATTGCAATTCCGGTTGTAACCTGCAGTGTATATACGATTATATACGTTAGTGTAAGCTATATCTGTAAAATTTATATTTGCTGCTAATTTCTTAGATTTCTAGAGTTAAGGTCAGTGCATCTTTAATTGGTTTAGTGCAGTTGTTCGTTACGTATGTGGAATGCCAATTATTGCAATTGAATTATTGCAATTGCAATTTACGCCAAAATTCTTCTGTTGTCTTAGTCATAGGTTTTTTGAAACGATGTGTCCGTTAATCTGCATCGGTACATATCAGTGTAATAAGTAACCATCGGCGTTTTTCATGAGTATCGTCATTGCTGATTAATTGCAGATACTTTTTGCACTTTGCAGTGAGTTGGAATGCAATCAGTTTCGCTTGTTCGCTTATAGTAAGTGCGTCTGATTGTGAGACTACGATGCCTTTTGGCTTTGTGTTTGAAAAAAATGATATAACTAAATAAGATTTGGGAATTAGTCTTATTTTTGATATAAATATATTATATACTTTTATTCATTTTTCAATTACATTATATACGTAGGTATATACCAGTTGCAGTAGAACTACATGTGTTGAGCGAAGTTAGGATATACTTACTTTTTAATCAGCCAAGTTAAGCTATCCAAGCTTATAAAGCACAAACGATTAGTTTAACCAACTTACTTACCAGTTAATCTAATACGCAAGTTAGTTATTAGCTAACTATTCAACGATCGTGTTTGGAGGTTTATAAACCATTCATTCAAATTTTTCGCACAGTTAGACTTATCAGTTAAGGTAATATACAAATTAGCAGGGTTACAGCACGTTATTTTCATGCTACGAATGATTTTGCTACAGATTTGGCAACCGGTTTGTGATTCGCTTTTTTTGTTTTCCGACCCCAGTTCGAACTGAATATATTTATAGACTCGCCCAACTTGTAATTAATTATTAATTTAAGCCAAAATTAACGAAAAGTTGCGTTTAATTTACGGCTGAAAACTTTGAATTGTTCAGTGTGTCTCAACGTTTTACGCGTTTAAATGTATAATATATACGTAGGAAAATGTATATACGTATATTCACGCAAGCTTTCGGGCGATTCACATTGCTAGCAGGGTGCAACCGGAATTACAATTTACCGGAGCCGGAATTTGAAAAAATTACCGGTACCGCATCCGAAACTGGAAGGCGGCAAATACATGCCGCCGAAAATTCATTTATATTTTGTTTTTTTTGATGTATTATTGATGAAATAACCTTAGTTGAAGATAGGTTTTCAGTTAATCTGCTGTATTTTAAATTTTCCTTGTCCATGGAAGCGAAATCTACCTTCAGTGGTTCATTTTTGATTATTATCAAGGTTTATATTCTATACATACGAATTAAATCTATTTCATGTTTATAGTCACTAACTGAACAAGCCAAGTGACTCTAAAAGGCTTTTAAAAGGTTAGCAAATTTCAAAACGACCAAAATTTAATATTACCGGAATTTTTAATTGAAGCAAAAATTTACCGGAACCGAAAAATGAAAAAATCCCGGAACCGGAATTCCGCTTGCACCCTGATTGTTAGGTATATACGTATATTTTGTTACAAGCTAATTATGGATTTGTGTCGTGTTTGCAGCGGTTATACCAATATCAACATATGTCCGCATTATTGCTTCAAGTCAGATTAAACAGAGTTTTCATCTACGTAGTAAATATTTAATTGTTTGATTATGGTGAAAAAACATTCGAAAACCAAAAACAAGAAAAAGTCGTCAAAAGTAGGTTTAAATGGCGTCCATATCTCTTGATAAATATTATATACGTATATCTAGACAGCAGTAAGCGTATACTAGTCAACTTGGTTGCAATATTTGCAAACTTACTTTTTATATGCAGGTTTACGCCACAACTTGATACCCGTTGAAGCAATAAATTTTTGGAAACTTCACATTATAGAACAGTCGAAAGCAGGGTGGCACCGAATCCACGATTTGACCGAATCCGAATCCAGTGCTAATTTGCCGAATCCGAAACCTGCATGTTGCAAATTTCAGATATATCTATAATTTTTTTCAGAATATCAACGCAATGCCAGCCGTATAACTTTCAATACGTACGTTAATATATTTCGTCCCGATGTCAGTGCTGTGATTTCTCGCCTGAAATAAAATATATTGATTTTTATAGCAAAGTATTTAAAAATTTTATTGCTTAAAATGAAAAAACATGTTGCCGAAATTTGTTGGATTCGGCTTTTCCACAACCGAATCCGAATCCAAACCTCAAATTTTTTGCCGAATCCGAATCCGAACGTTTGTTGCCACCCTGGTCGAAAGTAGTTTTTGCGTGCGTGAATTATGAAATTCAAAAAACAGCAGATAAAGCTAATACCTGTCTCCAGCTAAGGTTGTTTCACCAATAATATTGCAACAAAGAAAATAAAAATGAATTTTTCGGTCGCATGTATTTTTTTTAATTTTCCGGTTTCGTTTCCGGTATTTGTTGAGACAATAAGACATACAACAAATACTAACTAAAACCCTTGTGTGACAGTGTAGTTTTTAAATGTGTACGTATGTTGTCGAATTTGATTTTAGGTTAAAAATCCAGAACTCGATTTATCAGTACAACTATTTCCAATCAGCGGCTATTTGAAAGATCGAAAAGAATGTGTGCGTCAAATGTTCAATTGCGTCAGAGGCGCGCAACGACGAAAAATGCTGCCCCCTGCCTTAAAGGTATGTATGTGTTGTATGTTGCCTTGAAAGTTTAGTCATTAATTCATTGAGCCGATTACACGTATTGAATTCTATATAGCAAGTTGATGCAGCGTGCAAAGCGGAACTGGATAATATCAGAATCGGAACAGCAAATTTATACCGACCGGAATCGGAATCAGAATTCCGAGTGCACCCTGCGTTGCTGGACCAAATATTTAATGCAATCTGTACGTAACTCGATGCATCTTGAAGACTTGAAGACGAATCTGGTGTTTTGATTTTGATAATCAAAAAAATTTATAAAACATGACGTGCTGGTGTTCATTTTTGCGTTACAGCATAATAACAAATATGTAGCAAAGTTAGGCTCGAAATTGGACGATATTCGTAAATCGTCGTACTTGGTTTTTAATATTCCTTGCTGTTCGTGACCACGTAATATTTTTGCGAAGTGGATTGTAAATTTTTAATTATGCCCCACATTTTCAGGATGTCAGCGAACAAGAGCTGACGCGGCTTTGCTCGGAAGAGCTCGAAGTGATGTCAAAGCAACGGATTCGGGCAATTTTGTCAGGTACGTGGAGTTTTGTATTATTGGTTGTAGTTTCGTGCACATTAATTGTGTAAAAAAATATGTTGCTTCGACGTTTTTGGAGTAATAAAGGTTTTTGTTTGTACCAGTGATCGATCGGCTGCCAAATTCACTGGAACTTGAGCCGGATAGTAATTTTTTATCCGAGCCGGATATTAACGGGATATATAGGATCTTAATTTGTGTACTGTTGGTTGGACAAGTGTATTTAAGTCGGGCAAAAATATTGAACTATTTGACTTACCCGAAAATGCAGTCGATGCAACATACGGTTTTTTGCTGGACATTAAACCGGAACCCGATATCCGATCGATTATTGGTTTGGACAGATAATTATTTTACCGATTTAGATATACTTACCGATTTAGATATACTATAAACTTGTTTATCTTTAACAGGAAAAGATTTAGACTCAAGTTCTGCTAGCGATGAATCGGAAACCGACAGTGATCACGATAGCGCTTATGACGACGAACACCAAAGTGATGGTGGTGGCTGTGGTGGTGGTAGTGGTTCGAAGCGTGACGCAAAAAGATCAAAGGAATGTCGCTCAGGTAAGCAAATTCAGTTGGACAATACATTGATATTAATTTGAGGGAACAGCATTTTCGCATGACTGTACATGATGCTAAAAGAAGTGTATGGTTATATACTAAATTTTATGTTAAGAACAGGGTGCAACCGGAATTCCGGTTCCGTCATTTTTTCACCTTCCGGCTCCGGTACCGGTAAATTTTTACCGGATTTAAAAATTCCGGTATTATAATTTGGCCGTTTTCTTAACTTTGCTAATTTTTAAGAATCTCTTTTGAAAGCCACTTGTACTCCGAATATAAGCCATTGATGGTGGATTTCACTTCAGTCGATGATGAAAATCTAAAATACAACAAATAAAATAAATACCTATGTTCGACTAAGGTTATTTCAGAAATAATAGAGCAAAAAATAAGATTAAAATGAAATTTTTGGTGAAATGCATTTTTCATTTTCCGGTTCCGGTTCCGGTAAAATTTTCAAATTCCGGTTCCGGTTCCGGTAAATTGTAATTCCGGTTGCACCCTGGTTAAGAATGCTTGAAATCTAACAACAATCTACTGTAACACCGTTATAAAATATCACAATTTCATAATCAATTCAATCTCACTTGTATATAAATATTTGATAGTATCGGCAAGTTTTTTGATGTATCGAACAACGGTGCCGATAATCATGAACATTGACCATTAACACTAATTCCGATCTACTGGCACATCTTTAAGTTTTTTGAATGGTTTGGTACCCAAATTTTTTCAGCGATCTTATTAAACCAGGCGTTGAAGGGAGTTGACAAGTTCGTCAGAGGTGATCGTCGTTCGATGTAAATAGTTTTGGTAGTATTTCTAGGCCGCTCCGTGACTTATGTTCAACCAGATTCAACGTCCGATTTGGGGTCAGAGAAAACCAAAAACTCAAGCAAAAAATATGAATCGGCGTAAGTTTTAGTCAAATTTACTCGGGTTTTACTTTTGAGATGAATGCCAATTTTGCGTGACCGCGGATGAATCTGCACAGAGTGACCGCTTTAGCATTAGGTGTGCTAATATTTAACAAAATTGCAAGCTATTTTAAAATATTGTTTTAATTTAAAGAGTTTACTTCCATGTTTTGCATGCTAATTCTTTGTGTTTTAGCCTTGCGGATGGTATTACAACAACTGGTAATGTACGCAAGACGAAGTTCATGCGTCGCATTGGCAAATGTGATGTATTCGCTCAGTATGGTTATGGTGATGGTAAGTAGTTTCCGCCTTGGGTTTCCCTAGGCTGCTAGCTGCAAGCCCCTAACCGCCGCCCATTGAAGCTAGGGTGGAGAGAAACGAGGTTGGAAGAAGGAAATTTTTTACCTTAAAATTTATGTTTTTGCGCTGTATGCCCTTGGTTTAGTTACGCATCAAGTATGTATTTAGAAATACAAATATGTGCGTCATGGACCCTTTTTCTACTGGTATATTCCAGCTTCGGTTATGTTTGGTTTCGGTGGAAACTGTGGCCCGTTATGCTTAAGTTAAATTAGTATAAGGAGTAAGAAATTTTTGTGGTAAGCAGGTTTTTAGCTGTCTTGGTTAACCTTTGCTACTCAGTGATTACTGTAAGCCTTAGTGATAGTGTCGTATTATAGGTGATCTAAAGCAATTCAATAGTTAAACTTAAAACTTCAGTTTTTAAGAATTTCTGTTGACTGAAGTTGGAAATTTTTGAGGTAAATTTCTAGCGTCTGTGGCAGGAAAGCTTGGCTCGCAGAGCTACCTATAATTAACCATTTGAGCCAAAATGAATGACTAATAAGTTGTCGTTTTTTTCAGAGGATGAAGATTTCGCTGTAGCTCAAGCTGTGCTCACCAATGTCGTTTTTCAAGTAGTACGAGCTGTTCGTTTGTCGTCAGGTATAGTGCGAGCAATTAGGGCTACAGCGTAACTATGGGTTGGGTTTGGAGAAGGGTGGTAGGAAAATGTTCGGATTCCGCATTGGAGTCGGCAAAATTGAATGTTCGGAATCAGATTCTCAAAATTAACACCTTTGAGAGGCTGTATTTTTATGTGCTGTTTTATTCTGCTCCAGTATGTTTAAAGCTTTATTCACACGTGCAAGATTTTGTAGCAAAAATTGCACATGCGACTTGCACACGGAAGTTTCATCACAAAGCAGCTTTGAAGTTCTTTCAGTTGCAAATTATTCTCTGAAATTCATGCTATTTAATTTACGTAATTCGTACCAATGAACGCAGTTGCAAGTCGTTTGAATTTCTTGCACCTGCAATTTGATAGGTCACTCGTAATGTTCCTTTGAAAATAATTGCAGCTGCAAGTGTTTAGTGCAAGTTGCTGCTTCGAGTTCTCGCTAAAGCGAAAACATGCACATGCGACTTGCATGCGCAAGTTTGGTCATAAAACAGTTTTGAAGTTCTTGCAACTTCAAATTATTCACTGGAGTTTGTGCTATTAATTTTAATTCGCGCGTGTGAACGCATTTGGAAGTCGCTGGAATTTCTTGCACCTGAATTTTGATTAGCGAATCAGAAGACACTTTGTTGAGCGCTTTTGAATTAATTCAGACATTCGAGAAGCTTGAATTAATTTAAATATCAAACTTGTTTCATATTTAGCAGTCTATGGCGATTTTGACGGGGCTCATTTTTCATTATTAAACATTAAATTGAAATTGTATCGGTATGAAAGCGTGTTCAAGTCAAGAAATTTCGAGCGGAGCCTTCTGTACAAGTGAACGTTTATTGCAGCTGAAACTTGCAGGTGCGAGTTTTTTCAAAAATTCATTTGAAAAACTTGCAGCTGCAATTTATTTATGCTGGATATACGCCAGTAATAATGATTCATAGGCATAATAACCTTGTAAGTCGAATTAATTCATCATCATTGGCTGAACTGATAATTCATAGGTTATGTTTGATATTTATTGCAGTCGTCTGCAAATTATTCATATAAGTTCATATCAAGATTCAGTATGAAAATGATGTTTCTTTGCAAATACTTGTAGCTTCAAGAAACTCGTGCAAGTTACAGGTGCGAGTTCTCGCTGCATAAACTACCACTTGTGAATAGTGCTTTATACATTAAAGCTTTTTCCACTGTTCGAGTTCGGTTTATACGAAACAAAAATATAAAATATATTAACTTTTACAGATGCGTAGCCAACATTTTGAATTGAGAGAGAAGAGCTTAGACAACTGAGTTTCCCAGTAAACAACATTAATGTTTCAATGAATTTGGGCTTCGATGTTTCAAAATCCACAATCGATTTTTTTTAAAAAAACTTGCAGCTGCAAGAAACATTCACGCGTAAAGAAGGCTTTACGCAGAATTTCACGACTTGAAAATGGTTTCATTTGCTGCAAAAACGTACACCTGTGAATGGGGCGTAAGATTTACGTTTATTAAGCCGTTAAGTCAGCATGTTAAACGGCTGTAGTTTTAATTTTATACAATACTTTTTGTAAATAAATACATTTTTCAAAGTCAAGGTTCGAATTTGAAATTGGATTCGGCGAAAATTCAGTTTAAATCCTTAACGTGCTCTAATGGAAGCAATAGCTTCAAGAGAAACCGGTTTGGTTTGTATCCTGCTGTGCGAGCGTCTGCAAATTTTCGTTACATTAATAAGATAAGAATTGTTTCGTTTCTCGTTTCAGCTCTAAATGATACGATTGTTGCTAGCCGCACGCGTACAACAACGCCGGAAACAGCTGCAAATCGAGACACTAACAAACAAGAACTTGCAACCAAAGATAATACAGTAGATTGGTCAGAAAGAGCTGTTGCGTTGCGTGTAGCTGCAACAAGAAGCAATGACACGAGTTTAGATGATAAAGCGGTGGAAATGGACACAATGCTGTCAAACGTGGCCATTAGTGATGATCGCAATAGAGACAATGGTGATGTTGAGATGGCTATTGCAACAGCAAAGGAACCCCTTCCACCGCAAGTTGGCGCAGACACCCGTGATGATAACGACGAAATTGTGCTTAATACTACTGAATATGACGATGATGATGATGATTTTACTGGCGGAAATTACGGTGATAACGGTACTATTCAGCCGAGTTCTAGAAGTCACCGCAGAGGTCGCGACGTCATTGGTGACGGAGATGATGTTGTTCGTGTTGCCGATAGTGTCATTGAAGCAACTGATGCCGTCGCTCATGGCAATGATGACCTCATACAAACTGGCGATGACGTTGCCATTAACGTCGCCGCAGCACAGTTACCACCGGTTATCAGCCAAGATGAGTTGCTTGTCGAGTTACCGCCAGTGATCGGACTTGACGATGATGGAGATGGTGGTGGCTACAGCGACGACGGAGACGTCCTAATCTGTGGAGTTGGCGATGGAGCCGATGTGTTGGCATTGCCGCCGCCGAAACCGGTTGCCGTTACCACTGGCGGAGGTGGTGCTACCGGCAACGACAGCATAGTGGTTTCTCGTTCTACCGACGGCGTCGGCTACAAGAACGAAAAATGGCGTCACGACAGATACTGTGAAATTGAAGCTGAAGAACGGAGACGTTCGTTGAGTCCGGTCGATGACGACGATGATGATGATGGCGGCGAAGGTAGACGGTTTGGTGGCACGAGACAAGGTAAAAAGTATCGCCGGTCTAAAAATGACTCGAAGCGTAGACACCGAAGCAAATACAGACGCAATGGGGTCGGAATGGCAGCAGATATGGAAGAGGGCGGCGGCAACGGCGCGGATCCGATGGAAAAATATCGACGACGTAGCCGACGACAAGCATTGTCTTCGACGACAGCTAAGAAACAAAAGGAAGATCGATCGTGGCGATGGGAACACGATGACCGCGCGGCGACTAGTGGTAGCGACGATAGTTATGAATGCCGAGAAGGCAGACGAGCGTTGTCGAGTGATAGCGATGCGGAAATTGAAGGTCTAAAGTGGAGTCATAGGAGAGGCAGTGATCGACCAGAATTGTCGGCCAAGGGCAACCGAGACCTGTTTGGAGTATCTGGTGGCCTTGATGAGGGCGACGACGGCTACGCAGAAGAAGACGATGCGGCAGAAGCTGTGACTATACGCGTAAAGGACGGCAGGCTGGTAATACCGGCAGGCGACAAACGGACGAAGGGTGGAGTGAAAGGCGGCGCAATTGAATCGAGCGAGGAAGAAGAGGGTGAAATTGTTGACGATGAGGAGAATTGCGATGATCACGACGAGCAAACGATTGCAAGGTATGGTGAAATTTATTCGACTGATGCCGCCGTATTACCTCCAGTGATTGGAATTGCCGAAGAAGACACGATTGGCGTGCACTTTGGTCTGGGTATTGATTCTCAACAGCGAATGGTACAGGCCGAGCCCATGATGATTACGTCTCGAACTAAAAGCGACTTGGAGGAACGAATGCAAGAACCGCATCAATATGGTAGTCGTAGACGGCGACAGAGAGATCTCACAGCGTTTGCTGATGAAGATTATGAAACTGGTGGTAGCGATAGCTGCCATTCGGGTGAACAAGACGCCTATGGGGGTGGAATTGATTCCCGGCAAGATATGAACGAGGAACCAATGCCTCCTGGTACTGCTACACTGACAGCTCCATTGATGCCACCACCTATACCACCGTTTAATTCATCGGCGATTAACGCGGTCATTGCGAAGTTTGAACGTGGAGCTGGTGAAGCCAGCGATCCTGCAATTGGCAGTGCTATGCCTGGTCTCACCGATGGCAGCCAGGGGGAACTTTCAGGATCGATCTCCCAAATCGCAGCTGATGGGAGTGTTGGTGGCGCGTTGCCTGCTACTACCGCTGCGGACAACATAACAACGTCGGGACAACTACCACCAGCGCCGCCCACCGTTGAGCTGAAATTTCAACGGCAGAAAACAAGCATTGTCCCGATTAAACAGCTGTTCAAGCAAATCAAAGCGCAGAAGATTGTCGAAGCAGCACGCAAAGAACAACAACAGCAACAAGAAAAGCAAGCAGCGGCGGCAGCGAACACGAGTAGTACTCACAAGGTGTATTCGGCAGAAAATAAACCGGGACGGTTGGCAGCAGAACCGGAAGAGAATGCAGACGGCAGTGGAAAAGGTGAGCCTGAACCAGAGCCTGAGGGGCCAACGTTACCGCCGCCATGTTATTATGAATCGGATGATGATGATGATGACGATGACGGCGGTAGGAAGAAATCAAGCAAAATGGCAAATAGTGAAGATTTTCTTGCCGAGCTTAAATTCAAACACGACCGATTGAATACAATGAAAGCTGAAAAACAAGCGCAGCTCGATTCGCTGAGAGCACAGCGCGAACAACTATCGAAACAGCATCGGATTGTGGTTGAAAAATCGCAACACGAAGCCGAGTTTGGTCCTCTGACGGATAGTAGCGTCATTGGCGCAGATAATAGCTTGGCTACTGGGGCCGCTGATACGACAACTAAGCCGTCTGAGGTAAGAAGCACAAACGGTACTGAGAGTAGCAGTGATGAATCTGTGTCTGATAGCGGTAGCGACGGAGAAGACGCGTGTAAGAAGCAGAAACTTGACATCGATGAGACGGATGAAACCGACGCAGGGACATCTTCGACCGAAGGATCCTCGGATTCAGAGGAAACGGGCTCCCAGCTCTCGTCTGCGGACAGCGATGAAGATTTTGACGATAATGACGCTGAGCTTGAAGAAACGCGGAAAGCGCTTGCGTTGTTGACTAGTTCGTTGGCAGCTGCAAGTAGCAGCGATATATCAGCTGTGACAGGTGGGATTTCGGCTGGACTCAGATCTGTCGGCAACAGCGATCAAGACACAATGACAGCGGCGTTGACCACACTGAGTAAGCTGAGTGTTGAAAATCCAGAAGACTTACTCGCTGCAGTGGATGTGATCACTCGTGGTGGTGGCAAGACGCAAACGGCAAATCAAGGTGCAGCAGGTACCGGTCGAGAAACAACGGGCAACGACGCAACGCAGGCGGCTGCGGGGCTCGGCGGCAGCCTCGCTGCACCTCCGGCGCCGCCGCCAGCCCTCGCAGCCGCTATGTTCGGCCCGAGTGACCTGCTCGCGGTCGATACAGGCGACGACGCAAATTCAACAGCGATGCTGCCGCCAGTGCTGCCAGCTCCGGTTGACCGCGCAACTGGCGAACAAGATTTCAATCCACTGCGACGGTTTCGTGAGTCACGCGTGACTCAGTTTCGTAACGTCAAACCAATCCCTTCTCGCGCACGACAGCCCCGGCCGTCGATTGCGACGCTTGGCATTCCTGGCGGTACCGGTGCTCCAATGGCCAATACAATGGCACCGCGGGCATTGGCGACCGCTCAAATTCGGGCGACAACCGCCCGAGGTGTTGGACTTGGACAAGCGGGAGGAACGGCCGGTGCGCCAGGATCATTGATTACAACGACGTATATCGATCCGAAAACTGGATTGTCTGTGGTCAAGCGTGAACCGTACGTGCCATTACGAATGCAGAATGCTTCAGGTATTGTTTCGGTACAACAGCAACAAAAGCAACAGCCGTCTGGTTATGGCCGCAATGATTTTAGTGGTCGGTTTGATTCCGGGGCTGAAGATGGCGAAGCTGGTGCCTTGGCGGTAAGTAAAACTGGCGATGATGGTGGTGCCGGTAGTTATTCGTCACGCAGTAGCCGGAGTCGAACTAGATCACGGAGTGGCAGTAGCAAGAGTAGCGGTGATAATCGGCGGCGACGCAAACGCTCAAGCCAGTCCTCATCTAGTCGGAGCAGCCGTACTAGCGGACATCGGTCGAGTGGAAGCTCCTCGTCGGAGAGCAGGAGCAGCCAGCGAAGTGACAGTTCTACTTCAAAGAAACGCAGGCGTCGGCGGCATGGCAAAGGACGCCGCCGATCGAAGAGTCTCGTGTCAGGCGCCGACGCGCCAGTGTCACCCAGGTATTATGGGGGCGGTTATGAAGATGATGACGATATACCGTATTTATCAGATGGTCCTGCACCGTTTTGTGTTTGCGACGGGTATAAAAACTATAATATTATTTTCGATACGGCATGTTATAGTGCTAGCATGCGTGGTCCGTTTCCTGTGCGACCTGTATTTGTACCGCGAGGTCCCTATGTGCCCACCACACAACAGTACGCGTACGATAATGAGAGCACAGGCGGAGTTGGGTTTAGCGGTGGTAACAACCGCTACAATAATGCTTCTCATCATCAAGGCAGAGGTAATTCGTCGTATGTTCCAGGCGGGCGCGGCGGGACAGGATGGGATACGTGGACTTCGAATAGCGGTGGTAGCCGTGGCCATCCGTCCCGTCGGTATCGTCCTGCCGTCTCGCAAGAGTATGGTGTCGCTAATAGCAGTCGCCTCAGTAGCCGGTATCGAACGGATGAATATCGGTCGCCATCAGCTACATCCCGAAATGCTCCTCTGATGGAGTATTCGAAATATCGCCAGGCAGAGTCGCCGGCGGGTGGTGGCGGATGGCCTCAACTCGAGGGTGACAGTTATCGGGATCGATATGATCGAGACGCTGGTCGAGTAAGAGATGGTTCGGAGTATTATCAGCAGTACCGCAGCCGTAGGCGGTATAGTATTGATCGATATAGCGGTAATGGTGAACTGGGCGGACGATTAGATGATTTTGACTCGAGGACGACACCGCCACCGCCCTTTTATGGCGGCAGCCCCAGTAACGAATTGGATAGAGACAATTTTTGCGATGAGGGACGGCGCCGGAAGCAGGGTAGACACAAACGAAGGGATGAACGATTTACTCGCCACGAAAATCGAATTCACGACGATGAGACTGATTTTCAGACCGATGGACGACAACGTATACCGCCACAACAGCGTTTCCGGCCCTTGATAGAGCCCGATGATAGTAAGTCTGCCGGTGGAGGTACTGGAGTGGCCGATAATGCTAAAGACTATGAATTTCGGGCACCAAACGAAACTGCGTGGTCAGATTCAAGCGACGAGATGGACAACGAAGATCTCAGAGGCCATCAACAGACATTAGATACAGATGCTTCGCCAGGTAGTCATCGAAAATATGAAAGGAGGTTACAGCAAATGAATGGTTATGACGACGCAGATGGCGGTGGGCAACGAAGAAAGCGACGCTCGTATGATCATAGCGGAGATGCTGCGGTAAACGAGCCTGAAATGCCAATTCGGTCGTTGATGCAGCAAACTGGTGATGATGGCAGCAGACAGCTGTCGCCACGTAGGCGAAATAGTCTAGATGGTCAAACGCGGCATGAAATGAACCAACGCGACCAAAGCCGGCGGAGACGAAAAGATATCAACGCGCACGTAAATGAGTTGGTGGATCAACGCCGACGAACCGGAAACACCGAGACAGCATCTGTGGCGGAGAACTCAACGCGACGGAAGCGACGCCGGAACAAGGAAGAAAGCTGTGACGACGATGATATTACAGCAGGTGAGTTGCATCTGGACGTCAGACGTAATCGTTTTCGGGGGGCACTGGAGGGCAACACCGATAATCCGTCTGATAGCCGGCGGCGAGGACAAAGCTATGATGAAGGCGATGACACAACAGTTGTCAGAACAAGTGATAGATTGAGTGATAGAAATAGACATCGCAGCAATCAAAAGTCAAAGGTTGATGTTGGGGATAGTGAAAGGATAACATGTACAGATGGATCTAGGCATGAGGGAGCGAATCGTAGTATCGAACAGTCTAGAAGACGAGGTGATGGAAAAGAAAACAGCGACGCTGGTATCGCGGGGGCGACTAGCAGACGAAAGGTTGTTGTAAAATCGGAAATCGTTGACGACGAATTAGAAGCATCACTCCGAGGTGTGGAACCAAACGGTGGGAACAACAGCAGTCATGGTCATCGAGAACTGAGCGGAACTCGTAGAGATCACTCGAGTAGCAACAGAACTGAAAAATCTCGGAAAGCGGTCGAGAATAGATCAAGTCGTCGTGACAAAACAGATGGTGGTAGAACCGAAGACCGGCTGCCACGTGTGTATCGAACGGCGACGACGAGAAATCGGGACCAGACGCCAGATGAAAATCAACGTAGATCGACTGAACGAGTGGGTAGTTCTGCTAAACGGCGAAGACGTGATAAAGATGGCAATGACGTTAATACTTTTTCGATTGCTGAACGCATGCGTGGTGCGGACCACGTTAGAGGGAACAATTTATCATTAAAAGACGGCTGCAAAGAGCGGCTGAGGGTAAATTCGAGACGAAACGATGAGGAAAGTTCTGAGAAGCAACGGGACCGACGTCAGAGGTCCGGTCCTAGTGTTGATGGCGGTATTGGCGGCGACAAAACTTCTTTGAATAGAGTTGGCAAATCGACAACTGGATATGAAGATAAACGATCGCGGCAGCACGAAGCAGTTGCTATGAACAAGATCAAATTTGAAGTGGACGACAGTGACGAATATTACCGAGGTGACCACAATCGAAGTCGTGAAACTACCCGAAACAAACGGACACGGACAATCAATGAACACGACGAGTCTGGTGGGCAAGTTAAGCGGCGTAAAACTGGAACTGAGGATACTAGAACACGCGACAAACAAGACTCAACGTTGGACAGACATCGATCACGGCAGATGAGGCTAGAAGAAGGTGAAACGTCTCCAGTAGTGGAGTCAAGGGTTAGCCACACCAGCGGGGGTGGAGGTCATAAACGTACCCAGCGGAATAATTACAGTTACAAACGTGGCGGTAGCGTTGAAAATCGTCGAGATGAAAGCAAAAATTCCAGCAGGCGCAAAGACACTGATAACGTGTCTAAGCCAAAAGCTTCAATACGATTGGCGCATTTGGAGGCTGAAGATGATAGTGGCGGGGGAAGTATTACGGAATCGCGAAAGTCGGTGAACAGTGCTGCGAAAAGCTATCGTTTGCCTAGTGTGAAGAAAGCGTCGAAGGACGATGGTAATACGACAACATCAGCTGTGGTCAATCAGACGTCGCGATCTGGAGCTGTTCGGGTGTCAAAGAAACCGTCACCGATTAAGATCAAACAGGAACCGCCTGACTCGCCGGTTGTTAGACGGAAACCGGCTACGAGTGGGAAGAAGTCGGACAGTAGCGAGACTAGCAGTGACGGTGATGATAGTGGCGGTAGCAGCAATAGTAGCGGAAGTGGAACCAGCGGAAGTAGCGACGAAGAATCATCAAGTGAGGAAGAAAGCGAACAGCTGGAAAGAGGAAAGAAGACAACCAAATCAGTCGACAGTACTGGTTCAATGAAGCCGAGCCAGCCAACATATCGTGCAACTACAAACAGTCGACGCCCGTCGAAGACTGACCCAACTTTAGACAAGCAGAAATCACGGCAATCAAAGATGCGTCCCTCGTCACGAAATTCAACTGGGAAAACTATTAAAACAGAACCGATTGATAGCGATGAGGTTCAAAAAAGACGCACCTCCTCCGGTCTGCAACAGACTGCCAAGTCAAAGGATAAATCGCTAATGACGCCAAAGGAACGCGAAGTGTACGAACTTGAATTGAGAGCGCGTGCAATTAAAGCGATGATGAAGAAAACGCCGGCGGTTAAATCAGCAAATTGAAAACTCACTCAAATCAGTTTTCAGTTTTCTTTGAAGGCTTTTGTCTGGCTAGCGAAGAATACTCAAGTACAAGAAGTTCGTGGGTGGCTAGGGTCGTGCTCGATCTAATCTCTAGTCACGAGAAAATTGGACTAATTTGGACGACCGAATTTGCAAATCTTTAACGAAAATTAACCAAAATCATCTATAGTATGCGACGACAAACGCGAATCTTGTTTAATCTCAAGTGACCTTAAAGGATGTATCGGTAATAGTGTGGGACTGGCAATCGTTTGCTTGGTATGTTTTGCTAGATTGACAATTTTAAAATATCCCTGTATGTACGTTTGATGAAATATCATCGACTGCCGATGACATTTTACTATACTCAGGCTTAAAGATTGGTCTCGTGTGCCGGATATTTCCAGAGTAATTTTGTTTAGTAGTGCAACTTGTGTATAAGATGTCGAGTCTTAATGATGGTGTCGTAGTAAAAGAACAACCATGTCTACTTGTTTTGGCGTAGCTACAAACTCGTGCATTCCGGTACGGAACCGGATAGTGACGGTCGTCGACGAATGCAGACCAACGGCATCGCATGTCACAGCGTCACCCTTTTGAAGTGCACAACTACCGTAAGGATTAGATCGTTTAATAATTGTAATGATATATTTAATACTCATATCTTGTTTTAACATTTGGGTCATTCGTGGTATGTTTAGAATATGCAGTATATTTACGTAATTATACGTTGCTTTTTACCTGTGAGCGTATGTTTTAAGCTTCGAATGTCAATAATATTTTGTACTTTTTTATCATTTCCGAAGTTTTGTAAACTAGCATACATAAAAAAGTTTAATTCTTAATAGGATAGCAAGCTTGTAAGCAAGGTTACAGCGTCAGAATTCGTCTGCTAAACGTTATGTAGTTATTTATCTTTCTTCATGGTTAAACGAATCTGTATTTGACAGGAATACTGCACATATATGTACTATATGGCACAATTTCTTGTTTTAAAACCAACATAAACGAAATATATGATTACTTGAAATGTTTAAATCGTGATAATGCGTAGTTTTAATGGTCCATGTTACTTTAAGGGGCGTCTAGGTTTCTGGTGGGTGTATAAAAGAGTGGGTTTAGATTCTAGATTACAGTTTTATTGCTTAGGTTTAGGCTTAGGAACACATTTTTGCAACGCTTAGGCTTACGCTTAAGGAATACGCTTAATCTACTGTTACGCCCCTTAAAGTAATATTGGCCGTTTTATGCCAACATATACTTATGTTACAACTGAAATTGTGCGATCATTGTCAAATCGATGTTGCACCATCTCAACTTCCTGGCTTTTGAACTGTTTTATTGTTGCGAAATTTTCACTACAGTGATAGTTATACTGAAAGCAAAATAAAATTAGAATTTTTAATATGGTTGAGATGGTGAGTAAATGATAATGCGTTTCGCTCACACTAATTGTTTGGCGGAATGTTTGCAGAACAGAATTTGTGCTGCTATAAACTATATATACAGTATATTAGATCGGACGCTAAATTTGGCCACTTTCCGGCGGGAACTGTATACTGTATTGACCCGAATATGAGTTGGGGACTGATTTGTTTGGCCTCTCCAGAGGGAGCTCTCCCTGTTATTCGGTTACGGACTGTTATTTATTTTCAGCCTGCCCTCCGCCACCCTTCGTTTACTGACATATATGCAGTATTGCAACAATCCGTTGTATTAAACGTTTTCTGCCTTTTATCAAAAGCTTGAGCGATAATACAAGGTTATACTTTGGAATGATACTTTCAAAACTTAAGTATGCTTTGAAGTTTCGAACTCAACTTCATTTGGTGCTGGAGTCATATGCGCTACAATTACTGATAATTGAGATTTATGGGCTATAATTGGGGTTTAGTGACTCTATCCGCTTATGGACTCTTACTAGGGATACGGATTCTTCAAAATGAGGACCCCAGCCACCTCTTATTTGGGTCACTACAGTCAAGTAAAACCAAAATTGTGCTTCGAATTGTTAGTTGTATCTGATTTGTTTGTATATCAGTAAAACAGGATGCCCTGTACTTATCAGAGCGTTTAGGGTGTTTTTAATTTTAAAATAAATGCGGGTCCGCCTGTCGGCTAAATACATGATACTATGCAGGATAACATATTGTACTCACTAAATAGAATAATAAAAGGTTGTTGCATTTCGAACGCTGAATTAGCTTCTACATTTCTGTTTCTGCCTAAAATTTTCTTAATATATTTAAAATTTCAAACTTTAGTATGAAATGACATTCTACACGAAAAGCAGGCTAGTGTACCACAGCTTTGCGAACACTTTAAAGCGTAGTATCATACAGGGTTTTTTCCGCAAAACAGTTATGGCCGGACGAACATTAATTTTTTTCCGGAAAAAAATGAAATTCTTTGTCAGAGTGATCAGTCATCCCACCCTTAGCCGGCGTTTGCCCAAAAATGCTTGCATTTTTAAACTTTCTGCATATTTGAGCTTCTGATGACATCCCCTGATCATTCCGAGCCCATATCTGAATTTTCGAACAATTCGATTTTTAAGGCCACGAGTTCACTAAAACTTGGCACCCAGAAATGTTTTTCGATAAGTTAGACAACTTCACTGACTCGTTAGCCAGACGTTTGATTGAGAAACATTTAACAATATTTATCTTAGCTCCGTATAGCCTGTTGCGGGCTCACGTTATAACAGCGGCAGCTTGGGACAAGTTTTGTTCCTATTAGCCTATTGGGCTACATTTTGTCTGCTAATAGACCCCATATCATATTCAAAAAGTCGCATTTGTCTGCTATCATCATGTGTAGGTCACCTTTTGTCTTCAATATCATATGATATTCGACGTATTGTCAGCGAATATCATATGATATATTTTCAAATGTCTGTATACTTGAGGTAACATACCCACATTGTCCTGTTAAAAATCATGATACTAGAATTTAAAATTTGAATTTTTGAATTATACAGTGATTTTCTGAGCTGTTTTGGGTCGGAAATCGATTTCCAGACGTGTATTTAATATTTAAAGCATCTTTGTGTCGCAGTCGTCCAACTTTATTCATTCATAGTACCCAAAGATTATATACACTGTCCCGCTGAATATCATATGATAATCGTTGTAATTTATGAATATCATGATATTCGCATAAATGTCCCACAGTATCACGTAAAATACCATCCCTTGTACACATTAATCATTTGAGAGCGCTGGTTTGTACGCTAATGTCACATAACATTCGAGTTATGTCTGTTGACCCGCTATAAGAGCTCGAATTTTAACGTTGACGTCGAATCAACATGGGACAAACCGTGTCCCGCCTGCCCCGGTTATAACGTGAACCCCGCATGTATCCAATGGTCTATAATTTGTATAATTTTTCGATGAAAAATTCTTTAGTTCAATGGATGAATTTGGGACCTTAAAATTTGAATTTTTTAAAAATTTAAGTTTTGGCGTGCAATAATCGGAGAAGGTCATCGGAACATCAGAAACTCATAAGTTGAGCGAGCTAAAGAAGTCACACTTGTTTTTTGTAAGTATATATATTAAATCCCAAGACGCTTTTGGGTTTTCTGACATCAAAGCCGCTTAGTTTACTGCAACCCGCGAGCAAAGCGCGGTTGAAGCTAGACTTAGTCTTGTGTCAAATCATACGGTCGTGGCAAAGCTTCACATCTGAAATCAATTTATATATTCAATTGCTGCAATTTTTGCTCTTTTCGGAATATAATGTGTCCTGGTGGACATATACACACGGTCACTGTTAATGTTTTGCATGAAAAATAGTTACATGTCGTCTAAAAACGTTATTTTATATCATATTTACTTGCAAATTATAATTAAGAACCGTTTAATTTTTTCCATTTTCCACTCCCCTCGCAAAAAATGAAAAAATGGAAAAACCCATTTTTTCTGGTAAATTCTATTCCGGCAAACAACCCTGGTATCATACGATACTGACATCCAATATTTCGAATATATCATGATACTGCAGTACAAAACAAACCGTTAATATCACATCAGTATAGCAGACAATTCAAATTTTTTGAATTTGATAGCGGATCAACTAGCAGACAAAATGTTATCCGCTATTAAGTAGGGACAAAACGCGTTTCCTGCTGCCCCAGTTATAACGTGAACCTCGCATTAGAAGTTTCGTTGGAAATCGTATAGCCCTTGTTTCATTTTTACGCCAGGAAAAGGATACGGAGTAATGCATCGAACAGTGCCGAACCTATGAATCGCCTGTATTTTCGTTTTAGGTTACGGCAATCGTTAGTGAAACTTCGTATGTTATACGAGTTATGCCCTATGGTTAACAGTTTGTAAATCTTTGTTGCATCTTTGAAAACTTCGACCAATGTAAAAGAACAAGAGCGGAACAGTATTATAAGCATATGCCTAAAGCCTAAGCCGAGCAAAAATAGCGTAAAGCTTAAGTTTACTCTTTTCTAGTCCCGCAGAAAAACGTTCCGCCCCTGTTCTTTACATGGGACAAAACTTCAGTTAAAAGATTTTTAAAAGAAAACATTCGAACACAAATTTTTCACGCTGCATAATATATACACAATGTCAGTATGTTTACTTGGGTTACAAGAACGCTGGCAATAGATGACAAGTGTTATTCTACGGACGTAACATAATATATATCACCATATTCTTTTTATTCCTAAGGCTAAGCCTAACTTCAGCGTAACAATGGGTCTATAAGTATGCCTAAGGCTGAGCAAAAATAATAGACCAACTGAAGTCAACCAGACGTACTACGCCTACTTGACAACCTGAAGCTACTGTCGTAGGATCTTCAAACGATTTCAACGAATTATTTCAAATATTTCGAAGCGAGGATATTTTGAAACTTTATTTTAAGCTCAAACAGTGCGATCCATATACATACTACAGATATATTGAGGAATTGCGTTTGAATTAAAGATTTAGTGTAGGTACTGCAGTTTTTGTAGCTTCACAAAGATGGCGATGTATAATCGTCTCCGGGAAAAGATCAACTTTGCTGTGGTCGATTAACAATGTTGGCTGGGCGGCCTAGATCAGGAGACCGGGACAATGGGGTCCGTGTAAGTAAGCCACGGAAAGAAGAATTGTAGGCTACGTTCTGATGTTTGAATGCAAGTATTAGCTTTGAATTCATTATACGGCTCCGGCCCTGGCCGTTATATATATCGTATTTTGTCTTCAACTAATAACTATATATAAGTTCCCTTAAATTGTTACAGTTAAATATAAGTTTCGTATAGAAAGTGCCGTGATTTATGCCTGTTATTCTACGTTTCAAAGCCGGTGATCTGAAATGATTAAAAATCCACTTTTGAGTAATTTATGCTTCATAAATCGCTTCGAAGAATAAATATACCTCGCTCGTTCGCTCACTTTCGAGTTTGAACTTTGATATAAAGAATCGAATGCGAAATCTAAACTCATTAATAATTAACCAAAAGAACTTTTCTCTGTTTGCAATTATTCGCATTTAAACTGTGTTTTTCTAGTGCACAGCGAGCGGCTACGATGCGAATTCGTAAAAGTTAAAACTTTTGCTTACTTTGATAAAAGTGCATCAGAAGCGGAAAATTGCAAACGAATTTTACATTGTATAAATTTGGCCGGAACGAAAAACGACCGATTTTTTACACTTTGGCCCGTATTCTAAAATATATGTAGCATTTATTACCAGTTGGTGATACACTGCAAAAAAATTATGAGTCAAGCTGACTCCCTCCGAATAGGCTCTGTGGGACTGCACAATCTGAGTCAAATTCAACTCCACCAGAGTCAAATTCGACTCATTAAGTCGCACGTTTGACTCATGGTGGAGTCGAATTTGAATCAGATTGTGTAGTACCGTAGAGTCTAGGTATTTCGGAGAGAGTCAATTTGACTTACCATTTTTTGCAGTGTAGGTCTTGTGAATTTCGAACAAGCGAATGGTTAGTATCAAGATTGAGCACATTGTTCTCATTTGATGTCCCCTACTTCTATACCAATTTTGACACTTTCAATTACAGGCATTCGTCAGTTTGAAAACCTATTGCTAACTGATGATAGATGCTATTTACGTTTGAGAATACGGCCCCTAAACTAAACTATATTTGGTTTACACTACTCAAATAGTCAAATATATTCACATTATACATTGAAACAAAATATATTAAAGTGTTTAGTGTTAATTCAAACCGGAACTGGTGGCATTTCCGTCATATATATCACTTTGGAGGTTAAGTCTGGTTCAAAAATAATTGAAAACCGCAACAAAAGAATTTGAAAAAACAAAAATATAAATAATAAATTTTTTATATAGAAAACACACTGTGATTTAAAGGTTAAGATTTTTGATATTACACTGTCATTTAATGCATGTAAAAAGAAGTTAAATAAAAGTGAATGAAACTTCGTATTTTTCAGTGTTTTTCAAAATTTCGCACGGGTGCAGCAGGGTGCAACGCGGAGGTGAAAAATATCGGAACCGGAGCCGGAGCCGCAGGTGAACGAAACTTGCCGGAACCGGAGCCGGATGCCGATTTTCTGCCGGAGCCAGAGTCGTAGGCAGAACTCCGGTTGCACCATGATGTGTAGGGCTTTTAAATTTATTTTTAATTAAACTTCATTTTTTAGTTTTAGGAATAAAAATGTTAACCTTTCAACATTTCTATTGATTTACTAAAAAAATTTAAACAATTTTACGAAATATTTAACCGTTTCGACTACTGAAAATAAAATTAACGGCAAACTGTTGCATTTCAAAACGAATGAAATTGTTTAGTGTTGTAAGATAATTTGTCTGATTGACTTAAAATTAAAGATTTTTAAAACCATTTTTCTCATACATTCAATTTTAAAATAGCAATTTTTTGATGAATATATCCGTTGGTCTCCCTGCAATGTTTCAGCCATTGAAAACATCAGGGGCGGAACGTTTTTTGGTGACCGCAGTTTTAGGTTTTTGCTTAGGTTTAGGCTTATGAATATATGCTTTATATCACCCTGTTATATGGCCCTGTTCTTATTGGCCGATGATTTACCCCAAGCATAGTTCTATTGAACAGTACCGTTTTAAAGTCAAACGTAGTTCGTGTAGACGCCATTTCGCTTTAAATATCTATTTGGGACCATTTTAGGGCCGTCTCGGTTTCTGGTGGATCTGTAAAAGAGTACTTGAAGCTTACATTATAGACTACGTTTTTTTGCTTAGTTTTAGGCTTAGGAATACGCTTAATCTACTATTACGGCCCTAAAAGTAACATTAGCCTCTATTTGAAAATCTTTTTTTTCTTTCAAACAAAGTCCCTCAAAAATTGCTTGTATTTTACTGGTTAATTTTGTATTTGAACAGCTTCGTATATTTCCTGTATACTTAATAAATATTAATACAGTTCCATTCGCGCTTTTAAAGTTTTAATACAGATGTTTTTTCAGTTAATTTTTTGAGCTCAAAGGCCTATATTTTTTCAAGCTTTAATGTCGAGACAATATATACAATGAGTGAAAACTGGTATTATTTTGTTTTAGCTTTGTTTTTAAATAAATTAAAAATTCAAACAATTTTTGTAAAGCCAGCAACGATATATTTACTTAAATTTTAATGAATAAAAAAGTATACTCTTTGTAGCCCATGTTGCTTTGACGCAAAGAGTAAGCTTAAGCCTTAAGACCGAATTATTTTGATTTGGGCTTAGGCTTAGGCTTATAGGTTCATCGTTACGCTGAAGTATAGGCTTAGGAATATACTTATTGTAGGTGGCTGTGCCACACTTAAACCTATTTCAAACTAAAAACTAAAACTAAAATAAAACCCTATATCAAAACCACACCTTAAGGGAGTCCCTGGCTCCACCTAGTCTCTCTTAGAACTTAAGTTAGGCTTAGGCGTTGCTACAAGGCGTAAAAATTGGTAAAACTATGCTATGGCGGCTGTGTCCGCAATGTAAACTTACCTGGGGCCCTGCGTGGCCATAGAACGGTATTGATTAATGGTGCATATCGAGCTGGCTATATTTGCGCTTAACGACATAGCTAGGCTATGTCAGCACCAAAAATGGTGCTTTATATTGAGTGTCTCCGGCATGGTTGTTGTTGTTGTTGTAGTACCGGTTGTGTGGCTCTCGACCTCGACCGCATTGCGGACACCCAATTGTGGGTGTCGGCAAAAATGCAAATGAGGTCGAGATGCCGATATGGGTAGCCAGGACCGGAATCAGTCTTGGTTTGACTTGCTTACAGAACGGACGTTTAATTTAGCTTGCGGTTTGTGCATTTATTACCTACAGTTTTGAGTTTGCGTTGGTGTATTTGGAGTTAAAGGCGGAAGTTGAAATAAGTAAGGTCGAGTGGATTTAAATTTAAGATTGTCACGGTGGCTTAACATGTGAAGGAAATTAGGCATCACGGATTTAATCGGCATTGCGCAAGGCGCGGAATTTACCCAGTATCGGATACTGGTGTTATGTGTTAAAAGGGAACTTGGGGTATTACCGGAGAACCTGGGAAAAGTAGTCTAGTAAATCTAACGGGGTTAGATTTATTATTCTACAACGGTTGGGCCAAATCTAACGGGGTTAGATTGGTCGGAAATTTGGTGTAACTCTAACGGGGTTAGAGTACACGGTTTAACGGGGTGTAATTCTAACGGGGTTAGAATTGCACGGATTCTGGAAAACGGCAAAAGCATTTGGTACGGTAAAGCCAGTGGCTGGATTAAATCAGATTCAGACGTCGGCATTAAGGATTCCGGCTCGGGTTACCAGTTAAATTACATAACCTGTGATTTGCTGGCCTTAAATTTGGGTATTTCGTGTCTTACGGTTCGGGTACCAGTAAATTGCATAACCTGTGATTTGCTGGCCTTAATTTGGGCTATTTTGTGTCCCACAGGTCGCGGGTACCAGTTAAATTACATAACCTGTGATTTGCTGGCCTTAAAATTGGGTATTTTGTGTGTCATACGGGTTGCGGGTTGGGATTTATAATAAACATTTACCGGCCGCGTTTTACTAAATCAGAGCGAATAGCATACATCGAGAAAAGAACTATACAGGCGATACAGGATACAGGCTTAAGTCAAAATCACGAACTTCTCACACTTATAACACTGTTACGCCGTTCAAAGTACCTTTGGCTCTTAATGTCGACATTTTAGGTATGGCTGAATTTTGCCGAACCTACGATTCAACAGTAATTTTTAGCTTAAACAACTTTAAAACGTTATTAACTTTACCACCCCTTATTCAGAAAAATCTTGATTTTGACCTAAACGCATATATTCTGAGTTTTCAAGTCTTGAATATTGCTTGAATATAAATTAAATTTACGTTCGCTTCGCAAAATTCGACCTTACAAACTTTTATTCGTTTGAACGACTTGTGCGCTGTTGTTCTGAATTTCAAACCAACTCATTAAATATGCATGATTATAGCGGTATATACATTGTATATATATTTACCGATTTTCTTGGTCAATTTTCAATTACGTATGTATGTATGTATGTAAACTTTTAGAACTTTCATACAAAATGTATGAATAAAATCATGACACCACAGTTTTCTGTGCCTTTCATAATCGCATTCATGCGCGCACCGACTGGGTGTTTTAACCTCCCCAAATTTTTGAAATTCAATTTTGGCCATGAACCAAAGAAACAATCATTTCCTATTCGTACGGTTTTAAAATAAATTGCTGATAGTACATACAAAGCACTTTTTAATTTCCCACGCAATCTTTTTAAAATATCCTGAAAAAAATAAAATTGGGTTCAGTTCTAACCTTGTGTTAAAATCTGAAAATTCAAAAAAAGGTGAATATACAAGAGTCGACCCATGTATAGAACCGGGCCGGATCGTTTTCCGGAGGCGCTATAAGTAGACTCAGTTTAAGCTTCCGACTATTTTTTGGTTTAAGCTTAGGCTTAGGCTTAGGAATAGGAATGGGCTCATCCATACGCTTAGGCTTATGCTTTAGGCTTAGGCTTAGGAATATGCTTATACTACTGTTCCGGCCCTGTTGTATACATGGGCCCAAGAGTTAACTTTAAACTTTCAATGCAAACGTAGTATATACCTACCTACATTTTATAAATCTGTTGCGCTTAAATGCATTTGCGTTTTTATGTACATATTAATTTCCGTCATCTAAAAACAACCCCAATTAGATTTAGTACGATCCTGTGGCCTATCCATTGGCCAACAGGGATACCGGTGGACTTAGAAACCAAGTAATTGGGCTTAGGTTTAGGATTAGCCTTTGTTTATTTAGGCTCATGCTAGGCTAAGATTTAATATTTAAATTTTAAGCTAATAGAGACATAGGCGTAGACTCAGGTTTAGGCTTAGCCTTTATGGCGTAAGCCATTACATACAACGTGGATCGTGACAACGAACCGTACAATTTGCACAATTTGACGCCATCACAACAAGACCAACAATAAATATTAATATTGAAATATTAATTTGAAAATAGGACCAGTTGAAGAAAACTCCTCAAGGAATTTGTCGAAAGACAGAGCAAAACGTCAAAATGTTGTTGAAGTTTAACTCAATTCGAGTCGTACAACACGGGGATTTGACCAAAATCAACGTTGATCCGCCTGCCGTTGCCATAAAGTATCACAATCTGTCAAAACTGGTCTAAATGTGTGCGCAGCAGCTAAAACAAGCATTAATTATTTAAAATTGAACCGATTTCTCAAACCACAACGGACCAATGAATGCTGACTTTTAATCTCTTTATCTGCGCATTCGCTGGAAATGGTACGTATGCAAATTGAGATTCGATGGTCGAATACGTACGATTTCTAACGTTTATGAAAACGTTTTTGAAAGACAATTTTGTTGAACGCAGTTGGGTTCCCAGGTTGCGGCCGATGTTATAGAACGGACCGGGTCGGATCGTTGTCCTGCCGGTTGTAATACACTTGACAGTTTAAGCTTTAGAGTAACATTTTGCTTAGGCTTATAGGCTTATGAATAGGCTCATGCTTACCCTTTAGGCTTAAGCTTAGGCTTAGAAATATGCTTTATTATGAGCTTTAGACTAACTTTTTTGCTTAGGCTTAGAAATATGCTTTATTATGAGCTTTACACTAACTTTTTTGCTTAGGCTTAGGCTTAGGCTTAGTCTTGTGCTTAGGAATAGGCTCATCCTTACGCTTTAATAGTTAGGCTTAGGCTTTGGCTTAGGAATATGCTTATACTACTGTTAAGGCCCTATTCTATACATTGGCCCAGGTTAACCTATATCGCTATGTATCAGGGTATATAGGTATATTCATTTTTAGTTTATTGCTAATAATTTTAAGCATTGTCTATTAATACAGTGTTATGCTTCATAACACTATGCTCTGGATCTGGTACATTTCTGCAAAAAGCCAAGTTCTAAGCCTAAACCTGATTTTGTGGCGAAAAAATAATAAAAGTCCAACGCTGTTTTATATTATGTGTTTATTATTATTATGTAACCCAAGCCTACGCCTAAGTCTAAGCCTAAGTCTAAGCCTAAGCCGTCCGCCGTATCTAATAAAAACTTATTATCCGCTCTATTTTTATATTTTTGTATGTTTAGGTGTATCTCTTTATGTTACAAGTTTCTTTAAATATTTAAATTTTAAGTACTCTTCTTATAACGCAACCAAAACAAACATTTCAGAACCCCTGAAATAGTTTCGTCGGCGCTTGTTTTTCAGTAGACGTTACGCGATCCAAAGCCAACACTACAAAAAATGGTGAGTCAAATTGACTCTCTCGGAAATAGGCTTTACGGGACTACACAAACTGAGTCAAATTCAACTCCACCCGAGTCAAACGTGCAACACACTGAGTCGAATTTGACTCTGCCGGAGTCAAATTTGACTCAGCTTGTGTAGTCCCGTAGAGCCTATTTTGGAGAGAATCAATTTGACTCACCATTTTTTGCAGTGTACCGGTTCCTTGTTTATACACCCACCACAAGTTTTTACTTTATAATCAACTTCCAAACCCTCATTTATCACTTTGATCAGCAAAGCCTTAATTTGGTACAAACCCGAAAAGTGAATATAATTCAAGCAGAAGGGCCTAAATTTAGGCAAACCCTATATATATTCAATAAATATGCGAATGTTCCATATATTTAATTCGTGCATTTATAATTTATTGCAATGCAAAATGCTTTATATATAATATTTTGAGCAAATGATATAATAATTAAACTTTTGTCAGCAGGTATTTCTATGTATAGAAACTTTTCACAATTCTCTATTCAAGGGTGATTTCAGCTGCCAAGTATACGTTTTCTAATTTTTCAAAATGATTTTCGAAATTTTTTCACTTTTTTTGACACAAAAAATTGCCAATTTGAAATTTTTATAGAACGCAGGTATGAACTTTATTATCAAATTTTAGTGGCAACACCCTCTGATACTCAGGCGTATATTCTGTCGCATATTAAAACTTTCTAGCGTCGGCCGGCATCTGTTGTTGATTAACTTTAGACAACAAGACAGTTTAGTCGTTCTGTCTAAAACTCGTTTACTTATAAACACACACACCTTCATATTAATATATATCGTTGTGTGTATAAAGTTAGTTTTAACGTCCAAGCTAAATTAGAGTTTTAGCTAAAATGGCAAACACTAAATATATTCAACGCGATAACATATTCAAATACGAATTATTGGACTCAAGAAACAATTTAATATTTAATGAGGCAACGAAATGTACTTACTAAACACCAAACAAGACATTACGCCGCGAGTCAACACCCAAACAGAACGAACCATGAAAACTTTTGGCCATTTTATAACTTTCTGACATAACAACTCTGAATTGAACCTAAATTTGTGCATTTACTAATTATATACAGATCTGGTTATACATAAATATATATGATATGCATATTGTGAAAAATTTTGCCGAACTCGGTATTTGAATATATATGTGTATACAAGTGGTACTGGCTAGAGAACCGGAATAAGCATAGAATCCGTAAGGTCTTTTAAAGTTAGAATAGGTGAATTTTTAAGCATAATTATCATTTATTCGGGGTTCCAAATCAAGGTGGCACTAAAAGGTTTAAAACATATTTAACGGTGGTTTTAGGCAAATGGGTATATGGATCCTTCGGTTGTCTAACAGAGCTCATATCTTTAAGAACGTCTATCAAGATGTTGTAAAATGTTCCGACAATTGTTTATATCACAGTACGCATATTATATATGAATAAATATATAAATAATATATATTATTTATTTATTTATTTATTTATATATATATATATATATACATAAATATATATATATATGTATATATAAGCAGGTCCGTAGCCAGCTCACCTTGCTAGGGTGGCTAAAAACTTTTCATGAGTGGCATTCAAGCGTTTTCAATGACTTACAAGCAAGGTTGAAAATTTTCTCTGGGGGCCCAAAATTTTTCCAGGAGGCTGAGCCACCCTGGTCCCCCCTCTTGGCTACGGGCCCGCATTTAAGACATTGAATAACTGCTCAAAGCGCCTTTAATGCAATTAAACAGGCTTTCAACAGCAAAAATTTATTTTGAGACTAAACCTCAACATAAAACAGAAATATTTATTGGCAACAGAGTCAAAAAATGAAACCATATGCATTTATTGATTTTGATTATAACCCATTTTAGACAGTTCTTAACCAATTTGTTGGCGATATGACTCTGACTCGATTGAACCCAATCAATCATCTACCGTAATACCTGGTTCAAACCGTTTCAGTTGTTTTGACTCTACCTAAACTTTTTAAGAAATATGTGTGTGTTTCAAAATCAACACATTTCGGCAAAATATAATTATACTTCGCATGACCTGAAATGTACGTACTTTTAGTTTCATGAATATTAAATTACGCTGTAAACTTTTCAATATTTCTATAAACAAATCGACATAAATACAAAAAAAAGTCTATTTGTAGACAAATTACATGAAAATTTGGGCCAATGTACACTGTATAAAAATGGTGAGTCCAATTGACTCTTTCCGAAACTGACTTTTCCGGACTACACAAACTGTGTCAAATGCGACTCCACCGGCGGAGTCAAACGTGCAACTCAGTAAGTCGAAATTGACTCTGACGAATTCGAATTTTGGCTCTGTGTAGTCCCGAAACTACCATTTCGGAGAGCGTCAATTTGACTCACCATTTTTTGCAGTGTATAGATTACGGCTGACACAGTAGTATATACATATTCCTAGGCAAGCCTAAGCCTAGTAATAAACGTACGAATAAATCTACATCAAAACCTAAGCCTAAGCAAAAAAGTAATTCTAAAGCTTAAGCTTATTCCATAGCAGTCTGGCACAAAACGACCCGCGCCTGATTTATACATGGGCCAAAATTTGTATTAATCAAACTTTTGAGCCACAAAAATGTAACGGTTCAAAATTCTTAATGTTTACACTTTCAATTGTATGTTGATTTAATTCAATCGACCTTAGGAAATTTCTCAAAATTTCCACCAAAATATTATGTTGATATACAAATTTTTTCAAATATAAAATGAGTTTCTCACTGAAAACTATTCAAGTTCAATTTGTTCGGAAAAGTTCAAAAAAAAAACAACTTTATTTTTAAATATAAAATGTGCAATCACAACAAAACTATTTCACTGAAACCAGAAAAATTGTGCAAGAATTCAACATTTTAATGCAAATACATTATGGTTAAAATTGGTTAAATATTCGAAAGTTGAACGAAATAAAAATCTATTTTAAATGTAAATATGTAAAATTGCTTGGTCTGGTATCATTGTCGATTCAATATTTTTATGAATAGAACCTATTTTGTGGTTTTTAGAAGGTCTATAAACCAAGAATCGGAGTAAAACTACTTTAATATATTTGTTTGTAAAACTGTTGCTAAATATATCGATTTAGGCAATCAAAACAGTTTTGATATTTTTTACTCGAACAAATAAAAGAATAGAAAAAGTTTTTTCAAAAATTTTTTTACTTAAAATATGCAAAAAGTTCAAAATAAAAGTGACTTATATTTATTTGGATATTTCAAAAATGGTAGCGGACCGAAAACATTTCTGACGGGTGTGCTCATGAAACAATGCTAGCGAAACCAGTTTTAGGATACTAAATCATACAATTTTGGCTTTTATTCTTGTTCGGAACCGGGGGATATGACCTCACTGCCCCATCAATACGCCTGTACCAGTTAAATACTTGCTAACAACCTGTAAAAAATGCTATAATTGTGAAGGTATACATACGCAAATATATATCGATCTACATTGACCCATGCTTACTTAAAACCTAAGCCTAAACCTAAACTAAAATTTAAGCCTAATCCTAAGTCAGATAATTCTAAACACAAAGCTAATGCTTGTTAGACTCCTAATCCTAAGTCTAATTCTAAGCACAAATCTAACGCTTGCTAGACTCTAGTCCGCCAGACCTTCTGTGTTCTAGTAATCAGGCCCTTATAACTAAACATGTGCCTATATTTCAATGTCAAACCAGTATAAGGTTCACGCTGACAGATGCTGTAGCGTTGACCCTGAACTCCTCAATTGCAATTGTATTAATTTTGAATTTACATTCTCAAAACACAGAGAGCAACGAGCACAAATTATACATTTGAGTTTTGGTTTTAAATTGCTTACGCAACGTTTCATCCACGTATGCCGAGACCTTGCATAAATAACACAACACTCGATACACAAAGCAAAACTGCTATTTTAGCCGTAAATTAGATTTTCTGGTCAAAATCTGAACCCTAAAATTAACCAGTTTGATTATAACCAGACAAATGTAGTACGACGTAAAGTATAACGACGGGTAGAGTAATATTCGATGTACAACCACGCCTGCTAAGCTCACAACTCCCAGCAGGGCACAAGGTCAACATGACAGTTCATCTTTAGATGACCTTTACGATTAGGGTACATATTCAAAATTTTGGTTTAGGCTCAGACATTTTTTCCGTTATTGTACGAGTCCATCAAGGAAATGTTTGCCCACATGGACAATTTTAACCACAAACCAGAATCTTAAAAATCCGATCAGGCCCGTAACCAGCTTAGCCTGATGCCAGTGAGGAGGAAATACCAAATTTAGGACGGCATCCGTTGGTCCATTTCCAACCAACAGGGATCCCAACAATATTTTTGTGTTACTACTCAAATTGCGTTTGGTTTCTCGCTCGCTTCAATCGAGAGCATTTTTGACGGTTATATATCGCGCTCTCCTTACACAGTTTCTGGATCTGCCACAAGCAGTTATAGCATAAATTTAACTTGTAACCCTCTCAAGATTTCTATACTGCAAAAAATGGCGAGTCAAATTGACTCTCTAAAATAAGCTCTACAGGACTACACAAACTGAGTCAAATTCGATTCCGCCACAGTCAAACGCGCCATACAGTGAGTCGAATTTGACTTAGGGCGGAGACGAATTTGACTCAATTTCTGCAGTCCCGTAGAGCCCAATTCAGAGAGAATCAATTTGACTCACCATTTTTTGCACCGTAGACGAAACTATTCAACCCTGATTAAATCCTTAATTATAATGTTCACCTAGAACCAGTCCCTATTCAAAATACCAGTACAGATACTAGACAGGATTCAACCACACCTCGGCTGAGTCAAAATTCAACCTAGACACCAATTACGCAACATTCTAACATCCTTCTGGCGGTTTAAAACGTAGAATATAATACACATTAAAACTACAACTGGGGTTCAGATTCTCACATTTTGAGTCGAAACACAACACAGCGTTGATGCTGTAAATATTAGTAGACCATTATAAGGTGAGTTTAATTTCAAAATATATACGTAAAGTATATTTAATTGAAGCTAAAATGTTAGCTATCACATGGATATCATCTACGTATGTCATCAATTTTTCTTTATATAATATATATATATATAAATTCAGTGCACTTGCGATTTTCCGTTTCACCAAATGGTGAAATAGGAAATACGTTCGTTTCTGAACCCACATTCTCAAATATATGTAGCACCTTTCGTCAATACTGACGATGGTTCTTGTTTGTAGCTTTCCAACGAGTGAATAATTATAAATTTGAAATTCAGTACATTTTTCGCATTTGATTTGTCTTACTTCAGTGCCATGATTGAGATGCCAGTTCGTCCGTTGGAAAACCTGTCGCTAACTGATGATAGATTCTATACGCGTTTTGAGCCAAGAGCGAAGCATTCAGTAGTTGATAATTTAGTTGAAATCTTTGAGGGGAATTCAGACTTGTTTAAGGAGAGAAATTGTCAAAACACCGAATTTGTCCAAGGTTTCCAAATTCTAGCGTATACCGGAACCGTATCGAAAGATCGCCAAGCCCTGAAGGGCTGCGACCCCCGACCAGACCGGATACATTGTCCGGTACAGGATCCACTTTATTAAGTAATCGTTTGTGTTTTGTTAATTTAACTTGAAGTACCAACATTTTATCGCTTTTTTCGATGCCGACCCCCTCCGACGCAATTCCTCACTCCGCCAGCGTCTTCCGCAGTTCAACCTCAGGTGCCGTAGCCGTTTCACCTTCGAAACCATTTAAACAAGCTTTTCGGGTATCAACGACAACCCCCTAAACTTAACCCTTAGTAGTTTGGGCCAATGTAAAGAACAGGGGTGGAACAGCATTCTAAGCATACTCCTAAGCGTAATCCTAAGCCTAAGCCTAAGCGTTAGAGTAACAATGAGCATGTTTCTAAGCCTAAGCATAATCCTAAGACTATGCCTTAGCGTAACAATGAGCATATTCGCAAGCCTAAGCCTAACGCCTACGCCAAGCAAAAAATAACCTAAAGTTTAAGCTAACTCTATCGCAGTCCCACAGAAAAACGTTCCGCCCCTGATCTTTACATGGGCTGTAGTTTGAAACAAAATTTCCACAGTCATATCGACTAGGACGTTCCCCAATGACGGGATATTGCCTTACGCACAGTCTCCTGTCCGCGCGAGCCAATCCAGGTGGTTCATTGAACGCCTGTCAACCCCCGACCTTGTATCATTCCGGCGTGAGCACTTTTTACAATCATCATTCGCTCATATCCAATATTAATTTATATATCTTTTTATTCAGTATGTAATATGTATACACCATGGATCTCAACCTATCAACCCCATTACACAATTTTGAAATTATGGCTGCAACGTGTATTTGCCTATATTATATATTACGTATATTATATATGTTATATATTATATATTATATACATTATATATTATATATTATGTATATGATATATAATATATTTGCTTTAACATTTGACCTATTGCAATATCGCTGACCTATTGCATACTTATAACTGATGATTAAAACCTAATTAAAATTCTAAATTAAACTCAATTACATAAAAGCTGGCAATGTGGATATTAGCATTGTGCAGTTATAATGCAACGCCCATGTGTCTGTCGACTCCATGTTGTAATCCAGCATCATAGTTGACCGGGAATACAAATATATTTTAAAATCAATAAATTTACGTTTGTGCCATTATGTCATATGAGGGATGACGTATCTAATGACGACATTCAAACGCACGTGACGTCATATCGCAATTTTAATTCTCATCTCCGAGGTCGAAACATAGCAATATTTCATTTTTTTCAAAATAGCCTCGTTTGGTAGGTCTAAATTGTGCAGTACCATATAGAACCCTTCACAAAAGTTTTGCTGAATATACTGTGACGCTCGTATTCACGGTGTACGAATTACTGGTCCGATGCTTTAAGCACTGAGCTTCTACAAGGTTGAACGTCAGCAATGGATATCAGCGGAGTGGAATTTTACTCAGTTTGTGTTGTCCGGAAAAGCCTATTTCGGGAAGAGTCAATTTGACTCACCATTTTTTGCAGTATGTACTTTGTGGATATTAGCTATATTTTGATTCAAGCTACCACGGACAAAAATTACGGATGCGTGGACGATTTTCTCAAGCGACGTCAAACAGGGGGACACCAGCTAACCGAACAAGGGTGGTAAAAATCAACAAGCAAACAAAAGTCAAGCGACCGGCAGAGTAAAACCTCACGAACGAAACGAGCGACAAGGTGGCGCGTTTTTTGCAGTAAATGATTTACGTGGGGTTTTCGACGTTTCGACGATACCCCCCCCCCTCCCACACTTTTCTATCGGTATCAACCGGCACGCCAGAACTTCCTGTACACCATTTAAAACAATGGTTCTTAAAATAAAATTGGCCAATCGTCAGCGACTATTCAATACGGTAGTGACTCCAACTGATAGCAAATGTTGACGAGTTTGCGAGTCCACTCCTGTGTCTCCCTCTCGACGCGCCTCCGGCTCTACGTCCACTGGACAGTTTCATTCATCCCACCGACCCTCAGAACCAAACCCAAAGGCGGAATAACGGACCCCAAATCAAGATGGGACAAGTCTCACAGAGAAGCACAATCTATAATTCGGTAACAAGTCTCGTGAACCAGAAGCCAAACGTAATTTTAGCATTAAACCATAATACATTGTGTTGGTTTGGAAATCTAAGGACGCGCAACCGTGGACCCCCTTTTGCTGCATCCCTGACCATGTGTATATAAGTTGCATGACTGGCCAGATGCATAGACACACCAGAGTCCAAAGTGTCTGATCTGCGAATTCGGCTACTTGACAGTCTCACGTGCTTGCAATCCACATTCTCTTATCTGTTTATCCGTCGGGTCGCGTAGCCGCATTAATCTAATCGACAGTTGAAATATTAATTAAACTTCAATTCAAAATTAATAACCCCGGTGTTAGTATACTTGTTTGAGTTGAGTTTATTGAATTTGAAACTTACCCGTTCGCCATTGTCGCAGGCATTTAATTGAACCAGTGAATACTCGCTCATTATACATATAAACACCATATGGTTCAGTTCCTGTTGAACGCGTTTTAAAATTAAATTCTAACCTAAGCAGCGGTATATAAAACTCTTTTACCAGGAACATATTGCTGAATACCAGTTATACTGGCCGATCCAAAAGGGGACGTAAAGACCGAGGCCCACCCCAACAGGTATCAACACCAAACTCTGGATCATTTAAATTTTTTTCACCCCAAGAACATCAAGTAAAATCCCCCTAGGGTGTCAATTAAAGTCCACCCTAGGGGTCAATTAAAGTCCACCTTAGGGGTCAATTAAAGTTCCCCTAGGGGGTGAATTGAAGTCCCCCTTTTGATGTCAAGTGATCAAAACGCCAAGGTGTGCAAAAATGGACCAAGATGAAATTATTCCGGGACTAGAACGAATATGATAAACACAGCTTTCAAACGCTGACGTAGAATCAAAAACAGATGCCCACACTGGGTTACACCGGGTGTCACTGGAACCGCTGGTAACTGAACGAAGCTTATGCCGAGCGGTGATACAGTTCTCGGAAGATTACTTGAGCGAGTCGTATTTGCCCGACCCCTTATTTACCGGGTCATATATTATTCGCTCTTGGGATAACTTGCTTACCATTCCCAGGCTCGGAAGGAAAAATACCGAACAAGCATGACTTACATTGTCTATTGCGGTTCAGGACTGCTGGTCCACATATAGGATATGCGATCAGGTTTATAATCTTTTAGCACTGTTTCTTTTATTCGAGTAGTATTAACCTTAAGCTTACAAGTTATTCTTGCGCAAGTGATTTGGAAATAATTTTTCTCAGTTTTCCTGCGCATAAATACTTTAAAATTTGTATTCGATTTTGTTTTAACAAGTAGCCGTAGTTGCATCCATGCGCAATTTTCCTAAACTACTCGGGTTTCAAACGTTATCACAATGTGTATACTATAGCATAGAAGGCACTCGTTAACACACACTTTAAGCCCCGGGCCCCCCCGGTCGCGGGGGTGGGTATTTGTGAGAAGGGTAAACTTACAGAATTGGACTCAGTGTAAGTTTATACGTACTAATTCTTTTGTAGAACGAACTGTTAGGTAATTGTTAAAAACAATGTTTACTTGTGTTTGGAACGGTGCCCAAAATACGTATGTCAGACATTCCAGCTTTAATATACAGATAACCGGTTCTGATAAATGTTTGCAACGTTCAAAACTTGTTGTCATTTGCCGAATAACTATGAAATGGCTTGAATTTAAATGTTTTTGATTTTCATATGACACCTACCCCTATATTATAAGATAAGAAACACAATTTAAACATTTTAAAATTTTATAAACCTTATCAAGAGACAAACAGTATTGAAACTTTGCAAATGTGACATTTATTAACCTGTAAAGGCATCCGATGTATTTGTTTTATCTTTAATTTCACAACCGTATTCAGGCTACGGTTCTGAACATAGCATCTGTTTATTTATATATAATTATGGCCGGAGGTACGGAATATAAACCCCCCTAGGAATTTATTAAAAAATAGTTCATTTTATCGACGTTGACGGGCTGAATTCAACGGCACCATTTTTGGCACTGCAGACTCGCCGGTTCAATAGTTATGGCCCTTTAAATTTCAACTTTTTACTATATAAAACATGTACAAACAATTAACCTTGTCACGCTTATATTTTACGAACATGTAAATAATAAATACATCTTGTTCCAATCTGCACGTGTTTGCACTATAATTTCAAGGACCCTAACTTTTTGAACCGTTGGTCATGCAACCATAAAAATGGTACCGTTGAATTCAGCTCAAACCTGATAATAATAATAATTTTCAAAAATGAAAGTTTGACGTTTCATAGGAAGTCTGTTGATTCAAAATTTGAAATTATAATCTTGAAGCTGAGCGTTGTTATCAGATATTGAAATATTTCGTTATAAAACTACGGCGGTATAATAAATCAAATATGTTCAATAAGATGTCGTAGTGTTGTTTGCTTAATATTTAACTTGTTAAGCTAGTTTAACCTTGAACCAATATTCTCAGTTTCGTATCTGCCTGTCGTCTGAAAACCCCAAACAGACAGGCATAATTTCTTCGTTTTTGCATCTTCACACAAAATACCTTATACCTTCTAGAAAAACAGTATTAATCTACTTACACAACCAGAACGATCATCCGATACTGCAAAAAATGGTGAGTCTCAAATTGATTCTATCCGCAATAGGCTCTACAAACTACACAAAACGAGTCAAATTCAACTGTGCTAGAGTCAAAGTCGACTTACTGAGTCGCACGGTTCTTTCTGGCGAAGTGTTACTTGACTCAAATTATGTAGTCCCGTAGAGCCTATTTCGGAGCGAGTCAATTTAATTCACCATTTATTGCAGTGTAAGGTATATTATAGACTATTTATTAATGTTTCACAACACAATACTGTCACATTGAAATGCTGTTGAAATAAGCATAAACAACGCAATGCTTAACTTGAGCGGAATAAGCTTAATTTCTAAAATCGTCTGACCATCACTGATTGGTGCAAAATGACGCTGGTGTCGCTTTGACCAACTTAGATTATTCAGTAAAGTAACAGAACGTAGTGTAAATAAATATTTATGCCTCTGTTTTTAACCGCAATAAACGGATTGACTAACACCAGTCACTAAAATCTACAGCCAATCCTTTGAAAACATACTTTACAAGTCCTTTATTCGGTCCACAAGCCTTCGGGTATCGATATCTGGTCGCCTGACTTTATCGATATCCGGCCTGTCCCTCGGCTATCGATATCCGGCATGGCCCTCGGGTATCGATTTCCGCCGCCTGGCCCTCGGCTATCGATATCCGGTCTGGCCTTCGAGTATCAATATCCAACCGTGTAGGAACCAATACCAATTACATCTCATTCATAAAGTCCGATTTGTTTCCAATTTCATTGACAGTTTATGATCACGCAAATTCTATCACGGAAACTGAATCGGAAACTAAAAATAGAACCGCACCGATGACTCATCAGCTAATTTGATGAATGAAACAAAAAGAGTCACAACCCATATTTGTCAACAAATAAACAACGTTTTGAAACATCGGTCATTGTTCTAAGTTTACTACCCTCATCTCTCAGATTCCCACACCTTTTACGAGTATTTTGAAGCCAGTCGAATAAAAGCGATTAGTCATCGCTGACCCCTGAGACGGTATAACCCCGACCGAGGCCATTCGAAACCATGACCAAGTTTGTCTAAACCGCAATGAATCAGTTGTTTAACCGGTATTTTTAATTGCAGTAATCGTAATGGGGTGTATAGAAACAAGGTATACCCTGATCATTGGTAACTATTAAATAATGGTCTATTATTAACAACCTTTTCCAACATATATATTTTCTACATCATCTGAAATCTACCGTTTAACCGTTTGTCACATGAATATTTTCTATTTCCCCTGAGACATACTTTTATGCTAGGATTCAAACTCCAGTGACTGGAGTGGGAGGCGTATACCATCACCACTCAGCTATAGGAGCTTGACGCTCGAGCCCGAGGGGCTCTCACGTCTTGTGGTTGATTTAGTACTATGTATACGTGTTGCAGTTGTTAAACACTGCGCGATATATATTATTTAACGTATATACACTGCGTGAGTTACCTATAGGCAACTCTATGTAAGAAGGGGTTAATCTAGAATTCGAACCCGGACTCGCCAATGAGCGTTGTGTACCATTATAACTCAGCTATACGAGAATGCTCGAGCTCGGAGCGTCTCCTCAAGGCTTGTTGAGATACGTTGTTCTCTGTGAGACAAAAGGTTACTGACTGAACCAGATTTGAGCTTGAATTTGGTTAAAATTTCAATCAGAGATCTGCCACTCATTTTATTATTAATATTTACTCACAGTGATTGACAATAGAAATTGAAATATTAATAGACCGACATCAGATTGTAAATTTCATACATTGCCCCACACAGCTCAAAATCCCTAATTGCACACAGTCGGCAAAACAAACATTCGTTCAGAATAATTAATAAGTAATTTTTTTAGCAAACATTTTGCCTGCAAACAAAAGGATCGCATACGAACCGATTATACAAACTTTTAACCTTTATTACACAAATTGAACGCTTCAAATAATTTCATTTCAACAAAAGAATTACACTGATTGTTTCATAAATTAGCGACATTCTAGGAATATCATAAAAACTTTGATAAATAAATAGATTTATTTATCCGATTATATTAATATATTTTTTTTACATAAAATTATTTTGCCTAAGCAAGAATTTATATAGTTTGGACCACGAATAACTAGAAACTGTGATCATTAATCAAGCGAACAATAATGGTTGAACAACATACAAACCGCTATGACCCAAGTAATAAGTACGGTAATCAGTCTATGATGTAACTGGATATCCGTTTCCGGGTAAAATCGGCAAAAATTTTAGCTAACAAAAATGATGCTGATAAATTTTAAAAACATATAAACAACAAAGTGTTGCCAAAATGTAAGCTGTAAGCTTTGTTGATAAATCTGTGAAACTAAACATTGCAAAATTTTTCCAACAACTTAAAAACGCTCACGTAAACACAAAACTTTTATACAAATCTGAATATTTCCATTATCGAAACTGCTGGAAACTCCGGCACAAATTCTACCAAAACCCGA
The DNA here is from genome assembly GCA_030248215.1 of Enoplolaimus lenunculus. Taxonomy (NCBI): domain Eukaryota; kingdom Metazoa; phylum Nematoda; class Enoplea; order Enoplida; family Thoracostomopsidae; genus Enoplolaimus; species Enoplolaimus lenunculus. The sequence continues at coordinate 107,947 of JASANG010001546.1, read as the reverse complement.
GGTCGATTTTTTCACCGGAACCATATACACACTGCCGCTTGTACTCTGCTATCAAGTACAACGACCGGAAGTTACAAGTCATCTCCACTACGGATAAAACCCCAAACTCTAATCTGTGTAAATTTGTCACTGCCACGATTTAGCAAAGTATTTCCACATATAGAATGGTACGTTCATTGTTCTTTTAATTATGATTTCCAGCCTAAAATAGACTGAGGTTCAAGCAGAAAATAGTAATCGCCCGTGATATCAGATGCATTGAAAAAATACAGCTTATATTAACTATAACAAAACCTATGACTTTGGAATACATAAGTAGACAAAAAGGTTAATCAAATATGCAATACATGCATATATTAGGGATCTACAAACGAAAATATACCCACATGGGCACCCGCTGTAATTTGCCACGGGTGTACAGCTCAAACACCCTCGAGTCCTAAACACAATTACTTACGGTTCTGTTTAGAAACGAAACGTTTGACGCTGCAATAGTTCAATCTCAACGTTTCGTTCAACTGAACGTAACTTTTCAACGCAAACCGCCAGGCGTAGCGCCCTTCAGTACCCATATTTGGTTTGGCCAATGTTACTTTAAGGGGCGTAACAGTAGATTAAGCGTATTCCTAAGCCTAAGCGGTGCAAAAATGTGTTCCTAAACCTAAACCTAAGCAAAACAAATGTAATCTAGAATGTAAACCTGCTCTTTTATTGAGCCACCAGACACCTGAACGCCCCTTAAAGTAACATGGGCCTTTGGCTTAATCGCGCTCAGATTTGACAATAGTCAAACTTTTGACATGTCAACCATAATTATTAAAAATATATACACCAATTGTTTTTAATATAAAACCAAAATAAAAACATCAACGACAAAACGGCAACAGTGAACCAAAAATGAGAACCGATATTTAATTACGTTAATACATCAGAATGCGTATCAAATGGCATTTTTGGGCTCGAATCTAATTATAAATAGGTCGCATACCAACAGGTTATAGATTTATGGCTGTACTTAATCGAAAACGTTAAATCTCTACAATTGGTAATATAAACAACAGCTTTAACCTAAAAATATACGCACATAAATCCCGGAACCGGAAACATGTATACGTGGTAAGCGGAACGATAATACGTACGCAAAACTGTTATTTGCACAACCAAATTTGAAACCTGTCAGTCAAAAAGTCACCAAATTGCGTTCGCAGAAATACAACTGCACTGCCAAAAAATGGTGAGTCAAATGGACTCTCTCCAAAATAGGCTTTTCCTGACGACACAAACGGAGTTAAAATTCGACTTCGCCGGAGTCAAATGAACACAGGCGGTTAAAGAAACATAAAATAGTGATTTTGAGTTAAAAATGTACCAGAAAAAAACTTAAAATAACAGTTTTTCGATTTGTAATAAAAAATTTATTGTTTGATTTTACGCTAAAAGAAAGCAAAAAATACCGAACATTTGAAGGATGAAATCTGACGACACAGTAAAAACAACAATAAAATATATTATAATAAGAACAAAAAAATCAAACATAAAACTATTACTGAAACATGGCAGAAAATGGCATTTAAGTATACATATAAGTATATACAGTATACATTTGTAAGCATATATGGCACAAACACATAAATATATGCAGAATGATATGACTTGTTCCTGGCTAAAATAGCACACGGCTTATAATAATTGCGAGTTAAATTTGACACCTGAATTTGTAGATTAGGTTCCCAAATTCGTTTTTTTTTGGCTCGAACGTTCTCCTAATTAAAAACTTAACCTGAAACCTCAGCCTACATTTGCATAATTTAAATTTATAACTGCAACACAATGTAAAATCTAAACAACACAGTGCAGAACGAAATTTTGCAATTAACAACGAACCGCTCTTTTACATTTTCTGCCCGGCTCAGGTTTAGACTTAGGTTTAGGCAAACACTTGCTCAAGTCTACTAAGCGATATCGTAAGCCTAAGCTTGAAAGTATACTTAATCCTTGAACAGCCTGGTTGCCAATAGTCTCAGTCACTAACCAAAATCCACATTCAAATTGAACTCGTAGCGAACTGAATCTATTAACGGGCAAAACAATTGTAGGGTCGGCATGCGGTTGAAAAACCCAACTTACCGCTATGCCTACAAGCGGCGTTAAAACTTTCTAGAGAAAACCGTCATATTTCCAGGGTCGGGACTGAGTTCACCTCCTGCCCGATATAAACGCAGGCAAGGGTTAAAATAAACACATTATACCAATAGCACAGATGGAATGTGTATGTAGTGAATAAAATGAACGCACCATACATTCGACAATTAAAAATTAAAATTATTGTATCCGTTTTAATTAGCATAAAAGTTAATAATTTCAAACTACTTCTAATCTCTCTCTTTCTCTTTCTCTCTCTCTTTCTCTTTCTCTTTCTCTCTCTTTCTCTCTCTTCATTTCTTACACATAAAGCTTCATGGCTAGTAGAAACTATACTCCATAAACCAACATACTAGCAATGCAGTTAAGACTGAAAACAAACACTTAAATTTGTCCTTAAAAGTTAAACTCACCGATCAGTGCCAACCCAATCGTTATGGCCAATGTAAACAACAGGGGCGGAACAGTATTATAAGCATATTCCTCAGCCTAAAGCTAAGCCTAAGCGTCAAAACGAGCATATTCCTAAGCCTAAACCTAAGCCTAAGCGTCAAAACGAGCATATTCCTAAGCCTAAACCTAAGCCTAAGCGTCAAAACGAGCTTATTCCTAAGCCTAAACCTAACCCTAAGCGTCAAAACGAGCATATTCCTAAGCCTAAACCTAAGCCTAAGCGTCAAAATGAGCATATTCCTAAACCTAAACCTAAGCCTAAGCGTCAAAATGAGCATATTCCTAAGCCTACGCTTACGCATAAGCCTAAGCCAAGCAAACAAATTTAGTCTAAAGCTTAAGCTTACTCTAATGCAGTGAGCACAGAAAAACGTTCCGCCTTTGATCTTTACATGGACCATCGTTATTAGCCTCAAATCAATCGCGTTTTACGCTACAGACGACGCTGCCTACAATAATTGCAAAAACTAAAAATCGCCAAAGTTCCAAGCTATAACATAAGCTATAACATACCTGCTACTCCTATTACATAGAACAAACAAGTACAGTAATTTTAGCCATATTTGGTTTCAAAATTATTACCCGGCTGTTTTGTATACTTTTTAGGCTTACGATTACACTCAAACTTATACTCAGTTTTAGGCTAAAATTTTGCCAAACCTTTGATAAGAGGATGATTAGTTATTGGGTTTACTAAACACTAAACCCGGGTCAAAAAGGAACGTGTCCAACAGTACATTTTTTACGTAAAAGTTATTAATAATAAACGAGTAAACGTACAATTTCGTGTAATGTTTAGTGTAATTTTTACACAAACACGGCAACTGAGATGCATTTGCTTTCGTTTTGAATATTTTTAATTTAAAATATTTTCAAATGAGTTAAAAAATAGCGGACCAGTAAAAATGCCATCATATGCAAATAACATAAATGCAAATATAATAAATCAAACATAATTGCAAAACACTGACCGATATATTGCTTGAATAAGTAGTACAGGTTAAAGCCTGGATATAACAAATATATACTCTGCACATATATATAATATATATGTATATAGTATATAATATATATTACATATACTTATACATATTATATATACATATATATGGTAGATATATTATATATACATAAATATGTATATATAATATATATTACATATACTTATATATATACATATATAAACATTATTCAAATCAACTTATCATGTATAATAGGCTGCGACAAATAATCTTAGAACACTTGACAACAAGCCTAACAAGGCAATTAGCCGAAATATCGATATCTGGCAATCAAGGTATTATTCCATATACTTTGCATTATGGTTAAACGTGAACCAAAAGGTTTAGATTGAACCAAAATTTGAATAAAAGTAGCATACATATAAATTTGTAATAAATAAAACTAAAAAAGTCTTGAATATATATTGTCGAATTAGTTATCGCGCTATTTGCCCGCGTTCAAGCGAAGAGTAACGTATCTTTTACGGATGCCATATAACATATATGAGTGGGACATACTCCCATCAAAAATTTGTTGCAAATCCCACTTTTTCAGCTTAAAATATACCAACAGGAGTTCCGGAGGTCACAAAGTTAGCCTCCTGTAATGACATTGTGGCTACGCTCCTGTTCGTTTTGACCTTTGTTAACTGAACGAATACAGGTAATATTGTTGCTGCGTCATGAGATATACGAACATGACAACAATTAAATTGCAAACGATATGAAAATAGTTAGTTTAACGTGGAATGGCAGCAAAAATATGAAACATCACAACCACAACAATACAAACAAAAATAAAACACGAAAAAAGAACAAATGAACAAACAAAAAACGCAACCGAAATGAAATAAACACTAAAACCACTAGAGACATGAACACGTAATTGAAACGACCCAAAACAATTTACAAGAATGGAGGGGTGTGGGGGTAACGGTGGTGGACAAATCGTAATGCAAGCAGCAGTCATAAAATACAAGGCTCTTGTACATTTGTCCTAACCAACAAGTTTCAGTTTTTCAACATAACACCATTTCTAAGCCTAAGCCTAAGTTATCCCAAAAATATAAAAATTTGAAATTGTACAAGAGCCAAATATAATGCAAAAAATTATCATAATAAGAATAGCACGTGATAAAGAATAGCACGTAATAATAATAATAATAATAATAATAATAATAATAATAATAATAAATAATTTAATACTAATAGTAATAATAATAATTAATATAATATCACATTAGCTATAAAATAGTTTATCGTAGTTCAGCAGTCTTGGAATACTTAAAACTTAAACCGCCCCAATTAACACGTATTAGCTTGGCGGTATAGCTTAAGCTTAGGCTCAGAACAGCGACGAATTTTCAAAAATATGATCTTTCAACCTATTAATGCACAATGCCCATGTTTAAAATATACATTTAGTTCTTAACAATTTTACCAATCTACGCTGAAGCCAAATGACTTGCAAGCAACGTTGAATATTTTCTAGGGGGGGGCCAAAATTTTTTCCAGGGGAAGGAACGCTCAGGCGTCCCTGGCCCCTGTTGGCTACGGCCCCGTATTGATACAAACCGCATTTTTATATTTTGAAAACCAAATAATACATATATATATATAACATATTACTCTTATTATTTGTCGTGGTCACACTTGGTCCATACAATAACAGAATAAAATGATATGTTTCATTTTTCAAAAACAGACAAACACAAACACCATTAACACGTGCACTTTATTGCAATTGCAATTTCTGCAATAATTGTGCACCAAAAATGCAATTATTTGCTATTTAAACTTACGTAATCAATAAACAACATTTAACAGGTTCATGAAAAAGCGCTTTTTCTGATCGCCTCAACGCTGTTAAAAAACTGGTTCATGTAGCAGAAATTTTCCTACAACCTAACAATAGATGTACCTAAACCTAATCATGGTTATTTTATTTTTATGAGGCAAACCAGAAACCTACGATAAATTTATAATTCATTTATTGGCTAAGTTAACAAACAAATTTCGCTACATCTTTCGCCATCATTTCTTGGTAAAAATTTTTTCCGGTATCGAGTTAATTTTAACCGGGATACAGAGTACCCAAACCATATTAAAACCTATTTGACGTGCGAACAAACCAAACTATATACATATGTGTAAATACAGTGATAGGATTTACATTAATCACAACGAAGATGCACTCGATATACAGTTCAGCCTATGGTCGTTATCCAGTAAGCGAGTTCGAATTGTCAAATTTGAATTTAACTAACAACTTCTTCCAGTTTACTTATCATGGTAAGTATAATGTATGAGATCGTCATTATTAATGCGGTTGCTGCTATGCCTGGATATCCCGTAGTAAATCATTCGGCACAATTGTAAGAACCATTCGCTCTGAAAAAAAACAAACCAAACAATTAACAATCGAAATATCATCCATAACTTTATTTGATACGTACTGTAGTGACCCGAATAAAACGGGATCTCCATTTTTGAGTCCCAATCGATAGGAGTCCGTATCCCTAATAAGAGACCGTAAGCGGATAGAGTCCGTAAACCTTAATTAGAGTCCATAAATGTCAATTATCACTAATTGTGGCGCGTAAGTGACTACAGGACCAAATAAAGGTGAGTTAGAAACTGTTAAGCGTACTTAAGTTTTGAAAGTACATTTCTAAGTATCATCTTACATTATCGCATCAAGTTTTTGATACAAGACAACATAAACGTTTAATTCAACGGATAATTGCAATACCGGATATATATCAGTAACGAAGGGCGGCGGTGCGTGGGTTACAAATAAATAAATAACAATCCGTAACCGAATAACAGGGGTGCACCCTCTGGCATCAAAACGGCCACTAACTGGTGATGAGTGTTACAAAATTGCCAGAATGTTCCTCAATGCTCTCAATATTCTAACCTTTTAGAGTCGACGTCAACACCGACCGGTTTACATCGAAACAATTCCGTTACTGCCAGGTCCGCCAGACGTCGGTCCATAACGGCTGATACGGTCCACAACGGCGGCACCTTTCAACGGCATGGGAACGGGCATAAACTGAAACGACGCACGAAACGGGTTGTCGAGTTGTTTACAAACTGGCAAATATACCATACTCGACACAAATACGCCTGGTCCGTTGGTTTCTTGCATTAGAAACGGTTGCATCAGATATTGATTAGACATTGGGTTGTTGTTGTTGTTGTTGTTGCTTTTATTGTCATTATTGTTGTTATTATTATTATTGTTATTATTATTATATTTATCACTGTTGTTGTTATTGCTGTTATTGATATTGCTACTGTAGGTGATGTCACCGTTCACTTTGTTGCTGTCGTTGTGGTTGTTGTTGTTGTTGTTGTTGTTGTTGTTGTTGTTGTTGTTGTTGTTGCTGCAGTTGTCGTTAATACTGCTATCACCATTGTGATTATTGAACTTTGACGTATTAATATCACTTGCCACGGTTCCACGATCAAAATCAGCCGATTCGTCGTTACTGAATGCCTGGTCGCCGCCAGCATCAACGTCACCTGAGCATTTTCGTCTATTTATTTTCTTGCCAAATTTATTATTGTTATTACTACCATTATCACTATTATTGTAATCATTATTAACGTTATTATTATTATTATTATTATTGTTGATATTGTTGCAGCTGTTATTTTTCTTGCTTTTGTTTGAAGTCGAGCTCAAATCAATAGTACAGTCAGTCTGACGTCGCGAGCAATTTCGTCGTCGTTTTTCAACTCGAGGAACCGCCGGTTGAGTTGAATTCAACCCAGATTCAAAACTCGTCACACCATTCGTACTGACAGCTAACGGAACACAGCTACCAACGATATCGTCAGCTGGCGTCACTGATACGCCGCCTTCAACCACTGGTACATCGCTATCCTGAGTTGCTTGGGACCTTAACTTTCTCGAACTACTGGTGTTCGGGCAAACGCCTTGGTCAGATCTGCCCGAGTCTTGCTGTACAAGCTGTAGACTAGAATAATATGAAGGCACGTTAGCGCCGCTGTCATTAGATTTGATGCCAAATTCGAACAGACCAGAGTTCAGTGGTGATTTTGATTCCGACCCATAGGTATCAGAACGCATAGGCTGACGATTTCTGACAGCTGTTAGCGACAGTCCAGGTTGATACAGCGCCAAACGATTGCGAAACTCATCCAGGACTCCTTGTAGCGTTCGGGCAGTGTTTGGCGAGTTTCGTTTCGTTACAATACCGTGCGCCTGCAACGTAAAAATAAAAGCGATCCTATTAATTATTTTAACTGACTGAAATATTTTCAAGGATACCAGCAGTCTTTAATATTAAACGTTGGAAAACCAAGCGACCAATCAGTGATCTCAAAAACTTATAAGTCGAATCAAAGATAAGTCGCTGTTTACTGATAGGATACCAGCAGTTTTTAATATTAAACGTTGGAAAACCAAGCGACCAATCAGCGATCTCAAAAACTTATAAGTCGAATCAAAGATAAGTCGCTGTTTACTGATAGGATACCAGCAGTTTTTAATATTAAACGTTGGAAAACCAAGCGACCAATCAGCGATCTCAAAAACTTATAAGTCGAATCAAAGATAAGTCGCTGTTTACTGATAGGATACCAGCAGTTTTTAATATTAAACGTTGGAAAATCAAGCGACCAACCAGCGATCTCAAAAACTTATAAGTTTTGTAGAAACGTTTCAACTTACCACAATCAAATGTGTACAGAGCTCGTTGTAGTCTTTAGATCGAATTTCGCACAATTTGCAACGAAATAACTTTTTCGTCGTTTTTGGCCGATTTTCCAGCGTGGATGATGTTTTACGGCACGTTCGGTCACCACTGACATTCCCTCCGTCATCCATATCAATCCGTCCAGTCTCGTTTGATCCTTGAGCTATTCCCGGTCGGAGTATACCAGGGCTTAGTTGTAGTCGCCTGGCAGCGCATTGGATTTTCCCATCCGAAGGAGCAATCCTGATATTGCGTCCACTCTCGTTTGTGTTGCTACTCCTGCACCAAATATCCGGTTGAGAGTTTGGCAAAACGGCATGAATTGCGTCAAAATGTACGCGATAAGTTTCACGGCTATGAAACACTTTATTACAATTGACACATGGAAATGTGACATAAAGGCGGCGTCGTTTACCACTCGCACTCTTGTCACTCTTGCGTTCTTCCGATCGGCAACAACTGTTCCACTGTCTACCAGGAGTACACAAACGGGCGTGTCTAGCGCCGGCAGGCGTCAAAGACTCTGGCGACTGCGTGGAATTAGCTGTCAAACGGCGACGTTTCGTGTAGCGGACAGTAGGACAACTATTCGAAATGGATCTTCGCTTGTTTTTAGCTCGTTGTACGCTACGTTTTAGCAGCTGTTGGTGTTGGCCGTCAGCAGCGAGCGTGAAGCATTTGAAACCAAAAGCTGGCAATCTTATGGTGCGACGCAACGAAGCGACGCTGGGCGGCGTTTCCTGAACAAAGTTGTGGTTTATCGCTTTGGCATCAGTGTTGTTTAAACCCGAGGTTGTTGCAGTTGTACCCATCGTTTGATGTTGTTGTTCTTTCATATGTTGTTGTTGTTGTTGCTGTTGTTGTTCTTCTTTTTCTTGTTTCTGGAACGCTTGTTCTTGCTGTGTTTGTTCTTCTCTTTGCTCTCGTTCTTCATTTTCTTCTTTTTGTTCTTGTTCTTGTTGTTGTAGTTGTTCTTGCTGTTGCTCGCCGACCGATCTTCCTTGCTGAATACACGACATTGTCAGCTTGATGCGATGAGTGTTCAAATGCCGTTGCATCGAATGATAATATCGATAGCTGCGTAAACAAATCGGACACATCAACGGTTTGACACCCGCGGCAGTAGACGTCGATCCAGACGTTGTTGCTGCTGTGGCGACTGTCGGTAGTTGCATCGATCCCACGACGGTTGCCGCAACATTTGGTGCCGCGACACCTGATGTCGGCGGCAACACCAAAGCGGTCGCGGCGTCGCTTTTGAGCATCGTTGTGTGTCGTCGCTCGTGAACGCACAAATTCGACTGCCATTTCGATTTGTAGTCGCAGTATGCGCATTCGTACAGCGACGACGATGTGTTGTTGTTGTTGTTGTTACTGTTGCTGTTGCTGTAGTTATTGTTATTATTATTATTATTATTATTATTATTATTATTGCTGCTGCTGTTGCTGTTGTAGATGATGTCGCCTCCTTTGTCATTGTTAGTGTGGCTAATACTGCTGGCACCAGACGACAACTGCTCTCGTTGGCGATGGTAATCCTGAGAAGTGTCGGATTCGACAGCGATTGTTGTTGTTGTTGTTGTTGTTGTTGTCGCTTCCGTTGTTGTTGTTGTTGTTGTTGTTGTTGCTGTTGTTTGTGTTGTTGTTGTTGTTGCGGCAGCCAACGAATGCCTTCGTGCAATTTCGTCGACTACAATCGACGCCGACAACAACGAACGTGAGCGACGGCTCTCAGCGTCACATTTCAGTTTGGTTCCAGCTGTTCCTGGAAACGTCGTACCATGTTTGAGACCTGATTTCGACGCTCCAAAACGACAGTTTACATCCGTATCTAAAATCGCTTGTTGCTGTTGCGGGCATTGCTGTGAACAACTCGCAATATGTATTTGTTTTTCGACCATATCCGGAAAAAACATATTACAATAATCGCACACAATATCCGGAGTCGACGGTGTCGCCCCGTTTTCCGGGTTCGATTCCGGTTCAGAAATTTGATCGCCATCATCAGTTGAAATTTTGACGCTAACGCCAGCGATTGTCTCGCCAAAATCACTTGCTATCTCAGCATCGACGTTACCACTCGTGTTGCAGGAACCATCGACACCTGTCGTAGGACCAGCTGCGCCGCCGGCAACAAAGCTCGTGCCAAGTTGAATACGATGCTCAGACCACAAATGTGACCGTAGCCATTTGACGCCTTTAAAGCGTCGATCGCAAATGCCACACACTTCGCGATATCGACTATAATAGCGTGCGACAGACGATTTATCCGAGGGAGACCGGGAAACGCTCGCACCCTGATCCGTGGTGATAGCATTAACATTGTCTCGGGTGTCGTGTTTTGCCTGCTCAAGTTCGCTGTCGTACCGGGTCGCGTGTTGTTCGCGTAGCAACAACGAAATCGGTTCATTATGGTCTGAGTTATTTAAATCGCAACCACCAGTGATATTATTATTATTATTATTATTGTTGTTGTTGTTGTTGTTGTTGAGTGAAACTTGATCATTCTGTTGTTGCTCTGGTGGCTGCTGCGAAGCAATACCACCAAAAGCAGTCGCAGCATTAAACGCTACCGCCGCATACGCGAGCTCTGCCGGATTGATTAACGGCGACAGTAAACTAGCGGCCGCGGCCGCAGCAGCATTATTATTGCCACAACTCAGATAATCAGTGCCACAAATTGGAATACCTGAGTTATGGATTTCACTATTATTATTATTACTATTATTATTATTATTATTATTATTGTTGTTATTATTATTATTACTACTACTACTATTATTATTATTGTTGGTGTTGTTGTTGTTGTGTAGCAACAAATTAGCTGCATTCAACAACAACGCCGACGGTGTCGACGATGTCTGCTGTGCTGGTAGAAACGAAGACAGCGCAGCTGGCATCGTCTGCTGCTGTGGTACGTTAATGCCGCAGACATTATCGCCGCCGTCGCTAGCGCCCACCGCGGCCGCAAAAAACGGTAGTCGGCCGCTAGCGATGGCTAAATTATTCGCTAACGCCAACGCAACAACCGCATCACTAGGATGCGGATGTTGCTGTTGTTGCGTTGAGTCGTTGGTTAACTTAAACGATGCCGACGGCGATAATGATAACCCAGACAAAATCCCGGTGGCACCCGGAAACGGTGTAGAATAATCTACGATCGGTGTCTGAGATTGCATCAAGCTGGTCACGCCTGAGCTCGAGTTGACTGGGGTATAGGCTGAATACTGAGACGCCAGTGTTAACGGTGTAGTAGCCGTGGTGGGTCGGCTAAGCGTCGACGACAGTTGAACGCTACTGTCGCCCTCGCGTACGCCATGAATTGTAGCTTTATGTGACCGGAGAAAATGTCGCGAACTAAGCTGCTTGCCGCAAATATCACATCGATGTTGGTCAAGATTTTTGTTGCTGACGCCAGAGTTTGCATCACCGCTACAGTCTGTTATACCAATTATTGTTTTATTTTCGTCAATTCGTAGTCCGTGCATTTTCGCCATATGCGTTCGTAGAAAATATTTGTTACACAATTCTTTGTTGCAAATATCGCAATAATTTTTGCCTGGCGTCGTCCGCGGGACAACAGGAGTCAGTCCTACGTCGGTAGCGGCAGCGGCGGCGGCGGCAGTCGCCGCTGGCACCATCGTGGTCGATTTTGATTGGCTTTTGCATTTAGCGCCGCTGTTGCTATTTTCATTGGTCAACGGTGTCGTCGGTTCATTTAGATTATTTTTATTGCTCATATTTAAGCCAGACAATTTCTCAGGCGCAGCTGCAGGATTAGTGCAATCCGACTGCGGGTCGCTAGATCGTCGCTGATTGGCTGGTGTCGGGCTCCGCAGCTGTTGAAACGAGCCAATCAGCGGCGACTGTAGCGATGATCTAGCGCTAGACGAACTCGCCAATAGCGTGCTAGCTGCAGCCGCACGACGCTGACTATTAGCCGTAGTCAAATTGAGTGTTTCTGACGGTGAGTAAGCACTGTTGGACGCATTTACGCTTACCGGCTGCAGAGTTTGACTTCCGACACAACTCATCGGGGTAAAACAGTCGGTGAACGCGACGCTCGGAGTAACTGTACTGTTTACTGCGATCATTTGTTGTTGGCTTGTAGTTGAATAGAACGAACCAGCAATTTGTGTTGGCGGCGATTCGAGCAACACCGACTGAATGCCGTGAATATTCATTTTGTGGGTTTTCAAAAAATATTTTGAACAAAATTCTTTGCGACAAAACTCACAATACGCTTCAGGGTCAACTCCAGCGGGTATTTGAACAGAGTGTAACGACACATCTGGTGTATTACTTACGTCAATCATAGCTGCATCGTCAGTGCCGTCTTCAATTTTACCACTGATATCAAACTGTGGTTGTTGTTGTTCTTGCTGAAGTTGTTGTTGTTGCTGTTGTTGTTGTTGCTGTTGTTGTTGAAGTTGCTGCTCTTCCGTCGCATGCTTAAACATTTCGACAACCGCTGCGACGCCAGGCAAACCGTTACAGCTGCCATCGCCGTTTGTATCGTTTGCCGTACTGAATCCCAGATTATTCAGCAAATTCAATCCCAAATTTCCTAGAGGTGCAAGTTGATGTTGCGGTTGTTGATGATGATGTTGTTGTTGTTGTGGATGTTGTATATCAACTGGCGATGCGACAGTTCCAGGTATGTTTTGGCCAGATTCGCTTGCAGCTGCCGCTGCGAGCTGTGCTAACGCCATCGACGATTCTATCAGCTGTTGTTGTTGTTGTTGTTGGTGTTGTTGTTGTTGTTGTTGTTGGTGGTGGTGTTGTTGTTGTTGTTGTTCTTGATCATCGGTTTCATTTCGCTGCTCGTTCCGTTGCTGCAACATCGCCGCCAAAGATAAATTATGCTGAAATTGTGCCGCGATCAAATCGAACATTGACATCGCAACGTTTGGCTGTGGTCCAAATTCGTGCAGTACGGGTACTGGTTGTTGCTCGTAGCTCGACTGGACGAGAGTATCGGCAACACTAGCAGCGATGCCAGACGGATAACGCGTGATCTGGGAACTAAACTGTATCCCAGTCGTGTCGTCTAGACGTCTCGGATCGCCGCTGTTTACACGTTTGGGATGATCGGGCGCGCCCAGCTGTTGTTGACTGATATCGATTCCAGCTGCACTTGGGTCATCTTCGTCCAAGCGATCCATTCGTGGAATTTTCGTTGCGACATCACTAAACAGCGATGCAGGGCTGTCAACTGTGATTTCTGCCGTGTTGTTGTTGTTGTTGTTGTTGTTGCTGTTGTTGTTGTTGTTGTTGTTGTTGTTGTCGTTTTCAACAATACTCGGCGAATTTTCGCCTGGTGTCTTTTGTTGCTGTTGTTTTTCTTGCTCCTGTTGCAATCGAGATCGCCGATTATGCTGCTGTTGTTGGGCAACATTGCAAATCGTTTTCGCTCGAGGTGACAGTTTCCAAGTTGCCGATGGAATCATCGACGTTCGACAACTGAGTTGTTGCTGTTGTTGTTGCATCAACTGCTGGCCGCGTCCAGAACCACTCGCATCATTCGCAACCATCGGTACCTTTGCCGGCGGGGACATCGCCAGTCGCTGAGCGCCGCTCAACCCCACTTTCGCCAAAGACCCTTCATCGAGATTAGAATGCTGCTGCTGCTGTTGATACTGGTGCCGATATCGCTCAGCTCTTGGTTCCGGTCCGGTTACTATGCCGTGTTTTTTAAACTTATGCGTTCGAAGAAAATATTTGTTGCAAAATTCTTTACGACACAGCTCACAGTACGCTTCACCGCTGCCCATCGCTCCTCGTTGAGATTGAACCGCTGATGTTGTTTGAGAAGACGGCAACAGATTCCGCTTAGCTGGATTGTTGTTGTTGTTGTTGCTACCAGCCTGGCTATGGTAAACCGATTTACCTTCTGGTGGGGTCGTCAGTGTCCTCTGTGACGACGTTGTTGATAGCGCCGGAGACGTCTGTGACACTGAACGTTCTGGGGATCGGCATTTGTGGAAGTGGATAGCTGTTGCTCCACTGGATGTTGTTGCTGTTGTTGCGGTAATTGTTGGTGTTACTCCAGCACTACTTGGGTATCCGTCGAACCCTTCAAATGGCGAGCTGTCTCGTCGAAAATCGGACGAAGTTCGTGACGACTGATCGACAAGGTTGATACTTGAACCTACTTCTAACTGTAATTCCAGTTGTTGCTGTTGTTGTTGCTCCTGTGATTGTTGTTGTTGTTGTTGTTGCTCCTGTGATTGTTGTTGCTGTTGTTGTTGCTGTTGCTGCTGCTGTAGCGGATGCTGTTCTTCTTGTTCTTGCTTTAGCTGTTCATCTTCGTGTCCATCTTTTCGCTCACGGCATTGTTTTCGTTGGCCATTTGCCTCTGGTGGTGGTTGTTGTTGTTGTTGTTGTTCTCGTTGTTCATTATACTGCAGTTCATTTATTGCTCCATTTTGAATCCAGAAACCGCGAGAAACCACTTCACCACCAATTTCACAACCCAGGACGTCGTCGTTCTCAGATTTCTTGCCAGTTGCCAAATTAAAATCCACAATTTCTGATTTTAAATTAATCTCTTCAACTGCATCTTCTGTCGATACGCTACTACTACTGCTACCACAACGACTACCGGTTGCTGTCACTTTTTGAATAGACTCGCCATCAGTTGCCTGGCGTGTCGCATGGGTCAAATTTGTCATAAAACCAACTGTGGTGTCCATTGATTCAATATGATCCAAAGGGATTCCTTTCGAAATATTCAACGGTACAACTCCATCAGTCGTCACCACTTGTCGACCAGGATCCATTGCTTGCTGTACGAACGGTCCTACAGTTGATGTGCTGCCTTCTGGTAACGTACTCGATTTATCGTCAGTGATTTCAATTCCTGTTTCTATATTATTATTATTATTATTGTTGTTGTTGTTGTTGTTGTTGCTACTGCTGCTGCTGTTATTATGTTTTCGAATTTTGTGTGTTCGCAAAAAGTATTTGTTGCAAAATTGTTTTTCACAAATTTCACAGTACGCTTCAGGATTAAACGCTTTCGCTGACGATTGATTTGAAGACGATGTTGCCGTTGTAGCTGTTGTGATTGGCGAATTTCGATCCGGTGATAAATTTGTTGACGTTTCATTGGACAATTCGTCTTGCGTAACGCTATTGGCTAATTGATCACCGCGGCCGCCGTTTTGTTCACGCGTATTGGTTGTTCCTGCAAAAATATTAAAAACTTGAATAAACAGTTTTTGGCGTTTTTTTAAATTTCAGCTACTCAGTGAAAATTTTTTACATAGGAATAAGAATAGACTTAGGCTTAAAAAAGCTTATGCTGAAGAATATGCTTATATACTATTGTTACGACCCTCAATAGTTATGCATGGGCCATTTGTGGGAGAAATGACTAGCACTGTGCCTGGAACCATACAGGTGCCAGAGTTTTCACCCAAACGAAATTTCATAAACTTACTTGTTGTCAAACCACCACTTCTCAGCTCTAACAGCACTGATGCAACGTGGTCGACTTGTTCAAGCTCTTCTAACTCCTGTTGTTGTTGTTGTTGTTGTTGTTGTTGTTGTCCTTCGCTTGCAACCTCCCCACTTCTACTCTTGCCATCATTGATATCGTCCATCTGTCGTGTATTTCGTTGCAACTCCGCGCACGCATCAGTCACTCCTGTAATTGCCGCTAAATCGCCCGGAGTCGCGTTGCTCCGATACTCATCATCGCCACTCTTATCACTCTCCTGATTGCTGCTACTTGTCGCATTCTTGCCACTTGCTGCGTATTCTTTCAACTGGAGGCAACTACTCGCAGAAGTTACTCCTACGGATACCGGGTTACTCTCGGCGGCGGTGGTGGCTGAGTCTTGAGAACTGTCACTCCTGTTGTGCTCCTGGCTGTCGGTGATCGCGATTTGTTCGCCATTAGGACGGCCACTGACAGAAGCTGTTGCGGAATTTGGTCGATCTTTGATCATAATTTGTTCAATGCAGGAGTCTGTGTTCGATAATACAGGTTGATATGGCTGAGTGCAAAGTAAGTGTGGCACCGTTGATGGTACGCAAGATTGGGACTGCGTTATACAACGGTTGAATGATGACGTGTCATGATTGCACTCCAATGACGATATGTTAGGTAAATTTGGCTCGTAATAATTACTGGTCACGAACGTAGTTTGAACCTGAAATAACCAGCGTTGAAATGAAAAATGAGTTATGCAACTTCCACAATATCATGCGTTCACCAGGTAACTTTTTTGAAGGTTGGTGATAGACGTTGGAGCGTTCTTTCTGCTCGCAAATAGCAAAAGGAAACCGAATCAAAATCGTAATTTAAATTTCAAAATTTTGCAGTTCCCCAAAAATAAAGTTTTCAATTTTTCAGTGAAAAAAACAATAAATTATGAAATCGAAACTTATACTTTTTGAACAAGCAAATCGTTTGAGAATAACTTTTAAAAATATGCAGCGATAACAACGACGTTAAACCAGAGTGCAAAGCAGAACATGATTATATCGGAGGAATCGGAACAGCAAATTTATACCGGAATCGGAATCTGAATCGGAACTGCAACATTTGTGACTATGCGGATAATTGCGTATTAACAAGTATAATATTGATATATAGAGTGTCTGTTGGCTGGCAACAATTCTCAAAAACGTTGCATGAACACATCGACAATCATTTTTTGACCCTGTAAAGCCAAACTACAATCAATTATTGATAAGTTAACTTATCGAAAACAATTTAATCGACAAATGATGCTGAATTTTATACAACATATCACAACAAGTAGGCCTAAGAAATTAAAATGCGAAAATTCCGATTCCGATTGCTTGCGCTGCCGGAATCAGAATCGGAACTCGTTTTAAATCGGAATTCTAATCGAAATCGAAATCCGGATTGCACCCTGCCTCAAACCGTTTCATTCACAGCCATTCGCTAAACGCTAAATACAGGCCGTCGTGATGTTTGTGTTATCAATGAAAAAATGAATCCAGCATCAAAATTGCACTTCATAAAAAGGCCAAAACCCGAGCACCCATGAATACTTCAATTAGGCCATTGAACCTTGAAACCCGCTGCTGGTTTAACGCAAATCCAAAACGCGATAAACGAAACTTTTGCTGAACCTAAAAAAATGTGGTCAAAAGAAAAATGGAAAATTACGAAACGTTTTTGGGCATCAAAGAAAAACTAAAATTAAATTTGAAATATTTTCTAAATACGACTGATAACGCAGCCACTTCGCATGCTGCAAGTGCGTCAAATGTCAACAACGCATATCCTTGTCGGCGTTTCTGGATGATTAAAGCACATTAAAGCCAAAACACAACTTTAAAAAACAACTGTGTTGCCAATCATACTTTGTAGGGCCAATGTTACTTTAAAAAGCGTAACAGTAGATTAAGCGTATTCCGAAGCCTAAGCCTAAGCCTAAGCCTAAGCGTTGCAAAAATGTGTTCCTAAGCCTAAGCAAAAAACTGTAATCTCTTAAAACATACTCTTTTACAGACCCACCAGAAACCTGAACGCCCCTTAAAGTAACATGGGCCCTTTGTAGTTCAACACCAAAATTGAGGGGGCACCAAATAATTTTGGACATCCCCTACGACTGCAATTCAAGATTGTTTACTTTTCGACCGAGTTTATTTGTGGAGCGCCAGCCAAATTTGCGGGGAGGGGTGGGGCACGGCCCCCAATGCCCCCGTGGGGACGCTCTTGTTCAAGACAAACGTTTTTTAAATATTCATACAGTATTTATCTATCAAATTTAAGCATTATTAGTTTCATTTTAAATCGAAGACCTGCGACAATGAAAAATTTGAATTTGGAAACAAATTCTGTTGAAATATTTACTAAAATCATAAAAAATACCAAAATATTTGCTAAAACGCGTTTTAAAATTGTAAATAAAACCAGAAAGCCCACGTCTAAAAACGTACAATATATATATATATATATATATATATATATATATATATATATATATATATATATATATATATATATATATATATATATATATAAAATGAACGCGTAAAATAGACACAAACGATTGTTATGAAACAAACCCTGATGATAAGTCGCGTTATGGTTCAAAACCAAACGGAACCAATTTCAACCCAAACCTAAGTTTAAATCCGGAATCCCGTGAAACCAGGAATTTGTTCTCAAATTCAACTCAAAAAATCGCGATTTACACTAAACGGACCAGTAAAAAAACCACATTCCCGTCAAAGCATTTGGCTTAGCACATAGTATACCCGTCATCCCGAAAGAGATAATAATAACAATAATAATAATAATAATAATGATGATAAACGTGGTGGTGTGTTTCGAGCCAAATGTGTACATATATGTGGAAACGAGGCCTTCTGCCTTCGTTGCTTCGATAAAGCATTAGTGTGAAACTTTTCAAATTGTGAACAAACTCAAACTTTTTTGTTGTATATTGAAAATTATAAATTATTTAAATCGAAAAATGAAACAAAACCGAAAACCATATTCGCCGAGGCAACACAACAACACTTTTCGAATATATATATGCATTGGGAACGACAAACTTTATAAACATATATAAATATATATGTGCCGGTTGGTTTGCTCATATATAAATATATTAGATATATAATACTGTAATATATACTAAATTAGGTTTAGTACTCACGCCTGAACCAAATACTAAAATTCCAAATAAACCGACAAATCCTTTGGATATTTTCCGGGAGCAAAATACCACCAAATACAAATGACACTACGAATATTGCCTCACTGGGAACCTCACAGTCTGACTATTTAACTCTAAATGATTTTGACTAAAATTAAACTTTAAACAAAGTATATACCTAAAACGTTGACAATTATCAATTTAAATTCATCCGCTTTAAACAATTGTTTTTTGGTCAAATGCGCGTACGACCTTCCCCCATCACAAATTTTCGAGTGATCAAATGGTAATGTCCCCCCGCCACCTTACAATTTTTCAGCATCACAAAATGTCTTGTCAAAAATGATAACGTCTCTGTCTACCTTACAATTTTTCACTGCCAATGGCATATATCTGTAGCATACCGTAAAAAATTGCGTTTCATAACATTTGCCATCCTATTAACTTTGACAAAAACGTACACACATCCCTCCCCCCGTTCACCAGAGAATATCCTCGATCCGCTCGCATAATTATTCGCCGCATTGAATCAAATTATTCAAACAGAGCTTTCAAAATACAGTAATAATACACAATCAGTACCAAAGATGACGAAGATGATGCGCATCAGGCGACTCTGTCTACACGGAACCTACTAACCGGTGAGTTTATACCCGGTGGCACCGTACATATACGACCGTCGGGTGAGTTTGTTGAACCTGTTTAAAACATTTTGAAACTACAGTTTCGATTAAGTTGATGGAAATTAAACAAACATATACGTTTAATACAAACGCATCATTGGTTAAATTTGCTGAAAAACCTGAAACTTTAATATTTTATGTTTATCGCGTTTGGGTCGCATAGTAGTCTTACCTGGCGTAGTTGGCACGGATGCTAGTGGTTAAAACAGCACACAGAGGACTCAGAGACCAGGCCGGATGTGGCTATACACGAAAATGTATATAGTCCGGTCCGTGTTGACCCGGAAGCTGGCCAACTTTACAGACTATAACTGCGACAAAATTTTAGCTGTTTGTTGCTGGTCATTAAAATTGAAACTGTTATGCCTAGCCTATTTGTGCCAATTTGCCAAATCTTCACAGATATAGAAATGTATGTATATATCTTTATATATTTATAAACATGTAATATATTGCATGTGTTACAAATATAAATATATATGTCAGGGTGCAATCGGAATTACAATTAGCCGAAACCGGAATTTGTAAAAATTACAAAAAACGGAACTGGGAAATGTAAAATACACGCGACCGAAAAATTCATTTCAATTTTCCTTTTTTGCAATATTATTGGTGAAATAACCGTTAGTTGGAGATAGGTATTCATTTTAGCTGTTGTATTTTAGATACCTTCGATAGTTTATTTTCGGCGATTGTCAAAGTTTGCCTACTATACTAATGAAATCTATTCAATTTTTATCGTCATTTTTAGTAAAATATCTGAATTTCCACGATTCAAAGTATTATTATTATTATTATTATTATTATTATTATAAACTTGTATTCCAAAACTAAAACGCTCGTTTTAACCAGGTATTACTTAAATTCGTATAATTATATATTTGACTAAACCAAAAAACAGCTGTTTCTGAAACGGTGTGAAATTATAGTATCCGCTGTCAGCGTAAAAATAAATACTTTGATTTCAAGACAAAACTACGAAAGCCAAATTTGTATTCTAAGATAGCAATTTCACCATAAATCATCCGACATTTCTAAGCCTGTTTTCCAATATTTCAGCCTGCTTCAAATATAAAATTTTAACAAATTGAAAACTTTCAACCACTCGCAATATTTCAATTTGCATTTAACATTTCAATTTCAAAACAACTTTTCAATATGTCAATATTTTAATTAAAAATTCAAATTTAAAATAATAACAACAACAACAAAACGAACGATCTAAAGACAACCTACTCATTTCGCTATTTTGGCCACATTTTACCATAAAAACAATACATACGCCATAAAAGTATTAAACGTATATACAGCGGTAACTCAAACTACCGAAAATGCGACAAAACTAAACAGTGAAAATTATCATACACACAGCATTGACTCTTTACCATTTAATACATATACGCCCCTACCAGGCACGTATCCAACACGAAGCCAGGGTCGGCTCACAGCCCCGTCCCTGGAAAAATTTCGACCACCCTTTGAAAACTTTCAACGTTGCTTGTAAATCAACAACAAACAAACCCTTGTACGCGCCCTGACTGAAAATTTTTTCACTCCCACCCCAGCAAGGTGAGCAGGCTACGTGCGTAATGGCTCTAAAGTTTCATACCAGTTAGTCAACATAGTTCAAACTCCACCAAAACTGTGTACCTATACATATAGGTGTAGCCGCTTCCTACGACAGTCAGTGTTGTATTTAAACAAACGCAGTGTTCGGAACTCATCGCTTCAGTGTATATCACGTTTAGCTTGTGTAAATTTTAAAAGTAAACTAAACCTGTGAACAGTAACTACTAACTAAAGTTTATACCGTAGAGACCTGAAAAGATACTATATCTCTCTATCTTTCTCTCTTTCTCTCTTTCTCTCTCTTCTCTCCATTCTCTTTCTCTCCGTAGCGGACGTCAGACGACAAAGATAGCTAGCATTGGCACCAACGCTCAAAGTAAAACCTTACACAACTTAAATACCAGAATACCGGTATAAATGATATTTTACTGACCTGACTCCTATACTGTAAAAAGTTATAACAAATATCAAACTAACGGAGTGATTATTGACATTGTAAAAATTAATATTTTTGGATATTAATATTTTACGCTTAATCCCCGTACATAATTTAAGCTTAGGCTTATGCGTAAGTTTAGGAAAAAGTTTACCTAAGCCTACGTCTTGACTTTAAATGTGGTATAAAGTGTACAAATGGTTAATTTTGGCATTTTGAAGCCATTTGTTGTTCATTGTTCCCGCATGCATGATGACAGTGCGAAATATCCCGTAATTTTGACAATTAAAATTCAAAATACATGATTTAGGCTTAGGTTAACAGTTAGGCGTAAATTTAGAAAAGGTATGAAGTGTACAAATGGTTTATTTTGTAATTTTTAAATCATTTGCTGTTAATTGTTTTCGTAAGCAAATTCAAAAAAGAACAACTTTAGCACTATCTACCATATATATATAAATTTATATAAAAGAATACAGGGCAGGGTGCAATCGGAATTCCGATTCCGATTCAACACGAGTTCCGATTCCGATTGATAAGTTAACTTATCAATATTGATTGTAGTTTAGCTTTACAGAGCCAAAAAATGATTGCCAATTTGTTCATGCGACATTTTTGAGAATTGTTGCCACGCAACAGACACCCTAAATCAATATTATACTTGTTAATACGCAATTATCCGTATACGGGGTACATTTCAAAAAAGTTTAATTTTGCCAAAAAATACTATTATCAGGTATATATCTGGTTCTGATAGTTTGTTTACCTGATTTCCTATAACCTTCCAACCGCAACAAATACAATAAATTTAAATTAATTCTATTTGAATTTTATCAAAAAGCATTCATGATAGCAAGAGTGGATGATGCATACTTCAACAAGACTATGCAACTGGGTACATTCTGTATAGAAAAGAATGTATCCGGCACGCGTTGCGTTTTGCCCAACCCCCTCTATTTAGACGGGGGCACAACCAGCCTGACCCATGGCACTTTATGTATGCGGCGTCAAACATGACCCCCTTGTAGTTTAGTTTAGGGGTATTCACGTGATAGCGACCCCCTCTAAACAAGGGGGGGGGTCGGCCAAAAACGAAACGCCCGGCGGTACATTTTGTACCAAGCGGAACCTCAAGAATTGCACACTCTTGTTATTATCCACTCTTGATGATAGCAACCGTTTTTTAGTTTCTGTAAATTCAACAACATTTGACAGTTGCAATAACTTTCATAACTTATCTGGTTACCAAACCAAATCCTACGGCTAAACCCGCGACAAATCGTGTTCCCACATTACCATCGAGTGTCACCTTGTACTGTAACACCCGCCCGAGTCCTTGAAACCAGTCCTTGCCATCCACATCCGTGTACTGTTCAAATTTCACACAATCCGCCTCTCATCATTCAACCCCAGTCCAGAAAGCGCTTTTCATTTTCATACTACCAAATATGGCACGTACCCTGATTTTCGAATTGAGAAGACGTTCCAGCGCCAGAGTCCGAAACATTTCTGAGTCCGAAACATTTGTCATCCGCTGTGAATATTTAGTATCCGCGTTTTTACGAAAATATTTTATCACTAAAGGAAATATCACAAAATACAGTATTTTGGTTAATAAATTCGAAGGGAGCCTAGACGCCCCAAAGTCATTCACCCCTGACTACATGCCTGACACGATTATATATATATATATATATATATATATATATATATATATATATATATATATATATATATATATATATATATATATATATTCACATGTATATATTATGCGCATAAACATATGAAACAATTTTGCAAATTAAAAATAAATTTTCAAAACTAAAACTTTTGAACCGAACCACAACAGTGGCTTCGCAGTCCCGTCGTCTATTGCACGGCCACGTTATTTCATTTCGAGAAAACTTTTAGGCTGAGCCTGAGGAAAGAAACACAGAGAGAGACAGAAACCCCAGTACCTAGAAAGCCAAGCCTAAACGACATTTTACTATGACTGGAGGAATCACCCGGAGAACTGTATATATTAGGACACCGTTCAGTTTGTCAGTTTTTGTCTTTGCTTTTATTTCTCGCGCCGACGGACACACAGATACAGTTTAGCGTATGTATAGGGTTTGCAACTTAACGCACAAACGCAGTTTATACGCAAATCAGCAGACAAATATGAAAAGCAAAAAATAAAGAAAAAGAGTGTGAAAAGTAAAAACAGAAAAAAAAACGAAAAACAAAAAAACATCTTTTTATGATTAATTTCATTAAAAAGTTGTTTCCTTGTATTTTGTGCAATATTCGTAATTTTGAAACAAAAATTAACAATTTCGACTGCAATATTTGCAACGCTAAGTTTATTTTTGAAAATACTGAATTGTATACGTTTGTTTTAATGTAACGTAGTCAAAACTTGGTTGCAATATTTACAAAGTAATAATTTGCATATATACTTTACAACACAAATCATCTAGAACAGTGCCCAAAATACGTATGTGTGGCGTCCCAGCTTTAATTATACAGATGTAAAATAACATTTCGAATAATGCACCAAATTACGTACGATCGGCGTTATTGCGTCAATAGATACCCAATACGGTATGTATAAAATCAAAAATCTCTTGATCGCCTTAGCGGAAAAGAAATCTTGAAATGGGACAAGCAAAATACTTCGTAAGTTTATTTAAGCAGAGCTATAAACACTTTATATTACAAGCTTTTAATTTAGAAAATCTTAACCCCAGCTTGCGCAATCACTTACATGAAATATAGATTATTAGCTGCACAGCTGCTGACGTTATAAACTTAATAATTTGTCTAATTTACAGCATAGTTAGTACATATATTAAAACTTTTTAATCCGAAAAACATGTTAGGTTCTTTAAAATTTACACTTAAATAATATTTTTTTTATCAATTTACTAAAATGAATTCTAAGAATGAAAACAGTTGAAACCGAGTTCATATCCGATTTGAACGATACGCCCTATTTTCAATGATATTTCATTTCACTGCTGCTCTGAATAATAGCAAATAACGTTTACATGCTTGCTCAAATGCAACTGTTGATGCCTCAAAGGATCGACAAACATAAAATAGCCTTTTAGCAGGGTACCAACAGGAACTAAATTTTGTCAGAACAAGAAAAGGAACAGGAATTGAATTCTTATGCAGGAACCGGAACAGAAACAGAAACAGGAATTGGAAATAGTTTTCATTACCGAATTACTATTTATGCCTCAATCGAATTTTCAGCGATTTCATCGTTATGTTTTCCGAAAATACGTCAGGAACAATTTAGTAACCAAATTAAACTAGGTACAGAAACACTAATTTTGACAAAACATTTTTTAAAGACAAAGTTTCCAATATTTAAATAATTACGAATAATTTGCCACAAACCCGTCAAAATTCCGGTTCGTGCATCTTTGAATGCAGGAACAGCAACAGGAATTGAATTTTTGCACGAATTCCGGCCGGAACAAGAATTCCGGTTGATCCCTAGACACCACTAGCAAATGCAAAAATGGCACCCAGTGTTCAGCCACCTGGTTTTGGATCCTCTCAGCTACGGACCCGCGTAAGCAGTCTAAACTCGAATGCAAACAGTGTAAACTGTAAAACTGATGTTGAATAACCTGTTGAGCAAAGTTCCAACCGGAACAAAAACACACTTGACGAAAATAACTCAACGAACCGGATGACATCCCGGTAGCAATTACTAGAACTGCCGCGTCTGTAATCTTTGACAAAATTTATCAAACTATTAAACTATTAAACGCTTCGAAACACAGATAATCTAAAGCCAAAATCCGATTTCCTAAAATTAGCCTAAAACTTGCCTAGTACCACATAGCTCAGATATATATAATATAATATAATATATTATATATAAATAAATAAATATATATATTATATGCCTTTAAGGCAACAACAAATTTTAATATTTCACTAAAATTCTCTAATTAACAATTTTGACTATGAATTCCAGTTAAACTCATCTTCATGATTGGGTATTGCCTCGCTTACATAATTAGCTCTTAAACTTGGCCAAATTTGATGCAAAATGGTGCAACTTAAAGTATATATTTCTGCGAAATTAATTTTAACATAAAATAATTTTGTGACCGACAAAGTTTATAAGGAATAATTACGGCAAACACACACACCAGCTATTAAAACTTTTCTATTAAACCGAAATTATCGCTCAATGTGTATCTTTAAGGCTTTTGAAAATTGAAAATTTAACAATATTTCAAAGTATAACCGATCAGTCGTAACCAGAGTTATATATACTTCTAGGAATAAGTCGATTTTCTACGTAACTGTTTCAATTAAAAGCATGCTAAATTGTTCGCTAAACAAATTAATAATCTGAAACTTTATTTATGAGATAAACTGCCGACCGTTCAAATGGATTAATATTAATTATCGGCGCCAGCGCTCACTAAGCCTAAACTTAATCAAATAGCTACGTATATATAAGTCATATTCTGAAATGTTTGTAGCATCTACCACCAGCTAGTAATACTAAGTTTTCAAACAAGCCAATTCTCATTAGCTGCCGGCCGCAAAAATTTGGCTCATTACAAGGACCGAACAAATGCAAAAAACGAACACAAATTTAACAATATTTTATTGGCTGGTTCAAAATCTAAAACACCAATCGCCAATTAGTAACAGGTTACTCGTGCTACACACACACATTTGTGAATACCGGCACAAATCACACCGAAATCTTCTCGAATTCAAATCTAAAACAAACTGAATCAAATTTAAATAAAAAAATTAATTAGTTAATTAAAATACAATTTTCTAAGGCCACCGACCCCCCCCCCCCCCGCTTCAGTATAACACAACACTAAACAGTGGCAATAAAAAATTACAGTTCACCAATAAATTAAGTGGATTACAGCTATGGATTTTAAATTATAACCAAAAATTTCCAAAATCAACTCAAGTAAACGCAACTTTGATCAAATATACAAAAGTCAGAAAATTGGTTACTGAAATTAACCCAACGATCAACCATTTTTGATAATATTCCATCGTAAACTACCGTAACCGCTTAAATACCTAACTTTTCAAACCGTTCACTCCAAAAGTATGACCCTTAAATAGGTTTAAGCAGCCGGAAAACACACACACTCTACACAAGATTGATTATTAGTAGCGTTTTACGGTCATGGTTTGACATTTCGTTAAAGCAGCCAATCAGACTGCAGCATAGCGTCCGGCGAACGAAAGTCAACCAATCATTTCGCCGTGTCAAGTTTGGAAATGCATAACGACCAATCAGATTGAAGTATTATGCTCAAGAACGCAAATCGACCAGTCACATTGAAGCGGTATGCTCAGGAACGCAAACCGACCAATCAGATTGGAGAATGATACGAGGAAATGCAAAAGAATACATCAGATAACAGTATTAGTTTGGCAATATATAACGACCAACCAAATTACAACATTACTCTCAGAAATGGATACAGACCAATAAGATTGCAGCATTATGACCATAAACGCAAAAAGACCAATCAGATTGCAAAATTATATACAGAAATGTAAATCCACCAATCACATTTTCGTATTTGGTTCAGCAACATGTATAAACCGACTAATCAAATTGCAGCATGGTTTTAGAAAAATATATCCACCAGAGAGATTGTAGCAAAAAATTAAGTCAAAAATTCAGACATTCACACACAGAATGCAAAATCATACGTACAAAGACTCAATATATTTCGGCTCTTGTACAATTTTCCTTACGTATAAAATTTAGGCTTAGGCTTATATAAGCAACGGCTTAAGCAAAAAGCTTTAGGCCAAACCAAGCCTTTTTAGAAGCCAAAGCCTGAGCTTAGCGCTGTGTTGGAGGAATGTACAAGCGCACTGATTTCTAATGTTTATGAAAGACTTGACCACATCATACCGCGTCTGTATTTGAATTTTTATAAATTCTATTTTTAAATATCCTAAGGTGTCCAGTTTTGAGTCCAAAATTTGTTGTCAAAACGTTCGGTAACTGATTCTCTATCCGATGGTTTCAACTATACTGAAATTTGACTAAAATAGGATTTGGTTAAATCCAAATTTGCCTGTAAAAATGTCAACTACGGCCCTAAAATGGTCAAATATGCAAAAAACATTTCAAACTCGGAACATTTCTTGTCGGGCCAAAAAATTTAAAAACAATTAACACGTGGACTAATTTTTAGCTGTTGAAAAAATAAATGACGAAAGCTAATTTTTAAGTAACGTCATAATTTAAATTTTGCCATATATACATACCTATTTAAACAAAGGTTATGTTGACTTCGGCAGTTTTATACTTATACTGCATGAATGATAATGTATACTAGTAATCCGTGTTTGCACACATGTGCAACTCTCTTAGAATACACTGTGTTTTGGCATATGTTTAAAAGGATTAGTACAAGCAAGTCTGCGCTTAAGCCTTGAAACTTGATTGACGATTGTGTATTCAATTCCAATACAAATTTTTTAGCCTGTGTGTCCGGTAGGAATGATGGACCGCAGAAATCCACCATCCGCTGAGTAAAATACGCGTCCCAAATTACCAAACTGATGCGTGCTAAGACAATGTACTAATTACATACATGTTATAATATACGCAAAAAGCAAGCAAACAGACTTTGTCTTATAGAATAACCACACAAAGAATAAGTAAACGACAATCTCCTATCTTCAGAATTATTCACTTAAAAGTATAGAAGAAAATTTGCATATGTATATACAAATATGCTGGAACGTTGTTTAAAATACGTATGTGGGGCGTTCCAGCTTTAATATATAGATATATCATACCCGCAAAACGAATATCGGTTCTTGTACACTTTCCCCTCACAGTCTCAGAATTACGTTTACGAAAATGCTTACCTAAGCGCATGAGCCCAAACTATTGCTAAACCTAACCTAAACCATTGTTAAGCCTAAACCATTGCTAAACCTAAGCCTAAATCATTCAAACGCCTAAACGATTGCTAAGCCTAAGCCTGAACCTAATACAACAAACACGACATTTAATTGCTGTCTGTGTACTTTTTACAATTTTACCCATTTACTAAACAGCAACGTAACACCAAACTCTTGATTCATATGGAACCAGGCTCGAGGCTGGGAGGAATTGTACTGTGAAAACCGTTTCAGGTCAAAAAGAAAACTTTGACCAAACCAGAAACAATAAACAAAATTTCAATCATTCAAATTCACAGTATAAACTGTAGCAACTTTAGGATCCAAAACCAACGTTGAACATAATATGAATAAAAGCATTAAAGGTTAAACAAAGTGCCATCAGAACTTAGGATTGGGCAATTGATAAGCTGAAAAGCAATTCAACCTTATCAACCAATCACACTTGTTTGATACATTACGCGCTCCTGGCGGCGGGAATCGGTAAACGAATTTCTCGGAATAGACATTTCCGTCATATATGTTGCCAGTATCGTTATTATGGCCAATGTTACTTTTAGGTGCGTAACAGTAGATTAAGCGTATTCCAAATCATAGGCCTAAGCCTAAGCGTTGTTAAAATCAGTTCCTAAGCCTAAGCGTAAGCTTAAGCCTAAGCAAAAAATGTAATCTAGAATCTGAACCTACTATTTTATAGGCCCAATAGAAACCTGGACGCCCCTTAAAGTAACATGACCGTTGCAATTCAAGATTGTTTACTTTTACACCGAGTCTATTTGAGCGGCATCAGCCAAATGTGGGGTACAGCCCGCCAATGTCCCCGTGGGGACGTACGTACCAGCTAAAAGTTCTACTTGTTTATATATTTATTATCACAGTCACAGCGAATCTATAAGATTTGCATTTTAGTGTTTTTTAAATTAAAACGAGAGCTGATTATAGTTTCCTAATAACGATAACATGACTTAAACGAAACCGTGACGACGGAACTTGAAGTAATGCTTACATAAAAATACACATGTTGCGTTCGTCCATATATCATCATTAGCTTGCTATTGCAATTGCTGTTTCGATGGTTTAGCAACAACAACAACAACAACAACAACAACAACAACAACCACAACAACGCCAACAACAACAACAAGAACAACAACGCCAACAACAACAACAACAACAACCACAACAACGCCAACAACAACAACAACAACAACGCCAACAACAACAACAACAACAACCACAACAACGCCAACAACAACAACAACAACAACGCCAACAACAACAACAAGAACAACAACGCCAACAACAACAACAACAACAACCACAACAACGCCAACAACAACAACAACAACAACGCCAACAACAACAACAAGAACAACAACGCCAACAACAACAACAACAACAACCACAACAACGCCAACAACAACAACAACAACAACGCCAACAACAACAACAACAACAACGCCAACAACAACAACAACAACAACAACAACAACGCCAACAACAACAACAACGCCAACAACAACAACAACAACGCCAACAACAACAACAACGCCAACAACAACAACAACAACAACAACAACGCCAACAACAACAACAACAACGCCAACAACAACAACAACAACGCCAACAACAACAACAACAACGCCAACAACAACAACAACGCCAACAACAACAACAACAACGCCAACAACAACAACAACGCCAACAACAACAACAACAACGCCAACAACAACAACAACGCCAACAACAACAACAACAACAACAACAACAAGAGTTAGAGCGAAATATGTGGCTCAGGCTCCAAATACTAATTTACCGCAAACCGTAACCGGATAGTGATTTTTTACTCTTGATTTTGCTTACCTCAAAAGACAGAAGGCATTCAATTGCACCCGCAAGGTCAAGAGAATTATTTGACACCACCCACAGTCGGAATTCAACGCCTTTAATCGACTGATTCAAACGTGCCACCAATACGTACCACTACACATCCGGTCACCAGCGGTCAGAACTTTTTGCCCCCACAAACATATTTTTCAATATTTATTACAGCATTCAATCCATGAATTACATACATTATACCTTTAGTGTATCATTGTTGCTCATAATTAAATTAAACGTAACCCCAGTCCAAAAACTATTCAGTCGAAATTAGCTCACCATTAATTTCGAATCCCAACTGAATACGAATCGGTTAACCCGTATATTAACCCGAGAACAGTTCAATTAATGTATCATTGGATGACAATAACCTACTGACCATAGTAGTGATGTAATATTTTAACAAAGTAACGACGTGCAACGGGGGAGGGGCGATACATGGCATATACCCCCTGGCATTTTTTTAAAGTTGCAACACTTACACTTTATTATTTGACCCCCGATACAAATCCATCGCATAAACTTTCTACTTAAACGAATACCTTTTCGAACCTAAATAAACCAACTACGACCGTGATACTGAAACTTGCGGTCATTCCACAATATGAATCAGGCTAATTTTATCCATCTGACCTTCGACTACCCTCGCGAAACGAAATCCTGACTCACGCCCCGACTAGTAGCTTGCCTTCACCCCACACAACAATGTGGCCAGGTCAATTTGATCCATTTGACCAAAATGAACAGAGATCAAGACCCAAGTTATCGTTTTAAAATTGATAAATCAAATGATTGATAACTGTCATTATCAAAAATAGTTTAGCGTTGACAAGAGAGTGCAAAACTTTTATCTAATATTCTCTCCGGTCAACAACCACAACAACAACAACAACAACAACAAAAACAACAACAACAACAACAACAACCCCAAACGCTTTGATTGTATGGTTCTGTGAGATGATTTAGTTTTAGAAATTCCAAAGACTAAATATCAATCGATTCTAAATTGTGTATTCTAAAACCGGATATGGAATCGAAAAAATATCGGTTCCGGTGACATTTTTATGTTCAGGTTCATTTATATAAGAAAAATACAGTATAATACTTATTAATTACTAAACGTGTATTAAATATATAAACGTGTTATATATACATATATATATATATATATATATATATATATATATATATATATATATATATATATATATATATATATATATATATATTGGGGACATAAAACGGCTGATCCACGTCGACTCTTGCACACTTCACCCACGTTAACGCTTTCGGTTTAGAAAAAGACTTAAATAAACCTAAGCGTTAACATTAAACATGGGACAAATTGTCTACACATGAACCACGCGTACTGCCATAGCGGACCATGGGTTCGGGACTAAAACAACAGCCCCAGCGGACCACGGGAAACCAGTCTCCAACGCTATATTAATAGGTCAGCTGCGACCCGAACGGCAATTGCCATTTCCATTGGATACTGAGCCAAACGCACCAAATTTCTTACAAACCGTAGTCGCCGACTCCGGTCGATTTTTGGTTAATAAAATTTTTTTCACTTCAAACTATCAAAATGAGGAACGAGTACGGCATTACGGGTGACTGGTTCATAGATTGTACAGATTTCGACCGTCAACTGGCAATAGATGCTACACACATTTGAGAATGCCTGGTTCATTGTTGTAAAGACATGAATGAATTTCGGCAACCGGTCATTAACGCAACCCCATGTGCCAAGTATGGGTTAATACGTTACTAAAGTATGATTATCAAGGTAAATATGATAACAAGGCAAAATATATATAAATATATATAATATATATAATATCTAATGTATAATATATGTATATATTATATAACAGATATATATGTTCAATTATATGCAATTTATTACTATTTATTTATAAATAATACGCTTGAACTAACCTTAGATCATTTTAATTTGGATAAATTCGTCAATATTTACGCATCACAGTGCACAAATTTTGAATCAAAGCGCTTTGGGTATATAAATGCCAAAGTTTTAGCTGACATATAAAACTTCAAACCGTATACATTTCAAACTTTATGACCATTAGGTATAGAAAATATTTCGCTTAGCATTGAGACTTATTATTTGCCAATTGAATAGCGATATGACGAAAATGCGATATTGCAATTATAAAGCCCTATTCACACGCGCCAGATTTTGCTGCAAAAACTTGTAGCTGCAACTTGCACTTGCAAGTTTTGTTCAAAATCCCGTTCGAAAACGTTGCATCTGCAAATAGTTCATTAAAAATCATATCTTGGAATTTAGTTCACATGTGTGCATAACCATGCAAAATTCACTGAATTTATTGCAACCGCTTTCTCATTGACTGATGAAAAAATCCATCTTCTGCGTGCAATTTGCAGCTGCAAGTTCTCGTACTAAAAACTTGCACGTGTGAACAGAGCTTAAATCTGCAATTGTTTTGGCTAAAAACAGTACTAATTTCAAACGTTTGCTGCCGAAAGAGTAGATATTATTTACATCCGTGATATATACATTGATTTAAAATATATTTTACAGCAATTTACCTTGGTAAAAGTCGAAAAGTTTATAATCAAATATTCAAATACACAAGTATTACTAATCAAAAACAAAGCCCAGAACGGTGATTTTAAGGTCAAACCGCGTGCAATCGCTTTTGACACTTTTTGTATACGGCTGTTTTAAGGCAATTTCAGTTTTATAACACAAGAAAATCATTTTGAAATTGTTTTACAGAACGTAAACAATCTTTCCAAAATCCGGGTAGCATCGCCCATGTTCAAAACGGAAGTTCAAATTCTGTTTCGTTCCGATTCGGCTTTGAAAAATTCAACATTTGAAATCGGATTCAGTTTTAAAAAAGCCAAATTACAGCAATGTTTGGTGACACCTGTTTGTGTGTTTTTTTTAAATTCAGTAAAATTTGTATTTTTTTAAATTGTGTTGAATTAAACTGAACCGTGGTTCAAAACACCAATTTAGTATATATTTGGGTACAACCAGAATTCAGGTTCCCGTTCCGGCATTTTTTTTCACCTTCCGGTGGTTCCGGTAAATGTCAAATTTTGGTCAATGCAAACTAAGGTATTTTACTAAAAATGACGATATTAATTAAATACGTTTCATTTAGTATAGTATGTAAACCTTGCCGATCGCCGAAAATAAACCATTGAAGGTAGATTTCACTTGTGTGGATTATAAAAATCGAAAATACACCAAATAAAGTGAATGCCTATCTTCAACTGTGGTTATTTCACCAATAATACTGCAAATAAATAAAAATGCAATTTTTCAGCGGCATATATTTTTCATTTCCCGGCTCCAGTTCCGGTTCCGCTAAATTGTAATTCCGGTTACTTTCAACTCAAATCACTACGATTTGACGTTTATTAAATATTTCCAAATTCGCATTTCTGTTGCCTGCAAATTAAAATTCAGCCAACTAAATTGACGTATCAGCTGGTCCTGATTAATACCACCGCCCCTGTGGCGAATAATAATTTATCGCTAAATCTATACGTCAGTCCCGTTTTAGTTTCCAACACTCTGTAAATATTACGAACCTACCTGCCTTTTGCAACAATATTATTGCAACAAAATATATAGGTTTCTCCGTTGACAATAGCAACATTTCAAAACTTGAATAACTATTAATTTCGACGCTGACCTTATTTAATGATAGGAGACAGAAGCCAGAGCCCCGGAGGAGAGCAGACAAAGATACGATGGGTGTGGCTTTCAATTTTCAAGTATGCTTGAGTTTAAAATAACAATAATAGCAGATAATAACTACTAACTGATATATACTAAATATATATAGATACGTGAACAACACAAGCCTACAACTAAACAAACTATATACCACGGTGCAAAGTGGAACTGGATTATACCGGAATCGGAACAGCAAATTTATACCGGAATCGGAATCAGAATCGGAACAGCAAATTTATAAGGAATCGGAATCGGAACTACAACATTTGCGGCTATACGGATTATTTGTATTAACAAGGAAAATATTGATTTAGGGTGTCTGCTGTCTGGCAACAATTCTCAAAAACGTCACATGAAGTTGGCAATCATTTTTTGGCTCTGTAAAGCTACACTGCAATCAATTATCGAAAAGTTAACTTATCGAAAACAATTTAATAGATAAATGATACTGGATTTTATACAACATATCACAACAAGTAGGCCTAAAATTGAAATGTGGAAATTCCGATTCCAATTGATTCTGCAATCGGAATCGGAACTCGTTTTAAATCGGAATTCTAATCCGAATCGGAATTCCGATTGCACTCTGCTATATACCGAGTGTCGGTATATGAAATCCGCGCAATGAACTCAATTTGAAACCTAATAATTCACCTGTTCTCTAACATCAGGTTTCATATAACTATTTACGTATATATACATATACATATACATATATATTCAAAAGGTAGATTTCAAAGTCACCTTTATGAAAAGCAGCATTAGCGTTATTTAAATATTTTAAATTGATATCCATTGCTCTGTATATTTAGCTTAGGTTTAAGTTTCTTTATTTTCAGGGATTCCAGGATGCTCAAACCGAAGTTGTTGTGCCAGTTATTTTGGATTATTTGAATTACTCGACTGTTGTGGCAATCGTGAAATTACTGAAAAATCCGAAAAATTACAATTGTGTCCGGAATTATTACTGTGCTCAGCTATGGCTGATTTATGCAATGTGCTAGCGGTTGTTTCAAGTAATGTGCGGTCCGATACCCTTTTGTGCTCACATATGCGTTTGTAAAGTTGTCGGTTCGTTGAACCAACATAATCCAACTGACAGTTGGAACATGTGAATTTGTACACCACATGTGAGCTCAAAAGTTCCGGAAATTGATCCTTATAATTAAATAAGGATTTCAATTTCCTGTGATTGTAGGTTACAATTCTAATTTCTATGTTTCCATAGTATTTATGGAAAATTTCCCTAAGTTTTTTGTTTAAAAAACTTGAATGTGAACCAAAATATGGAATTTTTAAAATGAGTTTACCCACCTTTGGTTCTGATTGCTCTGTGCTATTTGAATTTGAGCAATTGCTGTTGCTGTCGGAGCTTCCTCCATGCGTTGTTGTTGTTGTGGAGGTTGAACCGGACTGATGTTCATTTTGGCCTGCGGCTGTCTGCGTCTCTTCGGCATTATTATGGTAATTCGTAGCGCAGTTATGTTGTGAGCTATCGACCTGAGAACGTAAAATTCTTTCGGTGAATTCGTTGTTACCGTTGTTTGTAACTGTAACCGTGTTCTGGCTAATGCAACAGTTTGGATTAGTCTGTGTCAGGGTGCCTAGTTTTTTGTCTAGGAACCTGCTGAAAGAATTTTCTATTACCTTGACTGGAAAATTATTGGTTTTAAATAAGGAGCGTAGGAAACCAAGCTCATGTTTAATGCTTGCATCATTAGACGAAATTTCAAACCACCTAAATAGCAAGCACGATATTAGATTGCGCTTATACTTCAGCGGCATGAAGGAGTTAAAGTTTAGAATTTGGTTCGAAAAAGTTTGTTTCCTAAAGATACCGGTGGTGACTGCTCCAGTATCCGTGTTTCTAGAAATTTTAATATCTAGAAACGAAATGGAGTTGTTTGACTCCATTTCCATTGTAAATTTAATTTTTGGGTGTGGTGTATTCAAAAATTCGAGAAATTGTTTTGCTTGGTGTTCATGCTTGAACACTACAAAAGTGTCATCTACATATCTTCTGTAGAATGACGGTTTGAATTTTTGGGGGCAGTCCGCTAGTGCTTTAGATTCAAAATTTACCATGAAAATGTTCGCCAGTATGGGCCCGAGCGGCGACCCCATCGCTACTCCATCATGTTGTGAAAAGATACATCCGTTAAACGCAAACTTTAAATTCAATGTGCATAACTTGATGGCCTTCAATGTTAAATCCACAGGTAATTCAGTCGAGATTAGTCCGCCATTAACCGCAGTTTCAACGATTTGCAGCGTTTCCAAGATTGGTATATTTGTGAACAGTGATGTTACGTCATATGATACCATGAATCTATTTTTAAGATTTAATTGTGTTATTTCTTTAACAAAATTAAAAGAAGATTCAGTTGTGTATTCACCACTGCCGAGCGGCTTAATAATTTTGTCAATGAATTGTGCCAACGGGTGGCACGCAGAGTTAATTGCGGACATTATAGGTCTAATTGGGGTGTTTTGTTTATGGACTTTTGGGAGTCCATAAAGGATCGGTAATCTAGACCCCGAGGGGTTTAGATTTTTTGCTATTTCAGTTGAAATAGCTTTGCGTTTAACGCATTCAATTGTGTAGGACCTAATTAGGTCCTCGAAGTTAGCTGTGATTTTATACAAGTTTTCAAGATTGTCAGAAATTTTCTTGAAAACTTCAGGGTTGTCTAGCATAGTTTCCATTTTTTGGTTGTAGTCCTGGCGGTTCATGACTACTAGCCCGTTGCCTTTATCGGGCTTCGCAACTATGATTGATTTATCCTTGGATAAATCCACAAGTGCATTTTTCCATGTGCTGGGTAAGTTAGGTGGACTTGGAAACCTGTTTAGATTGCTAATAGCGGTATCAATTTCTCTCCTGAACTCCGAGCAGAAGTCGTACTGAAGGCTCGCTTGGCTTGACGTTTTTTGCAAGTTATTCGCAAACAGCTCACATTCCATCACCAGTCTGTCAACATCTACTTTACTACTTGAAGGAATAAAATTCGGTCCGAGGCACAATGCAGCATGTTCATGATCCGTTAGTATCCGGTTCGAAATATTTTTAACAACATTAGATAAATCGAGCTTACCGTATGCTTTATTTGATCTGAGTGACAGGTTACCAATTTTCTTTTCGTGTGTGTTCCTGATCTTGACTCGTTTAAATTCGACAATCCACTTGATATACGAACTTAATGCGAATTTTTCAAGATAAGGTAATTTGTCTTGGATATGTTGTACAATGTTAGAAGTGCTTTTGCTCAGGTTGTGAACTTTCCTTTTTTTAACCTGAATTTCATTTTTTAAAATTGAAAATTGGACATTTCTCTGGTCAGCAATATTCCTTTTAATAACCGGGTTCCTCATCCTGAGGAACGTAGGTGTCAGGGATAAGTCTATACATTTCTCCACGAAGGCGATATCTTCTATTGCCTTCATTATTTTGACAGTGTTATTCAGCCATTGTCTGAATAACTGTAGGGTTTCGTTGCCGTGTCTACTTCTGATGCTTTGCAAGAGACAGGGGCCAAACAGTACGAAAATTAGTTTCTCTACTGTTTTCAGGGCCATTTTTGCCGTGGCCGCAAAGGAAGCCTGGGGTAGAGGTGTGTTATCGTACGACGATTGCGGTTCTTTTGTACCGGAATCATTACTTTCTCTGGTTTGCATTGTGCTCAGTTCCGGTCAAACAAAACAAACAGTGAAAATACCCAAAAAACAGAGATTATATGTGGCACTAACCAGTAAAGCACAACTAAGTGAATACTAGCTAGGTTATAATGTGAGTAAGTTTAGTTTTCAGGCAGTATACCGTCAAAGTCGTTACAGCAAGGGTGCGTATTGCATACTTTTGTTATAACTGTGCTTTATACTGATTACCTATTCTTTTAAAATATTTAAATAACGCTAATGCTGCTTTTCAT
Source organism: Enoplolaimus lenunculus (assembly GCA_030248215.1). Classification (NCBI taxonomy): domain Eukaryota; kingdom Metazoa; phylum Nematoda; class Enoplea; order Enoplida; family Thoracostomopsidae; genus Enoplolaimus; species Enoplolaimus lenunculus. The sequence goes on along the minus strand of JASANG010001546.1, from coordinate 69,808 downwards.
AAAGGTGACTTTGAAATCTACCTTTTGATTATTTAGTGTACAGTTTTCTGATAATATATATATATATATATATATATATATATATATATATATATATATATTATATATATATAACTCTATAATTTTCCTAAACTATTTAGACAAAAGTAAACATAAATATTAACCTATTGTATAATGATATATACCCTACATATTTGACATTTTATAAACTGCCAATTAAAATTATATCGCACTCTGCGTTAATAATGAGCGTTCGTTCGTTCAGTTTATATTCAACCGTATTTCGATTTTGTCATTTTCGCAACCAGCCAAACAATAGGTTTTTTCCACAATACATAAAGTCGAGATTAAGCTCAAATCATTGTGAAGGCCAGAAAACTTTTAGACTCAGTTGTGTATCAAAGTCAAGTGCAATACTGTCACACGTCTCCAGATATTCTCAATGCATTCTTTGCATATTGAAGTGGCCAGGGTCGTATTAGCCAGGGTGGTAACAAAGATTCGAATCCGGCAAAAATTTGCGGTTCGGATTCGGTTGTGAAAAAGTCGAATCCAACAATGTTCGGCAATATGTTTTTTTCATTTTTCAACAATACAAATTTTAAATAAGTTTTGTTATATAAATTAATATTTTTTGTTTCAAATCATAAATCTCAAAACTGAGATCGGGCACGAAATATATCGACGATTAAAAGTTATGCTGCCGGCATTACGTTGATATTGTGAAATAAATTATAGATATATCCGAAATTTGTATGATCAAAGATTCGGATTCGGCAAATTAGCAATGGATTTGGATTCGTTCAAATCGTGGATTCGGTGCCACCCTGGATATTACACTTACTTATTCAAGTCAAACGATGAATTTCGTTTATCTCTAAAGATTTGTGTTTAGAAAAATATTAATTTACCCGGTGATAATTAAGACTTAGAAAAATATTAATTTACCCGGTGATAATTAAGACTTAGAAAAATTTTCATTTAATATTTCATTGTTTCGTTAGTTTCATTCTATTTTTTCGGTGTTACGCTATCCGCGCCGAACTTCCGTTTTACCAAAACTAACGAAACAATGGAGTATTAAATTGAAAATTTTCAAAGTCTTAATTAGTACACGGTAATTTAATATTTTTCTAAACACAAATCCTAGACACAAACGAAATTCATCATAGTCAATTTATATACTTTGAGTTTCCTACGTATTTATGATTTCAATAATCAACAGAGCGCAGTTATTTCATTTTGAAAATAAACGAGAAAAAATTTATCTTTGTGGGATACGTAATGTATTTGTCAAGATTATTAAATATACATGCATCCCTACCGCTGTAAGACAGTCTCATTCGGCGATTTGAACCGTAACTTTGTGAGTCCAAATTATATAATATTCACTGCGGGTATTAATTTTCACGGGAGTTAATGTTACATGCTACACCGGAACCGGGAAATGAAATATACATGCCAACGGAAAATTCATTTTATTTTTTGCCGTATTACTGGTGAAATAATCTTTAGTCGGAGATAGGTATTCACTTTATCTGTTGTGTTTTATTTATAATCCATGGAAGCGATGCCTATTTTCGATAGTTTATTTTCGGTGAGCGTCAATGTTTATATATAAATACTATACGAATGAAATCTATTTAATTTTTATCGTATTTTGTTAGTAAAATATGTTAATTTCCACAAACCAAAATTGAATACCAGAATTTTTAATTCCTGTTAAAACTTTACCGGAATCGGAACGTGAAAGAATGCCGGAAATGGAATTCCGGCTGCACCCTGATATATAATTGAATTAATGTTTAGCCAAGCGTTTTCTTTGATGAATTAAATAAATATATAAATAAATAAATAAGTTAATAAACAAATAAATATGTTAATAATTAAATAAATAAATAAATAAATAAGTAAATAAATAAATAAATTTCAAACAAAATATACAAATATGCTAAATCTGAAAAGTTAATATTTTAATTGCGAAATTAATCACAATTATTCAATTTACTCAAAATTGTGTTGATATTAATCTTTTTTGAAGTTGATTAGCAGTATTTGCATTGAAGCATACAAACAAATACCATTTGAGATTTAAGTAAACCATACATATCAACTCTGCCAACAGGGTATTGATATTAACTTTAATTTGTAGCCAAATGACGCAAGTTATTGTTTTTGTAATCAAATCATTTCACAAAAAATAAAGTTTAAAAACATTTCAAAATCACAATTAAAGTTTTCGTCACAAATCTAAAAACTGCGCTGAAACGAATCCCACGAGTGCAACTGCACTGTTATTCAGAACTCTTCGAATTTGTTCATAAATTAACCCTGATACACGTTTAACACCGCCTGTGCGGTCGAGTTGGTTTAACCATATATTTGCAAAATTTGTCTTTCCAGCTCACGAAATTCGAAATCCTGACTTTCTTCCACTAGCGGATCCCGAGGGCGAACGGGCGGGGGTAGCGTACGCTCCCATCAGAAATAATTTTTGTTAAAATAGTAAGTTCCCAACCTTACGATGTTTCACCGCAATAAATTGTTTGTAAAAAACAACAATTTTTTCCCGCAGAACTTTTTGTGTTAAAATGGTAAGTTCCCTGCCTTACAATTTTGCGCCCTCGGAAAATTTTTTGGTGATGAAATGATGAGGTCCCTACCTTACAATATTTGCATTTCGTAACATTTGCAGGCTCGCTCCCCCGTCAGAAAGTTTTGGATCAGCCTCTGGTTTCTTCCACGCACAATGTGATTGGATGGTTCTTGCAAAGACTACGACGACAAATTAGGGCGTTAAAGCGAACTTATGTTATATTTACTTCACAAAGCAAATCTGAAACATGTACCCTGTATAGATAACTTATTAATTAAAAATTATGAAACAATATATACATATATACATATATACATATATATATTAAGGGCGGTACCAAAAATAATTTCAACAGGGGTTCACAGATTAAAATATATACATCAGAACAAACTGAAAAACAATACAACAAATGTTACATTGCGGACTGATCCATTAGTCAAATCAACGGATGCCGTCCAACTATAAGCATTTTTCCACTTTATATATGTCACAAAACCGCTTAGCTCAAAAGCAGGTGTCTCTACGACCATCCAGTCAACCCACCGAATCCGATCCTGGAGCCTATTCCATAGTACTGTTGTTACGCAAATTTAATAAAAAGTCGAAGCTCAGTGATGAATGCATCGTTCACAGACCAACCAATCATATTCAATCACATAGCACCAGCCGATCATAAGCCAATCACAAATTAGGCATAAGCTACCGCCTAAAAACACACGACCAAATTCCTACGGCCAGCAGCTTCCACCCCGAGCGAGCGGCTCAAACAATCAAATTTCCACCCGCAGGCGAACAGCGAGCCGTTATTAAGAATTGTAGGGTTGAGTCAAACATGAAACTTCCAACAATATATATACTTAAATTAATTTAAACAAAAATAATAAATTAATATATTATAAACAAATAAACACAATACAATGATAATATGTATTGTATACATTAACGAAATTTAGAAACCCAAAAACAATGTTAATTGAACCTCTAAACTTTTCACAAAGTTTTAATTAATCATTGACAACATATCATCAAAACGCTCGCCAAAGAGCTGATTCAAATTAACCTGATTGAGGTATTTTGTCTAATACATCATAGACCAGCCATAGCCCAAATAATTGTTAGAATTTAATTCTAAAAACAACAACAACGACTATAGAACCAAGCTAAGCGTACCTGACCTCTATCATATATATTCTCGGCCAATGTTACTTTCGGGGGCGTAAAACAGCAGACTAAATGTATTCATAAGCATAAGCGTTGCAAAAATGCGTTCCTAAGCCAAAGCCTAAGCGTTGCAAAAATGTGTTCCTCAACCTAAGCCTAAACCTAAGCAAAAAATGTAATCTAGAATGTACACCTACTCTTTTATAGACCCGCCAGAAACTTGGACGCGCCCCTTAAAGTAACATGGGCCATATACTCTACGGCTGGCTAATTCCATTAGTTTCAAGGGAAAAAGTTACCAATCATGTGTGTCCTAAATTAACCAAACCACAATCCAAGAATCCCCTGATAGCCCCATTTGGGAGCCGCCCACCCCTAAACACGCCCCGCTCTAACCGGTTGAAACACAAACCGCTTAGTTTTAAAATGCGTCTGGCTTGTCGCTCGCGAGGTTGGCGGCCCCCACCCTGGAACTTTGAGTGAGCCACATTCCTGTATGCTCCGGTACTGTATTTATGCTTTAGAAAAATTAAACTTTAACACTAAATTAACAAAGATATCTGGCAGATAAAAAAATATATATGTCGGCCAGGGTGCAACCGGAATTCCGGTTCCGGCATTTTTGAATGGCTTATGGTACACAATAATTGAAATTTTATTAATCCATAGGAAAGTATGTATAATAATGTATTTACGATTTCAAAAAATTAAACTTTATCACTAAATGAATCAAAGAAAGATTTCCGCTGAACAAATTTGATGCACAAATCGCTTTTGACGTACGAAAGTTGAAAATTTCAGTGTCAAATACCAACAAAAACTTTTAGCATCGGAAAAAGTTCACAATAACTTTTCAGTAGATTAAGTTGTACCTATGAATATAAATATAGGTATATACAAAGGTGTAATTTTGTTATAGCCCAGGGCTATCACGAGTTTCGCGGAAGGCGCTGACACGTCATAGCCCTGTGCTATAAGAGAAATCTCTTATTTCTCAGGGCTATCACGTACTCGTTTTGAAAATGACCTCGAGATAATCGTGGGCTATAGTATATTTTGTGGCATTATTGATAAAATTATTGTGAACGGCGCATTATAGAACGATTTAACCCAAAGGATTGCGCTATGCTTTTCGGCGACGTCCGTCACCTGTTCGGCACCGTCCATCACCCGTACGGCGAGGTCCATCACCCGTACGGCGAGGTCCATCACCCATACGGCGCCGTCCATCATCCGTACGGGCGCCATCCGTCACCCGTACGGCAGCACCGTGCTTCACGATGGGGTATGGTACGTGACGCCGCCGGACATCATCAAAAATATAGCGCTACCACTACTTCTGGGCAGCTAATGTCTATGAAATTCTGATGGCTGATTTATCGCTTCTGTTCCCTAAAAAGATTACAACAAACTCGATATTAAAGATTAAACCTATTGTAGCTGTATTAAATTGGCTTTGCAGACTATAAACTAAGCTAAGCTGTAGATTATGCTTAAATTATTTTGAAATTTTAAAAAATATATTTCTTGTTTAAATTGAATTTTATTCGGTGAAATAAAATGGCTGTATTTTACAAATTATTTAATGATTCACCGAATGCATCCTTGTAATTACGATACGGCCCCGTAACGCACGACGACGGACGGCGCCGTACGGGTGATGGACGACGTCGGACGTCATCAAAAGTATAGCGCCACCCTTATAATTTAGTAACCAAAAACGACCAGTCTGCAATTTCATATTAGACCAAGGTTAGTGTACGTTTTTAAAAAAACGACAAAATGGCTAAGTAATTGCTTAGTACGTACTTAAGTACCAAGTGATCCATCGTTCGTTATACAAGTAGGGTTTCAGTAATCCAGCCAATAATTCTTTGACCAAGAATATGTGCAACTTTACTAAAAAGTTGCTTCCTACCAAATATTTTATTTAAAAATGAAGAAAATGAAAAGCTTAAGAGTACATAACCAAAGAATTTTAGTTACCGATCAAACTTAACGTATTTTCTTCATTACAAAGAAGTTTATGCCGCCTCGCACCCCCCCATAAATTGGGCACCGAGTATTTTGTTTCCCACACTGAATGTACCCAGTTGCATACGTACTCTTGTTGCCAAAGAAAGAGTGACCATCCACTATTGATTCTAGCAGCGAAATATACAAGAGATTTATCCCATATCGAAATTGTTGAAGAAAAAATAACACTTTTCACAGGTAATACAAAATATTTTCAATTTGTCGTTGAACTCAAGAATAATTTTCACATAACATTATAGCAGGGTTCCAATCGGACGTTTATTTTGTCGGAAGCGGAATCGGAATCATATTTTTCTGGCGGAACCGGAACCGGAATCGGAATATGAATTTAAGTTTCAGTAATTCTATTCAAAAGTAAACAGTATGACTTTTGTTCGTAGTTCGGTAAAAATTGGTTATATATAGGCATTCACATTTGGTATAATCAGCGCAATAATTCGCGTTCCCGTAAACTTCAATCACCTTTAAAAATTATAACCAAGAATTCCGCAATTCCGGCATCAGAATAGCCGTCAGTCGGAACCGGAACCCAAATTTTATCGGAATTTTAGCCGGAATCCGAATACTGTTGGAACCCTGCATTATAGCTATAGTGTTTCAAATTAAAATTTAAGCTCTGCCCCTGGCTTCTAGCAATACGTAGTATATAGGTATATTTTCTACTTTAAGCAATTACTCAAAACAAATTAAACACGTACAACAAAAACGCGTACATATTATTGAGAAAATATAAAATTATAAAAATTATAATGTTATTATAAAATAAATATACAATCTTTTATTCCTAAACTCACAACAAAACAACTGCGCTAATTCGTAAAACTAAATTATCAACCGGTCAAGTTTGTGCCGAGAGACACAAATAAATTCCTTCGAATCGTTTCGTTCGTTGAAAACATTTTAATTTCGAGAGAAAGCAACTGAAAAATTATTTGCTAAATTCATTTTAGCAACGAATTAACGAGCATCGTCGAAGCTACGTTAACCTCGCTATCGAGTAGTCTTCTCGGGTACCTACTACTACTACTACTACAAATATACCTATTTTACAAGTAAATTTGCCATATTTTGACAATAATTTTGCGTATAAAAGTAGTATATATATTTTGTTTGAATTTATAGAAGATTGCCTGAAAGCGGTTTAATATTATTATTATTATTATTAGGTTTGAACTTTCGCCTAATCATACTTGCTTGCTTATACCTTTACAACAACCCAGGCATTACACGTCGTACTTATAGTAGTTAAGTAGATTTTGAGGCCGAACAGGCTGCTTGCTGCTGCTAACTTTAATGACTTAATCAAAATGCCACAGGCGTTAAGTAGAATTTATTTCAAATAAATATCTAACACTGAAATATTTGAATACATGGAGATACAAATATACATATTAAAATATATATAGGATACATACGTCCGGGGCCAATTTACCGGTTGAACGTAGCGGATGTAACCGGAACGACACAAACCATTTTTTTCCAGGAATATAATTTAAAATAACGGAGTATTAATAAAAATAGTATTAAATAAATGACAGTGCGGCCGGAAATAAGTGTATAACACCGGTTAGCGAAATTTAAAAATTATTTATATACGGTGGCGTTATACTTTTTGACAATTTTAAAGCATTACCAAAATGAATACTCGTAAAAACTTTATTGCTGGTAAATCGTCGACATTAATTAACTCTCGAAAAAGCAAAAAATCAGCTAATTTATTCAGTCCGTTACAACTTACAACAGTATCTTAGAGCATGCTTAATTTGATCAAAATATAAACAAATCCGCAAACGAGTGCGCAGGGTGCAACCGGAATACCGGATCCGGCAGTTTCCACATCCCGGTTTCGGTTCCGGTAAATTTTTACTGAAATTAAAAATTGCGGTATTAAAATTTGGTCGGTGGAAATTAAGGTATTTTACTAAAAAATGACGATAAAAATTAAATAGATGTCATATTCGTATTGTATACAAACCTTGACCATCGCCGAAAATAAGTCATCGAAGGCAGATTTCGCTTCCGTGGGTTATGAAAATCTAAAATACAGCAGATAAAATGAATACGTACCTATCTTCAGCAAGGGTTATTTCACTGAATAATATTGCAAAAAAAGTAAATTTTTCGGTGACATGTATTTTTCGTCTTTCGGTTCCATTTAAGGTAATTTTTTCAAATTCGGGTTCCGGTTCCGATACCGGTAAATTGTATTTCCGGTTGCACCCTACATGGCACAAATTTTAAACTAGTTTTTATTTTGTAGCGGCTGAGTGCGTCCAGCAGCGTCGTTTTGCGTCTCCCTAAACATTTTTACACAAATGACTGTAGCGTTCGCGTTTATAATTTTCTCCAATGAACACCACTTCCACCCCCAACCCAATATATATTCCTCGGACGGCTCCCGTGGCAATCTTAGATTTGGACGAACATTATTAACGCATCAGGATAAAATTGGCCAATCATATAATCGTACATCGATTTTCGCTACTGAGCGATATTAGTGTTAAATTTAATTTTAATAAAACTTATGGCACAAAAATAAAACGCCTTTTTACTGTACAGTTCCTTATTTTAACCTTAAAATGTAACTAACGTTTATGTTAAAACCCAGGGAAGCACTTGGTTTAATTAAAATTTTTCAAGTTCGCTTTTGATTCTGTGAAAACGACGCAATATAATATCTATACGTATATACGTATATATATAAATATATATATTAAAGCTGGAACATCCCACATACGTATTTTGGGCAGCGTTCCAATAGATTTTGTTTACGTTGCATATGCAAATTAAGAGTATGCATTGAGAATACCTATTGTTCTGGATGTGTTCATATATCTGAAAAGCATTACAGCTTTTCAAAAAAGTTTTTAACTTCGTTAAGTTAAATACGAGGGGCTCAGGTAACAAACAAAGTCGTCATGGGCCGGAAAAGACTTAGTCCAGTTGCACATGTGTGCAACTACGTGTACTAGTATAAATTGAAGCTGGAACGCTCCGCATACGTATTTTGGCAGCCTTCCAGCATTGCTTTGTTTACAATAATTTGTTAGGAAATACACGTGATTGTTCTACGAATAGAAAATTTGCAAAGAAATTTTTGTGCTTTCGTTACTTTTGCGCATTACGCAAAACTGGCAGACTAGTATATATAATATGTCTACATATATATGTATTCATATATCATAATTCAAGTTGCACTTTTGACAGTGCACCGAGTCTTGGGTAACGCATCCAACTTTACCAAAACCACCCAAAATGTAGCGAAATTTGTTTAAGAACCCATGTCGAAGAATACAACTTATCCAATGATAACATTTCTTAATTATTTATGCTTATCGAACTCAACTTAGGAATTTAATGAAAAATGATTTATTTTACTGATTTCGACGCGTTGAGCTCAACGGCACCATTATTAAGCAGGGTGCAATCGGAAGTCCGATTCCGATTAGAATTCCGATTCAAAACGAGTTCCGATTCCGATTGCACAATCAGTCGGAATCGGAAATTTCACATTTTAATTTTAGACCTACTTGTTGTGATATGTTGTATAAAAATTCAGCATCATTTATATATTAAATTGTTTCCGATAAGTTAACTTTTCGATAATTGATTGCAGTTTAGCTTTACAGAGCCAAAAAAATAATTGCCAATTTGTTCATGCGACATTTTTGAGAATTGTTGCTAGCCAAACAGACACCCTAAATCAATATTATCCTTGTTAATACAAATTATCCGTATAGCCGCAAATTTTGTAGTTCCAATTCCGATTTCAGTATAAATTTGCTGTTCCGATCCCGGTATATATTTGCTGTTCCGATTCCGGTATAATCCAGTTCCGCTTTGCACCCTGTTATCAGGGCTACAAGGCTTCTGGTTCAAAAGTTATAGGCCTAAAATGATTAGTACACATAACAACACTACCATCTGACCATTACTTTTGACCGTTCACCTTACAGCGCTAACCAGCAGTACCGTTGAATTCAGCTCGTTGTCATCTTGCATACAGGACAGACAACTTTTTTATCAAATTTCAACCGCGGTTCACAAGGTGATTACATTCTGACCCTGCGCCTGTCGAAGCTGCGTTTAAAAGTTTAAAAATAAAGTAAAACAAAATGGCTCAAAATCGACTTAAATTAAACATTAAAAATTGTGCAACCCAAATTTCCTAAAACTAAATTTTTTGTCTCAAAAAATTCAAATTCAAATTTCACAAATGCAACGCTTCGTTGTGGCCAAACTCACAAATCATAAAACGTTTCGTTCATATCCGTATTCGTAATTCTTCATACAGATCAAAACGTCTTAAAATCGCCACAAAAGTTCAATACTGAGGGCCGCTATATTGTAGAACATTTAACGGGTTAGAATACACGATTTTAAATATATATGGAAACCTTTTAAAGTCTACTATACCGCCGATCTAAACTAAAGCATATAAGTGACTTGAGACTACAACATCGACATATATATTCGTATGTTGTATACATGCGCCATAATACAATATCCGGCATTTTAATTAATTTCAATACTTTGTTGAGAGAATTCGCTGCTGCTGCTGTTACAAAGTCTTATACTCGCTTTTCGGTTCAATTTAACTTCGGTTTGCCAATCAAACCGAATCAGGACACTTACACACACACACGAGCAATAAATTTGTCAATTTCAATATCTTTTGAACCATAGTTCCAACGGTCAATGTTATTTTTAGGGTCGTAACGGTAGATTCAACGTATAACTAAGCCTAAACCTAAAATTTGAAAAACTAGTGTATTCTTAAGCCTACGCAAAAAAATGTCACCTAAAATCTAAGGCTATTCGTTTACAGACCCATCCGCCCCCAGGGACGACCCTTAGAGTGATCATAGGTCGTTACGACGATAAAATTGTACCTTTCCACGTCAGCACCTCACGGTTGCCTGCTTCAAAGTATACTTACAAATTTTCGTTTTTAATTCTCACAATATAGGCTATTAAAATTTAATTTAACTCCGTTGACTATACTGTCTCTAGTCATCTTGTCGTCTTATAGCTTGGCAAATATAATGCGAAACCTACGTAGGTACTATTTGATATCTTTAGAACAAATGTCAAGCCCGAAATCAAACAAAAACAGTTGCAATTCTAAAGTAAGCAAACGGCAGAACGGAAAGTGAAATTTGAATTTTAAAAATTTGAAATTTAGTGTTAATTTTTCAGTTTTTACTTAACTTATCAAAAGTTTGATATTAAAATATAAATTAACTCTATCGTCGACATTGTCTGACCATTGAATGAACGTATTTGATGTTTGGAAAAAGTCAACCAGAAAAAAAAACCAGAAAAAAAGTTGGAATCGAAGTTTAAATTTGAAAAATTATCAGTAATTGTGAACGCTTCACTGAACTGGTGACACCACAGTCAAAACAGTTTAATAATGGTTGAGTTTCTGAAATCTTACTTAAATATTTACTTAAATTATGCTTAAGTCAGGGTGCAACGGGAATTACCATTTATCGGAATTTGAAAAAAATTACCGGAAACAGAACCGGAAAATGAAAAACACATGCCGCCGAAAAAATCATTTTAATTTTCTTTTTTGCAATATTATTGGTGTAATAACCTTTAGTTGGAGATAGGCATTCACTTTATCTGCTGTATTTTAGATTTTCGTACGTAATCCACGGATGCAAAGTCTACCTTCGATGGTTTATTTTTGGCGATTGTCAAGGTATGCATACTATACTAATGAAATTATTTTATTTTAGCGTCATTTTTAATTCCGGTAAAAATTTACCGGAACCGGAAGGTAAAAACTGCCGGAACCGGAAATCCGGTTGCACCCTGGCTTAAGCACATACTTAAATCGCTGAAATATACAAATACTTTACTTTTCAATCAAAAAATGAAAGTTACTTTAAGTATATACTTAAGTTATGCTTATGTAATTATTTAAGTCGCCGACTTGCGTAAGTACTTAAATTTCCGTGCACAACTAAAGAAACACCAAATATTGTTTTTAAGTTAGTACTTAAGTAGGGTTTCGGAAACCCAACCACTATCCTAGAAAAGATGAATTGAATAAATAGTTGCTTAGCACCAGGGTCCAACCAGAATTATAAAATACCGGAACCGGAACAGGAAAGTTAAAAATATACCGGAGCCGGAAAATAAATACTTGTTACCAAAAAATTCGTTTTTAACGCTATTTTATCACTTTTAAAACTGTAAGCACCCCAGTTAGAGTGTCAAAATTCTGAAACAAATGCAGTACGTGAAAACACATGATAAATTATGGCGTATGACACAAATTGAAATTTTTAGCAATACCCGCTCAGACAATTTTAGATGCCAATTTTTCTTAAATTTTCGACTGAGAAAACATTTCAACACCGTCAATACCGGAAAATTCCGATGAAAAAATACCGGATTTATTACCGGAACCGGAATTCCGGTTGCACCCTGCTTAGCACAGACTTAAGTATGAAGTAGTTACATAAGTAACGCTTCACAAACCCAACCAATGTTTCCAAACGTTTTCTAGGATCGAAATCCGACAACGAATAATTGTCGACGTCAGATGCATCTTCACTTCAACGTCACTGTGAAAAAGTGTTTGCTCTAACAACGTAAATTCGCTATGACTCGCTACGATGTACCCAAAAGTAAACAATTCGAACGAATAACAAACGCTGGTTACTTGTATACATTCCTCCACACTAAGGTTAATTGGATTGGTGCCAAAAGGTCTCCCCTCAACCTTGTTGTTTTGATTTTCCTATGCCTAAACTTTATACTTAAGCTAAAACTATAATTAAGCATAACCGTAAACCTTAGGGTTGCGCTATACTTTTTTGACAAACAGCGCCGTCCGGCGTTGTCCGTCATCCACATGGTACCGTCCAGCGCTGTCCGTCATCCGTACGGCGCCTTTCGTCACTCGTACGACGCCGTCCGTCATCCGTACGGCGCCTTTCGTCACTCGTACGACGCCGTCCGTCATCCGTACGGCGCCTTTCGTCACTCGTCCAGCGCTGTCCGTCATCCGTACGACGCCGTCCGTCACCGTGCAGTATTGTACTCAAATAACTCACGTACGATAACGTATGGTGACCGATGCTGGCGGATGCCGCCGTACGGATGACGCACAGTGACGGACGACGCCGGACGTCAAGTATAGCGCAACCGTAACCCGCAAAATATCAAACTATAATTAATAATACTGTCATTATATAAGAGATATTTGACGAATAACTAAACCGATTTCGTAAATTTCAATTAAACTCGCACCCAATGCAACGAAAATACCCCTATACTGCAATCACTGAACACTTACCGAACTTCGCTTGCTCGATACGCCGCTCTGAGCTGTAACGATATTCGCTTTGTTGCTCAAGTTGATCGCTACGCCACCAGTCGCCTCGCCGCCAAATCCGCCCGAATGAATTTCGTTTCCTGCTGCCAGTTCGACCGTTGTATTTGGTTTGGTGTCGATCCGAAACGCATTATTTGACTCGATTACCGAAGATTGACGTTCGTTCCATTCGAAGTCCGACTTAAAACCATCAATGACGTTTTCAGACAGCTGCTGAGACGGAACGATGACGTTGCCTAGGCTGATATCCGTGTTATACGACGGCGGTTTTGTTACGTTGCGGCTGTTAACATTTTCTGCGGAATGCGATAGCAGACGTGGATCAATTTGATAATTTCCACACTGACCTGAAACGTTACGCAAATGCGATTGGTAGTTGTACTGGTTAAACTGATAACAGTTGCCAATTGGTTGATGGCTGTCGTGTGAAGTTTGATGATTCACTGTTTCGTTTTCCGAGCACTCGTTTTGGATTGGTTGAAGACAATCGTTACCTGTTGATCGACCATTGTATTCGTTTCTGATTGGACGAAGACAAACGTCAACTTGCGAGCGATAATGCTGCTCGTTTGTGATTGACTGACGACAATCGTCATCTGTAGAGCAATCATTGCGAACGTTTTTGATTGGTTGAAGACAATCACCGTCTGTCGACTTATCACTATGCTCGTTTCCGATTGGCTGAATACGTTCACCAACTTTCGATTGTCCGTCGTATTTAATTCGCATTGGTTGACACAATTCATTGGTTGCTTCACCATCCAGCTGACGCGGTTGTGACGCAATCTGCCAATCACGATCGCCAGAGACCGAACGCCCTTGTAGCAAATGAGCAACACTGTAAGCAGCCCGAATAGGATGAGGTCGAACGACTTGTACCCGCTGGCCTGTGATACCTCCGGTAAACGCCGGAAACGCGGAAACCGGCCGCGGACATGCCGGAACCGAGACATTACAGTTGGTCAACGGAAGACCCAAAGGGGATGGGACCATGGGTTGACCGCTTAGCCGATACGGGTAGGATGCTTGCTGCCCATAGGGCACTTGATTTCCAGCCGGATATCCGGTCGTGTAAATAGTGTTCGCATCGCCTGAAAACCGAGATCTACTGCTACCTCCGCTAGTAACCACTGAACTAAGCAAGCTATTGTCATTGAATTGGAGCTTTCCATAAGCGTTCATTGTGCTACCCGAATTCAAACTAAAATTAATCATTTCATGTTCGTTGACATTATTCCCTGCCCCGTCTATCAGCTGCCTATCCGTGTGTCCGAATTCACCATTCTCTGCAGACCACGGATTCATATTTGGTAACTGCTGTCCATGTTCCTGAACGGCAGCTGCAATCCCATTGGCCAACTTTTGCTGACCGTGGTCAAATCTAATTGGTTGAACAGTTGGAGTGGTCCCTCCAGCCCACGACATTGCGCATATGTTAGATCCGATTTCAAATTTGGTTGGTCCAATAGTCGGTGTAGCTGTTCCAGGCAATGACATTACAGAGACACTACATAATGCAGCGCTGTTAGGTTCACTCTGATTCGCTGCGCTACCAGGCATACTGGCGTCTGAATTGCCGGATTCGGTTGGTGAATTATGTGGCTGTTGTGAATCGTCACAAATTCCTGGCACAAACCATAACGCAGGCGGTTTCGAGGGTCGAACTTTTACCCCAGAAATAGGGATCGATGATTGCGGTTGTGATCCAGTGACAAACTGTGTCTGATGATCATCGGAATAGTCGTTGTTCACAGCGGTCGCAGATCGAGACTTGAACAAGTATTCTTCGGTCGAATTTGGCATTATTAATATTTTATGTTTACTCGTTTGAATTTAGAATATTTCAAGTTTTAATCTGTTTCGTCTAAATTCGATATTACAGATGTTTTAGTTACCAAATCAAAAACTGTTACAGAATACGAAAACTAAATCGTTGCAGTTAATAGTATAACCAGTAATGGTCACTAAGCAATCGAACAAATCTGAAACGCATTGTTAATGTAAGCATGTGAGACTTGCTGATTGCGGTGTATATGCAATATATGCAATGCACATTGTATAATATGCTTGTCGGCAGCATACGGCCAACACATATAGTGCGATAAGCGAGCTATATAGCGCAGTGGTAACAGCGTCTGCCCGACAAGCAGAAGGTCTCTAGTTCGAAACCACCCGTATCCGCTTTACCAACTGCTTAGTAAAAAAAGGTTTAATGTCCCGGTTCCTACTTAGACTGATACACACAATCGTAATAGGATATATTATCGCAATTCAAGGTCCACTATACAATGAACGTACGTCCAGTTAAATACTTAATCTAATCTTATATTACACGTAAATCCGTGTGACGATTTTCATCAAATTAAAATCAATCAATAGCTATAAAACGTGTAAAAAACCCTCTTTGTTTAAGGTTGCGCTACTAATACGCAGACTGCAACTGCAATTTTAAAAAATACCGGAACCGGAACACGGAAACCTGAAAATAATGCCGGAAGAAACCAGATTGCGCAAAATATTTGTTTTCTTTGAAGCTTCAAAAAATTCAACTATAAAAGTATTCTTTCAACTTGTTATATTTCACTAACCAGCAGTATATATATGTTTCCAAAGACATATTTATTAATATGAAGCATAATCAAAATATCACAAATAAACATATACCACATTTAATACCGGAACAGTGAAAAATACCGAATTTTTCCTACCGGAACCGGAATTTGCATTGCGCCACTGATACGGAAAGCGTATATATACAGGGTAAAAAATGGCTTGTAAGCTGGGAGCGGATAAGTGTAAAATATATCGAAAATTTCCAGAAATAAAAACGAATATCAATCAAAATAACGGAAACACAAGCCGGTTAAAGATTAAACAACAAAACCCGACAGGTTTAAGTAAGCATGTGAGACATGATTGTCCTGGTGCATATGCAATATATGCAATTCACAATGTGTAGTAAGCTTGTCGGCAGCATACAATCGACACATATAGTCAACTACAATGGCGGATCCATGGGAGGGCACCCCGGCCGTGGGCCCCCCCAACAGCATCTCGACAAAAATTCTATAGCAATTTTGTGACAATAGTTCGTGGTTTGTGTATGGATCAAAAGTAACTTTATTACCTGTGAAATTTTGCCCCCCCCCATTTTGAGATCCTGGATCCGCCACTGGTCGACTATAAAAGTAGTTGGAGTGGCGGGCTACATGGCACAGTGGTAAAGCGCTGGCCTCGAGATCCCAAGGACGTTAGACTCAAACCTCGCTCCGTAGGTCTGCTATTGCAGCTGCTTTGTTAAAAAGGTCACAAGTATCCGGTTTCTACCTAAAACGGACAACAATAAACCGGATTCGATTCCACTGTCTCTACTTATAAAATATGACGTATTTACTTTCAAACTACTTGCTAATTCCGACAGTTTAAAACCAAAAATGCCCGTTTATAGCATAAACATCGGCTTTCGATACTAAATTTACCAGTCAAGTTGACGCTGAAACTGTTTCTAAATGCCCTGTAGAGTAACATAGTAGAAACAACTAACGTAAGTATACATAAATAGAATAAATAAGTTTCAAAGCGAAATATTGTCATAAACAACACAAATTCGACAACAAATATTTAATTCTAACGAACGAATTTGTTACACAAACATTTTGTGCGAATGCCAAGTATTTAATTTAGCATAAACGGATTAACACTAAACGCTACTAAACACAACTGGATCAAACTTGCATGGGGTCTTATACGGCAATGCCCCCCAAACCGTAATTTGATATCTGGTTCAATTCACCCCCGAAAATTGGCATTTTATACACTGAGGGATGCATTTGTTTAAAAAATTAAATTTTAAAAAAATTTTAAATTAAAAAAATTTAAATTTAAAAAAATTTAAATAAAATTTAAAAAAATTTAAATAAAATTAAAAAATTAAATTAAAAAAATTAAATTTAAAAACATTTAAATACAATTTAAAAAACTAAATTTAAAAAAAATTAATTTATTCGAACTTCAGTCTAGTTTCATTATCAAACTAAGACAGATCGGTTCGGCAAACGGACAGCAGTGGATCCAGTCCATCAGTAACTTATGTCAAAAATGTAAAAATAAGCATTTTTAGTTTATAGAACAATCATTTAATAAAATTCTCTTCACCATTATGCCCAGTTACCTTAGGGTGGTGCTATACTTTTGATAACGTTCTGCTCCGTCCGTCACCGTACGTCACTGTGCGGTGTCGTACATGAATTACCCAAGTACGATACCGTATGGTGACCCACCATGACGGACGTCGCCGCACGACAAGCATAGCGCCACCTTAATTGCAGAGTTACAAGCGTCCAACCGGATATCCGTGATTCCGTTATGTTGATCACTATCCGGTATAATACAAATGTTCCTTCATTCAAAGGTACTAAACCCGGAATTTTTACGATTTTGTGGCAAACTATTGATAATCATTTAAATATTGGAAACATTGTCTTTGAAAAATTGTTACTTTAAAATGAGCATTTTAGTAATAAGTTCAATTTTGTTAATAAAGTATTTCTGATGTGTTTTTGCAAAAATTTAATGATGAAACAACTGAACATTCGCTTAAGTCATTTTTGAGTTGTTTTTTTTTTGAAAAGTCAACCAGTAATTCGATGATGCAGATTATTTCAAATTCCAGTTCCTGTTTCCGGTCCTGCATATAAATTCAATCACTGTTCCTGTTCCGATAAAACTTAGTTTCTGTTGCAATTCTGATATATATATATATATATATATATATATATATATATATATATATTAAATTGTATAAATGTTAAAACACCATGATACTTATGGTCAACTTTTATACAATACCTTTTAAAAAACATTTCTCTTAAAAATTACATTTTGCAATATTTGATTTGAATTGGCATAATTCAAAAACGTTTTTAATCAAATAACAACGATGAAAAAAAATAGCTTACGCGAACGGCATTTGCTGTGTAAATATTTGCAATTAATATATTCCATTTTTAATGGAAATTTTAGGCCTTTCAGAAGCAACAAAATTAACAAAATAAGCGCATGCTCATTGCTCTAACAACAGCCATACTTGAAAGTGAATTTTCAAAATCGAATAGCGAAAAAAACAACACTTTTTTCAATCGGTTTGCTTGCTGAAAATTGTAATCCAAATAATGGGAAATACAATGTTTCAAAAGTTAAAAATATTAATACTTTAATCGTATTTTTTGTTGGTTTTTTATTACATATGAATTTTCTTCACTGTTTATTTTTCATGTTCAAATGGCAACATTTCAATTACCAGTAACATACTACAGTCAGGGTGCAACCGGAATTACAATTTACTGGAACCGGAAGGTGAAAAAATGCCGGAACCGGAGTTTGGGTTGTACCCTGAGTACTGTAATGTCGAAAAAACATTTATTGTCAACAGATGATTAGTCTAAAGTTTGACGTATGATCAGGATGCAACCAAAATTCCGGTTCCTGGCATTTTTTCACCTTCCGGTTCCAGGTTATTGTAATTGCAGTTGTGCCCAGCTTATGGCTAAGCTTTTACTTTAGCCAAAGACTAAGACTTAATCTTGAATGTAGGCATGCGCATGGGGGTTAGGTCCCTACTTGACGGGTTTAAATTAATTTCACAAGCCAGGTAGATAATTAAATAAAAACCTATAAAACGAAACTCTTTGTACTATTTTAAATCTAAAATCACCCATCACTTCAGCATGTTTTAGCTGAAGTTCTTTCGTGTTAAAATGGTAAGGTCCCTACTTTACAATTTTTGCACCCTCAGAATACTTTTAATGATCAAACGATAAGGTCCCTACCTTACAATTTTTGCGTTTCATAGCATTTACCAGCGCGTCCCCCCGTCAAAAGTTTGTGATTCCGCCTTCGACTTTACCCCACATTTAAGGTTAAAGCTAGCGCTCAGGCTTACACTAAGATAAGGGTTTAGTCTTAGGCAGTGAAGGATCCAATAACTTCTGAAAGCGGGGGCACGAGATACAGTACTATAAATAATTCACCTATGAAGTGAAATGCGCGATAAGTCGGACACCATTTTAGTGCTAAACCTTAATACAAAATGTTACCTTTGATCACTGTTGGGGAACTTCAGGATCGGCTCCCTTGTATCCGCCAGTGGTTTGAAACCAGCGTTTTCTTCAAATGCAATCCTGCCGGGCGAAATGTTTAATCTCTCAATTGACTACTAATCTTACAACTTTACTACTTAAAAATTAAAAAATAAACGTCAGCTAAAAAACTCTCACTTGTCAATACTCCCATTACTCAAAAAGCTCGAAGTGTGAAGCAATTTGGCGTTAATTACGGCGAAAATTAATACAAAATAAAAATCTTATTTCGAACATTGCCAATTTCATATAAATAAGTACTTATATAAGCCCTGTCTAACTTGAATAACTTTACAAAACAAACTTATAATCTTTATTAATTTGCATTCGGAGTTCAGTGAAAACAAAACTCAAAACATCGTTCGAATCACTGACTTTAGTCTATATATACATACACACATATATATAAATATATATATAAATATATAGTATGTATATATATTTATGTATATATCTATCTATATATAAATATATATATCTATAGATATATATGTATATATCAACTAATCGATATGCAAATATTATACTCGGTAACCTTGAGGGTAATAAAGGTTATAAATTATTTTTAAGAATTTGGTCAAAAACGTTATTTTAATTACGAGAAAATCTAACCGCATATTAATTAACCCATCGTTCTGCAAAATAAATTTTACTCAAAATATATTTATACATTTTTACTCTTTTAAATACTCAAAACTGTACGGCATTTAATTTAAAGCAGATTTACTGTTTGTTTTTATATTTTTTACTCGCCCATTAATGTTTATATAATTCAAATATTGTTTATTATTATTTTACGTCAGATCAGAGCCCGTATTGTCAAATGTGTGTAGCACCTATCATCAGTTGGTGATAAGTCCTTAGAATCAGCGCATGGTCAGGATCGAAATTCCACCATACTGTTGCCTTACTATTTGCCCGACTTCTGTACTAATTTTGAGAGCTGCAATTGCAGATGTTCGTCAATTTTAAAACCTATCGCTAACTGATGATACGTCCTGTACGCATTTGAAAATATGAGCCCAGACCATAGACATCAAAGAGTCGACCGTTAGTTTAATTGAAACGCTTTCTAGCTCGTTGAGAAACATCACAACGCGGGTATAAGCTCATAAGCTATTTGATCAATGCAAACGATCAGAAACACCCGACACAACTAAACAATATATTACAAACTAAAAAAACTTAAAAAACACACACAAATATCAAATATTAAGACAGGAAATTAAATACATTTGTTATAATTGAAAGTGAAATTTGATGTCAAATGACTCCAAACCGTTATATTTAGCATCATTTTCAACACTGAAAATCATGAAATATCAAATCTCTTAAAATCAAAACATACGACGCATTCACAAGCTTAAACCTGGGCCTTTCTGCCAAAATTTGAAAATTTGAAAACCTCCAAAAAGAAAAAGTGTTTGCGAGCCGAAATATTAATAAAATAAACGAATAACAATAATAATAAAAAAACGCTAAATCATGTATTATATTCAATATGCCACCCCACGAAGACTGAGAGCTTAAATATATTTCACTGTCTTTAAAATTGAAATTAAACCATGAAAACGGTCGTTTATATATCTTTAATATTCAGCTTTATTTTTGTCGCTTTCGAAGTATCTAAAATTTATTAAAATCGCCATACTAATGGACTTTAATATCGAATATTAGCTTTGACGGCCGAAGGAAGAAGGAATATAAACCAAACACGCATGAATTGAGAAAAAAACTTTAATATTAAAAGTCTCTTATGAGAATTGATATAAAAACCTAAAAATCGAAAATTTAAATAGAAAAAACATATTTTTATATATTAAAACAAAGAAATGAGTATACATAAATTAGACTTTTTAAAGCAAACTTGTGTTGAATATAATATATATCATTCCAGTCAGAAATTTCTGGATCGACCACTCAGACCATTCCAGTCAGAAATTTCTGGATCGACCACTCATACCATTCCAGTCAGAAATTTCTGGATCGACCACTCAGACCATTCCAGTCAGAAATTTCTGGATCGACCACTCATACCATTCCAGTCAGAAATTTCTGGATCGACCACTCAGACCATTCCAGTCAGAAATTTCTGGATCGACCACTCATACCATTCCAGTCAGAAATTTCTGGATCGACCACTCAGACCATTCCAGTCAGAAATTTCTGGATCGACCACTCATACCATTCCAGTCAGAAATTTCTGGATCGACCACTCATACCATTCCAGTCAGAAATTTCTGGATCGACCACTCAGACCATTCCAGTCAGAAATTTCTGGATCGACCACTCAGACCATTCCAGTCAGAAATTTCTGGATCGACCACTCATACCATTCCAGTCAGAAATTTCTGGATCGACCACTCAGACCATTCCAGTCAGAAATTTCTCGATCGACCACTTATACCATTCCAGCCAGAAATTTCTCGATCGACCACTCATACCATTCCAGTCAGAACTTTCTGGATCGACCACTCATACCATTCCAGTCAGAAAATTCTGGATCGACCACTCATACCATTCCAGTCAGAAATTTCTGGATCGACCACTCAGACCATTCCAGTCAGAAATTTCTGGATCGACCACTCATACCATTCCAGTCAGAAATTTCTCGATCGACCACTCAGACCATTCCAGTCAGAAATTTCTGGATCGACCACTCATACCATTCCAGTCAGAAATTTCTCGATCGACCACTCATACCATTCCAGCCAGAAATTTCTGGATTGACCACTCATACCATTCCAGTCAGAACTTTCTGGATCGACCACTCAATCGACCACTCATACCATTCCAGTCAGAAATTTCTGGATCAACCACTCATACCATTCCAGTCAGAAATTTCTGGATCGACCACTCATACCATTCCAGTCAGAAATTTCTGGATCGACCACTCATACCATTCCAGTCAAAAATTTCTGGATCGACCACTCATACCATTCCAGTCAGAACTTTCTGGATCGACCACTCATACCATTCCAGTCAGAAATTTCTGGATCAACCAGTCATACCATTCCAGTCAGAAATTTCTGGATCGACCACTCAGACCATTCCAGTCAGAAATTTCTGGATCGACCACTCATACCATTCCAGTCAGAAATTTCTGGATCGACCACTCAGACCATTCCAGTCAGAAATTTCTGGATCGACCACTCATACCATTCCAGTCAGAAATTTCTCGATCGACCACTCATACCATTCCAGCCAGAAATTTCTGGATCGACTACTCATACCATTCCAGTCAGAACTTTCTGGATCGACCACTCAATCGACCACTCAATCAACCACTCATACCATTCCAGTCAGAAATTTCTGGATCGACCACTCATACCATTCCAGTCAGAAATTTCTGGATCGACCACTCATACCATTCCAGTCAGAAATTTCTGGATCGACCACTCATACCATTCCAGTCAAAAATTTCTGGATCGACCACTCATACCATTCCAGTCAGAAATTTCTGGATCGACCACTCATACCATTCCAGTCAGAAATTTCTGGATCGACCACTCATACCATTCCAGTCAAAAATTTCTGGATCGACCACTCAGACCATTCCAGTCAGAAATTTCTGGATCGACCACTCATACCATTCCAGTCAGAAATTTCTGGATCGACCACTCATACCATTCCAGTCAGAAATTTCTCGATCGACCACTCATACCATTCCAGCCAGAAATTTCTGGATCGACCACTCTCGTCAAATTCAAGCTTGTTTTATGATTGCAGTCGTTGCAATTTCACCAATCATAAGGCAATGCTTAAAGATAGAAATGCAGAAATAAACCTAAAATTTCTGAGAATTTTTTTATTTTGTTCATTAGCTCTTTTTTGTCATATTGTTCGTTGTCCAGCTAATCTTAAAGTTGCCGCTGAAGCTTATTTCTTTATTCCATAAACGTCGAAACGGTTTCTTCGTTTGCATTTAAAATTGAAACCACCATAAGCCATTTAAATTTTTAAAATCATTCCAAAGGTCAGCGTGAAACTCAACTCAACATCAAAAGCATTGTTCCGCATATTAAGTTCACTCGCGAGTTTTGTATATAAAATTACGTATAAACCGACATTTTATGAATATTTTTAAAATTTCAAACCTCAACACGTCATCACTTCGCCAACTGACGCAAACTTTTAAAAATGAATTGGTTTAAGCTTTGATTTGTGTATCATTTTACTCGGACTCATTATTCTCTCTGTTAATCAACAGCACCTCACATTAATTCTTCGAAGCCAGCACC
This sequence comes from Enoplolaimus lenunculus, assembly GCA_030248215.1. Classification (NCBI taxonomy): domain Eukaryota; kingdom Metazoa; phylum Nematoda; class Enoplea; order Enoplida; family Thoracostomopsidae; genus Enoplolaimus; species Enoplolaimus lenunculus. Next base: position 46,282 of record JASANG010001546.1, on the reverse strand, counting down.
TATCAGAACTTTGGATTTTATGGATAATCTCCAAGTTATTTCCCGCTGAGAACAATAATCCATGAAGATTTCGGGTAAATTAACCATTTTTCACACAAAACTGACACAGCGTTTAGCTAAGATATTTCAGCTTAAAAATACATTTCCCATATCTTTTGTAAAAAATTTCTAAACGAATATCTTTCCAGCGAAAAAAGTCACTAAAAACACCTTCCCAATATCCTTTACATACCCATAGCAAGCTCATCTTGCTAGATGGGGCTAAAAAATTATCAAAAGGTTTTCAATGACTTACAAGCAAGATTGAAAATCATCTAAGGGGGAGCAAACGTTTGCAGGATAGCTGGGGCCCCTTTTGCTACGGGCCTGTATCCCTAACCCCGCAAGGCCCTGTGACACTTTCAATATCACTAAATTTAAAGCTTTGATTTACTAAGTTGACTCTGGTTACAATCAAATATATTAATGAAAATGGCTTTCATTGGTGGCGTATGATTTATTTTGTTCAACAAATTTTAGTTGGCCAATACGAAATCGCACAAATTTAGAATAAATTTTACAATATAATTAAGTTTAAAATCACTTTAAACCATTTACAATCAGTAATAATCAGCTTAATCGAAATTGACTATTAAAATAATCATGCGAAATAAACAAGGAAATTTTCAACCAATCAAATAATAGTTTTCTAACAGCAAACCACACTAAAAGCCTATTTATACTTAAATGTATCCAACTATTTAACCTAAAATCATATTATATACTCAAGTTTGCCTTATTTCAACAGTTTAACAGCCTTATATCTGCACATTACCACTATTCACATTGAAAAGTTTACATTTGACAAAGTGATTTCAACAACGTTTTTATCTAAATTGATATTTTAGTTTAATTTTAACCAAATTTATAGATATGTGATATGCCATTAAAATATTACAAAACCTTCTTCGACTCTGGGGACAATCACATGTATGAAATAGTAGGCCCATGTAACGATCAGGGGCGGAACGTTTGCCTGTGGGACTAGAAAAGTGTAAGCTTACTGTTTAGACTAATTTTTTCTTAGCTTAGGCTTAGGCTTAGGGATATGCTCATTCTTACGCTTAGGCTTAGGAATATGCTCATTCTTACGCTTAGGCTTAAGAATATGCTCATTCTTACGCTTAGGCGGAGGCTTAGGAATATGCTTATAATACTGTTCCGCCCTTTACATTGGCCAAATAGTAAAAGGGACCATATCGATTGCAAATACCGTGTAAACAATGCATGCACTACACCGCTGATTGCATAAATTGCAACAAAATTGCAAAATTCACGCATCGCAATAGATAACAAAAATCCGACATCCGGATCCGGTTAAACCGACCGGATACTGGATATTTACTGTTGTTGCCGAGACGATCATGAACTGAATAAATCCTTGCCAGCAGGCAGACGAAGGGGCATACAAGTGGTAACACCGTAGCATAAAACCAGCGAATAGCAATAGCCAAAACAACCGAAACAAAGTTAAAATTTAAATTCAAAATAACTTAGAAAAAATTTGCTCGCAACAAAAACTAAAATATTTTTAGCCAGTGTCCAGTCAAATCAAAAACGATAAGTCTAAACAACAATCTAGACACACATAAAGCATATATTTATAATAAAGTAACTTTAAATTGAAAAAATACATAGCCTACATGTGTGTGTAAAATTACGAAATAGCTTAACTAGAAGCTAAAACGGATCGAGCGCAATGATATGTACCCCGTCGAACGAAACGCGGTGCTAAGAGTTCGGTTACAAGAATTGTAACCCGCCCCCCCCCCCGCTAACCAGGAACTGAGTAAAACAATTCATGTAAAATTTAAAAGTTGCTGCTTAGAAAAACCACAAAATTATGCAAATACTAGGAACACAACTCCCCCCAAACAACAAAATTTAGGGCACAGCCCCCAGGATGCCGCCAGCAATGTTGTCGTAACATTTTAATGTTTAAATTTTTCGTCAAAAAGTCACAAAAACTATATATTAAAGCTGAAACACCGCAAATACGTATTTTGGGCAACTTTCCAGCGTTACTTTGTTTACGTGAATGTTCTATGAAAGGAAAATTTGCAAGGAAATGTTTGTGTTTTCGCTCGTTTTGCGCATTGCGCAAAGCTGGCAGACTGACTACGTAGTAAAATTTTATTTGCTAAAAACATTCAACTGCTAACAATTATAGTTCGTTTTGATGAAAGCTGAAAAACTAAATTATTAATGCTTAGGCTTAGGCTTAAGATAACGCTTGATACTCTGCCGAAGAGGGTTCGTACATACCCCAAGCAATGGCATCGCCAACACTCGGAGTATTGTTTTTAATATTTTTCAAGCTCAGGTAAAATATTTGAAAGTTATGGGTTCGCGTTTCAATATGCGAATGTCATTGCTTAAAAATTAAAAAAATTATACATCGTAATTTTTAAAGCTTCAACGAAACATTAATGATTTTACAATAAAGCATTTAAATGCGCTGTCATAGCTACCGACGTCTATGTATCATACCACTGACCCACCGTTGGGCCTAGGGACATATATAAACAGGGAAGGTGATAACTCCCCACACAAATGTGGAAAAGACCAGAAACACTTATCCTATGGATTGCCAACAATGTCACGCTCAATGGACTCGCTGTCAAGATAAACGTTTTAAAATGACATTATACAATCCTTGAAATTAAGAGTCCTGGCCACTCCCCTGATTACGCTGGCTTAGTACTTTTGGCCAATGTTACTTTAAGGGGCGTAACAGTAGATTAAGTGTATTACTAAGCCTAAGCCTAAGCGTTGCAAACATGAGTTCCTACGCCTAAACGTAAGCAAAAAAATGTAATCCAGAATGGAAACCTACTCTTTTATAGACCCACCAGAAACCTGGACGCCCCTTAAAGTAACATGGGCCGTACTTGTAAACAAACTAAAACAGTAAAAAAATTAATTATTTATTTTTAAAGCAAAAATTTTACGACAAACCGCGTACTGGTAATAATGGAACATTTCAAAATTACGATCCTATCAAACCAACCGCCCATATAAAATTCAGGGTCGGAACGTTTTTCTGTGGGACTGCAATAGACTAAGCTTAAGCTTTAGACTATTTTTTTGCTTTGCTTAGGAATAAACTCATTCTTACGTTTAGGCTTAGGCTTAGGCTTAGGAATATGGTTATAATACTGTTCCGCCCCTGTTCTTTACACTGGCCTAACCAACTTTAACACAACTATGAGCGAATGATCACTCTTAGACATCAACGTGCAATGACTGGCGTTCTACATGGTACAAAATGTATAAGCGCTCGTTGTATTTTTGCCCGACCCTCAATTGGAAAGCGGCCACAACTTAACCAAATAGTAAACATAAAAGTTAGGGAATATACTCGAAACCAGTTTAGCTAAAATTCAAGACTACAACGTAGCCGTAACGGTCACCTTCAGAGATGATTGCAAGCGGGCCGACTCCGGCCTACGTCCTCGGACAGGGATCAAAGGCCTACGTCCTCTGACAGGGATCAAACCCAAGACTTCATGTGAAGGTTTAGCACTAAATTGACGCATGGCTTCTCGTATTTCGCTCGCAAGTTTTTCCCGTTATTATATCTCAACCCTTGTCCTTTCAAAAATTTCTACTTCCACTACTGGTATCCCCAGATGTGATCCAGTGTTTATTACTTGCATCGTCCAGACAGCTCAACAGGTCGGATCAGGCTTGGTCTGCCATCATTCGGCTCCTGCTGATGAGGACAAAGCTGACTGAAATCCGATTGCCAGTTATACGCATTTATTCAAAAGTAGAATTAGCAAAACCATAATAAACATCATGGCAAAAAAACCAAAATACAAAATCAATAGCACAACTGTCTGAAAGGTGGGTGGGGGGAATATCGGCCAACCTCTACACCCCCAGCTCACGTTCAATAATGACACCGTTGCATTTTACCCTTCTCAAACTTTAATACTAAAATTCCATCCAACCACAACGGCGGTAAACGCATTCTTAAACCCTGAATTTCAACTCAACGTCTCGCTCAAGTTTCAAATACTGCGTTCAATTCATTATCTTTAAACTGAAAATTTAAAATTATTCTATTCACGTGTGAGAGTTTCAAATAATTTAAATTTACAAGGATGAGTTGAGTTTTACACACACATTTCTGCGCCCACTTCAACATACAAACCCAGGGGCGATGCCAGATCGACACCAGGTCACAGCCAACGACCTCCCATCTGGTTGTTGGTTAAATACACTAATTTATTGAATCACCGGTTGCCAATTTGTACACTGAAAACCAGGTTTTTTAGTCGTTTTTAAATGCCGGATCCCCCGTAATCGAAATAACTCATCGGTAAACCGCTACATAAAGTAATATGGTCTGTGTAATAAATTGTCTAAAATATTTCTACATTAAATGTGTTAAAATTCAGCCGAGAAACTGTTTGAACCAATGTTTAATATATGTATATATGTATATATATGTATGCAAACGGTAAAATATAACATTCCATTGTACATATTTAATCAAAGTCTAGTGTTGAGTTTTAAAATTATAAAATTTGAATTTTAGTTCAAACGGCAATGTGAATGCCGAAAATATCGCACGTACCTATCGCTGTTAAGATGGCAACATGGATAGGACGCGGAACGGGGTTGCGCAGCCTTTGCTTGTATAAATGATTAAAGGGGGCCACTACAGCAAATTGCTCCATTTATTTGGGTCCCACCTTAACCTGTTAAAAAACAAAATCTTGATTCAACAATAAAAACCTTGGCTCATGTTACTTTTTAGGGGCGTCCAGATATCTGGCGGGTCTATAAAAGAGTAGGTTTAGATTCTAGATTACATTTTTTTGCTTAGGCTAAGACTTAGGCTTAGGAACACATTTTTGCAACGCTTAGGCTTAGGCTTAGGAATACGTTTAATCTACTGTTATGCCCCTAAAAGTAACATTGGCTAAAATCTTTTTGTTTCTGAAAAATAATAACTTTTATTTTTAGTTAAATGTAACTAGCAAACTTTATACCAGCAACTGAGTCGAGAACAAACTGTAATTGCCAAAGCGTGTTGAAGACATTTTGCGGCCTTGTTCTATACTTGGGCCCAATATCTGACTTCGCTACCGGAAAAGTAACGGTGAAATTAATACCAGCCCATTGAAATTTTGACGTACACTTTCCCATATTTAGGCTTTAGCGGTTTGGAATCGGTTACCTATGCTAAAGCCTTTGCGTAAGCCTAAACCTAAAGTTTACAAATAAAGCCTAAACCTAAAACATTTAGTATTTGGACGAAAAAAGTGTAGTACAAAATCCCAACTCCCACTAAATCGACAAGTTTAAGATAACGATTTTGACCACAACTATACACAACGCGAATTTGACATTTCTGCCAATATAAACTGCAAGCACTCATATCTTTTGAATACATCACTCGCACAGTCCATTGCACTAAAATAATAAACGCAAGTCATCACACTGCAGAGTTTAAAATCCACACTGTCTCGCAGTTTGAAAATTTTAATTTCAAATTTCAAACTCAACAAAAGTGTATATACAGTGTAAAATGAATTTCAAACTATAAAAGCGAAGTACGAATATAAAAACGAGAGCCATTGCTAAAACAAGGTATGGGCATCCAGGGTGCCATATATATGCCGTATTCTTGAATGTGTGTAGCATCTACCGCAATCTGCTATAAAAGTCTAGCAACTTTTGAACCAATGAAAGCATATTTCTTGCCTTTAATGTATCGTGCGGCCTATGCAAAGATTAGGGTCGTAACGTTTTTCTGCGTGACTGCAATACAGTAACCTTAAGTTTGTACAGGTTGACCTGCCGTGCTACTGTGCGCAAATTCACATCCGCAGATTTCGACTGTCGCTTAGAACCTACTGGTAAATTGACAACTACATACAGTTGAAAATACAACTGCAACCTTCCATACTGCGGATATTTAAGCACAATACGTTTAAAACACGAAAACAAAATGAATACAGTACTTCGTTGCTTAAATAATCAATTAAAAAGTTTTCGAAAAGTGTATTTTTACCATTAATAGATAGAACCAGACCCACGGTAAAATCATAGCTCTCGTTCTAGCTTCAACGAAGATTACCTCATGCTACAGTAAGTAGATTTTTGTCGAAGCTTCCAACAATTTTGGTAGTGAAATTTTTCGTATTTTTATACAACTTTTGTCGTACAGTGAGTTTGTTCCACTTTCGAGTTAACGACCCATGTATATATAGCACAGGGTCTTCTAAAGACAATTGTCTGACAACATTTTGTTTTATTTTTTGTAGGCTGCATAGGGTTGTAACCGAATATTCGTTTCAAGACAAAAACAATGTCTGTTTCAAAAATACCACAAATTTCGTTATTTTTATGCTAAAAATTAGTTATAAAAAGGTATAACGCGAGCAATTTTTAATTGCAAATCTGCTATATTTATAAGTTTGAAATATAAACGACAAAATTTAAACAGAATCTTAACTTGGGCGCATCAGCTATAATTGCGTTCAAAATTTTAGAGATGCCTGGTGACTATTTGCATGTCTCAATTGTATTTAGCAGAAAACAAAACTGAAACATCTTTGAAACCTTTATACTTTAATCTGTTTTCTGTTATAGTAAAATCACTTTCCGTCTGCACCTTGGTAGACACCTTCTTTCTGTATCAAACGCCAGTAAATCACGCTCAAAAAAGCAGAGCATGAATCAGGTAACTGGCTACACCTCCATGTTGGATCCAGAATCAGGCCCGTGTTACTTGAAGGGGTGTAACAGTAGATTAAGCGTATTCCTAAGCCTAAGCCTTGCATAAACGAGATCATAAGCCTAAACAAAAAATGTAATCTAGAATCTAAACCTACTCTTTTATAGCCCACCAGAAACCTAGACTCCCCTTAAAATAATATGGGCCCAGAATTATATCACCAGCTATCAGTTTTAACAGCTGACAGAAAACGTTATACAACCGATTATTACGAAACATCTTCAGTCAATCTGGCCCACGTAAAGATCGGGGGCGGAACGCTTTTCTGTGGGACTGCAATAGAGTAAACTTAAGCTTTAATTTTTTTACTTGGCTTAGGCTTAGACTTTTTACGCTTAGGCTTAGGAATATGCTTATAATACTGTTCCGCCCCTGTTCTTTACATTGGCCCAGTTTTAACAACTGACACAGCGTTATACAACCGCTTATCACGAAATATCTTCAGTCAATCTATGCACCCAAACACTCGTAACGAATTGATAGAGTTTATTTCAATGTGGTAATAAATTAATATTTATCCGTGAAATACAGATATACAATATAATACAGGAATCCAAAAGACATTCTAACTCAGTCCAAAAAATTATTACAAACCCTGTATATTATTATTAAGTCCCATAGGAAGCGAACAATGTTTTTCAACAGAAATTTAAACCAAAATTAAACAGCGCAAATTTTTGAATACAGATATAGCCTACTATGTACCACATCAATAAGTAGAAAACTAACAAACCATGGTATTTCATTGATCACTGACTCAAATATACCCATGCTAACCAGCTCGTTATTATCCTGCAATAATTAAGTTTCCCACAGACTAAATTTCCCCACAACCCAGGAACATTTTCCCATAGCAGGCACCAAAAACAAAAACATTACAATGCTAAAATATGAAAAATAATTTCAAAAGATCTTCGCATCATCGCTTGAACTGCGCCTTGTTCATGAAGCAATGGAACCAGTTTCGAGTCGAGTGTTGGCATGAAATCCGTTGGAAACGCTGAACCATTACTTCCAGCGCAATATTCCACCTGAATAAACAAAACAATAAAACAATAGCAATAATTATTATAACAAACTAATATTAAGCAATAAGACAAGCCAAAAACGAGCCACTGCACTTGCGAAAAACCCGTACTACACGAAAGTATTTCACACCATGAAAAATTACTTCCTTCACATCAACAATTTTCTTTTACTAAATTTAATCTCATTAGTTTCTTTCTTACCGCAACAATGTTCACTAACCATAACCGTAGAATGCCAGCTTCGTGTTTACATGAGGATAATATTACTTAAAGCCCTGCAGGGAGGCATTCCCGTTATTCTCTTACCGATTCGTCTGTATAGCTGACCCGCAGTGCAAATTTTTGTATTCCCAATTTATATAGTTCATCTAGGGAAGATCGAAGCGCAGCATTTATGGCAAGTCCAACTGCATGTACTTGATTCGACATATCGCTAGATTCTCTGAAACAAAGGCACATATTCTCAAATGTGTATAGAGTCTATGACTACTTGATAATAGATCATGCAGCTTTCGAACCAGTGAATGTGGACGACGAAAATTCAGGGCAATATTCGAATTTAACTTGTCCTACTTCTGCGCCAATTTAAGATCAGCAATTGCAAGAGGTAATCAGTTGAAAAACATACCGCTAACTGGTAATAGGTGCTATACACATTTGAGAATATCGGCCAAGAATAGATTATAATGAGCGTGGGGTAAAAATTGAATTTTCAACGGTTTCATTATTTCATAATAGAAAGCAGGATCAAATTATTCATAACAGCATGAAAACAAGCATCCCATAAAGTTTTGTAGGGCGCCGATCAAACGCATAACAGCTGGAACACCTTGTTACAAGAACAAATATTGAGACATTAGCTAAAATTAAGTCTTCAACTTTGTCACTGAATCAAAAAATTGCAATATCGTTACGTAAATTACAATAAATTGAACCAAGTAACTGAATTGCGGCCAAATATTCAACAACATTTGTGCCTTAGGGTGGCGTTACCCTTCTCATTCGGCGTCTTTCGTCACCGCAAATTAAAAAATTTTGTTTACAAAATTATTGCGCACGATGCAACGCAGCAAATTACGTGCATTGCCGTACGGCCGGGTACCGGATAACATCGTATGATGCCGTACGGAAATTAAAACAGTCAAAAAGCATAGCGGAATTCTTACGCTAATGATTGGGATTCGTCGTTTTCAAGAATGAAAACTTCATTGAATCGTATCATCCGATCGCCACAGCTGGTTTCGGTATTTCGGCCAAAAAGACGAACACTCTGTTTGCCATCCAATCGGGAATTATCAATGGGACTCAAACATCTGTGTAAACCGCACAAATCATCAATAATACAAAAAATGCGCACGAAGTCGAAACGAAAATAAATTTCAAAGCTTTGCAGCGGTTTAAATACCGCCATATTCAAAGGCCATTATTTAACTTAATTATATAATTAAATAAAATTTTTGTAATGTAAAATACCAGCACATGAACAACAAAGACGTTCAGTATAAACCAGTTAACTGAAGGTTGCGCTTCAGTGCTATACCTGAAAACAGTTTTGATTTCTGTTGAGCTGACGGGACTTATACCCAGGGTGCCTAGCACTTGGATCCGCATGTTGTAGCGCAAAACTTTTGACTACCACACATTGCCTCGTGCCACAAATTTATACCTGATTTTATACGCAAAACGGCATGCACCAAACACAGCTATACAATGGATTACTTCCATAACTCGAAGCGGCGCAAGCATAGTGCAACCAACCGTTAAAATTTTTCTGCCAAAAAATCCTTAAACAACAACCAAACTACCGTACTCAGTTCTGTACTTTGACCGGTGATTGGTCCAAACGATCTCAACTGGATTTTCAGTTTCGCCAATTTTCACACTTTCTTGCGTTTTTAGTTTCGCTCGAAGCAATTCCATGCACGCTGGTTTCATCTAAACAATATAAATTAGGTTGTTCAGGCAATTTTTGAACACGGTGTGGTGTGATGTGTATCTGAACATGGACGTAGACACCATTTTGGAAAGACCGGGATTATGTTCCATAAAAAATTTCGGAGGGGAATTTCTTGTGCTGTAAACTGAAAAGTTGTTGTATTAACTTGAAAACAATATTCCATAGTTTTTAGAACTTTTCAAATAACTCATGACTTGACAGGACAGCTCAACCACACAGCAGCTTTTTATCTTTGTGCTACGCAAAAGTACCTGAATCATAATACCATCTTCCACAATACTGGAGTGAGTATCTTGACTTTCATCTTTCATCGAACCGTTAAATATCACAAAACTCCCACCGGTTTCTAAAAACAAAATTTAAAAAAGAAAACTCAGTTTCAACTCTGTTAGACTGACCACATCATCACTAAAATGACCGCAAACACCTTGTGAATTATCGAAAGCGCACAGCGTAATGATGGTATAAACAGGGAAACAGGGGCCTATACAAGATGAAGATAGGGCGAGGGATATATCCCCCGAAACTTCTAGAAACACTCGAAAAACGCACTTTTTAATACTTTATAATAACCTGCAGAGCAGGGGGCAAAGCAGAACAGGATAATACATGAATCGGAATAGGAACTAGAAATTTTGTGACTGCACAGATAATTTGTAATTGCGATTCCGATTGATTGCGCAATCGGAATCGGAATTCGTTTTGAATCGGAATCAGAATCGATTTTGAATCGGAATTCCGGTTGCACCCTGCTGCAGAGGTCAAAAGAATGTTCTCGCTCGCAACAAAATTTTTTAAACTAAATTATCTCCTTCCGAAATGAAATCCAGACAACGCCTTTGGCTATAGACCCAAAATTTTCAAAGAAAAACACGTTCACATATATGGTATATTACGAGACAAAGCTACAAAGTGTACATTACGCTTACTATTGCCACTGCTGTTTTCAACGCTAATCACACGAGTTTCATAGTTTCCATCATCCGACTGGATACACACCAAATGACTGTCAACATCATTATTGAAACTGGTACGAAATGCTAGTACATGCTCGCTGCTTGTCTCCAACATACGACATACCTACAATTAAACGCTAAATATAACCAAAGTGCCCCGAATACGGCTGGCGCTATTACGCCACTGCTAATGTGTAGCGCCACGGACAATCTTGCAATATTAAAGAAAGCCACTTCTTTCAAAAAAATTTCTTTATTAGTGGCACCAGACCCTAATAATACAAATATTAAATTAGCAATCGTATCCTGATAATATAAACAGAATTTTAGCGTCTTGCCTGTTTATACTGATCGCGTGGTATTGAGATTACCGGTTTATCACCGTCCAAGTATGCATACGATCCTTCGATATGAACAATAGAATAAGCGAAATTTCGAAAATCCTACAATATTATGCACAATTATACATAAAACTGTCTAAAACTAAAGCAATAATTACTTTAACATTTTGTCATTTTTAAAAGCGTACTTAAATATATTTAAATCACGAACTAAACTATATATTGCAGATTAACAGTTCAGACATATTAACCTTGGTCTAATACAAATTGTACACAGATGATGAATCCAATTTGGCGTTATCCGTTTTTCCTGAAAACGCCAAGTATTTATTACGTGGGCGACTTAAATAATCACTTAAGTATAACTTCAGTAAAATACTTAAGTAAAATTTCAGAAAGACAGTCAATGTTTCGAAAATCTCAACTAACCATTAAGTTTGGTCGTATTTAAAAACGAAGTGAAAATTGGTAATTTTTACGCACAAGGAATTGAAGACACTCCAACTAGTATACTTCAGTTCTTATCTTACCGTTAATAAGTTGAGTATTGTATGACCAAGCTCGCCAAACAACGGACGCCTATCCCGATAACTCACTAACGGAGTTGGATAGTCTAAAATTTAAGTAACTATAATTATGTTCAAATCTGCGTAGCAGCTACCATTGGCACTTGATACACATTGCGGTAATATTTCCAAACCAGATCCGGTAACAGTTAGGGTTGCGCTATACTTGTCGTGCGGCGCCGTGCGTCACAGTTTGTCACTACACGATATCGTAAGCGAGTTATTTGAGTACGATACCGCACTGTGACGACGGCGTTGTACGGTTGACGGGCAGCGCCGTACGGATGACGCACGGCGACGACGGCGTTGTACGGGTGACGGGCGGCGCCGTACGGATGACGCACGGTGACGACGGCGCTGTACGGGTGACGGGCGGTGCCGTACGGATGACGCACGGCGCAGGACATCAACAAAAGTATAGCGCAACCGTTACAGTTCAAATATTTTAAAAACGTTTTCCTTACTGATTAGTAATATTACTACATTAACCAACCTTTGGGATACGGAAAACACATTGTTAAAACACCATCTAATAGATAGATAAGTGCGTAGACAATACAGGACCATTATACTGTGATCGGTCGTCCCTTGTACTAAAATACTCAACCTAATTCAGCAGTTGTGGTGAAATAAATGCAATTACATTTTCAAAATGAACAAATTAAAAATAAACACAAACATTTCTTCAAACAACAAAAAACTCGAACTTACATTTATACTCTGCGCCTAAACGAAGTAGCAAACGTAAGGGCAAAACTTTTACCCACGGATATTCCCAACATTGAAACAACACACCGAACATATAGGGATGTTGCGGTAGTAGAATATTTTGGGGACACTAAAACAAAAATACATAAATCTAATTCAAATCCTACTAAATATATTGGGGTATCCCTGATTGGAAGCCCCAAATAAAACATAATAAGATAAGAAATATATTTACCACCGAAAACAGACACGTTTACGCATCCTTCACTGGTTAACTAATCCAAAACAATGTTTTCAAACATAGCCACTGAAATAAAGACACTTCATTGTGATTGCCAAGTATCTATTGATAGGACTATTTTGTATCCTCATATACCATCGGTGAAATGGGGCCGTGGTCGATTTTATTCAACGTAAGCAAAACGAAACAAACCTTAAGTAACACTAACCTGCAGCGTAGGTTTCACATAAATGAAGCCAAGATTGTCGCTGTTACCTAGAAAATTTCGTCTTGCCGACTCGGGCGAACATTTTGACGTTGTTGTTCGAAAGCAACTAAAGCTAAAATTGCCCACAGGCCGATCTGAAACCAAAATAAACAATATTAAAGGGTTCTGCCATACTGTTCTGGGTACAAAATCTACGCATAAACCATGGCATTTTTATATGCTCTCTATTGATACAGGATTGTCTTGTAGCATACTGAACACTCACAAAATGGCTCAAAGTAAATGCCGACCATCAACCGATGAGAAAACTTAACAAGCGTGAGAAAAACCACTTAGCCAAACGCAGTCACTATCTTCTGTTACAAGCAGACAAGTCGGTTCTTTCTTACCTCTGACGTCACATTCGTACAACGCTGCATAATGCGTCAAAATATCCATGGGAAACTCTGTTTCGTCGCTACGCTTCTCGAGTACAATTGCAATTTCATCTTGACTAACGCAAGTAAGACCATTTGATGAAAATGACCATGCCGTTACACCCATGCAACAACTCACTGTAAATTCATAAATTCAAACAATAATGGTAACATAGTTTGATGATTAAGGCAGAAGTGGCTTTGAATTAAACTAAGATTTGCCGACTAAAAGTAGCCGTGTTAACACGGAAAATTTCCTTTAGAAGAGTATCAAAAAATAGCGGAAATGGATGTCACACGTTTTTCTGGAAACCACCAACTTGCAAACTTAAGAAAAATCCACTCTAAAAGCCATTGTATGTTACTTTTAAACAATCAAAATTGCTTCGCTATGTTTGATAACTCCGCTCTCTGCCACTCGGAACCCAAAAACTCAATTTAGAACATTTCCCAATAAACGGAATTAAAAATTAGTTGACAAAACAACGTACAATTTACAATCTTCACAGAAAGTTTGAGATTTAGTTTCACAAACAGCGTTACAGTTGGACAAGATGGTCCTGAAATAAAAACGGTTTGCAACTAAAGAAACAAAAGCGGTATTCAGTGATACCATAAACTACACTACAAAGTACAAACTATTAACGCAAAACAACACCAACCAAATAAGCGCAAGAATTGCATGTAGACACAAGACTTAACACTAAAATGTTAACTAGCAACAATTATTAAACTATCATAAGGTATTATCTTCTAACAAACTAAAGACTCTATAAAGGTTACAGGATAGCTGTTTCCACTTCACTTTTGCAAAAAAGGCGTGCCAGCATTGAAGTATGGTCTAATGCTTGTTTGTGTCGTCACTTCGATTCGTGACCGCCTACCCTCCTAGGGGGTTAGTTTACCACAAATACCGACTCTGTGTCTTTGATTTCTAACCCTTACCAGTAAGACGTTCATACACGACACTCTGCGGTACAGCCACCGGTAAACTAGCTGAAATCAATAAAACAAACTACGAACTTATAAATTTATAACTACTGAAGGCATTGTGTAACGGTAGAGCATTCGCTTAAGGAACCGTAAGCAGTGGCTGCGAAACCACACCGCACTTCCTTTTTCAGGTGCTAGCTCAGTTAATGTTCGGCTATCCTGACAGATCCTACCTGTACTGACAATGAACGCTGAAATTCTTCCCAAGCAAGTGGGATTACTTTACTTGGTTAAAACGGTAAAACGATAACTTTTCATCAATTTTAATTAATTAAAGTCCTTCAAAAGAATTAAAAACAGCGGCTGCCGATATTAAGCTTTTGAGTTTAGACTGCTGATACCTTGTCATTAATATTCCATCCTAAAGAAACCTTTTAAACTTACGATCAGCCGAAGCTTCCCAACTAATAACATAAAACGGATCTTCCGCTGTTTCTGGAACCAGAGATCGCATTTCTCGTGCAGCACCTCAAATTGAACAAAACACCAAGAGTCGATAGTGCATACTTAAAGAATATATGCCACTAACTATGTACATTTTGCGTAGCAAAGAATGCACTCGGCACGCTTTGCGTTTTAGACCCAACCCCTCATTTTGGTGAAGGTCAAAATTTCCAGTAAACAGTACAAAAGACGTTGTGATACCATATCTTCATACTTACCCCGTTTATATTTTTAAAAGCAAGAAACAGCGTACATTTAAAACTGAAGCAGACCACCTAAAGGAAGGGTGTCATTGCAAAAACACAACGCGCGCTGGTACATTTTAAAATATGCAATAGCGCGTAAGTCGCATACTGTTCTGTTACAATTAAAATTATTATTAGCAAGCAATTAATATCACAATAACTAAAACTTTCCAGTGCCTCCTTCAAAGGCTATGAAACTTCAGTTTGTAAAAACAATCCGTAATACAAAACATAAAACTACAAAATAAATCCATTACCATTGGTTTAACATTTACACTCAACTCAAGTAACTATTCTGAATTTCGTCTATATACAAAAAACTTAGTAAACTTTGAACGACATTAACAGCTAGCCACAACAATCACAACTACAAACCGAAAAGCAACCGGAATATGGAGATCGGTATTCACAATGTAATAAACCGAAATCGATTATCCGATAGCTCCCTAACAATGTCATACCCAAAAACATACGTTTCACAGCTGCCGAAGCGGCCTTACTGCTGCGCTTTGCCAGACTTCCCGACACGCTAGCAACTGGTGCTTTCCCAGTATCACTGGTACCGCTCGCAGCCTTGCTCGAAACCACCGTTGATCCCAACTGAGCAGCGGGCAAACTGGATCCTGGCGGTGTGGACGATGGTGATTCACGAAGGTCTCCGCCCGGTTTAATTCCGTCACTGAATGTGACTTGTTTAGGCGAGGAACGCCTTAGTGATTCACCTAGAACAATACAAAAACACAATGTTTCACTGTATTATTTTGTGCTTAACCCACAGTGCCAAACTAAACTGAATTATGACGGTTTCATAATCGAAACAGCCAGGGTGCATCCGGAATTCCGGTTCCAATTAGAATTCCGAGTTAAAACGAGTTCCGATTCCGATTGCACAATCAATCAGAATCGAAATTTTGAAATTTTCGATGAGTTAACTTATCATAACTGGTTGTAGTTTAGCTTTATAGAACCAAAAATAATCGCCAATTTGTTCATGCCATCTTTTTGAAAATTGTTGCTAGCCAACTGACACCCTAAATCAACATTATATTTGTGAATACAAATTATCCGTGCAGTCCCAAAATTTGTAGTTCCGATTCCGATTACAATTCCAATATAAAATTGCTGTTCCGATTCCGGTATAATCCAGTTCCGCTTTGCGCTCTGAAAACAGCAAATATACATCGAAATGGTAACGGAAACCACCAGTTTACTTAACACAATATTCTATTACCAAAAATTGTCCACATAACGCGAATAGTTAAGTTGTACCTCGCTTTAGTACACTCGTATGGCAAGAACTCGGTACAGAAACCGACGGATCACATGTGCCACTTTCACTGTCCGTAGTGCTCGTATCTTCTCTTGAGCCCGTCTCGTCCACGTTGCTGCAATATAACAGCTAACAAAAACAGGAATACTATTAAAAACTGCGTTACAAACAACAGTACAACTAATTTTGCACAAATCAGCTCAAGGGCAACGTAGGACAACATGCCATCACATTATAAGGTTCGCTCTAAACAGAAATATTTCTTCATACAGCTCCACAATCAATAAAGAATCCTAATAACAAATGACGCGACCTGCAAACTTTACAAATACTTGGTCACAAAAATGTTTCCCTTGATTATTAATTATTGTAAGCTCTTCAACTACTCGGGCTGCTCCTCTTGGCATCAACCACCTTCCGAAGAATCGCATTATCGGAAGCCATTACTTACTTTGATGTTTCTATACTATCTTGCATCAATTTTGATTCGTAATTGTCAACTGAAATATTAGTATAATTATCAAAAGTCCTACACTTTATCAGGAATATTTCCAAACATAATAACTACGCACATAAGGTAAAAAAATTCAAAACGCTCACGGAACAATAATTTACCAATGTACGCTAACAGTACGTAGTAATAATAATACAAATCAATCTCAGTTTTGTTCTGTAATTATTTTTATTTTAAGAAAACCAAATATATTTTGATTCTAGTGAAGCCAAAACGTACTTCTTTCTAGAGTAGAATGACACGGAGAGCATACTTTAGCTTCCTTGAACTCCATATAAGCAATTTTGTACTTTCTATTCGAGCATTCGCCACAAAGTACCTAAAAACAGTACGAAATGAATAAAAGCAGCAATAACTGAGGTTACCATAGGTGCTGCTGGCTGAGCGTGGCAAGCCCTTACCCTACCGTGAGACAAAAGGTGGGAGAAGCGAAACGTCGATAGGGGAAGATAAGATAATATAATTTTTTCGAACTGTAAAAATTTTGAGCTCTTGCTTGTTACGTATAAACTATATGAAACATACATAAAACATATTTCCTTTGCTTCACGACATAATACTGATGACCACATAAATATTTTAATACTCGTTTCAAATTAATACCAAACGTCCTATACTGTACCTCGGGGAATTAAAAATACAAAAAAAGGACCGTTGACAATTCTTCAACCTCAAAAAATGGGGTCGAACCCATCCCGCGTCGTTCCGAAACCGCTAGTGTACCTACCCGTCCACAAGCGCGACAATGATGTCTTCGTTTAATAACACTAAATTTCGATTCACAAATCATACAATGATCTGAGTCTTTGTCTGGAATCCACGCCGGTGCGACTTTGCCCAACTGTAACTCGCTCTCGGTCAGAACACTTAAAATGATCTTTGCAACGGCTACACAACTTAATAACTTCCACAACAATGTTGATTATCACTCAATTCATCAACTAAATGAAACAGCAATGTCATTAAATATTAAAAAAATTTACTTGATTAAATAAATTAACTGCATACTGCTCTAAAACCATGGTGTTGTTTTTGCCAAGCCCTGTTACATATTGACTAAAAGTCTTTGATAATACCAAAATTTTTGCCAATGCCGAAACCGATACTTTTAAATGTTGCTCATGCGGATCTAATACTGATACCGATTTTAATACATGACACTTAATAAACAGCAAGAATCATTACTTTACATAATTATAAACGCGAAGAGACAAATCCTAACCTTAAATCACTAGATGCCGAAATATCATGAGTTGACAAAATGAGAGATCGATGGACCTGTGGTGAGTCCGATATATCATATTCGCGTTCTGCATCCACCGCTTCTGTTGCTATGACAACTGTAATAAAACCAAATTAATCTTTACTATGCACAGAACGTAATGTAAAGCAATCGTGTATACAACAGCAAGATTGCTGTATCGCAGTTCATTTGAATTAATTTTTTCAAACACAAACGCAAATGATATAACAGATACCTGAAAAGACATATTGAAAGGTATACGCCAACAAGTGAAATGGCAGATTCACTGCATAATGAAAAAAGTAACTGCAAAAAATGGGTAACTTTTTTGCTGTACCGCTGCCGATACTCGCCAAAATTGCTATTACTTATGCCGAATAATCGGCACATCCCTACTGTGAGATCCTTGCAAAAAACGTGCTTTAACTAAATTTGTCCACATTTAGCTGACTCTAAAAAGAAAAACATAATATATGTGGTTCCGTTAAAATACCGACATACGCTTCCAGCGTACTTTCCAGAACTTCTGTTTACCTTCGTTGCCGTCACTTCTTTCAGACAAATGTGTTCGACCTGAATTTTCGTCAACCATGTCCGTGCTAGCAACACACGGCACATCAGGACAATACTGTTCCTAGTATAATAATTTAAACAGTCCCATACAAATGAAAAAGTCACATACAAAATACTTAATCAGAAAACAAAACAATCTAAGACCTCCAGCCACGATCCTACCAGCAGTACAGGAACAGGAACAAGTTATCTCACTAGCAAAAATTCGACCGCGAGCACTTTTTTGTATACGTAGCTTATTATAGTCGCGTTTACGAATTATTATCCAGCCGCAAAAAGGTCGATTAGTGGGTTCTGTTTTTCAACTCATGCTACAACGGTGGTAAAAACCAAGGCCATTCCGGCCAGAACAGTTTATGCAGCGTTCAATTGTATACTCGTATATATTTAAACAAGACCTCCCGCGCAGATGAATGTAATAGAACACATTTTTCAACACTGCATGTCCTACGGTGACTCCTCAAAACCTTTACGTATTTTGCCCATAAACGAATTTTTGGTGTTCAAAACGGATTTCTGTATGAAAAACTAATTGTTTTCGAAACATAAATACAAATTGGAAAGCATGTCTGAAATAATCCAGATAACTAACTGAAATATCGAAAAATCACCGGAATCGTTAAAAATACATGCCCCCGAAAAATTCACTTTAATTTCTTTGCTTTATTATTCGTGAAATAACCTTAGTTGATAACAGGTAAATATTTACTAAATACGGAGACAAAATCTATCTTCGGTGGTTTACTTTCAGGTTTGTACTTATAGTAATGAAATCTATTTTATTTTCCTCGTCATTTTTTAGTAAAACGTTTAATTGCACCGACAAAAATTTAATACCGGATTCCGGAATTTTTAATTTCGGTAAAAATTTACGGTAACCGGAAGGTGAAACGATGCCGAAATCGGAATTCCGGTTGTACCCTGCTTCTAACTTATGTGTCCACGCAGAACTTTGTAAAATGTCCATTGAAACTCATATAATAACTGACCTCGCGCAATTTACTTTCTTTTGCTGAAACATCTGTTGCCTTTAACTTGTATCCGTCAACATTGGCGTTGCTTGCATCTTGTAAACTATGCCCGGTGCCGCTTGCACTAGCTACCACGGCACAGCCGGAATCAGAATACTCGGTCTTCGCATCAAGTTCCGATGCTTGAATACCTGGACCCATTCCGTCATCAGCAGCTTTCCTACTGGCAATTTCTAACACATTTTCGTCTACTTTAACACCTTCAAAATGTTTGTTAATACGCGTACGTTCAGCAGAGTTATCTAAATTATTACCGCACTCAGTCGCCTTGCTTTCAAACATTTCAGTAACGTCCTGTGGACTGACGTTCGGCTTCGACATCTTCACTATTTTGCCATCATAGTTGGTAAATTTGTCTTCGGCAGAGCCAGGAGCTATATCAGCAAGATACTTGTCCATTTCGCTATCTGAAATATCTGACTCCTGATCAACACCACTGGGACAACCTATACTCTGCGAGATAGATTGGGTTAAATTTCCCATCACCTGAGAGATTTCTGTTGAGTTCTGAGACTGCACTTTCTCCACAACCTCCGACACTTCTACTGCAACATTAGCTTCAAAATCTGGTCGCAGCTGCGACACCCTTGTTGTATCCTGCACTTGGCTAGTTGGCAAACTCGACAGTTCCGGAAAGATCCCGAAAGACGGCCTATTGTCAGCGGATCCCAATTCACTTAACAGCGTTAAATTTTTATATCCGGTCAACTTGCTTTCTTTTTCAGTGGACAGCGGGTCAAACGATGCCCCCTCTCGATCGGTTCTCTCAAATCCTTCGTCTTCAGTAACAATTCCACTTTTCAAATTAATCAAATGCGGCTCCTCCACTATATCAGGTGTACGAACTACAGTCCTTGACGGGTCAGGGTTATCTTGGTTAGACGCCGGCGCGTGTGGTCGCATAACAACATCTGGTAATTGCGATGGACGCTCGGGAGAAGTTGACGAACAACCAGCAGATGGAAATACTTCCAAACTAGAATCCATTAAATTCGGATATTCGTGAAGACATTTGGCTTCGTGTTTGCGAGATTGCATTTGCTTGAATGTACTGTCTTTTTTGCCACTGCTTTGTCCCGCAGCGATTGGCTGCGTAACTAAACAACATGAAAATAGAATGCCGTATATGAAACACGGGATGTTTAAGCAGCAACCAAAAATTGAGCAACTGGAATATATAAATTCAAAACGACATGTGTTGGATTCATCGCTATGTAGATGTATACCATAGGTATGCATAAAATATGTAAATATAGCGTACCCACCATTGTACGGCACTTAAATACAACTATGGACCTACCAAATACCTGCCTAGTGCATATATTTACATAATTACATTTTTATAACTAACTTAAACATTTACCGCTTTCTGACGCCTCCAACTCATCAAGAATGCTGTCAATATCGATCAGATCCATAGTTGTTTAGACGAATATCATGTCAGGTTATCACACGTACAGAATCAACAAAATGTTTCCCATATACTTTATATGTACATCAATTATTGCTTAAAATGGTATTCATGAAAATATGTATCACTGTAATATATACCTTCGCACACAGACATCAGCCAGCGGACAAGAAACGAAATTTAACATAACCGTAGCTATTTTTAAGCTGGTAATCCATTATCGAATGCTTTACTTCTGTAGATTTCCACGCTGACAAACACATAAAACTTTTTGCACCTTTACAGCAACTTCCAATGGTACAACAACATAAAATAAATTATACTCAAATACAATAGTCAATTAAACATTCGCTTCATCACTGAGAAGCCACAGATTTGAGCTGACTACTTTATCACCCATAACCATTATAGCTACGTATTTAAATACATTCACTTTATAATTAAAATCAAGTGTTTAAAAATTTAAGTAGCGTAGACCTAATGTACTATAAAAGATTCAGTTATAACAACAAAATATGTAAAGTTACAATCGACTCATCATAAAACGGAATAAATAGTTTCGTCGAAAAGCAAAAGTTGGCGCATTAAACAATATATTTGTCCAACTTTTTGAACAAAGATATCTTAGGTTTTAGCGCTTTCAGCTTCTGTCGGTTTTATTGGCAGTGATTAACCAAACTGAGCAGACATTAATTCGCCAATTATGTCGGTTTGGCGCGATTTTTTAAACGTCACGCGCTGCTTTCTCGTTGATTATAAAGTTTATGTCTAATGAAAATTCTTGATTACAGATATTAGTTTAGCACATGCTTTGCGCACTATTATTAATTTTTCGTCAGCTTAAAACCTCATAAAAAACCTGACCTTTTAAAAATCAAATAATATGTTGTACGACAGATGTTTGAAATTATGTCACTCACACGTCACCATACATGCACTCAGCACACAAAATGTTCCCTCCCGAAAGAAATTCAATGGCTTGTCCGACTTATGTTTTATCGAAACCCTTCATTTTAAAATAGTATCGCCGCCATTAGCGGACATCATACAGCTTCAGGGAAACTCTATTCGGAAAAGACTGTTTTGCACTGACAGTCTAGGAAATTGAAACGTTTGAAAAACAGTGTAGTGGACAACATATTACATGATAGATACATTAGGGACACCTTTAGCGGGTAAATTCAAATTTAGACGTGAAATTCAAATTTTGGCGGTAAATTCTGATTTTGGTGGGAAAATCAAATTTTGGCGGGAAAATTCACATTTTGACGGCAAATTCAAATTTTGGCGTGAAACTCGAATTTTGGCGGAAAAAATCAAATTTGGCGGCAAATTCAAATTTTGGCGGGAAATTCAAATTTTGGCGTAAAAACTCAAATTTTGGCGGAAAAATTCAAATTTTGGCAGGAACTTCAAGTTTTGGTGGGAAAATTCAAATTTTGGCCGCAAATTCAGATTAGGCTGCAAAATTTAAATTTTGGCGGGAAATTCAAATTTTGGCGGGACATTCAAATTTTGACGGTAAATTTCAAATTTTGCCGTGGAAATTCAAATTTTGGCGGGAACATTCAAATTTTGGTGCGAAACTCAAATTTTGGTGGGAATATTCAAAATTTGGCGGCAAATTCAAATTTTGGCGGCAAATTGAAATTTTGGCAGGAACTTCAAGTTTTGGCAGAACATTCAAATTTTGGCGAGCAAATTCAAATTTTGGCGGGAAATTCAAATTTTGGTGCGAAACTCACGTTTTGGCGGGAAAATTCAAAATTTGACGCGAAATTCAAATTTCGGTGTGAAAATTCAAATTTAGGCGGGAAAATTCAAATTTTGGCGGGAAATTCAAATTTTAGTGCGAAATTCAAGTTTTGACGCGAAATTAAAAGTTTGGTTGGAATATTCAAAATTTGACGCGAAATTCAAATTTTGGCGGGAATTTCTGGCGAACATGCAAATAGCAAGAAAATAACGCAGTAAATTAATTATCTTATTTAGCGCTTTCTGGCGATCCCTTCTATAGACTGTAACGACAAAGTCCAGCAATTCAAACAACACTTATTTAATATTAACATAATGCGCAAACAGTGTACAAAATGTCCG
The DNA here is from genome assembly GCA_030248215.1 of Enoplolaimus lenunculus. Lineage (NCBI taxonomy): Eukaryota > Metazoa > Nematoda > Enoplea > Enoplida > Thoracostomopsidae > Enoplolaimus > Enoplolaimus lenunculus. Next base: position 23,247 of record JASANG010001546.1, on the reverse strand, counting down.
TCAATGCAATGAACTCTATGCGGACATTTTTATTAAAAGATAAAATTTCCGCACACTGTTACGCAATAACAGTATATATAGCTAGCCTTTTTAAAACAGTATAAGGGGACGATGGATGTGCGGAGTGCACGTATCGTAAGGTGTGAGTGACATTAGAACACCTGTTTAAGAAAAAATCATAAGTTTTGATTGTTGCACCAAATTCTCTTCGCAGACCCGAAAAATGATTTGCACGGTATGGTACACTGAGATTTTACTGAAACTTGTCAGTTGTTCTTGTCACGCTAAAAACCATGAATATTTTTTCCGTATTGCCATTTCAAACAGACCTTTCTCCTGCTTCTTGTTCCGATATTGGAATTTTCCTTTAGCACATACGTTTCACCTGCAACATACTTGGCACGAACCAACCATTTGCTAGCTTCATGCTTTGATGAACAAATTTTGGTACAAACTAAATTGTTTTGTTGAACAATTGGTTATTTTGTATTACTGACCTCTTTATATTTTTTGATGTAAAAGGTTTTTCGATGTTATTGCCAGGTTGGTTTCGAATCACATAAAAATGTAGGTTACTGCAATCTCTGCAAGGGGGACTTGAACCTGGAAGATTAAAAATGTAAAGATTTCCATATTGAATATTTCAAATTATATATTTTGTGTCATTTTAAGTTTTCTATATAGTTTTTGGTCTTTGACCATTGTTCATTAACCATTTCATTCACTATGTCGCACGTTTGACTCTGACGGAGTCGAATTTGACTCAGTTTGTGTAGTCAGGAAAAGCATATTTCCGCGAGAGTCAATATGACTCCCCATTTTTTACAGTGTACGCAAACACCGCAAAAGGCTAATTATAATATACTGGTTTGACAGTGCCTACAACGGGTATATTTTACATTTAAATTCATTACCATTCGGTTCTGTTATGTATGATTATTGAAGGTTCATTGGCTAACAGAAACTTCCCAGTATTTCCTAAAATAGAGCGATTCTGTGCTGATAAGTATACATTTGTACCATGGTTACCAGAGCATAACGGTTATCTATGACAATATAGGTTTGGAGTGTTAGCTTGCTGCGATGTATAACTTATATATTATATATATGTATCCAGGGTGCAACCGGAATTCCGGTTCCGGCGCTTTTCACCTTTCGGTTCCGGATTTGGTTCGGTTAAATTGTACGCGCCCTGATATATATGGGTAGTATACTTTTTTAAATTGGTGATGAAATCCTCGGTCGCGTAGCATGACAGAGGACGGAGCTGTACGCAAAGTTTTGTAGTAAAAAAGTATATTACCAATGGCGGATCCATGGGGGAGGCCACCCCGGCCGTGGCCCCCCAACAGCATCTCGACAAAAAATATTTAGCAATTTTGTGACAATAGTTCGTGGTTTGTGTGTGGGTCAAAAGTAAGTTTATTACCTGTGAAATTTTGCCCCCCATGTTGAGATCCTGGATCCGCCACTGTATATTACCCATAAATATTTAGGGTGCAACACCGGAATTCCGGTTGGTATCGGTTCTGGCATTTTTTCACCTTTCGGTTCCGGTATATTGTGATTCCTGTTGCACCCTGATATATATAAATAAATATGTATGCCCATGTTACTTTAAGGGGCGTCCAGGTTTCTGGCGGGTCTATAAAAGAGTAGGTTTTGATTCTAAATTACATTTTTTTGCTTAGGCATAGGCTTAGGTTTAGGAACACATTTTTACAACGCTTTGGCTTAAGCTTAGGCTTAGGAATACGCTTAATATACTGTTACGCCCATAAAAGTAACATTTGCCAACATATATATACCTATTTTCTAATTTGGTGATAACTCCTCGGTCGCCTAGAATGACAGAGGGCGGAGCTGACGCTAAGCTTTTATAGTAAAGAAGTTTCAGCTCGGCTTAAAGCCATTTAAAAATGCAGGCTTGGCATTGGTGTGCCCCCTCAGTTGGTACCTACAGGCCTGTAGTTGCGTTGAATCAACTCAACTCGGAATGAGTAAATGTTTACTGATATTAATTCAGAAATAACGAACTCGCTATCTGAATTGATTAATCAACTTATTGGAATTTACAGTGAACGATTTCCTCGTATTGTCAAATAGTATTTAACATCTATATCTGATACTCAGTGCCAGCTTGTGATAATAGTTTCAGAGTTAAACGAAATATCTACATTCTGTTAAATATCATATAATAAATAATTTTTGGAATAAATTTGCAATTTTTTACAGATAAAGACGAAAACTTCAGTTATGGACGAAATTGTAGTGAAAAACATCAAAAAGCTTAATCTACGCTTAAAATGTCTTAAAATTCTACTATTGGGCGGTATTCTCAAATGTGTATAGCACCTCTGACCAGTTGGTGATAGGTCTTGTAATTTTTGAACCAGTGAACATATGCTGAGGCTCAAAGTTTGGCACAATTTTCGCATGTGGATTTGCTCTATTCATGCACCAATTTTGAGTGCAACATCTGCAATTGTGAATTTGAAAATCGATCACTAACTGATGATAGTTGCTATACACATTTGAGAAATAAGTTCTAAACTATACCTCGCATGTTTTTCAACAAATATATTAATTTGCGTCCCAATTTAGCATTTTTTATAAAATCTATTTGCTATCACTCAAATGTTTCCATTGACAACTTTTACAAGAAATTCTGTTTTTCAACGAAGTTTGTACAAAAAACTTTAACTTTTTCGATGCAGTTTGCAGAGCTGATTAATCTTTCCTTGAAATTTACATCTCATATGAAATTCGTGTGTTTTTATTGTTTCTTTCATGCCGAAGTCATCATACACTGTAACTTCCAATGAGTTGATTAATATACAACAATACCGAGTATTAGTTATTTTTAGTTAATAACAGCAATAAATTCACTCTGAGTTAAGTTCATTTTCACTTTGAGTTGAGTTTATTTCCGAGAGAGTTGAAATCGGAATTTGATTCCACTCAGAAATCTGCGCCCGAAAAGTCCTAATTTGAAGCTCAGGAGTATATTGAAAAACTCATTCTTAGTTAAAATCAACGCACTGGCATTTGCAGTGACCGGATATCTGACTATACCCTGTTTCAAACCGTTTATTCAAGGCGCCCACTGTCAAACCCAAACCAAATATTTTGACCACTACATCGATTTTGTTTTGCCCTAAGCCAAATATTTTCCCGTTTTTTGGTTTTTGGATACCATCGAACACCGGGTCCGTAGTCCGAGTCGAGCAGAAGGCTCGTCCTTCTATAAACGTTTGCCTTCCCATGTAAAGTCTCCCGAAATCAGCACCATGCCCCCTCTTAAACTTGTTTTGCCCTTTTTAGCATGTTGAGCTAGCTATGGCTCCATTGAAACCGAATATCCGACCGTATTCTGCTTGAAAGTGCGTGCAATGTAAAGAACAGGAACGGAATAGTATATATTATGACCACGTTTCTATTAGCCTAAACCTAAAGGTAAGCATAAGCCTAAGCGTAAGAACGAGCATATTCCTAAGTCTAAGCCTAAGCCTAAGCCTAACCAAGCAAAAATAGTCTTAAGCTTAATTTTCCTCTATTGCAGTCCCACAGAAAAAAGTTCCACCCCTGATCTTTATATAGGCCGAAAGTGTCTACTCAACGCATGAACCGCAAGTAAACTTAAACCAATTATTTTGACAGAACACAGCTAAATGTTATCTTTAATTTTGCTTCAAGCATTTACCTCGATTGTAATTCTAAGTTAAAGCCGTACCATATCGAGGTCTTCACGAAACTTTTCCAACGGGTGCGGTCGGGATCGAACCCACGACGTACGGATTACCGGTCCGCTGCTCTAAAACCACTGTAGCTACGCAACGATGCAAACTTTTCGCTACAATGGCTCAATTTACGGTGAGTTTTAGTACTTTACTACTTTTAGCCACAAAAAACAGCAAAAAATTCACATTTAAAATTTAAAATTATTTGAGCAACTTTCATCCTTAATACTGAATTTTGCAAAAATTTTCCCAAACGCAACGAAAATTTGCTGTGAAATTTTAGTTTATTTTTTTGTTACAAAGTTGTTTTGTATACGTTCTCTGTTGTGAATTTTGAGTCGTTTTTATATCTACTTTTCGACTAAATATATATGACGTTTAAAGCGTTACAAAGCGAGCCGACAACAACAACAACAACAACAACAGCAACAACAACAACAACAACAACAGCAACAACAACACAAGCTGCAAATGGTGAATGTGGTATTCATCATTGCGTTCATTCAGCCAAACTTGCCAATGGAACTGTGTAAGTTTCAACTTGAGAGCAACTCGAGTTAAATGTATATAGAAACATATCAACAGTTAGCAATAGGGTATCAAACAAGCTTAACAGCTGATGAAAGGTGACACATACAGGTTCGAGCCTGAGTCCCACGATCGCCTTCGACCGCCCCGTACCGGTCGTTCGAGACTCCCTTAAGATTGAATGTGGCCCCGAATGACCCGTTAAGGCCATATGTGACCCACGGAGGCCTATTGTTGTTTCAACGGGGCTAAGTGCAGGTGAAACCCCATCCTTAAGGAAGCAGAAGACAAAGGTTGAAGATTGTCCAGGGGGCTAAAATTTTACCAGGGGGGGGGGGCGTAAAATGTGACATACATCTTGCGGCACTGGCCCAGAGACCCATGATTGCTAGGGTACCAGGGTGCAACCGGAGGTGAAAAAAACCAAAGCCAGGACCGGAGATCAACGAAATTTGCCCAAGCCAGAGGCCGTTTTTCTGCCAGAGCCGGAGCCGGAAGCAGACATCCGGTTGTACCCTGGCATCTATAGATTCTAACGTGATTTTGTGCCATTTTCAGGCCTGCAACCGCAAAGTTGCATCCGATTACAAACGGAGCAGTTATTGAACGTGACCGAGAATGCGAGCTAACGCGAGTTCAAATTTTGTGCTTTAACTTAACTCAGTCGTCGTCGACTGTCCAACTGATTGCGTGTGCCATTGCGGTCACGTTGTTTTACGTGCTTTATGGATATATTCAGGTAGAACTTACTGGTGTTGTAGATGTAATATCTTCAATATATTGGCCCATGTACAGGGCGGATCGTTATTCTGTGGGACGGCAATAGAGTAAGCTTGAGTTTTAGACTAATTTGTTGCTTAGGCGGCTTAATTACGCTTAGGAATATGCTTGGACTATTATTACGGGCCTTTTTTACAGATCAAGGGCGGATCGTTTTTCTGTGGGACGGCAATAGAGTAAGCTTAAGTTTCAGACCAATTTTTTGCTTAGGTTTAAGGTTTAATTAGGCTTAGGAACATGTTTATACTATTATAACGGGCCTTTTTTTACCGATCAAAGGCGGATCGTTTTTCTTTGGGATGGCAATAGAGTAAGCTTTAAGTTAGGCTAATTTTTTGCTTAGGCTTAAGGTTTAATTAGGCTTAGGAATATGCTTATACTATTATTACGGGCCTTTTTTACAGATCAAGGGCGGATCGTTTTTCTTTGGGATGGCAATAGAGTAAGCTTAAGGTTTAGACTAATTTTTTTCTTAGGCTTAAGGTTTAATTAGGCTTAGGAATATGCTTATACTACTATTACGGGTGTTTTCTCTACATTGGCCAATATATTGGTCGAGGATTGATTAGCCTTCGTTACATAGCTTTAACCTTAACTGATGCCGGGAATAGAAACGTTTTTTTAAAATTCTTGTCAAATGCAACAAAGGGCGAAACTGAAGTGGCTTTAGGGGGTCAAACCCTGTTTTGGTTTTGATCCAAGGGCTTAAGAACTTTTTCTGTCGGCACGTAGCAGGAGACCCCCCTCTCGGGATGTTCATAGAACACAACCACAGGGTGTAACCGAAATTGCCGTTTTTGTTTGAAAATACGGTACGTTTCACTATCCGGTTCCGGTAAAAAGGTATTGAAAATTTGTTTTTATTCGAAAATTTTAAAAAATTGACATATTATTGTAACTTATTTTGCTAAAATTGACTGAACATGTGTTGTCAAAATTTTAAATTTGTTTCATGCTTTATAATTGATCATACGTCTCCAGCTACTGCATTTGTTTTAGAATTTTGGCATCCTAAATGGTGTGTTTACACCGTTAAAAGCGATAAAAAAGCGTTAAAATGAATTTTTCGGTAACAAGCATTTTTTGGTTTTCCGGTTTCGGTATTTTTTAACTTTCCGGTTTTGATTGCGTTTTCGGAATTTTATAATTCCGGTTGCACCATGCACAACCCGTTTTTCAATTTTCGCTGCACCTGTACAGACAACATAATGAAACTAACATCAGCTTTTGTTAAAATTTTGCAAACTTCTTTTCGTTCTGCAGTGCCTGTGGCTTGAGAACCAACCCGGATGAAATGAGTTAGAAATCTTTTTCGAAATAACAACTGTACTCACTCGCATTTAGCAATTTTCCGCAAGCCTAAGCCTAAGTCTAAACCAACACCAACTGTAGTGAAAAGGGGGTGCAAGTAAACCGAGTCCGGGGTCCATATTTTGAGACTGAATCAATAGGAGTCACTAACTTCTCGCTCGTTTCGCTCGCGAGTTCGGGGGCCCCCAACCTGAAGTTTGGGAATAGCCCCAACCCTGAAGCTTAGGGGGAACCCTCACCCCTGTCTGCTCCTGCACTGCTTGCACATTTTGTTAAGTTTACAGGAGCTTATGTTCGAAGAATTGCCTGAGTTTCGGAAATATGGTTGGACGTTAACGTTATGGCAATTTTTACTTTACTCAACATTCGCGTGGTGCGAGCGAGCAATGACTTACGAACAGAAACGGCAGTAAGTTTCGTTTTGAATATTTTACATTGAACAGCTTGAACCGCCGCTTCGTTTTAAACTCATTCTATGTTCGGTATTTAGAGTTCAAGAACGTACACAAATTAATAGTTTTGCTATAAAATGTCTATGGAAAAAATGGTCCATGCCACTTTTAATGCTGTCCCGGTTTCTGGTGGGTCTCTAAAAGAGTAAGCTTACATTTTAGACCACATTTTTTTGCTTTGGCTTAGGCTTGGGCTTAGGCTTAGGCTTAGGAATACGCTTAATCTACTGTTACGGCCCTAAAAATGAAACAATTCTTTTCTTGGCTACAATATTAACCTAAGGCTACGAACTTACCGGCTCCTACCAGAGAATGACAGGGGGCTCAATCCATAACCCCCTAGAAAAACTATAGCGTGCTTGTAAATCTTGTGAAATCAACAGCATCAAAGGTTCTGCCCCGCCCCCCGCAAAATGGGTTGCAGGCCAGACCTTAGAGACCTTGCTAAGACGGCTAAAATTACTCAGGATGAGCTTACAAGGAGTTTAAATGACTTACAAGCGAGGTTAAAAATCTTCTAGGGTAGGGGCAAGAATATTCCAGCAGGGCTGAGTCCACCTGACCCACCCCCTTGGCTGCGGGTCTGCTACAAATCCGTGGCGTTTTAGTGTTTGTTGATTTTAGGATTCCGCTATCAGTCTACGTTCAATTAGCGTTATACACAGTTGTGACGATGGGATTTTCGAACGCCGCTGTTGGTTATATTAATTATCCGACACAGGTCATTTTTAAATGTTGCAAACTTGTTCCGGTGCTCATTGGTGGTATTTTGATACAAGGTAAAATAGCATCTTGTTTGTTTGTTCGTTTGTTTGTTTGTTTGTTTATTTGTTTTGTTTGTTTGTTTGTTTGTTTGCTTGTTTGTTTGCTTGTTTGTTTGCTTTCTTGTTTGCTTTCTTGTTTGTTTGTTTGTTTGCTTGTTTGTTTATTTGTTTGTTTGCTTGTTTGTTTGTTTGTTTGTTTGCTTGTTTGTTTTGTTGGTTTGTTTGTTTGTTTGTTTCTTTGTTTGTTTGTTTGTTTGCTTGTTTGTTTGTTTGCTTGTTTGTTTATTTATTTATTTGCTTGTTTGTTTGTTTGTTTGTTTGCTTGCTTGTTTGTTTGTTTGCTTGTTTGTTTGTTTGTTTGTTTGCTTGTTTGTTTGTTTGCTTGCTTGTTTGCTTGCTTGCTTGTTTGTTTGTTTGCTTGTTTCTTTGTTTGTATGTTAGCTTGTTTGTTTGTTTGCTTGTTTGTGTGTTTGTTTGTTTGTTTGTTTGTTTGCTTGTTTGTTTGTTTGTTTGCTTGTTTGCTTGTTTGCTTGTTTGCTTGTGTGTTTGTTTGTTTGCTTGTTTGTTTGCTTGCTTGTTTGTTTGTTTGTTTTCTTGTTTGTTTGTTTGTTTGTTTGTTTGTTTGTTTCCTTGTTTGTTTGCTTGCTTGCTTGCTTGCTTGCTAGCTTGCTTGTTTGCTTGTTTGCTTGTTTGTTTGTTTGTTTGCTTGTTTGTTTGTTTGCTTGTTTGTTTGCTTGTTTGTTTGTTTGTTTGTTTGCTTGTTTGTTTGCTTGCTTGTTTGTTTGTTTGCTTGTTTGTTTGTTTGCTTGCTTGTTTGTTTGTTTGTTAATTTGTTTGTTTGTTTGCTTGTTTGTGTGCTTGTTTGTTTGTTCCTTGCTTGCTTGTTTGTTTGCTTGTTTGCTTGTTTGCTTGTTTGCTTGTGTATTTGTTTGTTTGCTTGTTTGTTTGCTTGTTTGTTTGTTTGTTTGTTTGTTTTCTTGTTTGTTTGTTTGTTTGTTTGTTTGTTTCCTTGTCTGTTTGTTTGTTTGTTTGTTTGTTTGCTTGCTTGCATGCTTGCTAGCTTGTTTGTTTGTTTGTTTGTTTGTTTGTTTGCTTGCTTGCTTGTGTTTGTTTCTTTCTGCCAATACTTGAGAAATGTCAGCAACCTTGCTATACGTGGCTTTGTGTCCAATTCAATATGAAGTAAACGTTTTTCTTACACTCGATAAGTCCCTGAAAAGGCCACGTAGAACAGCATCGGCGTCCTAAAGCGATTGTTTTCCAAATTAAGGGTTGCGCTAAACCTTTACAAATGTTCGGAGCCGTCCGTCAACCCTCCGGCACCGTTCGTCACCGGGTGTTACCTGCATGACGCCTTGCTTCAGCGTGCGTCGCCCGTCCGACGCTGTCCATCCACCGTGCGGTATCCATACGGTATGGTGTTTGCCGGCGACCGACGACGCCGGACGACAAGTATAACCGCAACCCTAAGCCTTACATGAAATGGCCCATGTATAGAACAGGGCCGGATCGTTTTCCGGAGGGGCTATAATAGAGTCAGTTTAAGCTTTAGACTATTTTTGCTTAGGCTTATGCTTAGGCTTATGCTTACGAATAGGATCATCCATACGCTTAGGCTTAGGCTTAGGCTTAGGCTTAGAAATATACTTACACTACTGTTCCGGCCCTGTTCTATACATGGGCTCATGAAATCCAAAATTTTCATGTGGAAAGCAGCTGAGCATATACATTTTGGGCAATTTGTTCTAATTTCGTGAGAAAACAATCATATGTCGATTGTAAAACAAAAATTAATAATAATTTTCCTATTTTTGTAACGAATTTAGTTTCAAATAAATCTTTACATCTGAAAATTTTTTAATTGCTCCTTTGCCGAGAGAGAGCTGTCTACGAATTCGTTGCTGAAATAATTGTTTGAAAATTTCTTAAAGTCCACAGCAGCAGTCGAACTTCACTCAACTACTTCTCTCAGCGTCTCTAACGGAACAACCTGCCATTGTAAAAAATGGTGAGTCAAATTGACTGTCTCCGAAATAGGCTCTACGGGACTACACAAACTGACTCAAATTCAACTCAGCCAGAGTCAAATTCGACTCACTTAGTCGCACGTTTGACTCTGGCGGAGTTGAATTTGACTCAATTTGTGTAGCTCCGTCAACCCTATTTCGGAGCGACTCAATTTGACACACCATTTTTTGCAGTGTAGTAATTTTAAGCCGACGCCCAAAATTTGAGTATTTCACACAAACTGTAGGCAAAATGTATTCAAAAGCGACGATTTTGCTTTCAGGCAAACGGTATGGTTTACTTGATTTGGCTGCTGCAATTTGCATGAGCGTCGGTTTAGTTTTGTTTACGTTAGCTGATAACAAAGTGCCACGAAATATTCATATCAAAGGTAACTCGTGATCCAAAATATATGCCTTCAAATACCAGATCATATTCATATCAAAGGTAACTCGTGATCCAAAATATATGCCTTCAAATACCAGATCATATTCATATCAAAGGTAACTCGTGATCCAAAATATATGCCTTCAAATACCAGATCATATTCATATCAAAGGTAACTCGTGATCCAAAATATATGCCTTCAAATACCAGATCATATTCATATCAAAGGTAACTCGTGATCCAAAATATATGCCTTCAAATACCAGATCATATTCATATCAAAGGTAACTCGTGATCCAAAATATATGCCTTCAAATACCAGATCATATTCATATCAAAGGTAACTCGTGATCCAAAATATATGCCTTCAAATACCAGATCATATTCATATCAAAGGTAACTCGTGATCCAAAATATATGCCTTCAAATACCAGATCATATTCATATCAAAGGTAACTCGTGATCCAAAATATATGCCTTCAAATACCAGATCATATTCATATCAAAGGTAACTCGTGATCCAAAATATATGCCTTCAAATACCAGATCATTGCTGACCAGTGGTCGCTTTAAATCAAACTCAGCGTCACCCATAGAGTGACGGGATATCATACCGATTTGCGCTTGTATTTTTAGTTGACACCCTTTAAAATCGCTTAATGGCAATCTCAGTTTAAATAGTCAACAGCGGGTTCGTAGCCAATAGGGAGCCAGACGGGCGCTCAGCTCCCCTGGAAACATTTTGGCCACTTTGAAAATTTTCAACCTTGCTTGTAAGTCAACGAAAATCCTTGTATGTCCTTCCTGAATAAGTTTTAGCCCTTCCGAGCAAGGTGGACTGGCTACGGGTCTGTTCCGTAGACGTCTTTGATGCCGTATCCATGCAATAGATTTCGCCAAGTTATAGGTACCCCACTGGGTTTAGGATAGATATGTTGATAGGCGTGTAATTTCGAAGTCAAGGGGTGAAAGGAAAGAATATATCCCCCTGTAAATCCTGAAAATGAAATAATCACCTTTGCACACCGTGCAGAATCATAGGCCCGTATTTTCAAATGTGTTTAGCATTTACCGCCCATTGGTCACAGGTCTTATAATTTTCGTACCAGTGAAGGGTGAGATTCAAAATTCAGCACATTTTTCGCATTTCAATTGTTCTACTTGTGCGCAACGTTTCGAATTTCGGAATTGCACAAGTTGTTCTGATTGAAAACCTATTGCTAACTGGTGATAAATGCTGCATACATTTGAGAATACCGGCACTTGAACTCACTTCAAAGCATGACGTTGATTCGAAATGTGGTTTCTTTTTTTGCAAAACCTTGCATTTGACAGCGAGTATCCTCATAGCGTAATCTTAATTAAAATTTAAGATAAAAAATGAATTTGTAACTTTATATAACTATAATCAGGGTAGCGCTATACTTTTTTGCCGTCCGGCGCTGTCCATCACCCGCAGGGTATGGCCTGGCGCCGGTCGTCACCTGTACGGGGCCGTCCATCACCGTGTGGTATCGTATGCAAAGGACTTACGTACGATAACGTATGATGACGCACGGAGACGAACGGTGCCGTACGAGTGACGCACGGTGCCGGACGTCAAGTATAGCGCAACCCTTATGCTGGTAATGTTTTTTGTTAATTACAGACTCTGACCGGATATACGGTAAGTTTTGGGTTATTAGTGAATTAATCTAATTATATACTATAGGAAAAAGGGATTCAGGCATTTTTCTGTGTGTCTCATAATCACACATTTGGTGTAGTCCTGTAGTGACTTCTGATGTGGTCGATTGGGTTAAATTGCTGTCGTATGACGCGAAATTTGAAATTTGGAAAGAAAAATTTAAACTGTCAATTTTGAAGAGAACTTCACTGCCGAAATAAATTTAAATTTCTGTTCCATTTACAAATTTCGCTTTTAAAGCCAGAAAATTGGCGATGTCACTTTTCAAGGCTAAAATGTCAAATTTGGAATTTAAATAATTTGAATTTGAACTTTCGCTTTCCAAAATTTAAAATATAAAACTTCGTTGGAAAAATTTGCACTTTTAATATTTGCTTCACAAAATTACAATTCCGAATTTCGTTTTCCAACCATGAAATGGTATAAATTTCGCTTTCTAAAATTAAAATTTCAATTTTTGCTCTGTAAAACGAGAAAAAAAAATAGTTTTCATTTTGTCAAATTGAAATTTCCAATTTCGCTTTTTTATATTTAAAATTCTAACTTTCACAAGGTGTTCCAATGATAGGATTTTGTTTTTAAAATGAGTTGTGTTATTCTATTTGCAGGTTACGTTATGATCTGTATTGCGTTATTATCGGACGCTGTAATTGGTAACGTCCAAGAGCAAAAAATCAAAAGATACGCCGCTGTTAATTCTGAAGTTGTAAGTATTGTTTGTAAGCAATTTTAGTACATTTGTTTAAGTAGATTACTAGAAAGTAGGTTGCCAAACCGCTCGCTTTTCTATAATTAGGCTATCACCACTCCACCCTCCGTATTCGACGCATAACCAGCTCACCTTGTTAGGGAGGGCTAAAAATTTTCTGGATGGACATACAAGGGTTTTCGTTGACTTACAAGCAAAGTTGAAAATAATTTTTGGAAGCCAAACCTTGAAAACAATTAATTTCCGCTTACGACTAAGCGGGCAAAGTGATTGCACACGAAAAAAGATTGATATCTTGGGGGCTGGTGCACTCAACTTCAGGTCAACGGCAATTGCCCAAACGATAATTGCATAAATGCATACTTAAAACCGTACGAGCCATACCCGTATTTTATACTGTTTTATTACGTATTTGATTGGTTAAACAAACCTGGATTTTGGTTAAAATTAAAATTTGGGCCAATCATCGTTCGACGTCCGCAACATTTTGTGATTTAATTAATTTTGTTTTGTTCCAGGTTTTATATTCGTACGCAATTGGTTGCATTTATATTGCGTGTACTGTAACAGCAACCGGTGAAATATTCAACAGTTTGCCGTTTTTCATAGCGGTAAGTTGTTTTTTGAATGCCCCTCCTGAAAATTTTTTAGCCCCCCCCCCTTAGCAAGGTGAGCTGGCAACGGGCATCGCGTGCTGGTTTCATTTACTTCAAACTAGTGAGTGCACTGAATTCAGGGGCGCGTGTACAGTAGGATAGGATAGGATTGACATATTGGCCAAAATTTTCGAAAAGTTTGCACTTTTTAGACGCTGTAAAGTTAAACTTGCAAGTGGCAATAAAAAAATTTAGACGTGGGTGTCCCCTCCGAAAATGTAATCCTAGCTGCATCCCCTGGTTGCATTTTTATATGATTTTGGCACCTGAGATTCAACTCAAGTTGACCGCGCCTTGTAAATTTTATGAAACCCAATGATGCATGGCTGGTACTGTAGTGACCCGAATAAGAGGGGGGACTGATATTTATTTGGCCTCTCCAGAGGGTACCCCCCTTGTTATTCGGTTACGGACTGTTATTTATTTTTACCCGCGCTTCGTTACTGATATATATCCGGTATTGCAACTATCCGTTGAATCAAACGTTTTTGCGGTGTATCAAAAGCTTGAGCTATAATGCATGGTTATATTTTGCAATGTACTTCCAAGACTTGAATATGCTTTAAAGTTTCGAACTCAACATCATTTGGTCCTGGAGCAATTTATGCGCTACAATTAGAGATAATTGACATTTATGGGCTCTAATTAGGGTTTAGGGACTCTATCCGCTTACGGACTCTTATCAGGGATACCGACTCCTACTGATTGGGACTCAAAATGGGGACCCCCATCTTATTATTCCCTCTTTATCCGACTCACTACAGTAATTGTTTCTCAGGCATGATGAGGTGGTTACAGGTTTGAACCGTTATCGACTCTTGGTAATTAATACAGTAACCAATTTTAGAACTCAATGCAAACGTTTGGGTACGGTGGACTATTTTCTATTACCGGATATCTGGGTATTGGTGTTGTGTTGACACTTGTTCGACGATTTGGAGCGCTGGTCGCTGTTACAGGTGAGTTAACCCTTTAACTCATAGAATGTACTATGAGCAACTAAATACAATAATGTAAGAGCAATACACTCACTGTGAGCAGTGTTTAACATTTATAATATATATGTGCAGTGCAAAATCTCCACAAGACGTGAGAGCCAACTCGAGCTGGAGCCTCCAGCCCCTATCGCTCAGTGGTCATCGTAAACGCCTCCCACCCGAGAGACTGGGAATCGAATCTTACCTTGAAATTACATCTCATGTGAAATCGAAAATATTCATGTGACAAAGGGTTAAGCAGTACCATATAGAACCCTTCGCGAAAATTTTGCTACGGGTCCTGTGGATCTCGAACTCGCGAAGTACGGAATACCAAGCAAGTTGCATTCAGTCATTACTGTCACGGCAGCCGTGCGTCTGTGATCCCAGAAGGGCTTGTGGACTCAGCGTTCACTGGAATATTTCATGGTAAAATTTCTGGAAAAGTTTCGGTGGTCTCGATTGAAGACTACTGCAAAATTGTCGTATGACCAAAGTTTTTAAGCCCCAAAGGAATCCTAATGCACTCGCTGCGGGAATACGGCTTGCGAATTTTAAATAATTTTTCTAATTACGGCCAGGCGAGCCGATTTTGGCTTCATACCGGTTTTATACAGCCGCATCGGGACACGGAAGGACTTTGTTTTCTGTAATGAAACCGTTCGAGCCAGAACTCTCAATCTCCGTACAGAACGCGTCTGGTTTGAAGGTTGAATGACACTTTTTGGATGCTTATCTATTAAGTTGTCCTCAGATTAACGTTTCCTGTAAATCCCAGCGAGTTAATTTTAACTCAGTATGAGTTGAATCACTCAATCTGAATTGGGACTTTCTGAACGTAGAATGCTGAGTCAGTAAAACTCACTGTGAGTTATTTATTCAACTTAATACGCCGAATCAACTGAACTCAGAGCGAGGATTAACTCAACTTAGAGTGAGTTAATGTTTACTGTTATTAACTCAAAAATGCGACAAATGTAGCGCCATCTTCAGGGCTGAAGCTTTGACTTAACCCAAGTCTTCGTGTAAGCCTCAATACTGTAGTGACCCGGATAAAAGGTGGGTAATACGAGAAGGGGTCCCCATTTTGAGTCTCAATCAATAGGAGTCCGTGTCCCTGATAAGAGTCCGAAAGCGGATAGAGTCTCCAAACCCCATAAATGTCAATTATCCTAAAGTGTAGTGCATCAATGACCCCACGACCAAATAACAAACCGTATGTATTTTATTGAATAATCCAGAAAATAATTAACGGACATGACATCCAACAGAAATGCTGCGGATGCTCAGTCCTGCCCAAAAAAGCGAATGCCATAAGAGATGGGCGTTAGGTCCAACTAACAAAAGTCGCCCCTCCCCCCTCTATACGGGTCACTGCCCCTCAGCAAATTTTATTTATTCAGTCAATATGTGCGAAGGAAACTTTTTGTCGGGGTACAAATAAGAACCACATTTTGGGTTCAATTTGTTTTCAAAATTTTGTGTTTCTAAAAATTTTGTGACAAATTTGTTAGTCCCCTGTAGAAAACGGTTGGCGTCGCTTGTAAATCATGTCAAATCCTTGCATATCTCCCACTGGAAAAATTTGAGTCTCTCGCTGTCGTGTGGAGGTGGATATATACGTGGCCACGGCGTAATTGTTTCTATGCGATAAGTGAACGCCTTGTGACTGTTTACTACCTTAATGCCATACTCAAATACGATTGACTGTTGCGAATACTTGTTTCTGATTGGCTCACTAATCGCCACCTGTTGGCTACCAAACAGTTTGTTTTACTAGCAAAGTGGAATTCAGCAGGATTGCAATTATCCAGTAACCTATCAGAAAACGCACAGCTTTATCAAACATGATTCGGCTTTGGGCGAGCCCAAGTCGTAATTCCGGTTTAAACTAGCCCAATTCGGAATTGGGCTGAATTACGACTTGGGCTACGACATATATCTCTTATTTTTAGTGACAACACTACGCAAAGGAATCACAATATTGCTATCATTTTTGCTGTTCTCAAAACCATTCACTTATCAGTAAGTTTTTGCTAAAAGTGATAACAGGAGGCTCACTTTAAGATCCGTCCCGTTTTCTTGCACGACTGCAATGATTGGCTTAGTCTGGGGCTAAAGGCTTAAACTTTGGCTTAGGATTAGCATTAACACTTTGTTTTACGCTTAGGCTTAGGCTTAAAAATACGCTTAATTTTACGATCGTAGAAGTATTTCCTTGGCCCGGATTTGTATGCCAGGCATTTTAAATCCGTCATGGACGAGAATACACACTGTATATTCCAATGAGTTGATTAAACAATTCAGCTTGCGAGTTGGTTATTTCTGAATTAATATCAGTAAACATTAACTCACGTTGAGTTGAGTTTATTCTTGCTCTGAGTTGTTGTGACTCTGGGTGAGGTAATTAATGAACTTAGAATGAATTGAATCTACTCAAAATTCTGAGTTCTGATAGTCCTAACTCAGACTGAGTGATTCAACTCATTCTGAGTTAAAATCAACTCACTGAAATTTACAGTGTACCACACCTAAGCGCTAAGTGGTCAACTTATCACCATTAATATCTTACATTTGTGGCAGTGTGCGAAATAGAGTATATTGTAATTTTATGCAATTTTGAATGTAATTTTGCCTGATCAAAAAGACTACCCATACTTTAAAGGGCGTATCCCTTCTTTCGCCGGAATTGGAGTAAAGTTTCAGACATTGCTTAGGTTTAGGTTAAGGCTTATTTATAGGCTTATCCTCAAGTTGCGGTTTAAGCTTAGACTTAGGAATATGATTATACTATTGTTTTGCGCACAGTAACATTGGCCAAAAAATTTTCTGATAAGGGGTCAGATGTTTTATTTAGACAAGTTGTACACTGCAAAAAATGATTCAAATTGACTCCAAAATAGGCTTTTCCGGACTACACAAACTGAGTCAAAATTCGACTCCGCCACAGAGTCAAATTCGACTAACTGAGTCGCTCGGTGAGTCGATTTTGACTCTGGCGGAGTCGAATTTTAACTCAGTTTGTGTAGTCAGGAAAAGCTTATTTAGAAAAAGTCAATAAGACTCACCATTGTTTGCTGTGTAGTGTGTTTTAGAGAGAAATGACGCGTTTGGAATTTACGTTTTGATTTGATATCAAAAATCATTTAAATTTTCAATTATTTTCAGATATGTCTGGTCAGGTTTAATTGTGCTTGTCGGAATATATTTGAACGTTTACTCGGAGCATCAAAATTCTTGGTCTCACTCATCTGTTGACATATCAGCTCGACTACAGCGTTGCTTATGCAAATGTTGTCAAAGGTTCAACTCCCACAGACGTATTAATACAGCCGAAAATAGGACCTTGGTAGCCAATGGTGTTGCGTAGCCGGGCCCGTAGCCACAGGGGGAGTCGAGAAAATTTTCAACCTTGCTTACAAGTCATTAAAAACCCTTTAATGTCTCTCCTAAAACATTTTTAGCCCCCTCACTAGCGAGGTGAGCTGTCTACGGGAATGTCCGTAGCAATATAGACGTCACACGTACCCAAGATTGATCATCATTTTGGGCTTTGACTGGCGAACGTACGGCCTGTGGAAGCATATTTCAGAAACTTCTCAGTGAGAGTGGAACAAATATGAAGAAGAAGTGTCATAAATTTTTTTAAAAACTTAAAATAAGAGATAATTTTTGAATATTTTTGCATATTTTATTAACTAATTTTGACAATAAAAATTTGCAGCGACGTCACAAATTTGATTTTAACCGAAACGGACACAACAGAAAATATGGGATGGAAACTTTTCAGTACATCACTGTAAAAAATGCGGAGTCAAATTGACTCTCTCGGAAATAGGCTTTTCCTGACTACACAAACTGTGTCAAATTTGACTCCACCAGAGTCAAATTCCATTTACTGAGTCTCCCAGTGAGTCAATTACTTTACGTTCAAGGGCTGTCGTATTCGGAACCCACGGAAATAGTATGGGACCTACACTGAAAAAAACGGTGAATCAAATTGACTCTCTCCGAATAGACTCTACGGGACTATACAAAATGAGTCAAATTCGATTGCGACAGAGTCAAACGTGCCACTAAGTGAGTCGAGTGTGGCTCTATCGGAGTCGAATTTAACTCACAATTTGTGCAATCCCAGAGCGTATTTCGGAAAGAATCAATTTGACTAACCATTTTTAGCAGTGTAAGTACGCACCTAGCGCTACTCAAACTAAAAGTATTTCATAAAGACATCATCATTCTGAGAAACAACTTTAGAAAATTGCTTAAATGTTAGATTTATGGTAAAAGTATTTTTAGACTGAAGTGATGCTAATAAGAGGTTAACGTTTTTGGTTCTAAGGCGCCATTCTCTCAGAGCATACCCCGGTGCGTGCCCAGGGTCGTATATATGTAATAAACGCAACTTTTAAAACCTGGTTAGACTGTTTATTTTTAAATTACAATGGCTGGGTTACAGAAACACGATCTTAAGTCGAATTCCAACTTTACGTCAAGATTTTACTTAGGAAAGTTTGTAATTTTTTATTAAGTCGAAAGTTTTCAACACTCATTTTAATTTTCCCATATAAAACGGTATTGGTTGCTGAAGTCTGTGGTATTAACGTTGAGCTTGTAGTGACTTTTACAGTGAGACAATTCGCAAGCTTACGGAGCTGTCAATTTGACAAAATTTGCGACCTTGTAAAAGTTAGCTGCCGGTCCATGAATAGAACAAGGCCGGAACGTTTTCCTGTGGGTCTGTAATAGAGTCAGCTTAAGCTTTAGACTATTTTTTGCTTCCATTAGGCTTCGGTTTTGGAATAGGCTCAACGAGGCTTAGGCTTAGGCTTAAGCTTAGGCTTTGAGGAATAAACTCATCTTTACACTTAGGCTTAGGCTTAGGCGTAGGAATAAACTCATTCTTACGCTTTAGGCTTAGGCTTTAGTCTTAGGAATAAACTCATCCTTACGCTTAGGCTTAGGGTTAGGCTTAGGCATTGGAATATATATACTCATACCGTTGTTCCGGTCCGCTGTTCTGGGCACCCAGCCAATATTGTTAATCGACCACAACAAAGTTGATCTTTTCCCGGAGACGATTATACAACACCATCTTTGTAAAGCTACAAAAATTGCAGTACTGTAGTGACCCGAATTAGAGGTGGACTATTATTTATTTCGCCTCTCCAGAGGGTACCCTCCTTATACGGACGGTTATTTATTTTGAACCAGCCCTGCACCACCCTTCCTTACTGATATATATCCGGTATTGCAACTATCCGTTGAATTAAACGGTTTCTACATTGCATTAAAAGCTTGAGCGATAATGCAAGGTTATACTTAGCGATGTACTTTCAAAACTTAAGTAGGCTTTAAAGTTTCAAACTCAAATTATTTGGTCCTGGAGTCATTTATGCGCTACAATTAGGGATAACTGACATTTTTGGACTCTGATTAGAGTTTCGGGACTCTATCCACTTACAAAGCTCTTACTAGGGGTACGGACTCCTATTGATTGGGACTCAAAATGGGGACCCTCCCTCTTATTCCAGTCACCCTCTTATTCGGGTCAATACAGTAGTTACAATAGCATGAATATCGATTGCAGAGCCCATGTATAGAACAGGACCGGATCGTTTTCCGTAGGGGCTGTAATAGAGTCAGTTTAAGCTTTGGACTAATTTTTTGCTTACGCTTAGGCTTAGGCTTCGGCATAGGCTCATCCATACGCTTACTTAGGCTTAGGCTTAGGCTAAGGAATTCGCTTTTATACTACTGTTCCGGCCCTTTTCCATACATAAGCTGATCGCACTGTTTGACCTTGAAAAAAGTTTCAAAATATCCTCGTTTCGAAATATTTCAAATAATTCGTTGAAATCTTTTGCTGGTTCACTTCGCTTGGTCTTTAAAGAGGTATTCAATGAGCACATTTGAGAGCAAGCGTCAGTTTCTCATCGCTACTGATGACATGATTTTTAATTTCCATTAAAATCAATGCTATTAGACCAAATATGTTGTAATTCAGTCGACAAAATGCTGGGGCAAATACTAATTTTAAAATTGGGCTTAAGCGTAAACTTAGGCTTAATAGGCTTGGGCTTAAGCGTAGGCTTAGGCTTTAATAGGCTTAGGCTTACGCTATAGACAGGTAAAGACAAAACAAAACGATCAAAATCATTGAAACACGGTAGTGTTTTCAATATATGTTTCAAGCCTCGAAAATGCACGCTTTTTGAAAGTTTTGCAGAATGTTCTCTGCAGGAAAGCAGAGCTGGAATGAGATAACTTACGTATAGAATATCCTACTTAGCCGCTTCGACACCATACACAAATTGGACAGCTAAACGTCTCATTTAAGTTGTTATTAAAAGTTTGATTTTTGTAATTTTTCGAAAAATTGTATTACAAATATGTAATTACCATAGCTAGTCGATATTATTGTGTGATGCTAATGACAACGTCATAGATTACGTGTCACCGCGGTGTTTCTTCTACTGAAATTGCTAACTAAGACTAATATTTTGTAATAACCTCCCATGCATTATAGCTTAGAACAGGCTGCTTTTTGGTGGATTGCAATGGAGCAAGTGTACGCTTTAGACTTATATTAATGCTTATATTAGCTCTATAACTTCTATGAAAATAGTTGTCATCTATATCTTTGACGGCTGGCTTTCAGTGTTAACACGCTTGCGGTCTTTGAAATAAGAAACATATGGGCCCAACGAACTTTCATCCGTTAAGCTATAAATTGACACTATGGGTTTTCAAGGCGTTCTAAAGTACAACTGTCAACATGCCTTTCGTATAACAGTCAGTTGCTTTTTAAAAGTTATCTCAATTGAGCGCCAGCAGAACATGTTCTTTGAAATATTTAGCAACGTTTGAATTGTATTTTTTGTATTCCTTGTAAATGAACGGGTGTGGGTGGAGGGGGGGTGGGGAGAAAATAGCGTAAATATGTCACGGCACAGAACACAATTTGGAAAAGTTTCTGGACTTCACATCATCAAATTGTCATGGTAAAGATAGCTAAAACAGTCGAGCAGGTGTACGTGACATTTTGTATTCGATAATCAATAGTCGCAATTTGTAATCTTGCAATATTGAAATATTTACTAATCAAGTTTTAGAAACATAATATTTTAAAACTCAAAAAATATCCTCTTCCAATGAAGAATGCTAGATTATATCACTTATAAACTGAACATTGTAAAACCCAACAAAGGCTAACATTAAGCTGATAGGTGATGTCCCTTTTGCCCATATGTTTCATGTTTCGCTGACCGTAAGCGTGTTAACACTGAAAGACAGCCGTCAAAGATATAGATGACAACTACTTTCATAGAAGTTATGGAGCTAATATAAGCATTACCTTTTGATGTATGGTCTAACTAACCCTTGTTTAAACTCTTACATGCTTCAAGCGAAACATATCACAATCTGTCCCTTCTAAGGGCACTTTTACCTAGCATATGTGTTGTTTCTTGGCATGTTTGTTGAAAAAAATTAAGAAAACAGAATGAAATATATATGGAACGCATTCTTAGAAATTAATTTGCGAAGACTTTTATACTTTGACAGTAGCGTTAGCTGTGTATTACTACCATCTGATAAATCATTCAACGTATTTAATTTTAGGTACGATGCAGTTAGGGTACTGGTGTTTATGGAGTTATCGGGGGAAATTTCGCGGATTTAGGAAAAAACTGGGGAACGCAGTCTTTACTATTCTGCAACGGAATTGGACATTATTCTAACGTGGTTAGTTTGGTCTTAAATCATAAGAAATTTTGTGTAAAATGGGAGAGTGCACGGCTTTTGTAAGCTCTTATAAAAATTACCGGAGATATTGTGGTTCTGTGGACTTGTGGCTGAATAAACTGTGTTTAGGAACATTTCGGATCAGGCTACAATCGTTAGGACATTTATCTTTGTCGTATAATTGTCATAATAAAGTTGTCGGTATTGGGGTGGGCAGTAAACATTTATTCGGCTGCGTCACTAAATCGGAGCGATAAGTATAAACAACGGGGTAGAACTGAAACTAGGTGGTGATTTGGGCCTTAAAACTAGCAAAGCATCAGCTTCTCTCAACCCGGACCCGGAATGATTGGTTGCAAAAACCCGAACCCGGAATTTCTTCATTAAGCAAAAACCCGGACTCAGAATTTTACCGTTCTAAAATACCCGGAATATCCGGGATGTCCGGACCCGGATGCAACTTTAATTTCAATTAGGCATCATCATATTTCCGTTTGCTTCCATTTTATACCATTTTTTTATTAATACAAATTGGAAAGCTTTGTCACCCATAGCGTTATGCAATTCAAAGTCCAATCCAAAACTGAATCACTTTTGTTGACAACATCTTCGTAATTGCTTTGATTAAAATTGTACGTATGCCAGAAACGTCAGCTGTGGGCGAAAATCAATGCCACTCACTTGACGTTTGGCGTTGCTTTTCATAGGGACGGAAGGTCACCTCGCAATAAGTATCTGGTCACATGTTAATAATGGAACTTAATAGACTTGTCAGTGGTCACCGCCATGATATGAGACATAATTTTTATTTGCAAACTTTCACTCAATAAAAATCGGTTTTATATACTAGTCTAGTGAAGCGGCATTGTTAGTATATGATTTGAATTTTCGGTTAGGAAGCTACCAACCTTAAAGTGTTTGGTTTCTCGTATGTATTCCGGACATCTTTTCTTACTGAGTCATATGCAAGTCATATAAGTACAGTCATAATCTGTCAGACGTATGACATTTTTATCTTCTTGCACGAATTCAATAGAAAATTTATGGTAACATATTGTTTTCGCGGGAGATTATATAGCTAGTGGCTTAGATTTTCTGCAATGGTAGTTATGAGTATCGTTAGTGAGCGAAATTTTTGAACAAGTGTGTAAAAAAGCCATATGAACAGAACAGAAACAGTTGCGGAACCATCCACAGCAGCTTGATTTTAAATAACTTTTTCTAAAGCATGTGTGCTGTATTGCAATTTTTGAAGGATTGATTAAATACCTATAAACATTTATAGCTGAAAACTCGACTTCTCTCTAAAACATTCACTTCCTAATCCTGCATACCTATTTGGCACAAAATCAGATGGTTGTGTAATTTTAACTGGTCAAACTAAAGATGGCGCGGGATGAAAATGAAGAATCGGAATCTAGCGAGGGTGCTTTCTATACGCACTACGACGCAAAAGAAGTCCTCGGAACGTGAGTGGCTTGCTTGAAGATAAGTAATCCATCT